>OW388297.1:31172469-31800409 GCA_936450465.1 Gibbula magus | reverse complement strand
GGGTACGAGTTTTCCTATAGCCGTCTCTAATAAGCGCCGGGGGATCAAGGGGTGCTGTAAAGGTTAATGTCCGAGTAACTCTTCATTCCTTAAAAAGGCCCATTATGGAATGGAGATTTACGAGGTCATTAATCTACTTAAATTACACTCAAATTATTGCTCTTTTATCAAAATTACTTTTAACTGTTAAAGAAATTAAATTTATATATGATGTGATATGTAACTGTCCCTTACTGAAAAAATAATGGAGTGATGGAACAATAGGATGACGTCACAAGTGTAATTTAAGAACTTATAATGTTATAATGTTTCAAATATTGCAAATTACACTTTTGGCTTTCAGAGACAGGGTGAAACTATGTTTCAGTCGTGTTCATCAATATTTGAGTATAGGTTAATATCTAGCATTTTCGTTGGTGTTGCCCCTGGGTGCATGATGTATATTTGGGCTTTATATCAAATTAACTTGATTTCGATTTCAATTTATTTTCTAGCATAGATTTGTCCAAACAAACACAATGTGATATAGCAATGCTCGACAAAATGACGTTCCATATTAGATGTCAATTACTCTGCTTCCTCTGGCGATTTTATCCGCAATAATGAATATTTTAATTGTTTTTGTATCCTATAAATGTCATATCCATTTCTCTGAATGTTCAAATGTTAAATTCCCTATTTCAGGAGTTTGAATACTAGCAAAATTGGAAACAAATATTTAGTTTATTTGTGACATGTGTCAACCTTGCATTATAACAAAAAAGCTCCCTGTTAGTACGTTTATTTCCTATTTCAATTTATGTAACACTTTCATTTTATTTTATTTTACTTTCAAAGCGTTTACTTGATATCGTCTTGAATTACATTTTTTGCGTAGATACTCAAAATGACAAGCAGCCAAAGAAATATATACATAACATATAAACTTTGATCAAGTTTATACAATATGTCGTAATTTATTGATGGATGATATTTTCTCAATTATCATATTATTGTACAAAATGATAATGGTTCTAATTTGAGTTGTTACGGGAATAGCATTAATCTATAATCTCACAAAATGTCGCGTATATTGACGAGACTTTACCATAACGCGCATGCGCAAAGTACCTGACAACCTCAATAACAAATATGGTGGCATAAAGCTGTGTTTAGATGGTCATTTGCTATCTCGCAAGCCTGGCATAATATTTGATAGAATAATGAGTGCCAAAACAAGTGGAAGGGGGAGAAAAGTGAAAGTTTGGGGAAGGATTCGTCCAACGTCAAATTTTGCTCAGGACAACCTCGAACTTTTGTCTGATAAAAAGGTAAGCATCCGAAATTAATTTTTCATTGCAGTGAAAAATGACATATTTTGATGCATTCTACTCAATTAGGCTATAGATTATAAAAATAAATCTTGCATTTTAAGTACATTCTATGGAATTATATATAGATTATTGACTAGACCAACAGCATGTCTACCGTGCCAATTGTAGCCATTGTAGATAAATGCAACATTGCACTAAGTTTCTCAACTTACTAACAAGATATTTCTAAATATTTAAGATTTTGTTCATTCATTACATTATTATAATATCGATAATTATCAGTCATCCCTTAAAAGTGACATACACTAATTCTGCTCATGATCATCTGCACATGACAAATGATTGTATTGGCATCAAATGCTGATATAAATTAGGGTTTAAAAATCCTGCATGATTAATCATTAGTTGTAAACAAAAAAAATTATTTATTTAAAATCTAAGTTTAAGACGATAACAGCTTTAAAAACTATTGACCTTTTCTTTTTAAAGTGGTGAGAAAAACAACATTACTTCACATTACTATACCAAAAGTCCAGATTGTCATTTACATTTACAGAGTGTTAATGTCCACCAAAGGAAAGATCCCAGAAAAGGGATTGTCAACAACCAGATTTTAGATTGGTCCTTTAAACTGGATGGAATCTTCAACAATGCTAGTCAGGACCAAGTTTTTGACACAGTTGCGTCTGATATAGTGACTGGTGCACTTGATGGTTACAATGGTAAATAGTCTATATATTACTTTTGTCTTACAATAATATGAAGTTTGGTTTCATAAATATGTGGAAATAATAATTGGAGTTAAATGGATTACAAAGTCACAGGAGTCACAATGAAAGTGGAACTCTTTGTGAAGATAAATGAACTGGCGATTACTATCTTATCCACAACTAATACTTTTTATGTTATCATTTAAGTTGTCTCCCTTTAAATCTTTCTACCCTGAAACTATGAGCCATATATGCCAGAGAACACAGAAGTCTCAATAAAAACTTATTTGAATAATATCATGCGCATCTAAAAAAATATTCTACTTTTGTAATCATTTTGATTTACCTGAAAGCAAAACATTATAATTTTTAACATGAACTGATTATTGTCATTCAAGGAACATTCATGTGCTACGGACAAACCGGTGCGGGTAAAACCTTTACAATGACAGGTGCAACAGAGAACTACAAACACAGAGGAGTGATACCACGATCCTTGTCACAACTCTTCAAAGAGATCGAGGAGCGCTCAGAGCTCGCCATCACTGTCAGGTGAGGCATCCCCCATATAATATAGTCCTCATTCAGATAGTGACAGTTAGGGGATCATAATCAGTATGAAATTTTTTTTTGTACAACACAACCTTTAAGAAAAGGTACTGACATATTCTTCTAAACAACGATCTTCCATTCAAAAACCTTGTTTAAGTACATAGTTTCATTAATTCAAGACCATAACGGACTGTGTTGGTAGATTAAGTCTCATATGCACCTCTTCCTCCAGGATATCATACCTTGAGATCTACAACGAGTCTATGTTCGACCTTCTGTCCTCACTCCCGGAATCCTACACGCCTAACTCTGGAGAGCAGATGGTGGTTGTGGAGAACCAGGATGGCGTCTTCGTGAAGGGACTCTCCTGTCATCTCGCCCAGAACGAGGAGGAGGCTCTCAACTTGCTCTTTGAGGTACAATATCTTGCTGTTATCAGCTTCAGTGTCATTCATTTTAGGTACTATGTTATAAGGGGTCATTCTGGTACTTACTTATCTGCCCTAAAAGGGTTTTCTTTTGTTTGGTAGATGATACCATTTTATGGAATAAGGACTTCTGAAAGCTGTTACATAACTTGGTAAATTCTTTTCAGACTTCAACTTTTGGAGATTCATGTAGAATTTTTCTATTCAAACTGACAATGATACTTTGGAGCTTGCTTCTTTTCAAGTTTTTAGCTCATCAGGCCTGAAAGGCCCAATGGGATTATGGCATGGCATAGTGTCCGTCCATCCGTCCGTAAACCTTTCGCTTTTTCAACTTCTTCCCCAGAACCACTGCCTTTAGAGAGCTGACATTTTATGTGCAGATTCCTTGGCCAATGGGGATTCTAAATTGTAGATTTGGTGACCCCTTGACCCCAAATAGGGTCATAGGGGTCACGACCTTAAGGACCTATTTTCATCATCTTCTCCAGGACGAAAGCTAAGGCTGTTGTTGTTGTCCTTGGCCAATGGGGATTTGTAACTTGTAGATTTGTCAACCCTGTGACCCCAAATGTGGATCACAGGAGTCATGACCTAAAAACCTTCCTTTTTTGTTAACAATGTTTTACTTGAGATTTCTTAGATCTTCAACCTTAGATAATAAATCACTGACATCCTATTTGAGCTACAGAGCCCATGGCTCAGAACGTTCTATTTTTTTCTTCATTGCAAACAGTCATATATAAGCCTGCAGTCAAAATTTGTTATCATTGGATAAGACTGGTTTATTTTACCCAGGTAATCAAAATTGTTATGATTATCAATTCTTCAAGGTCACTTGGTGTAAAACTTTGTGGAATTGTTTATCATTATCATTATCTTCATGGACTTCAATAGCAAATCTGATAGACATGACTATATTTTTATATTTCAACGTTGACTATTATTAAAAGTGAACACATTACTTTTGCACTATTTCAGGGTGAAACAAACCGAGCGATTGCAGCCCACTCTCTCAACACCATGTCGTCACGGTCTCACTGTATCTTCACAGTGTACATCGAGGTGGGTTACATCTCTATCTATGTCTGTAGGTCAAATCTTGTAAGATTTCTGTTGCTCTTATATGGTTATTAGCAATACAGAAATTATAATTTTGTTTGTAATTTCAGTCTCGCTCAAGAGTGCAGTCCAACGCCCGATACACAGTCTCAAAACTGAACTTTGTTGATTTGGCAGGATCCGAGAGATTGGGCAAAACAAAGGTACTGTGGAAAAAATATAATGCAAAATATAACCACATAATTTTGATATTCAGTATCTCAATATTAACACTCAAAATATTAAAACCTAAGGAAGAATTTAATCCAAAGAAATGTTTAAAAATGCAACTCAATCCGCAATAACAGGCCAGTCAACTTGAGTGGGTTCGGTTTTATTGCGTTTCAGTTTTGTTCAGAACCAGGAATGTAACAAACTAAAGTCACAACTGATTACCTTTTTTCTTGAAAATGAAATTTAATGAAAGTTAAAATGAACACACAAAAATTACAATTCCAATAAAATATTGTTAAATTAGAAACATATAAAATCGAAAATACACTCTGATGCACTGTGCACTGTACCAAAAGCAAAAAAATGCGGTTTAACTGATGTAGCTGTGAACTGTTTGACTCTAAATAATCCATGTTGATTTGTCGATGTTTCTCCATCCTACAGTCAGCAGGCAAGACTCAAACCGAAGCGATGTACATCAACAAATCTTTGACATTCCTAGAACAAGTGATCGTAGCGCTTGCAGATAGGCGGCGTGAACACATCCCATTCCGTCAGTCAAAACTCACTCACTACCTGAAGGACTCTATAGGAGGACAGTGCAACACCCTGCTTATAGCCAACATGTGGGGCGAGGCTGCTCAGATTGAAGAAACTGTGAGTTATCTCCTTTAGTTTGTAAAATTGCTAGGCTACATATGTAGCTAGAACAAATTTTGTCTGTCCTAAATTCATTAAAGTTATTTGGAAAATGTTTTAACATAAATTATGTAATTCTGAATTATAAACGTTTTTTTTCTTCTTTTTTTAAAGTGAAATTCAAAGCTTCAGTAATTAACTCTTTGCATAAGAATATTCTAATGGATAATAAACTTCATTAGTCTGTAAAGGTAAATTTTCGACTGCCTAAAATTCTGATATTGCTTGTGAAACATCTGATAACTACACATTGACTGTTCACTATTTACTTTCTTTGATATTGAAGGTGTCCACTCTCCGGTTTGCAACCCGTATGATGTGTCTGGCATGTGAACCAGCTGTTAATGAAGTCTATGATCCAGCAGTAAGTTCTTCTAATCTGAAGCTTACCTCACAGCTTTGCAACAATCTCTTACCTTGCACAAAAATCATCTAACAATTGTTGGCTATCAATTAAACAAATGAAGATTCTTTTTCAGAAGGGATCCTCCTTGGGGTACTTATTGCATAAAATCCTTGATTTTAGGTATATGACAGGTTGTAACTATATTTTTCCACTTTAAAAATTAGTTAAAAAACTAAAAAACTAAAAAAAACGTACTTTGGGTCACCCCTCTTGAGCCTCATACCTTGTGGTTGTCATGCGACCAAGGGCAGATAACTCTGATCTCACCACTTTTCAATCTGTCATTTCTAGGACAAGGACACATGAAGTTTTGCTCTGATATTTTCTGAGTTTTTCACTGCTGATCTCTAAGAAAATGGCCCAAAGACAATCTGTATGTGTGGTAACTTCTACCTTTTTACAGTAGGGTCGAATGGCTTCATGTTTTCAGTAGTAATTTCATGTTTATTGTAACTTGCTTTCCCACATGGTGGGAAAGTCGACCCAAGATGGCGGCCATTTTCTTTGATCAATTTTTTTTTTTTGATCATGGATTTTTGGTTAGATCTGGGCTTTCCACGTGTTTATTATATCATTTTAGGGTTCTAGATTCGATTTCCGTAGGTATTTCAAATCGCCCTCTGGCCTACAAGCAAATAAGTTCACATTACATGTTCTATTTGTTTCAGTGATGATAGGGGTCTGGCCATGCTTGTTTACATTGTACTTCGCATTTGCCTTTCGCCTCTGCTCATGTTATGCATGCATGTTTACATATAAAACATCTACATTGCATTTCCCCATGTATTACGTATATATATATGATAAATTTTGTATATATTTACACATGTTAGTACATTGCCCGGTCCTTGATTGGCTATTTTGCTTCTAGCCTTTCAAGCCCTGCGGGCAGTGTAAGGGGCCTGTGTCTGTGGCTGACCGCCACAACGTGTGCTTGAGATGCTTAGCAAGGCTTTTCTGCAGGCATTCACTCCCAGGGCCCGGGCCCGACATGGAAACACCTGAAGTTCTTCACTAAGTAAACAACTTTCAGGAAGGTGGTAAGTTTAGGGTAAGGCTTCGGCCTCTGCTTCTGTGACCAAATCGGACCTCGATGACTCGTCATCTGAGGCCGATTCAGTCGAGGAAGAGGGGGGGTCCTCAGCCGGGAAATCAACCCGCCCAAACAATCTAACCCTATACCACTAAAACCCTAACCCTATTGATATGTCGCACTTCACATTACACAGCAGATGAAGGTTATGATCGACTCAACGGTCTCGGGGCTCCTTACGGAGTTCCGGGCCTCGAGTCGTGAACCCGATGCAACCCATGGGGCCAGGGGGGATCTCGGTGTCGGACTCGTCCGAGGCACGGGGTCTCCTTGGGGCGCTCAGCTTCCGGCTTTACCGCTGCGGAGTATGGAGCCCCAGGCCACCATAACACAAACACACCAGTCCCTCCAGACACCTGGCTTCGGGCAGGTCTCGTCTGGGGGATCACTGGCCCCGCCCAACCTGGAGTCGCTCGATGGAGTAGGCTACCAGGCTACGGCATCTACCTCAGGTTACGAGGCGCCGCCTGTGCTCCAGGTGCAGCGTCCTCGGACTCCTGCCCCGTGCTCCGCGACCGCCGTCCCAGTGACGGTGCAGTCCGGGCCGCACGCGGGACCCACGAGCACCCCTGGGACCCAGGTCTCGGGGGACCCACTCGAGGCCGGTCCTCAGGGTATGAGGCACCCAGCTCCCAGGTTTACCCCTGCAGAGTATGGAGCCCCAGGCCTCCACAGGTGCCCAGTCCCTCCAGGCACCTGACACTGGTCAGGTCCCGTCTGGAGGCCAGCTGGTTCTGCCTTACCTGGGACCTCTCGCTGGAGACGGTCCCCAGGCATAGGCCCCCACCTCAGGGTATGAGGCATCCAGCTCCCAGGCTTAGCCCTGCGGAGTATGGAGCCCGAGGCCTCCACAGGTGCCCAGTCCCTCCAGGCACCTGACACTGGTCAGGTCCCGTCTGGAGGCCAGCTGGTTCTGCCTTACCTGGGACCTCTCGCTGGAGACGGTCCCCAGGCCCAGGCCCCCACCTCAGGGTATGAGGCATCCAGCTCCCAGGCTTAGCCCTGCGGAGTATGGAGCCCGAGGCCTCCACAGGTGCCCAGTCCCTCCAGGCACCTGACACTGGTCAGGTCCCGTCTGGAGGCCAGCTGGTTCTGCCTTACCTGGGACCTCTCGCTGGAGACAGTCCCCAGGCCCAGGCTCCCACCTCAGGGTATGAGGCATCCAGCTCCCAGGCTTAGCCCTGCGGAGTATGGAGCCCAAGGCCTCCACAGGTGCCCAGTCCCTCCAGGCACCTGACACTGGTCAGGTCCCGTCTGGAGGCCAGCTGGTTCTGCCTTACCTGGGACCTCTCGCTGGAGACGGTCCCCAGGCCCAGGCTCCCACCTCAGGGTATGAGGCATCCAGCCCCCAGGCTTAGCCCTGCGGAGTATGGAGCCCCAGGCCTCCACAGGTACCCAGTCCCTCCAGGTACCTGACTCCGGTCAGGTCCCGTCTGGAGCCCAGCTGGTCCTGCCTCACCTGGGACCTCTCGCTGGAGACGGTCCCCAGGCCCAGGCCCCCACCTCAGGGTATGAGGCATCCAGCTCCCAGGCTTAGCCCTGCGGAGTATGGAGCCCGAGGCCTCCACAGGTGCCCAGTCCCTCCAGGCACCTGACACTGGTCAGGTCCCGTCTGGAGGCCAGCTGGTTCTGCCTTACCTGGGACCTCTCGCTGGAGACAGTCCCCAGGCCCAGGCTCCCACCTCAGGGTATGAGGCATCCAGCTCCCAGGCTTAGCCCTGCGGAGTATGGAGCCCAAGGCCTCCACAGGTGCCCAGTCCCTCCAGGCACCTGACACTGGTCAGGTCCCGTCTGGAGGCCAGCTGGTTCTGCCTTACCTGGGACCTCTCGCTGGAGACGGTCCCCAGGCCCAGGCTCCCACCTCAGGGTATGAGGCATCCAGCCCCCAGGCTTAGCCCTGCGGAGTATGGAGCCCCAGGCCTCCACAGGTACCCAGTCCCTCCAGGTACCTGACTCCGGTCAGGTCCCGTCTGGAGCCCAGCTGGTCCTGCCTCACCTGGGACCTCTCGCTGGAAATGGTCCCCAGGCCCAGGCTTCCACCTCAGGGTATGAGGCGCATCCTGGTTCCAGGATCAGCGACTTCTCCCCCTGCCCCGTGCGCCGCGACCGCTGTCCCAGTGACGGTGCAGTCCAACCGCACGCGGGACCCAAGCCATCGGGTCGTGAACCTGATGTTTTTCTGCCTAGGGGGAAGTCCCGGTCTCGGCCTAGTCCAAGACACGGGATCAGCCCGGGGCACCCAGCTCCCAGGCTTAGCCCTGTCGAGGATGGAGCCCCAGGCCTTCACAAGCGCCCAGCCCCTCCAGGCACCTGACACTGGTCAGGTCCCGTCTGGAGGCAAGCTGGCCCTGCCTAACCTGGGACCTCTCGTAGGAGACGGTCCCCAGGCCCAGGCTTCCACCTCTGGGTATGAGGCACCTACCTCCCAGGCTTAGTCCTGTCGAGTATGGAGCCCAAGTCTCCACAAGCGTCCAGTCCCTCCAGGCACCTGACACCAGTCAGGTCCCGTCTGGAGGCCAGCTGGTCATGCCTGACCTGGGACCTCTCGCCGGAGACGGTCCCCAGGTCCAGGCTTTCACCTAAGGGTATGAGGCACCTAACTCACATGCTTAGCCCTGTCGAGTATTGGGCCCCAGGTCTCCTCAAGCGCCAAGCCCGGGCCCTTGAGCCCTTGAGTTTGAGATTGGAGATCCCTGGAAATCCTTCCTGGGAGCTCCTCGGTCAGATCACTGCGGTCAGGTCATCAGGTGCGCGACTCCATTCGGAGCTCCGCAAGCCAGATGATGAGCGCTGTAGAGGGTTCAGGCCCATTCTAAATCTAAAGATCATGAACTAACTCATAGAGGTACCATCGTTCAAGATGGAGACTCTAAGATCTGTGATTTCGTCAGTGCAGGTCGGGGAATGGCTATCCTCCATCGACCTCAAAGACGCTTACCTTCATGTCCCAATGCACCCAGACTTCAGAAAGTATCTGCGGTTGCATTCGACTGGAAGTGTTATCAGTTCAGGGTGTTACCCTTCGGAATCTCTACGGCTCCGAGGGTATTCACCAAACTCATGCTGGTAGCGGCTCAGGTGGCCAGGTCTCAGGGCAGGTGTTGTCATCCCTACCTGGACGACTGGCTCCTCAAAGCGCTGTCTCAGCTTCAGAACCACGAATCCACCCAGGCTATACTCCACACGTTGGTCTCGCTGGGATGGATCGTGAACCTCAAAAAGTCGGAGCTAGCCCCGTCTCGGGACCTAGTCTTCCTGGGCTCCAGGTTTCAGACGGAGCCGGGGATAGTATCCCTGGCCCCAGACCGGGTCCCGAAGATCCTGGGGACTGTGAACTCGTTTCTGTGCTCCAACCCACACGGCTCGGGTCTGGCTCCAGCTCCTCGGAGTCATGGCAGCGACCGTGGATGTGGTTTGGAGGTCCCGGCTCCGCTAGATGCCCGTCCAACAAGCCTTTGCGGGTTTATGGTCCCACTCGGAGTCTTACGAGAAGTTGCTCGTAACTCCGGAGTGGGTCTTACCACACCGGTCTTGTTGGAACAATGTCGATCACCTGACTCGGGGTTACCCCCTGCAGCCTCCGGTGCCGACCCTGACAGTTCAGTCCGACGCCTCCCTTTCGGGATGGGGCGGGTTTCTGGGATCCCACACGGTCTCGGACCTGTGGTCTCAGGCCGAGTCTCAGATGAACATCAATGTGCTAGAGCTCAGGGCGGCCTGGTTGGTTTTGCAACACCTGAGAGATCAGGTGAAGGGTCAGGTGGTCCGGCTTCATTTGGACAACAGGACCGCCATGACTTATATCCTCAAACAGGGCGGGACGGTCTCTCCGTCCCTCCTGGAGGAGACATGGCAATTCTTCCTTTGGTTTGACGAGGTCGACGCCACGGTCCTGCCAGTGTACTTACAAGGGGTGGACAATGTCCGAGCAGACGCTCTGTCTCGCCGGATCCTTGTCCCCCACGAGTGGCTACTGGATCGAGGGATATTCGAGACTATCTCCCAGTTATAAGGGTCATTCCAGGTGGATCTGTTTGTGTCAGGGACGAACCTTCAGATACCTCAGTTTTGCTCCAGGATACCCGACACTCGGGCCCTATCCCAGGATGCATTCGAACTGGACTGGACAGACAGAGTTCTGTGGGCCTTCCCACCAGTGCCTCTGATCTCCAAGGTCCTTGCCCGTCTAGCCACTCATCCTCCGCGTCTGCTGGTGCTTCTCGCACCTCTGTGGGCAGCGCAGAGTTGGTTTTCACAGGTACTCAGGTCTCTGGCTATGCCATCTGTTCTGTTACCATGTCGACCGGGACTTCTGTCCCAGGACGGAGCCCCCCACCCCAACCACAGGGTGCAGTGGGTGGCTTGGCCTCTGTCCGGAATCGCCTCCAAAACAGCGGTATTCCTGCACGAGTTGTGGACACAATACTGGCTTCAAGGAGGGATTCTACGAACATTCAGTACGAGGATAGATGGACCGGTTATGCGCGCTGGTGTGCAGATAGGGACGGTCTCGATCCCTTTTCTGCAGATCAACGGTCAGGGGTTACTCCACGGCTATCTCAGCCTTTCACGTTCCAGTGGATGGTGCTCTGTTGGGTGCCCATCCACTGGTCCAGCGCTTCTTAGCAGGTGTGGACAGGATCCGTCCTCCTTTGAGGCGGATCAGCCCCGTATGGGACCTTCCGATAGTCCTTGATTGGCTTTCGGGTCCCAGGTTCAGGGATATGTCTTCGTTGTCTCTCCAGTTGTTAACCTGGAAGACAGCCTTTCTAGTGGCGATGGCGTCTGGCAGACGGGTAGGCGACATACATGCTATGTCCGCCGATCCCGAGCTCACAGTCTTCCGCAGGGACAGAGTCAGTATCAGACTGCCAGACTCCTACCGACCTAAAGTGGCCCACTCTTTTCGTGTCTCGGCCCCCTTAGAATTACCGGCGCTCAAGCAGCCGGCAGCAACAGGTTTTCAGGCCTCGCACGATCATATTCTAGACGTGCGCAGGACCTTGAAAGCATATGTCAAAAGAACAGCCTCTATCCGTAAGGATAAGCAGCTCTTCTGCTGTTATGGTGGAGGCAAGCAGGGTTTACCCGCCTCTAAGCAGTCGATCTCGAGATGGTTTGTCTCGACTATCTGTTTAGCCTATGTTTCATAAGGGCCGTGAGCCCCCAGGTGACCTCAAGGCTCATGCGGTAAGGGCAGTCGCGACGTCGAAGGCGTACGCAGCGGCCCTGTCCTTTATCCCACGGTTACTTCCCTGGCTGAAGACTCCCGTGGGGTGTTTTATAGGATTTTTTGCCCTCGTTTTCTCTCTTGCAAAAAAAGGGGGGGGGGGGGGGGGGGGGGGGGGGGGGGGCGGGGTATTTAGACCTGCAAGGCGACTGTGAGTGCGCCATGTAATCCCCAGGTCCTTGAGTTTTTCTCATGGATTCATTTTATACTTTGGGTGAGTTATTTCTTGTACTTCTTTGCGCCTTTTGGTGCAGTCTGAATGCCACTGCCTTTGATTTAATCTTTGGGAGTCTGTCTTATGCAATAAGTACCCCAAGGAGGATCCCTTCTGAAAAAGAATCGAGCAAACCTGTATAGGTTCCAGATTCTTTGAAGGGGATCCTCCTTGGGGTAGGGCCACCCACCTCCCCTTCATTCAGCCTGCATGACTGGATTGAAAAGTGGTGAGATCAGAGTTATCTGCCCTTGGTTGCATGACAACCACAAGGTATGAGGCTCAAGAGGGGTGACCCAAAGTACTTTTTTTTAGTTTTTTAGTTTTTTAACTAATTTTTAAAGTGGAAAAATATAGTTACAACCTGTCATATACCTAAAATCAAGGATTTTATGCAATAAGTACCCCAAGGAGGATCCCCTTCAAAGAATCTGGAACCTATACAGGTTTGTTCGAATTCACATTGAACTGTAAATAAAATCCTATCATATAAATAATAGAATATATCATTGATAAGTTGTTCCAATGTAACAGCTTGTTCATGCACAATATAAGGGACTCGGCATAATAAACATGTTCAATGTAATCTTTATTTTTTAAAATAGCCCCATGACATTGTCAACGGATAATTACGTTCAAATTAGAAAAAAATGTTTAACTTCTGTTGACAAATAATAAGTTTTGATATATGGATAATATTAATTTAATGTTGAACGTAAACCATGTTCAGTGTTTTTCCATCTTATTTCAGATCTTGGTGAAAAAGTTAGGGAAGGAAATCACCCACCTGAAGTCGGAACTGGCTATGCATGATACTTTAGTAAGTGTTGTCAGTTTTACTGCCGGGTGAAACTAAACTCTACAATGCAAAATTTCTGTGTTCACTATGCTCTTTATTTGGTGGTCAGTTTTGTATCATAGCCACAATTTTTGCATATTTGGCAAAGTAGAAATGTATTTTTATAGATTGTAAATGATGTTCAACATACACATAGAAAAATCAGTTATGTTTTTCATGTTTGTTTTTTTTATTTCCTTTCACAGACAAACAGAAGTCAGATTTCCTATGACGCCCTTTCTGAGCAGCAGAAGTATGAACTGCGTCAACAAGTCCGAAACTATCTGGAAGGACATGTGGAAGAGATTGATGTAAATATCCACTCATGTTAGAGAAGTATTACCTCAGAGAAGATCAGATGTTGTCAAGTTTAAGTTTTCTGAAAAAGCTGCTTAACTATTGTGTAGTGTTGGCAAACCATTGAGAGCATAATGATATTGATGAGAGTGATGTGTGTGTGTGTGTGGAGAAAGCCTCATTGTATGGCGCTTAGACAGGGTTAGCTGTCAATCAAGGCTAATGACATCTCTCACTAACATCCATCACAAAAGTGTTCATGTTTAAAAATGAAATTCCTTGCTATTGAACTAATTTGTACATTAAGAATTAAGTATTGGAAAATGCTTATGTTTCTTGCAGTTTTTCTCCTTTAATTTCTGGCAAAATGGTAGTTTCCTCATTGAGCTTTATTTGCTTGTTTCAGATTGTGAACCTGCGACAGATTCAAGGGGTCTTTGATTCTTTCAGAGATTTATACCTGTGAGTACAGCTTCTTGTGGATCACTTCAAGATCACTTGAAGGAGTTAGGATTTTCAAGTTGAACAACTAAGGAATAGTTATGTAATTAACTGATTTGAAAGAGTTTTTATTGCCCTCTGACTTACTGTGACAGGTAAGTTTATCGGGATGTAATGTTATTGTGGTAGATTATTTGGGTTTGTATCAATAAGTTTGGTTAACAACCTTGTCCCCACTTTCTCCTATACATTTAAACATTAGATGAGAACTGTTGTTTCCTTACTTGGCTCAGTACTCAATAGGGGTTAGAACAACTCAGTAACAACATTTCTACAATTTGTGTTCTAAAAAAGTAATATTTATCTTTGGATTTATTGTTTTAATGATAATCAAATACCATCATATTAATTTTGTGTAAACTTGTACAGACAAATGGAGCATGATGTGGAGGATCGTCTCAGACAGAAGTTCACTCTGATTGATCGCACGGATCCCGCTGCTATCGCCGCTGCTCAACAGGTGAACGAGAGCAAACTACTTGACGTTTCTAGTTCATTCTCCGGGTTCACCTTATTTGGAGATCACTTTATACTGACAACTGTAATGTGATGAATTCCATCAGAATTTGTATATTTGGAAGGGATTTGAATATTATAATATTCTGTGGCTCGTAATGGATAATCATTTTCAATGGGTTCAATGTTCACATTCATCAATAATATTCAACACCAAATCAATGACATATAAAAGAAGTAGGCCTTCACCCTGTTAGCTAATCTGGCAAAACAATATTTGATTCTTTTAAGATCTAGAGAGTTAATGACAATTGATTACAGGCTGGTTTGAGTATCGCTGATGATGGCTCCCTCGTTGGGGACGCAGATGGATCAGGATTTGGTGTAGGAATAGCCCCCAAATCAGCTAAAGCTGAGCCTTCTGCCGTTGTTCAACTGAGGAAAAAAGAACGAGAACGCGAGAAGAAGAGCGCATCAAGAGCAGGCAAACAGAGGTATGAGGAGTTGATGAGTATTCCGAGAGACATTTTGGTTAGACTTTCTATATTTTTGTATACTTCCCATCTCCTGTTTTACCTGGGTTTGTATGTTGACACAACAACCAGTGCTCAGATAGTTTTAAAACTTACCTTGGTTGTAGCTGACAGGACAGCTGTCCAAATATTTCTGTTAAATATTGACCTTCAGTCTTGACTTTCTTCACTTATGTTATCAAAGTTTTTTATTTTAATTAATTTTGAAATTTTGAGATTTTCTTTAAAAGGACACGTTTGATGCAAGATGAAGCTGTAGTTAGTATTTCTACAAATTGAGATGAAAAAAAAAAAATTGGGGGTTGATGGGAGGTTCTTGGATGGGAATATGGGAAAATATGGACAGTCTTACATAAAATATCTGTTTTAGTGTCTGCATATTTTTTCTTTTTGTATGTTCTTCATGTACCTGCAGTTTGTTTGTTCAAATAAATATATGCAATGTTTTTTAACTATTGAACACTTTTTGGCATTTGATGCTTTTACTGCTTCTGTTTATTTCAACTGCAAAATCTATACAAATATGCTTTAAATTCTTTTCAGTGTCTTGTCAAATCGTCCATTGTTGATTATACATATTTGCAGTGTAGTATATTCAATTTGTGCACTTAGCTTTTCGTTTTCATCCGCTGTTAAATTTATGATTACTGAGTTATATAATCATCACCCAGTTAGTCTATACATTCTTTGTATTATTTAGAAAGCATGTGAAAAATTCATATGAATAGTAGATACCGTTCATCAAAAACTAATCTCAGAAACTCAAAGATATACATTAATTCTGTTGATCAAAAGTGTCAAGATAAACTATCATTCAATCATGATCTATATTATTATTTTCACTTTTGAGAATCGTTTTCCCTGATGGATATTAACAAGCATATCGAAAAGTGTTTTATGAGAATCGGAGTAGAAATATATGTACATAACCTTTCGTCTATTATCTATAGTAACCTTTCAAATAGTATCATGCTCAATATACAGAGAGGGACATTTAGTCTTGAGTGTAGTAAACAGAATATGGCACAAATTTAATACTCTGTTTATTACCTAAGCTGGTAAATTGATCAAATTTGCAAAAATCTAGTTTCTGAGAGAGGCAAGCTTAGACACACCTTGGCCGCATTTGGAAAATGAAATCTGAGAATTGCAATGACTCTAGTATTGTTTTAGTCATGTCAGCAAGACAATAAATTGGTTCTGTTCCTTGATTTGGTTGCCCTCATAGGTAACAATCTCTCCCCTCCACTTATAACAATGTCTAGATCCACACTCTATAATGTGATCTAGCTGCTGTAGATGTGCCTTGTTTCTACAGTCTAGGGTCGGCCGCCAGATTAGTCGCCAAGTTGATGGCGGTAGCCAGGTATCCCAGTTGACGAGTGCCGTGCTGGTCTTTCTTGATTTACTAGTGTTTCATCACTTCCTCCTCTCTCAATAACGGGAATGGCTCCAGTTTCTCCAATAATATTGACCCTTCATCTGCTAGGAACCTTCCAAGAACGCCTCTCATTGTCTCAATGCTCCACATCTCAACTTGAGCTTCAACTTGTACAGAATTGTACTCATGAAAGCCTTAAAATCTTTATGCCTGGTTAATAACTGAATTGATCACCTTGATCATTGTAATAATTCAGCTAGCAAGAAGAGTAATTACAATTGTAGTGAAGATAATTTTTGATCATACAAAAATAGAAGACTTTGGTACTGTCATGTGAAAGATGAAATCATAACAGATCCTTTGATGGACAACTACATGTTTTACATCTACTAACAGATTTGTTTAACTTCACAACATATATATTCATTCACATATATAGCCCCATGTATAAAGTCTTATAATATTGGAATCTAATGTGTGAGATTGTTGTAATGTGTTATGTTGTGTTGTGTTGTGACTGGAGAAGGTTGTCATGTCTTGTCACCCAGTTTGTGTCAGTAGTTGCTTTGTGGTGTAATAGCAATTTAAGTAGTGTCGGAAATGCTAGAAAAATAATTTTAATAACAAATATGGGAATACACAATATCACAATATCACCTTATAATGTCACCTTACACCATTACATATGCAAATAAGAGGATAAAACAAACTGTGAAGGACACATGTATACATATCCAATAGGAATCAAGTGTCATATGTAAAGAATAACTGAAATGTAAAATCATTAATATCTCCTATATCTCATATATCCTTATATAAACAACTAAACAAGCCTCTACTGCTAGAACAATCTAACAATAGTAAGATCATCTCAAAACCAAAATTACAGTTACATTCAAATACATTCATCAAAATCAATTCAGATATTTGAACAACAGATTGTAAGGCAAATATTTCAAGCTGTAACGACTTTTAAAGAACATCATTTGTTACATTTGAAATGAAACATTTGAACTAACTTTTTAAACATGACCATTATTGAGATGACCCGAATACATACACAAGTGATTATTCATCATTACAAGGTCAGGATTAAGCAGTCAAATAACTTATAACCTCTTTCAGAAAATATGCTACATCTCAATTATTGCTAAAAAAAATTAATTTCACTTGTAGAAACAAGTTTCATGTGGAATTGAAAATACAATTAAAACAAGGCCAGAATAGCTAGGTAGATGTTATACAAGTCAACAAAAATGATTTATACATATTGATCCAGTTTTTGTCTGATATATTAGGTTGAAAAGCATACCGACAGTACTTTAATTCATAACTTCATCTAAAACTGAGGAAAAGATAAAGGATTTTTGAGAGATAAACAATATCACAAATAACCTGTGAACTACAATAAATGAAACAAAAAATGTACCATTAAGGATTATTATATTCAAGTAATACGTTAATTTTGCAGAACTATTTAAATATCTGTTAAATCATTAAATTGAAGTTGATATTTCTTTCATCATAGATATTTGAAAACTCTGATAACCTGAAAAGAGATTAAGATATGTCATGGATATGTTAAATGTCCACAAAAAGTATTCCCAGGCTAAATATCGATATCATTTTTCATCACTTTTGAAACAACAATATTTCCTTCTCTTTCTAAGTCTGAGTATGTGAAAGATTATTTCAAAGTTAGTAATATTGTTATTTTCAACTTCAAATAGCCCTTAATTTTGAAGTTGAACACCAGCTGTAAAGAATATGAATGAAGGGTATGGTTTGCTAGTTCTCCCGTATAACTACTGTCATGTCTCTGTTCCAAGCCCTGTGGGTGGCAAGTCTGGCTCCTCCCCGTCTGCAAGTGCCAAGGGTGACCGAGACACCAAATCTCCTCACACCCCAGTGGATGCTCGTAAAGACGAGAAGGAACCAACGGACGGTGTGTCGTCTCCTGTCAGTTCGGCGGGACCTCCCACACGCACAGAGAAACAGAGACCAAGGTGGGTAGAAACTAAACTGTAAGCTTTATATAGGCAATGTGGAAGTCCTAGTCTCATGTTATCGGGCAGGCTTACAGCTTTGAGATTTCAAATTATGTAATGCCTGTTGCAAAATAATGAAACTTCACTTGAAGAGCTTCTAAACAAACTAAAATCTACTTCATTAAGTTAAGAAGTCCTCTCTTTGGAAAAAAATCCTGTTGTGTATACATACACTGGTGCTTTCATACAATTCTTTTAATTCATGGATATTATGATTAATTTGATTTCAGCACACCACCAAACCGTACTGTTGCATTTGAAGACTTCAAGCAGGAGCGTGGTAGTGAAATCAATAGAATACTTGCTGAGAACAAAGGTGAGGGGCCCGACTGAAAATCTTCTTCAGCATATTGATATGTCAACCTTTGCTGTGTATCATCAATATCTGTGTATACATATATATATATATATATATCCAAGCGCATGTTTAAAATATGTATGTTTGTAATGAAGCTGTTTTTGTAAATAAACCCATAAGGCAGAAACAAGTTCTATAAATTGAAAAACTCTTGTAAAAGGGGGGTAGAAGCTTGGGGGTCAATTAAATTTCCATAAACAAAATTTTCAAACTGACCACTGTGATATATCAGTGTCAGTACTCACACAATTATGTATCAAGGAAGTGCCTACACTTTTCAAGGAACAAAAATGTTCTTATGAACTTATCTGCTTCACTTTCTCCTTCTCTGTTGTAGAGTTGCTCAGCTCCAAGAAGAAGGTGTTCAGTGACCTGGCTCGTCAAATTAACACTACCAAGCTGGACATCGACCGCAGTCGCTCCAAGCTTGACCAGCTCAAGGCGGAAAGAGAGGCAGATGGTCAGTACATACTTCTCTTGGTGTATACATGAACACAGGCTTTACATGGCTAAATTAGTACTTGAGAAGTGAACAATATATGGAGTGTTCAGTTGGTGACTTCATTGAGTGCTGCATATGTTCACCCAGCAGTACGAGGTAAACTGAATGAGAATGAAAACAGGAATAGGTTGATCAAGGTAATAATATGACTGCACTTTGATGGTGTCCTGCTCATATGATAACGTTATAACTGAACTTTTGCTATTAGTATGTATCTTGAACACCAGTGGGTGGCTCTAGATCATTTGCTGAAGTTAAATTATGTAGAGATATATAGGTAAACCGGTGAGAATTCAGACAATGACTACCTATTGCTACATGCTGCACTGTGTGACAGGTCCATCGTTCAACGAGGACGGAGACATCATCATCAGCGAGGGAGAGTTCCTGGAGATCCAGAACCTGAAGGAGTTGAAGCAGCGTTACAAGACGAGTTACGAGGAACACCGCAAGGTCAAGGCCGAGGTCCAGTTCTGTCAGAAACTCGTTGACCAATGCAGACAGAGACTTATACAGGGTATGGAAAATGTGGAATGTTATTATGTTCATATTGTTTGGACAATTTCTTCATCAGATCAGGCAACAGATATAGTTGAAAATGCACACATGCATCACGACCTTAAGTGCATTATCTCCCCACAGAGGTTTCTCATATATTACCTTGTTTGCCTAACAGTTTCCATAGAAAGAGAGCCATTTCCCCAATGCAAATTTTCACCAGTAGGGAATTTTTTGAGAGAAGCAAAATTTTGCCAAATTGTTACAGGTGTTAAATAGGAAACTTGGAGTTGAGTAACCTCTGTAGAGACGAATGTCTGAAATGGTGCATTTTGCTTTTTTAATTTAAGAATTACTATAGATATTTTCATGAAGTATAAACTATGACGTATGGTTGTGTTGCAGAGTTTGACACGTGGTACAACGAGAGTTTCATCTCTCAGCCCGACGAGGTCCAGACGAGTGTACAGGCAGGTCACGGCTACCGACCTGGAGCCGTCATACCCTTCAACCCTAACACCATGGTCAGTCTCTCTCACCTCCATCTACGTATATTTCTGTTATAGGTGCTGTGTCAGCATATTCACACGTATAATAAATTTGGTAAAGTTACAACTTATATATTGAACAACATGTCACCCAGGGCCTTAATATTCTGATGCTCTATACTTTATCACTACTGTGACATTTCATCAGGAAGACTTTCAAAAGGCAGTTTTTTTCATTGAAAACATTTTATTGCAATTCCAACTCTTAGCTCATACCTTTGGTTATTCAGCTTATCAGCTAATTAGGTGTCAATTTTGCCTTTGAACTTTCCAAGTTCCTGAAAATACGCTGAAGGGGTTGGTTTTTTCATCACCTCAATACCAAGACATGTAATTCCATCACCTCATACTCTTTTACTGGCTCAATTTCTTCACAAGGGTCAATGGCGGATTATTTGAATATGAATGTCCTGATGAGAAGTCCCAGGATGAGTATTAAACGAGAACATTAAACCCTTACGTGACCAAGAAGGGAAGTCAAGGGATGTTGAGGATTGTTGACTAACTGATTGTATGTGTTCCCCCTGTAGCCCGAGGACGAGCAGGAGAAGTTTGACCGACTGCAGATGGAGCTGTTGATGAACAACCCTGACTCTGCTGCTTTCTACAATGCCCAGATGAGGACCCATAGACGGGTATGTGATACATTAACATTGATGAAGGTCATACTTAAAATGGAATTCTATGCTGGATAGCATCAATTAATATTGGGCTAAATTTGAACATATATTCAGAATAAATACCCAGATACTTTTGGTGAGATCAGTTTAAGGGAGAAATCATGTAATGGAAGGACATTGAAAGAAAAAAAGAGTCCCTTGTTAACAATGGAGGAATGTCTAAAATGATTTAGCTCACATTCCTCATCTAATGATTTCATTAAATATATCTTCCATTCTACTCCAGAAAACCTACGAGGCCGCAATGGGCCAGCCCCAACCTGCCTACCGAAGAAAACCGGGAACACCAACGATGATGATAAAAAACAAACCTCCCAGCATGCTCCAAGTCCAGTATTAAAGAAACCCTTCCATATCAGATTCCATAGCGTGTTGTGAGATGTAACTGCCCTTAAAGATCAGTCACTGCTTCTTTGTGACCTTTGAAAGAAAGCTAGCTCTAAAGTCTTTACTGGTAATTTTGTAATTAATTTAATGGCATAAATCAATGTTGATCATAACAATATCAACAATTTATGGAAAGTCTACTTCTTTGTGTATTGGTTAGGATATTTATTATCTATTTACCTTTACAAGTATCAAGTGGATAACAATGTGAACTGTCCATTTCTCATTTTATTTCATAGGTGATATTTTGTCAAGACTGACAGTCTTTGCTCCTTTGTTACTTTTGTACGAAACCTTTTTTGTTAACTTGGTCTGTTCTGAAGGTGTGTTTAGTTACAGAGCACCACTTTAGTTTGTTGAAGCTCAAAAGGTGAAAGGTTAAAAGGGATTTATTGATTATCAACAATATTATGGTTATCTTTTACAAATCATAAAACAAATATTTCTATGTATGTTTTATAGTGGTTCTGTACATAAAAGTTTTCCAGCTTTAATACATGTGAATGTTAACAATATAGTATACACCAGGATATGTATATACTACATCAATCATGCTTCAAATCTTTTCTTTTCATGACCAAAATGTTATTTATTAAGAAAATAAAGATAGAGAGATATAGAAAGGAAAACAATACAGAGTCATCATGCTAGATGTTTAACCTTGGTTAATCTGCATACAATGTCAGTTTATGTCTCTTTTTTCCATATCTGTTTGAAAGACAGTTTGACGACAAATTTAGTCTTCTGGGCAGGTTGATCTGTGTCCAAAACTCTTGATAGACGTGAACTTAACTGGGTATGGATTATTTTATTTTGCTATATTTTGATCATTTCCGTCCATTTAAGATGTCTGTTGGATTTTATTTTTTAAATGTCAGTAAGTGTTATAAGAAAACCATCTGTGATACTTTCTCTATGTTGTTATGTTGAATATTGTATAGTGAATCAACAGAGACAATTCTATTCTATATGTTGTTGCTGTTGGCTATATCCTTCCACAGTTAGAAATCACAAAGTAAGATATTTTGAAGTTTACAAGTTTTGGATTAAAATAAAACATCATTCATGTCAATTGTTTTTTGTTGTTCATGTCAGAGATGTTTTTCGGTATGTGATGGCAGTGTTCATAATATTTCCTGTCTACCAACTACTGGGTTGTTTATAGATGAGACACGTTACAATAGTTGTCAGCGAGCCTTCTTGGCCAACGATTTTCTATAAACTATGTATATATACACTACAAGGTCTGTCAAAGTTTGATGAAGGCTGGTTGGTTTTTGTAACATTAGACTTAGTGCCAGTAAAAACCAAAAATAGTTCATGCACTGACAACAAACCTTCCCAGCTTTTCCATCTAAACATCATTGGCCATTGTCTGGCATCTGTCATTTTTTCACATTTTCAACTTACTTCTCAAGAACTTCTCCACCCTCAAAGTTACTATTTTTATGGAGGTGCCTTGCACATAGGAGAACAAAGGTTGTCCATTTGGTCTTGACCCCTCTCTCCCCCCTCTCAAATATGGGTATGGTTAGTGTTAACAATATAAATTTTGACCCCTTCCCCACCCGAAAATCCCTATATCAAATAGGAATTGTGTCAACTCCCAAACCCCTTTCTTTATGAATGTTGTCCACACCCAAACCCCTCTCAAATATGAATATTGTCCACTCCCAAAACTCTCTCAAATATTGGTGTTGTCCATCCCAAACCCCTTTCTCAATATTGGTGGTGTCTGCCCCCAGCCCCTCTCTCAAATATGGTTGTCAGCCCCCAAACCCCTCGCTCAAATATTGGTGTTGTCCATCCCAAACCCCTTTCTCAATATTGGTGGTGTCTGCCCCCAGCCCCTCTCTCAAATATGGTTGTCAGCCCCCAAACCCCTCGCTCAAATATTGGTGTTGTCCATCCCAAACCCCTTTCTCAATATTGGTGGTGTCTGCCCCCAGCCCCTCTCTCAAATATGGTTGTCAGCCCCCAAACCCCTCGCTCAAATATTGGTGTTGTCCATCCCAAACCCCTTTCTCAATATTGGTGGTGTCTGCCCCCAGCCCCTCTCTCAAATATGGTTGTCAGCCCCCAAACCCCTCGCTCAAATATTGGTGTTGTCCATCCCAAACCCCTTTCTCAATATTGGTGGTGTCTGCCCCCAGCCCTCTCTCAAATATGGTTGTCAACTCCCAAACCCCTGGTTCAAATATTGGTCTTGGCCATCCCAAACCGCTTGTTCAAATATGGTTGTTGTCCACCTAAAATTCCCTCAAATATTGGTGTTGTCAACCCCTCTCCTCAAACTTGCGTTGAGACTACGCAGGGGTTCAAAATTTACATTTTACTTATGTCAGACATGTTGTTTGCTCATATTAATGAGTTTTTGGAGCAATGTATCAGAATGTGTGGCTAGGAGTTTAATTGTGGTGTCACTTCATCAACCAACAAAACTATAACCATTATTTCTTAAGAAAATGATTTTTAAAGTTTTCATATTTCAATAAATTTAATCTAGGTATATGTAACGCTATGAGCAATCCTAATGCCTTATGGAATGCCTTATTAAACAGTGACCATGGTGAAATGCTTTTTCATGAACTTCGAATGTGCAGTGCTCTTAAATAAGAAAACAATCGATCGGTTTGCAGTCAAAACTGGAGTAAAACAAGGTTGTATCATCTCGCCTATCTTATTCCTAGTAACCATAGACTGGTTGATGAGAAAAATTACCAGTGATCAGAGAAGAGGCATTTTTTAACTTTCGAAGATTTTGACCTATAGCCTTATTATATTATTGGCTAGACCATATTGCTCGAGGTGCAAACTAAAGTCATCGTAAAGTGGTCCGTTCTTTTAAGTTCAAATGTTCACGAACATGAAGCGTCCATAAAATGTCTAGCTAGTCAGTCGACAGCTCACTCTTTGGCAATGGACTCTACCATTCTCTTCCCACAGAGATACCTCCCTGAATATTCCCAACCCTTACAGTTAGGAACTGAAACTGAAGGGAGTAACTTATTGGCAGAGACCATGAAATATTGTGTATGATCTCTACTCGATGGGAAGACAATGGGAGTCTACCTGAAAAGTATAGGACTGCAAAATGTACGTTTTTAAACTGACATTTGAAGAAATAATATATCGAATGTTATTTGTGTTCGCAACATGTGGACAATCAAAATAAACATGGTTTGGAGAAGATGAAATGAAAATCACGTTACTTCACTACTGACACAGGTATAAAAACTGCACATAAGCAAAGTTTGGAATTTACTTAAGAGAAATTCCTACGCACGTGAACAATCTTTGAATCTTTTGAACAAATGGGTAGCATGGACAAACATGTTGGAAGAATCGCCTTTAAATTGTTCTCGTAATTCCACTGGCAATAGATTGGCTGGATACTGGCAGAATCAGAGGAATTTAATACAGACGAACATCTTGGATCCACAAACTACCGCCATTGCAGTCAAACATTGGTATCCTGACTTCGTCATCTACTGACTGTTATATGCGCTATGTGAAATATAGGTGTAATGTTACTGACGATGAACAGTGGTTCAGTGACCTGTGGAACGACAGAAATGTACAAAATGGAAATACATTAAGGAGAGAGTAATAGAGAGTTAAAAAAAGATAAGGAACCAGAAAGCTATTTATTCTCCTCTATGTCAAGATATCAGCGAAAACTATTAGCAAAACTGCGATGTAATACCTTTCCATTATGTATAGAAACTGGCAGATATACCCGGCCATCGACACCTCTTGAATAACGCTACTGCCCTTTCTATGATACTTTCATCGAAGACAAAGAACATTTCCTGATAGACTGTCCCATGTACGGAGATATTAGAAATGAACTTGTTAACAGTGATCTTTTACCAGATAATTTCATAAACTTCAACTCTACCCAAAAGCTAATAACTGTGATGCAGTGTCCCGGAATTCAACAGCACCCAGCTAGCTGTATTGATAGGATGTTTCAGAGAAGAAAGAACCTGATTAATTGATTTTAAAGACTTATTATAACTATTTTGCCCTCTTTTTCCATTGGTTTTATGTATGTATGGGTGTATGTGTGTGTATGTATGCATGTGTGTGTATGTATTTATGTATGTGTGTATTTGTGTATGTATGTATTTGTATGTATTTGTATGTATATGTGTATGTATGAATGTGTATACAAGTATGAATGTATGTTTTGGACTTGTGTTTTTAAAGCAATGCATGAATGTGTATGTGTATACATATGATCAGCATGATTGAGCACCTGGAAATATATGCATTGTCACTGTGCGTGTTCTTAGTGGTTTTGATGTAATTTGGTGTGTATATATATACAAGGTTGAATGGTGTGGATTTGGACGATGCTTATAGTGGAGTGAGTGCGTATGCATGCTTTCTTTTCTATTTTTATCTTAACTTATATGCAAAATATTTATATTATATCTTATTTACAAACATTGCAGGAAGACCGGCATGTGATTACGTCACAACTAATATAAGCAAACTCCAGCTCAAAATGACGTCATATTCTTACATTGTCACAGCCTGACCCATGCGAAAAAGACCACAGGGACACGTATCTCTTAGAATAGTCAGAAAAAAATTTAGAAAGTGATATATGCCTAAATATCCTACCTTATTAGCCTATTATATAAAATAACATAAATGAACATGGATGGGTTCCGTCGCTCCATCTCTTTCCTTATATATAGTAGTTGGGTAAGGTAGGGGCTATATGCATACATGTCTTTACAATTAGTTCCTAGCGATACACGCTCCTGTGTGGACGACTTCCAAGTGTTTTAAATGGCAATAATCAGAACTTTTCGACTATCCGACCGTGTCGACCACCTAGCATAGACCCAACCTCACCGTGACTATAGTGACTGATTGAACAACTCTCGGTCAACAGCAATTAGAAAGGTGACCACCCCCCCCCCCCCCCCCCCCCCCCTTGTTTTATCAGTGCTACATCCTACATGATGATCCTGGCTGTGGAGTATAAAGACTTGTCTTAGATATAACCAATACATTTACTCCTTCATCCACGCGAGGCTTGACAGATTTTGCCCTTAACATTCTATCAGCTGAACGTATGTTGAGCCATGTCCATAAATCCATTGTATGTGTGAAGCGTTTCAATCTGACATGGACACCATATCGAAAATAAATGTTAGATATTAATTTTAATACCTTAAACTGCATGATCTGGCCAATACATGTAACATATGCGAAAACATATAATATATTATTATTATTATTATAATTATTATCTTCGATTTGCTTTGTCTAGCTTTATAGGAACAACATGAATTGAAGACTCATTGTACATTAAATTACTAACTTTTCATATATCATCCTTCAAACCTATATCTTCCCAGCATTGTGACGTATATATGGTTGTTACTGTGCCAGAGGGAAATATGGTATACACATATTGATTAAAGGTTACATACATGTATGCTATTGATTGAAATATTCTTTTTGATGCACTTTTGAAATAAATGTATTTCAAGAAATTATTAAAGGTGATATGAAAATATGAATTATTGGTGTGATACATAAAGTAGTTAATGGAACGCCCTCTCCATATCCCAACTCATCTTATTCCTGTTACGACATAATACAAACCACACCTACCCACACCCACGCTTTAAGGACAGAGTTCAGAGCACAGTACAGAAATATGTACCAAATGTGCAAATGTCGTCTTTTAAAATATAGAGGATATAGATATGTTGAAAACTTTGAATGGCCTAATTCATTTTTTCCATCGTTTTTTTCTGTTGTGTTCAAATCCGTCCTCTCTCTTTTTGTCCCCTTAGTGCTCGTGTTTGCATACACCCTTGTCACACAAACAGAAACTTTCAGCCAATCGGAGGTGGTTTCACGCATTCCTTGCCAGGTCAGAGTTCAGGGGTCAGAGGTGGGCGACAGTCGGGATCGGCTGGAAGGGGAACTTGACGAAAATGTCAGGGTAGACAAAAACTACCAACTTTTCAAAACGATCTTGAATTCGTCAACTCTGTGATTACAGTGACATGGGTATACATTGAACATATATTGGACGTTGCGGTTATGTGTACCTGAAAAAGGACTTTCTGCCTGGCTGGGTTACCTGTCATTTATACAGGTGAGTTTGTCCAGGTGAATTTCTGTGCCCATCTTTCTTGTCTGACCTACTTTGTGTAGCTATGGGTTTTACAATGTGAGTGAAATTACAGGTGCATGTATACATGTACGCTGTATATTCGCTTTATAACTAAAAGTAATGACTACTCGTAATGTTTCAAAATATCCTTTGATAACACCTTGATATAAGTTTGTTTATCATACACTTTGTTATCATAAATCTACTTTCACTCAACTTGTCACAACGTGACCCTACTTTCATGATATCGTTCAGGTGTTTGATACACGGCGTACAGGAACTACGATATGTTCATTAACTGAGGCGCAAAGGTATTGAATTTATTGTTCGATGATAGCCCTAATGTTATCTCTACTTAGTTTGTAAAATTTTTGTAGTGTCAGATTGTAATATGTGAATCGAATTGTTACTGGTATTTGATTTTAACCTACACATGTACACACGGTGTACTATGACGCTTATACTTACAGTTACTATACCAGTATGTGGCTTTTCTCTTGTTCGTCCAATGTATCTTGAGGGAGTTAATTGAAATCGAAATCCAAATACGTTACGGATCATATGAACTTTCTGCACTGCCACACTTTACCTGTGTGTTTGTATATAACCTATCCCATTCTGACAACAAGGATGTTTGTGTACTAACATGGTGCTCGAATCAACATCGAAACGTATGTTTTATTGTAAATAATGATGGATATCAAAAGAACATACAAATTCGGTAAAACAAACATTTCTCATGCTCTTTTCAAGTTTGGATTAACTCCATGGTCCAAATATAAGCTCCTTACTTGATTTATTTCTAGCTCTATCTGTTTATCGCATACTTATATATCGTATTAAAGCCTTATGAGCCCACTGTGTACTTTCTATAGATTATGTCAATCTTACAAGATACTATAGAACATGTTAGATGTAACCATTTGGATTAAGCTGAACACACATGTTACAAATGGTCATTATGTGTATATTACGTACGTGAGTCACACAGCAATACAAGTCATTTACCTGAACAGAATCAATTCGCAGGATTTAATTATAGCTTCATATGAAAAGCAATTACAACATTATATAATTATTCGTAAGGATATCATCAAGCAAAGTCCAGCAAAGCTTTAAAGTAACTGTTGGTATGTCTCATAATGTTGCCACACAATCACATGTAATACTGCCCAGCATGCCAATCCGCCATGCGCAAGCTTAAAGGATGGATTGAACGATCATAACGTGAACTGATATTATGACAAGTTATACTAATATTACTGGATTTGAGGTCTAATCTTGAGTATGTCAGATGTCAAAGGTCAGGTTTCTTGAGTCAGAGTTGAACATTGGAGGCCAATTATTGTCAACAAGTATAGGATAATATACTCATAAACCTACATACGCGTATAGACCTCCATGTTTTATACTATATATAAACTTACTGTGTACTTCATGTCCGTGTTGAAAGAAGGATGAACGGTCTTACTGGCGTAAACTTCCAGCCCAGGCTAATGGAGTTATTTTTTAAATAGCATACAGTCTGGAATCCCTAGTTTAGTAACTTAAATGGCAATTTTTTTTGTGTTTTGTGTAAATATTGCCCGTCGAAGTATGTAATTAGTTCAGTTTGTACGGTATGTTGTGTTCCTGTTTTTTGTTGTCTGGATTTGACCCCCAGTCTCTCAAGGATCTCACCCAAGCTATTTCTACCACAAACAAGGGTTTGCTATACATAATAAGATTATGGTTTACAGTATGCAGTACTTAATGGTTTTTTCCAAAGAATGTGCGTTTTCTCGAACAGTTCACACCAAGAAAGTTAGCTTTTGGCGGGAGGGCAAGAAGACGACAATGGAAAGCAGGGACACAGGCCGCCTTCAGGGAAGAAATATCAGGACTTTTAAAATACAGTTAACAAGGAAACCTGTTTATCTGTTGGAAATGTCCGTATGGGTTCAGACGAAGGTCGGTTAAATCACTTCCTATTGTCACGCCTGTTGTCGGGATGATCAAGCTGCATGTATTGTCACCCTGAATATATGACAAGCTCGCTATACCGCCCCTCTTATTATCTCACCATGCTTTTGAACTTCCAGCTTCACACACGCATTGGAATGTACCAAAACCGGTAAACTATTCCAAAGCGTGAAAGTTCAAATGCTTAAATTTCGTCTTTAAATGGTTATACCCATAGGAGAGCTGTTAAAACCTTTGTCCAGGGACTCTAAAGAGTATCCTCTAATTAGAGAGTCACTGGTTCGTCTGTCTGAGTTCCTCTATATACAGCATGTCATTCATGGAATAAACCTCTGTCTTACGGTATTCCCAAAGAAAGTCGATCTTAAGTCTTAAGTTCTACTGAGTATTGCTCATGACTCACATTTTTCTATTTTGGTAGACAAACAACGAGAACCGATAGCTTCTGGATGATCATTTAAAAAAGTAATTGCAGGTTAAAAATACAAAGTAAAATACCGAGATCTCGTTATAAACACCGTATAGAGCTTTACAGTCGTGTTATAACCCTGATTTAACTTTTATTCAAAATTATGCAGGGCAAATAAGAAAATTATATATTTCATTCAATATAAGAAAGTTGTCATGGCTACCTTGTATTCTTTTTTCAAGGTATTGTGATATCAAGGTATTGTGATATCAAGGTATTGAGATATCAAGGTATTGTGATATCAAAGTGAGAACAAAACCTGTATTCTCATCTGTCAATTCCTTTACCACTATAAATGAATACGGTTACGTATTATTTACTTTTATGTATGCAACCGCTAGCTAACGCCCACATGCTCATTGTGTAACGCCCCCTCCTGAATCATCACACCAGCTTATAGTCGTCATATAGCTCACTTCGTGTTCATTTAGTGATCAACATTACCACATGCAGCTGTGTTAATGCTAGTGTTTGAACTGCAATATTCATGAATATGCTAAATATTTGAACTTTGCTATCTATATGCTAAGTATTAATGAACAATTACTTAGCCATATTGATTTATATGAAAGGTATTTGAACTTTGTCGAAATGATTTATATGAGAAGTATTTGAACTTTGCCTTATGTCATGCTAAGTATTTCAACTTTGTCGTAATCTTCTCTATGTTTGAACGTGAAAGGTTTGATGTTTATAGTTCAGAGATAGTGTCTCATGTGTGAGCTCATAAAACACTTCCACAATACCCATATATATCATTCCTCCCTTGCTCGCCCAATACCCACTAACCTACATAGAGCTCTTCAAACAAACACCCTATGGTTGGTATACCGCACTGATCTCCTGACGTCCCTTGATCGCCTTGTACTCTAACGCTCTTTTAGCCTAAGTGATCGAAAACCTCACTGTGGTCAATATAGACTATCGCCGCTAATGGCTGTGATACTGCCGAAGCGGCGTTAAACAATAACGCACTCACTCACTCAATACAGACTAAGGGGGCCCTAAGCAGTAAAATGTCTCATGCAAAAAGACTCAGCTGGGTTGAGTATTATTGTTTCTTCTTTTAACCCTACTGTTAATCGTATTGGGGCATTTTTACTACTTCTGACAAAACTCCACGACCTCTTTGAGTGGCACTCTAGAAGTTGGTATGTTGCAGAACGAAGAGAGTAATTATGGATATACAACTTCTTTATTCTGCAACGGCGACATTTCGACGACAACGACATCATACACCATTGTCAAAACGTCGCCTATGTAGAGTAAAGAAATTTCACATCCATAAATAGTGTCTTCATTCTTCAAAACTGCATGGCGGTTACTGAAATCCAACCTTTCCATACAGTATAACACCTATATATATATACATTTGACCTGCGTATTCACATATCAGTTCATGGATATTGGAAATTAAATAGGCTTCTCATCTTTGAAGGACATTTAGAAGTGGCATACATAAGAACAGAAATATGTTCTGGATAACAATGTGAATATACACGACGTTTCGGAGTATATGCTCACCACTCATTATATGTAAATTAAAGGTTTGAAACGCCTTGAAGCTGTTCCCTGTTTAACCTTTATTTTAACATTAAACATTGAACATCACTGTAACAGTAGATGTGAAAATCGAACAATAATAAGATAATAACCACGTCAGATTGTGTTGGACAGTAATCATTGACATGTTTGCCTTATACACAAACTAATACTAAACCATAACGGTTAGACATTTTGCTGCAGCAACAGATCAGAACACAACGTAATATACTTGCCCTGCTATCATTGAGACACGTTATCTTTGTCCATTTTAAAACCATTTTTCAAAATTCTAACTAGCCCAACAGGTTTTCTTAAACTGCACACAGGGGACGGTGTCTGTGTGGGTCAGCTATAAGCGTCTATACCAGTAGTGTGTTTACTTTACGTGAGGTGTGGACAGACGCTGTAAAACCGTAGTTCGTTCGGTAGGAATGTACAAACGGCTTTTATCTTCGTAATGATGGTACAAGTTCGAACTTGATAAGTGTGTATTGACCTTTTTGTGAAACCATTGAGAAAGTTGATTGAATCCGATAAGATAGATTTGCCTAAAAGAGAGAGTATTAACATGCGTTAATACGTTTTTTGATAATACTAGACAGGGACAATATTTTAATATTGGTGAAATTTATCAGCTTTTGGTATTATATTTAAGAAATTGTTTAATTAGGTTTAAAATAAGAAAAAAAGGTTTATTTTAGTATTTATGACAGCAGGACTATGAGTACAATTGTAAGATTACAAACGATAATACACATAAGTAACATATGAACTATTACAAACATCTTTTCAACTGTGAGTACACACTATTATCAATGCACGACACCAGCGGATCTCTGTACACAACGTTGTTTACCCACTTTACACATACATACAGCATATATTCAACTATTCGAATTCAATAGTCTGTGACGTCACCGCCGATCCCCGTAACCGAGTTCTCCTCCTACCTTGTTAAGACATTCACGAACAGGTAGAAACACCTGAATTTAAAACAGGGGAATTAATGGTTACCTGTCTATGTCAGGTGGAGAAGTAAAACTGGTCGAGCGTGTCTCCATGACAACAAGGTATGCTAACGCGTTTAGACGTACGTTTGACATGAGTGTATCTACGATGAGGGTAACTTAGAGGAAATTACTTGCTACGCAGAATTATAAAATTAGGGAAATATACAGACGTAACTTTAGTGGTTTGATTCAGTTACTTTTCCTTGTATATGAACAGTGCGTCTGATACGTCATGAAGATAGTCATCTAGCTACAGTCCAGAGGTATAGATTGGTATTGTTTCTGTTTCAGATATATATTGTTGATATATTACTTTGAATTATCAGGCATGTCATCCCAAGATATTAATTCATTCACATCCAGGATGTTCATATATGTTTCTATGTTAAATGTTTATATCACATTCTTTTCACAGACATTTCGAAATATAGTTATAGAACTATCAATTTGCCTCTAAATTGAAATGTCAATTTTCACAATGGTCATGTTAAAAGCAGAAAGTAGTGACTGTACATTCATTAACTCCGGCTCCCACTCGGTCTAGCTGAGGTCTGTGTATTGTGTGACGTGGTTGTACAGTATACATAGGTTAACATGTCGTCAACTGTTAACAAGCACGTCCACAAAGACACGGACAGCATGTCATAACAACATTGACAACATCTTAAAGAAAGAGGGGGAAGCATCTCCTTGTTTGTCTACCTGTTTGTCTACCATCGGACAGGTGTGACAATCGGATTATCTTCATTTAGAATCCCGAAAACAGAAAAATCTCATGTGTAGGCCTATATTCTAGGATTGTTTGTTTCATTGAGAACTACAAGACAGACAGGTATCAGTTGTTGAGTGGTTAGAATGGTCAGATAGAACATCATAGATGCTGATCAAAAGAAGAAATTGTTATCATTGTACAACGGAACATAGGACAAAATGTAACAATCGTAGTTATGAAAGCTGAACCTATTTCATTTCTTTATTTGTAACATCTTATATAATTTTGTAGATTTAGATACACTGATTCATGGTAATCCAATGACATACGTTTGTTACAGTGTGTTCCTTTACATATTTGACAAGAATTCAATTTTGTAAAATGGTAATAGGATGTCTAAACAATTTCACCAATGTGATTGTTTAATTTCATTGATATTCGGTTACATATGTATTTGAATTTATGAGAGTAACCAGGTGTTAAGGGAAAAGAAAACACGTTGACATAATTATTCACATTTGACCAAGTGTGTTTGCCTTTGAGTCGATTGGAATATGTTTTGATAAATAATATAAACTATTTTAAATGACATTCTCTCTAACAATTCTCCATAATTCGTAAATGAAATCTTCCCTTTTAAAAGCTATTCTATTTGCATGTCAATCTCTGTTTATTTTGTGTTATTTTATTTAAGAAGTTTATTTGTAGCAAACTATTTATCTGATGTAATGTGTGTCAAACTGGATGTACAATAAACACATCTCACAAATGAAGGTTCACATTAAAGCGTGAATGTCTGGTGTATAAACGTCTATATCCCGTCATCCATCAACTCTTCCCTCCAGCTATACCTACATGTTTACCTACATGTTTACCTCTGCATATCTTTCATAGACGAACTAGCCCCAGGCGATGTATAGTGTAAGTGCTTCGAGTTTAATCGATGTATCCGTTACTGATATACATTTTATAACATTTGATGTTCCAAACTCCACATTGACATTTATGATAAAGTAAACTGTACTTGTTAGTTGTAACCATATATATTTAACTGCATTTCATGGACAGATTATCTCATCTAAAGCGGGTGGAATATAGTCTAGTGTTTAGTGCATTATTGGTTAGAACCCCACGAAGACACGACAGTTGATGTCTGCTGTAGATAACTGAGTTACATGTAATAAAGTTTGGGTTCACCCATGGTTCGCTACTTCAAGCCGATGCTTTCAGGTTTTACTGCAATGCATAGCCACAATAGTGTTGTGGGCTTCCTATCCCGCCAGGGGCACGGCAACTTTGTCTGCAGTAGAGAACTGTTCTACACGCAGTAAGGTTTGGGTGCAATGCTGCACTGAATTTCAGCGTAGTACCACCCATGGTTCGCTAGTTCCAGCCGATGCTCGCAGGTTTCACCGCAATGCATAGCCACATGGCGTTGCGGGATTTCTCCCTGCCATAATACTAGCAGCCGCGATATAAGTGAAATACTCTTGAAAGCGGCGTTAAACCCCAACTCACCTCACCTCACCTTGTGGGCTTTCCTCACTGCAATTATTCTAGTGAACTACTTTTGAAAGCGGCGTTACATACCAACTTACCTCATCTTAAAAAATTCTTCAAAATGTCATTATTATAACTATGTTGTCTTTTGTTTCAGATTTGACTACGGTCCTGATAATTTGAAGAAAAGCCAAAACCACAAACATGTGAGTGGTGTTTTTTTTTTTACATAATTGGTGTTCATGTAACAGTATGCATACACATTTCAAATGATATCTATATAGATATCTAGTGACGTGTTATCAATCGCTACCTCGTATCCAATAGAGACTCATGAGCGATGTTAACACTTCCTCTAACCGAGAACCGATATGCACTCTATATGATTCATGAAACGAGCTTATGATATAGAAAACTTCCTGAACCTTTCCGTTTAAAATATTTTTCTTTGTTTTCAAAAAACTTGCTGTTCTTTTCGTAAATAATATTCGCGTGACATTAATTACAATCCTTGAGGGGAAATCTTGTTTTCTTATGATAAAATAATATTCGATTAATTAAGCATGCTCTTTTCAATCCGAGACCATAATATAAATGTATTTTATTGTCTCTGTTTCAATATACTAATTAAAAATTCATCATTTTTCACTTCCCATCGACTGGTTACATACTATATATGATAGTAACAGTGCTAGATTTACGAGTTATCTGTGTTATACGTTTCACATTTAAAGAAACTATATAATACAAGGCATATGCTGTTTAAGTCATTTTAAGACATGGTCGGTTATTATACTAAATTTTCCCTGACCGCTTCTCCTCATGTTGCAGGTTGGGGAGTCTCCTGGAGGCTGCCAACAAGTTGGCTCTATCTCGGGGAGCCAGTGATGACGACGGGGTGGACCAACTCAATCATCTGGTAACAACGGCATTATTTGCTTTCCTGGGGGTCGCAGTGGGTGCTAAGCAGTATGTGGGGGATCCAATCAAGTGCTGGACCCCGGCCCAGTTCGCTGGATCCCACCACAGCTACGCGGAGGGTTACTGCTGGATCTCCCACATGTACTATGTGCCCATGGACGAACCCATTCCTTACGAGGTGGATGACAGGATGGAGCGAGACATCAGCTTCTACCGATGGGTGGCGGTGGTGTTCCTCATACAGGCCGTTATGTTCAAGATCCCCAACATACTCTGGAAGGAGCTCAAGACCTACTCCGGAATCAACGTCTCCAAGATTGTCAAAATGGCCGACGAAGCTATGATGTCTCCCCCAAAGGACCGTGCTCAAAAGATTGACGATATCGCTGCCTTCATCGACCGCTGGCTCGTCACCTACAGGGTCTACAAGTACAACATTCTCATACGCATGCGAGAGAAGATATCTGGAGTGTTTTGTTTCGTGCTCGGTAAGCGGCATGGCACCTATCTGACGGGTCTGTACCTCTTCTGCAAGTTCCTGAACGTAGTCAACGTCATCAGCCAGTTCTTCTTCCTGTCCCGGTTCCTAGGCTGGAACTTCTGGTCGTACGGTGTTGAGATCATGAACATCCTCAGCGACAAAGGTCACTGGGAGGACTGGGCGCACTTCCCCCGAGTAGCCATGTGCGACTTTGAGATCCGCCAACTTCAGAACATCCAGAGGTTCTCCGTCCAATGCGCGCTGTCCATCAACCTGTTCGTGGAGAAGATGTACGCCTTCACCTGGTTCTGGCTCATCTTCATGGTGGCCGCTACCATCATCAACTTCGGCAAGTGGACCTTCGACATCTTCATGCGGCGTCGGGGAGAGCAGTTCATCGCCAAGTACGTAGGTTTGTTGGACGTACCTGAAGGAAGCAAAGACCAGAAGCTGTTCAAGAAGTTTGTTGACCATTATCTCCGAAACGATGGCGTGTTTCTGCTGCGCTCTGTCAGAAATAACACCGGCCATATTGTTGCCCTTGACCTTGTCAATAACCTTTGGAATAGGTTCAAGGACGTCCATGATAAAGAAAAAGCTGATGGTGAAATACACAATCGGACGTAATTTAGGAAGTTTTGATTTTGAATTGTTGTATATCATATCTTCATCTACTTGAACTAAGCAAGATTATGAACAACAGCAATATTCGAGTTTATCATTGAATTACATTATATCAATTGTTTTAAATTTCTGAAATCATTTTCGTTCATTTTCTTTGATGTCTCCTTTATATTTTAATGTTCTTAAAGTCTTAAAAGTCTATTCAAAGTATTTTTATGTTCTTGAATTGTCATAATGACACAATTACCTCGCAGCTATACAAGGTACTTAAATCGTTTTATACATGTTCTTTTATCGCAGGTATATGAAAAATTACTTATACGACTTACCTGTAAACCATTAGTTAAATTACCACAAAGGTAATTTGGACTTAAACAGTAAAACATGTGATTAAATTTGAAAATCAAAACCAAATATTTATACAATATTGCTTATGCTGTGATTACTTATGTTAATCAAAATTACAATGGGAAAATTCCTAAATCTAGTTCCTAATATTGTCTGTGCTTTATTTTTACAAATGGTAATTTTTTTAAATGTTCCCTTTTACGTTTTATTAATTATTTACTGTTTTCTGTACAAACACATATATGAAGACTTGATTAATTAAATATCAAAATGAACTGCAATTCATTATAGAGAAAAATAGATTGAGATTTGTTTTGATCTGTCAAATAGTGTGAAAAGATTATAACTGTAAATGTCAAACTTAAATTCTTCAAAGCATTTCAAAACATGAAAATGTTACTCGCATCTCGTGCATGGCGACATGTGTTTGACACATTGTGTCATGCTGGTGACTAATGTGTATGATGTTACATTTCAATCATTTTAGTTCGGTGATATGTCAAAGGGGTCATGACACTTTCTCAGATTGTGAAATTCATATATTTTTCATTTCTTTTTTTTTTTTACAATATTCGATGCTTCATGTGATATTCCATGTTTGAAAAACAGCAACGAAACCGACGTCTTCCATTGTACATACATTTACTTACACTGACGCTGCACGCGTAATGCATATCTGAATAGTTAGATTCTTGAAACACTATATGATATTTTCTAAACTTGACATAAAATGTATTTTGAATAAGTAATGACTACGGCCCCGAAGGGCATATAGAAGTTGGCATGTAATATAACAACGTATTGTATGGATGTACAACTTCATCATAGACATAGACACCGTATGGTCTGGACATGTTGTGAGTATATAAGGTAAAGTTGTATATCCACACACCACGTTCTATACCTATACTGGTATTGCTTACTTTATCCACACCCGTACTTCTGTCTTCAAACATAGAGTTTTGTAAAAGACGATTATTATTTTTACTTAAAAAATGCAATGTCAACTCATAACTATTTTGGCAACAACTGACACGCAGATCAATTTAACACTTATGTATTATTTCAAATGTTTCGTAAAAATTGTTAGTTCAATTTGCATGTAACTTGAACAAGTGTCTATATGTACGCTAAATTACGCGAAACATGTGATGGGTTAAAAAAAACATAAAAATGGGCTGAAATAAACAACTCACTCTCTTCCTACAAAAAAAACGGAAATTAATATTAGTTTTGTTTTTCACGCATTTTTCTATAGAGGTAAGTACAGTGAACTATTAATGTTGTGTTTATATACATAATAGATATTGTCGTTTTTTTATTGACAGTCCAACATAACGAACAAACAAACAAAAACAAACTCTCCATCAACTGCCGGCGAATTGTACAGTGCTATGATGTTATATATTTTGATTTATATTAGATTTGACAATGTATTTATATTAAACTATATTTTAATAAAGGTCAGTGGGCATCTTCTAAATAAAATGTATGTTTACACAGTGTGTGTGCTGTTTTGTGTGTTATTTGCATTTTTGCGTCATCCGAATATTAACGGTTTGACTTGATTGAAAACATATTTTATTCATTTGAGAACTGGATTTGACACAAACTATAACACTTATAGAAGCCCTCTCCACGTAATCGACAAATATTTGACAAGGCTAAAATACATAACACAATGTCATGCAGAAAAGAAATTAAAAATCTACAAGTGAAGTAGACATAATTTGAGTGGGTAAATATGTTTTATATACATTATTAAGGCAACACACAAGTAGAAATATTGTTCTTATAACAAATACATTATGAATATGGTTAAAACATACATTTGTATTTTTGTAATAATTAATTCAATATATTAACGGTATCATCAGATACTAAACACGGTATTTAAAGGATAGATGCAAATATTAATACTTTGATGATACAGTCATATTTTAAAGATTTGAAAACCAGATCATAACATTACAGTGACACGTTTTGCACGAAACACTCGTATAAAGATGAACCGTCTTGATTGGTATTTCATTCGAAAGATATGATGCAGTATCATTAGATTTAACTTGTAATACCATAACAACACAATCTAAGTGAATGCAGATCGACTGTCCTCTAATAACAACTATATATAAAACTGTCGATCCAAATTTATTTAGATGTATAGCCGTTTGTGTTTTGGTTGTCTGTTATATCCACTTCTCTAATCATCATTCAAAGACGTCCAACGTATTTCTAACGTTATCAGACTTTAAGGGTTAAACTAACAACATTCATCTCACTATTCAACTCACGCTGGGAAATGTCACCGTATACAGTGTCACATGAGGCTTGCATACATGCAGTGTCTTGGGTCAGCGTGACATATCTTTAAATGAAAACATATTTATATACGAGGCATGAGTACGGCTTCAAAGAAAGCATATTTTAAAATAAAAATGAAATAAAACCTATTTAGGAATAATGCTTAAAGTCTTCAAAACAATGACTTTCCCCCTTTTAGTTGAATAACACATGCTGCATCTTGGTAAATCAAAAGTTTCAGTAACAAACAAAATAAGATTTTGATTGAAATGAATAATATAAAATTGACACTCTGAAGCTTTCATCTGATACAGAAATTTTGTTTAAAAGCATTGACTATATATTTCGATATATACAATATTTGAATCAATTGATCAACTAAAATCAGTTCAGACGGTCGCGTGTTCTGTTGTTCAATATACTGAACACAAACAAAAATGCAGCGATTTCAAAGAGCTGAATACACGTAATATGAATTCGAAATGTGTTAAACTGTTTGCAACTATTACGAGCCTTTCGAATACACGTACATCACGTTCATATATAGAAAAACTATATTCCTTTTGATGAATTTACCGTTTTACGTATCTTGTTTATATACTGAAAAGCAAATTTTAAGGATAACAATGTCTTTATTGTGAACAACACCTTTAACAACGTTATTATCCTCATATTTTCTTATGTGCTCACGTCTAAATGCTCTCCAATGATTCCAATCTTGTTCATGCACAGTCACTTGTTTTACTTTCGACATGGCGTTCACGCGATCTAGAGGTTCAGATTGCGGTCTTTTGTTTGCACAAATAACCAACTTCCCTACGCAAAGCATAAATCTTGCCAGTCTCCATGACTGGCATATTCAAACCTTGCAGTATTTCCTTAAGGTTTCCGTGCTAGGAAATCGGAACCACCTATGCATTTCAGCATGGAGAAGCGAGGTAAATATTGCAAGGCTTAAACCAGCTGGGTCTGTATCATCCTCGATGGCCCATGGTATATAGCGTCATACTAGAGTGATATGACCCTGGTCCTCGAATATGGATTATTTATTGGTGGATAATAATAGATATCACATTCATTATGAGGGAGACTTGCATCACAGTGATTATGACGTTTCTTTGACGTGTGACCTACCTTCCAACCACATCAAACCTAAAGGGAGATTCAAGTATGCTTCATGGAAGTAGATAGGTGGATAGATCTATACCATTCGCGAGTTTCATAAGAATTAATCAAGCTCAATCGCACAACAATTCTGATAGGTCACTAAGATAACTCTGTTCTGAGTTCACCGACTATTGACGCCAACATTGTTACATCATGTCTCAACGAGTAGCACTCTAGCACGTGATTTTTTACACAATGTGCGACATCATTGTAAAAGTAATTACACAGAGTAATGTCAAAGGGCTACAAATAAATCGGTTTATTATTTGACATGGTCTTTGCACCGGCACTGTGCGGCGATTTTATGAGAGATTCCCTCAATATTCTGTTGACACATATATTTATATGATTATGATCACATTAAAAATCAATATTAAAACGGCTATGGCCACCTTTACGAGGGGATTGATACTCTAAAAATGAGTATAAAACATTACTGTATTCCAAATACGTTAGGCGTTACTCTTGCATCTGTTTGAGGAATCGTTCAGAAGCAGCGATAAAATATTCACCTACCTCAATTTACTGTCCATACCAAGAAACCAAGAAAATCAACCGTCTTTAGTGTATACCCTTACATGCTTACTAACACCTACATAATGATCAGGCGCCATGTTTCCTTCGAGCAAAACTGGCAGGTGAAATTACATTTAAGTTAGTTTTTAAAAAATCTTTAAAATGATTTTTCAAATTTCTAAATTTCATTGAAATTACTCAGTTTATTTGTTCCGTTGAAATACCGAACGACTTATATCCAATGTTTTTCTAGAAAACACATGTACATTTAATTCAGTAAGTAAATATGTACATATCAGCTAATATCAGCTTAATATTTGTACTCTTGTTGATGGTTGTAAATTGGTATAAACAAAACTATTTAAGATAAGATAAGATAAGATAAGATAATACTTTATTATCCCAGGGGGAAATTTGGAGTACATTCATAAGAGCATAGGACTATTAACAAGCATGATGGTAAAAATAGAGTAGTTTTAAAAAGCAACAAAATGATATTCTTAAGATAAGTAACAACAGTAATGATTATAAACACACATTTTAAAAGCCTTAAAAACCTTAAAAGCCTTATAATATAGTCATAAGATGGACAATGTATAATGTTTGAAAGCCTTAAAATATACCTTTAAGATAGAAAATATATAAATTGTAAAAAGCTTATAATATACTCATAAGATAAGAAATGTATAATGATAACAAGAGAAATAAACACTTAGAAATAAATAATTAAGACTTATTAAGAATACGAATGCTGGATGGCACAAATGATTTGGAAGTTCTGTTGGTTTTGAAGAGAGGGATTTTAAAGCGGCGGCCAGAAGGAAGAAATTCAAACTGATTATTTAAAAAATGGGACGTATCGGCCTGAATTGCGAGTGCTTTCTTTTCGACTCGAGATTCATAATCGTCAGTCAAATGTTGAAGGGGAATGCCGCAAATTTTGCTTGAAAGTTTCACAATGGAAATAAATTTGTTTTTTAGTAACAGTGGGAGATTGCCGTACCATGCATGTAAACAGAAGGTGATAACACTTTGGATAAAAGTTTGATAAAAAAGATTTAACATGACTTGGTCCACATTATAAGAGCGCAGCTTGCGAAGAAAATATAGCCTTTGCTGTCCTTTAGAGTACAAGGCGAGCGTGTTAGCTTTCCAAGAGAGTTTATTGTCCAGGATGGTTCCAAGGTATTTGTATTCCTCTACGACTTGCACTTCCTGTCCCTCAATGAATACTGGTTCTAGAGGTTCTCTTTTGGTACGAAAGTCTATGATCATTTCCTTTGTCTTGTCAACGTTTAACAGAAGATAATTATATTTACACCAGGATGTGAATCTGTTTACTTCATTCCTGTAATCTAGTTCTGAGCTTCTTATTAGTCCTGTTAGTGCCGCATCGTCTGCAAACTTGAATGTAAAGGAATTGGGATTGTCGCTAACACAGTCATTTGTATAGAGGGTCAAAAGAACGGGAGACAAAACACATCCTTGAGGAGCACCAGTATTCGTAGCAGTCATATCAGAGAAGACAGAATTTACTTGAACACGATGTGTGAGGAAGGTCTCAATCCAGCGTATGAGGTTGCTATTCACTTCCATTGTAAGTAGTTTCTGCATCATCAAGTGGGGTTGTATTGTGTTGAACGCGGATGAGAAATCTGCAAACAGAACTCGCACATATGATTTTGGAGTATCCAGGTGAGTATACACAGTGTGTAGGAGAGAAAGCAGAGCGTCTTCTACACCACGTCCAGCTCTGTAGGCGAATTGTAGTGGATCCATGAGATGTCGGGTTTCAAGTAGAAGGAATTTCAGGATTATCCGCTCAAAGCATATCATAATTATGGGAGTTAAAGCCACAGGTCGATATTCCTTATGAATATAATAATATTTATTGGTAATTTGAACTGCATTTCTGAAATCCTGAAACTATCTTGACTCAGAATGATAGCTCATAGATGGGAATGTTTTAAAACACACACGCATCAAAAGAAATACTTATTGACACAATATTTATATTTCTTCCTTAAAGTACAATCGGTGATCTCAGGAAAATCTTCTCCTGAACACATTAATAAACCTGATGAAACAGATATTGAACGTTGGAAGCCAAGGGATTATTAGCCAACGAAAAGTAAACTTGGTTGGTGTACGATCGTCCTCATACTTATCGAAAAGTTTTAATTAAGAAAACAATATTTTTGGATAACATCTTATATTGTGAAGATACACGTCGTTTCGGAGTTTATGCTTACTAACGCTGAGCATATCCTGATGAATGAGTAAGCATATACTCCGAAACGTTATGTATCTTCCCAATAAAAAGTTGTTATCTGGGAAATAATGTCTTCTTATGTATTCCACGTCTAAGTCCCGTTGCATGTTAACGTTTCTTAGACGATACATTTAGAAACTGTCACCATTCAAATGTTTGTCCTTGATACAGTACGAGTTACCTCCTTTCCATGACAACGTGACATTTCAGTTGTCACCATCAACATTTGTCCAACCTTTACAATGAAAATAAATTCTTGTTTCCCATGTCATTTCTGAACCTTGACACCGTCTTCTCCCTTCTCTCTGAGGCGACAGGGGTTATCCCTGAACTGCTGCCACAGATGTCGCATCAAGTCCAACAGAACCAGGTCCGTGGAGTTCTTCCTGATCACCCTCAACACAAACACCCCGTCCTCCCTGAGGTAGTCGTTGACGAACATCTTGCACTTGACCCGATCCTCCTCTGTGTGCAACTCCCTGTTCATCTTGATGAGGCCCTTCACGAACTTGACTCTGTCCTGTTTGATGAGTATGTGGTAGAGCCAGGCGATGTAGTTGAAGCAGGTCAGGACAGCCACCAGGAAGAGCCAGAACCAGAGGAAGATGAAGATCTTCTCGTTGAACAGGTTGATGGGCAGGACGCATTGGACAGTCCAGGGATGGAGGTTCTTCAGCTGGCGGATCTCGAAGTCACAGAGGGTGATTCTGGGGAAGCGGGGGTTCTCGATGAGCTCCTCCTCATATCCAAGATGACTGATGACTTGCAGACCGTACAGGTGGTAATCCATGGCCAGGAAGGCGTTGAGGAGGAAGAACTGCCCTATGATGTTAGCAACGTACAAGAGTTTGACGAGCATGTAGCACCCTGTTAGGTAGTTGCCAGCTCGCTTGCTGAAAGGACAACAACAAGCGCCAGTCAGCCTTTGACGAACACGAACCTGAAAACTTGAACTGTAGAACTTGTGTGCACGTAGCCATTTGTCTATATACAGCGCAAGATGTTCTATTGTAACGTCCCGGTCTTTTGGTGATACCAACTGGGTCTTCTCGGCCAGGGATGCGAGTTTCTCCATGTTGATGCCCGTAGCGCTGTTCAGCATTCTCCATATGATGTTAGGTATCTTGAACAACAGGGCCATGAACATGAATATTATAGGCACCCATTGGTAATAAGGTATCTCCTTCTCCTGACGTTCGTCTATGCCTTCAGGGATCGGAACGTTTGAAGGAATATGGTAGGTATTTGACACCCAACACAGAGCCTCAGCATATTTCATCCGGGCACCTTTCACGTCCTCTATCGACCAGCACTGGATGGAATCCCCCACATACTGGGCACTGCTGCCCACAACGGCGAACATCACCAACATCACCACCGTCCACAAATGACTCACCCGATCGATGACGTCATCGTCGTTTGAACCACGCAGATTGGACCACGACGCCAGGCCACTGACATCGCCAAACCTGTATTGGAATATGAGGATAGATTACTGACTGGGTTAACTTTGGAAACAGGGCATTCTGGCTTAGAGCAAAGAGAAATTAATAACCCAGACTCGTCTAACCTTTAAGCTATGTATAGCAGCGTAGCAGAACAGAACAGAATTCACAGAAGTGACACAGAGCATAATATGTCATAAATCATACAAGAATATAGACAAGTTACATATATACATATAGTCACTTGTAATACAAATGAGACAGCTGAGTTAGTTTGTAATCAAAAGACAAAGACCTTTAATTAATTTTGAGAATTTTAATAAAATGGGATTATATCTGGCTTTCATAAGGGAGATACACTTTTCAATTTAAAGATATTTAAAATAACACGTTGGTGAGATGTCGTTTCTTAATTTACCTTAAAAAAGACCAAAATGAAATGGAATTCGTCACCGATCGAAGTAAACTCACGTGCAAAAGAAACGGCCCCCATACAAAATATAAAACTATTTCACGGACAATAAATACGACTGAAACATCATGTCTTAAGAACCCAACTATTAAATGTGAATTTTCAGAACTCTGTCTGTTTGTATTTTCGAGAAACACGTTTTAAGGAATCGTCGTTCTGGAATCTCTTTAACAAGACGAAAAAGGAGCGTCAAAAGCCGAGTTTTGGCTTGTTTTGTGACGTCATATAGTAATGATGCGTCAACTAATTTAAATCCAAGAAGGTTTTTTTGTGTCGATGACATCTTTTATTAACGAAATTTCTACCTTATTTGGAAATTTTAAAACTAAAATACCAAACATTGTGGCTTGAAAAGACTTTGATAAGCGATTTTAGCACCCCAAGTGTATTTGAACAGACATCATAATAAAAGTATCATACTCTGGTGTATGAAATTGTGAGTACTTAAATACTGACATGACATCTGATATAGATCTTCCCGAATATGACATTTTGGGCTCAAATCAAAGAAGAGCAAAATGTATAACGAAATATTATTGTAGAAACTTGACACACACGAAAGAACATTTAGTAACTTTAGTTGCAAGTCGCGATTCAATTTCCCGTTTGTGTCATTTGTTGATATGCAAATGATCAATAGCCATAACTAGTCATGATAATAGTTTTATTTCCCGGGTTAGATAAAGACTGGTATTCATTTTACCAACTAATATGACTGGTATATATACAGACTATATATATTTACCATGATCTCTTTAACTCAACATCATACTGCAATATTATAAAAGATCAAATACGATAATTTTAACCCTCTTTACAATTTTCAAATTTATGTATTTATTTGTGATAAGAGACGACCGTTAAATATGATATAAGTACATTATTTCATAGTATCTATTGTGATAGAATATTAAAAGCATATTTCGCTAGAGAAAAATTAAATAATTGTAAATTTTCAATCGAAGTTACCTATTATTATTTCTGTATTTTGTCCACGTAAGTCATCATACATGTTAAATAAGGCCAACATAGTAGGCAAGGACTGTCACTCATTCACAAATTATTGTCTTGGGATGATTAAACCCAAAATGGGAACAATATAATAATAATAATAATAATAAACTACTAGATCATTTACACATATTTACACCGATAAGGGTCGGTTACGATAAAATAACATTAAACAATGATTTCGAAATTTCACTATACTTCTGATACTATTAGTTTGTTACAACATGTATGATTTTGGTAATACAGTAAACCCAATTTATCTGGACGCCGTATATTTTAAAAAAAACGCCGTCCTTACGTTGTGAAACCAATGTTATGTTATCAAATTATCCTCCCATAACCTCATGTACAATTTTACATTCAAGAAGTGTTACGTTTCAAAGCAGAACAAACTCACATTTTCCTTGTAGGTAGTCTAGTTCACTGCTCTGTGGACAAAACCAGATGGTCTGTGCTGTTGGCGCTCTCCCTCTCCCTCTCCCCTTCTCTCTCTCGCTCTCTCGGTGTCATCGCTTTATGCACGTCATATTTGATACAAACAAGGTCCGGGGTTCAAATCTCTTTTGTGATTCCCGACCCAGGAAGCCCGTGGTTTCAAGTGATCTGTTTTCATCAAACAATCTGTACCCATTGAACAATTCGGTTGACGAGGGGTTGGATTGAAAGTGCAACTATTTGAATACAGTCAGCTGTAGCGAGCGGGTTCAAACTTTATACTCGCTGGTTTTGAGGTAATAACTAATAGTTTAGACAATTTTAGGAAACTCATGAGCACATCAGAAGGAACGTCAGTCTTGTTCAGTGTTACTTCATTCAAAACTTCATTTGTTACAGCGAGAAATGAAATTATGTTCAAGTTTCTGATTGAATAGGTAAAGGTAAACAGGGATAACCATATATGTACCTGTAAACATGATTCTGATGATATAGTAATTGTGTATATAATTGTGACAAATGATGTCATATCGTTTCCATATGCAATACCCCGAAGCTTACACACACTATTTGTGACTGCATCCGTAAGTTTGAAGTCGTAAGTTTGGATTAACAATGAAATTGATTAGTCATTGTGTAATAAAACCAAGATCAAATGAACAAACTTACTTCTCCATCTAATAAAGCTGTTATTCAGAAAAGTTCAGCTTCATTTGTTAACTGGTTTCATCCAATAAACGTGCATATTGGTTGGTGAAGATGCTTGGAAATAAAGTGTCTCATAGATTAATATTAGTACACGGAAGAGAGAGTCAGTGGAACAATTTACCGAAGTGGCTGTAGCATCGTTTTGCTTGATTTTATTGTGGTCAACACTCATATACCCCTGTTTTATGTTCGGACATATACCTCACTACACTACATATATAGAGTGGGTTATGGATACAGAACAACACGAATAAAACATGCATTAGTGTATTTTATTGTCATACAAAGCACATGTCCGGTGTGAATATGTCCTGTTTTGAAATATGTCAAAAACTCGATTTATATGACTTATTTGTCAAACATATAACATACAAACATATCATTTTCTTCATAAACGTATGAAATTTAACACAAGTATGCATATTTATCCATGGGTGACATTTCCTTGTGCACCAAATCGTCAAAGAACAGAAAGTCGCCACTACAACAAGTAAACCTGAAGATAACTAGTTTTCACCAAGAGACAAATAGTAACGCATCTGTCATTCACATGTCATGAAGCTAGTTTAATATAAAATGAACATAATTAAACCAAAAACGCGAACTTGTATACTAACATGTAGCTAACTAATCGAATGTTAGAAAATTTTGATAGAATGTGTCAGCAAATGGAACATTCACATTATCTTGAAATATCTCATCGTCATTTCATAATTTATCAATGCACTAAGCTTTTTTAGTCAGAAATAAAGTTTGTATGTTGTTTGTTTGTTTGTTAATATAAACGTAAACCAATATAATATGTTGAAAGTTAGTAAAATTTTATAGAAAATGGGCAACAGATACATTTCGTTCAGATTGGTGGTATTCCGGTACCGGAAAAAATCTTCTTTGGTGAACATATGGTCATTTATCACGTCGCCTGTGGGCTCCTCATGCAGTAAGATAATCTGTTTGGTAACGTATATATGTTGGATTTAAACATAGTTTAGATGTGTTGTACACATAATTGTAGCCAGAACATTACTATCACCCTCCAACTATTCAACTAACTAATAGTAATAATCATTCATTAATTTCTAAAGCGCAACATTCACAGTCGCGTGGTCTGTGCGCTTAGCAGGAGAAAGCTTGGGTAAAGAGACTATATTAATGTTTTTAGTTGCTTCTTGAAGGATTCAAGGAAAGGGTTTCCAGGGAGACAGTTCCATTGTTCTGCAGCTGCGTATTTAAATAAACTCTTGCCAGATGATGAAGTCTGAATTTTCGGGACACTGAGAAGTTTCGGCTGTTCTGATGTAAGAGGTTTTGGGGGACGATAGATATAAACTTTAAGTAGTTCATTCAGGTAAGGTAGGCCTTTCTTGTTGAAGCATACATAAGGACTATATAGTCAATTCTGAATGATACCAGTAACCAATGCACAAGCTACGTGCAAGATGGCCATGTATGAGAGTTGGTGATTGTAAGCAGAATAATTCCACTATAGAAGGCAACATAGGTAACATATCTGTTGACGTTTTCGCCTACCTGTTCCAATAATGAGTAGTTTATCCAAAACTACAATATTATGAGACGTTGCGTCTTTCAAATTGTTGTTAAATATTGTTTTCTATTTATTTTGGTGGATATAACATCGTAATTAATTGTATTTGCCCTCTAATTTGATTTCATAATGCAAAATGAATTTTGGTAACGTATCTGTCAATCGTTTTGGAGACACTCGTATATCGGAGCCTGTTTTGAAAAGCACTGATATTTACTAAAGTAATCGATTCATACTAAATAAACTGAACGCCAAAAGAATTGATACACCTCTTTGAATTTGAATATCATAAAAATAGAGCCATTGGCTCTGTAGCTCATCAGGCATTCAATAATGATAAAATAATGATATTTACATATGAATAAGATAAAGTTATGGGCTTAAAAATAAATATTACACACAATTTTTGTTAGATCCTCTATTCTTAATTTTCAAGTCTCAACTTCTTTCTCAACAACCATTTCTCAAAGTTAGAACTCACACATTTGGGATTGCCTCCCTGAGTCATGAAATCTACAATGAAGAATCCCCATTAGCCAAGGAGACTGCACACAACTGTTCAGCCCTCTAGACCCTTTTGAACTGGAGAATGGGATGAAAATAGGTTTTTAAGGTTGTTACCCCTGTGACCCCAATTGAGGTCACGAGGTCACCAAATCTACAACTTAGAATCCCCATTAGCCAAGGAGTCTGCACACACCTTTCAACACTCAAGGCCTTTTGGAACTGGAGAAGTTGATGAAAATAGGTTTTTAAGGTTGTGACCCCTGTGATCCCATTTGAGGTCACGGGGTCATGAAATCTACAATTTAGAATACCCATTAGCCAAGGAGTCTGCACACAACTTTTCAGCTCTCTAGATCTTTTGGAACTAGAAAAGAAGATGAACATAGGTTTTTGGGGTTGTGACTAAATGGGGTCACAGGGTCACGAAATCTACAATTTAGAATACCCATTAGCCAAGGAGTCTGCACACAACTTTTCAGCTCTCTAGATCTTTTGGAACTAGAGCAGAAGATGAACATAGGTTTTTGGGGTTGTGACCCCTGTGACCCCATTTGGGGTCACAGGGTCACGAAATCTACAATTTAGAATCCCTATTAGTCAAGGAGTCTGCGCACAAAATTTCAGCTCCCTAGACCAAGTGGTTTAGGAGAAGAAGACGAAAATGCCGGACACCATGCCATGCCATAAGCCCATCGGGCCTTTCAGGCCAGATGAGCTAAAAAGTTACGTGTTCAGAGGACAATTGACCACACCCACGAAGAACTGGTGATAACTTATTTACCATTAAAGTTACAGGTCTGCTTTTTTTGCACAAAACACTAAACTGATGGATACAACACAACAAAGGAAATTCCTCTGAACACGTAACTTTTTATAATATTCAAATTCAAAGAGGTGTAACATTTCTTTTAGCGTTCAGTTTATATTCTAATGCAACCGAGACATCATTATAATCTAATTTTTAGAATTAATTATGCATTATTTCCAATTAGACAGATATAATTACATAACAGATCGCCGTTGGTCGCTCAAGGGAGGCAGAATGGTTGCTAAGGTCGTGAGGAGGAGGCACATGGGATGTTGATACGTCGCGATTGATCGCCAAGGACGCGGAGGACGCCCAACAATTTTGAACATGCTCAAAACTTCCGCAGAGGGGTCGCCGTCGATTCTGGTCGCTCAACGGTTGCCTCCAGGAGGCAGAAAGGTCTACAATGGACGTTCTAAGGTCGCAAAGGAAGCTCAGTGATCGCCATGTAAGAAATTAGCTAACGTTGGGCGATGCCTCTGCCTCCCTTGTGCCTTCCTGCGTCCTCTGTGCAATCATAGCCGTTCATTATCACGAGCGTTCTGCCTTCATGCAGCGACCACGACAACCTTTGTGCGACCATGACGAGTTTTGTGCCTTCTTTCTGCATTCATTCAGCCTCCCGTGAGCGTCCTCGTGAATTCCCCAAATATAGATGAATATTCTCACATGTTTCCTTTGTTTCCACATGTTTCTGTTGACAAATCATTGATAAGACATATGGCACAGAAAAAGGAGCAAGACAACAGAAAACGTAAAGCAAATTTAAAGATGTATAAACTCACTTTTAAAGAAACGCCATCACATATTTAACAATAACAACGGAATGCTGCTGTCGGATAAAGTCAATTTTAAATGTCTTTGATAATATAAAGTTTTGTAAAGAAGTATGCACAATTTCATTCATTTGGGTTTGATACTTTTATCATGATCTTTTTTCAAACACATACGGGGTGTTGAAATAGCTTTTTCAACATGGATTTTGGCCAGAATGTTGGGTAATTCTGTTTACAAAATTACGAAATACAGAAAATTAATTAATAAAAGATGTTGGCTACCTATTTTTAAAAATCTCTAACTTTAATTCGTTGAAGCATCCTCACGGTAGGACATCGTTAAGATTTTTTTTAAAGGAGACCAGTTTTTAGAAGCCATGATTTTCATAAATATGAACAGATAATGTTTTATTTTAACCTATTAGACTTCTTGAAAATGACGAAGCCCTGTTTCATTCTTATGTTTACCCGTGGATTTAATAATTTTTGTATATTTATTTCTTTAATTTTCTAAAACAAATATCATATTCTTCTGCAAAAAACAATGACCATGCTGTTAAGCAGCAGAGCTTGTTGTCTTTTATTGCAGCTGCAAAAGCTAATTGGTTGGTTATTTTTAACTGTTGGAATGGGACTGAAACAAATGGAGACGAATGCAGCTTATTATAGACCCAGTCTATCAAGGATGCCGAAAACTCCCAGGGATCACTGAAGCTGCATGGTGTTGCTGCATGGTCGGCCAACTGTCGCCATAGTCGTCAATGGTGGCACAGAGAAGGCACAGAGGAAGCACAGAGGAGGCCAACGGGTTGTACGGGGATCGACCTTAATGCTGAAATGTTGTTAGGGTTGCACAGTGAACGCTCAGCGAAGACAGTGTGGAGGCTCCGTAAACGTGCAGGTCGTTCAAAGATCGTCATGGAAATTACCGTTATTTGCATTTTAGGTCGTACAAAGGACGCAATATGATCGCAGGAGCTTTTACACAGAAGCGGGATTTCGCGAAATCAGCCGACCATTGAGCGTCCTGTCCATTTTTTTGGTCGCCCAATGGTCGTACGAAGGACTTTGCTCTGTGTAAAGGGGCCTTTACTACCTATCGATTTGAGACGTGCACATGTGTGTAGATTTTACACATTTAGAAGCCTGAAAGAAAAATAACTTATGTTAAATGTGTCCTGACGCTGCCATATATAAGGTACATTTTAGAGTAGAAATGTTCAATTTCCTAGAAACATTAAACAGATATCCCATACAGACATGATATTCTGTTAAATGCAGAATTAAATGAAAAATGAGCCATAAGTTATTTGAAGGTTTTAGGCAGACCCAGCTGGCCTGCTTTGCTGAAGGTGAAGCCCTTGGCCCTCATTCTCGAAACGGTCTTAGTCTTAAGAACTCTTAACAATGAGCGTAGCTAAGAATAGGCTTGAGAAGATCGTAAGAATACGAACGTTTCTAGACAAGCTACGTACAGCCATTGTTGTTGATGTAAACTCTATGGCGACAGACGCGTATTTCAGAAAAGCGTTCATTGGTTCTACAGAGAAGTCGTAGCCTCTACTCTGATTGGCCGTTTAGGGCAGAGAATTTTAATGAGAAAACATCTTTGGTTGAAAGTAAGACGAGCTAAACAAGCAGCCTGGTTTCCTGGACGATCAATTCCTGCCATTGGATTCAGTGTTACCTGAACACTTATCCTTTACCATCCACAAAATAAAACAACACAATCTTCAGATGTATCTTTATTTAAATTTATCTATGCATAGTTCAGTTGTTTTGGCAGCTGAGAGTACGTTAAGACAACCATAACAATATATATAAGTATACTTTCCTTATTAATAACAACATTGTAACTATGCTGAGTCTACATTGTTCCGAATGTCATCAATATGTGTGTGTTCCGTTATAAATGCTTAGATAAATTTGAAGAAGAGTTCATAAATTGAAAATGTATTCGTTTTAGGTATTTAAGATATTAGTTTATCACATTGCCAACTGACAAACGTATTCAAAATCGAAAATCAAAACAGCTTTCAAATCATAAAAGAACTGCTCCATTTGACAAGAAGCACATAACAAAACAACAGTAATACTGAACGTGAATTAACTCAAATATAAATGTACAAGTCATTCACTGTGTGTACAACAAAACGTTCATCTGTAAACATGGATTTCTAAATGAAATGAGACAAAAATCCTAAAATAGCTAATCTAAATGGGTTGTTACTGATATTACAACACAAGACTATATGACACAAACTATCTACAAAACCAAATGGCAATATGAACAAGTGTGAGAAACGAAATCATGAAAAACACAAGGAAACGCACTTACAGGCATTGTGTGGAACTTATTCATCGTATCAGTCAGAAGATTTATGAACAATAATTACATTAATGAACGAAATTGTTACTACAGTGTGTTTTAAATAAAACAAATCCTTAGAAAGTTGTAAAGTATTTAATAACCATTTTTCACTGACAAAAAGGATACGGATTGGGTTGCAAAAACAAATTTAGAAATGAAATTTAGAAATCTAAACGGCAATCGAAAACGAAAGCAATGCCTGTTTGACAGTAAGATTTCTAAATATGATCAGATCATAAGAAACCTATTCCACAACAATTTCTAAATGACTGTACGCACTCTGAATACGATTAAGCAATAAAGAATACGAGAGTCATTTACAGTAGGAAATAAGTTCTAATCATTAACGGAATGAGGCGACATGTGGCGAGCATAAATCACTCATTACAAATGAAAGTACGGATAGTCTGTCGTACTAATTTTCACGACTTTCGTCTCGGACCATTATGACTTGACATTGGAAATATAACAGAAATATGAAAATAAGACGAAATGATGTCGGCACTTAGGACATGTTTTATGATCGTGAACACGACAGTACAAAACTGAAAGAGAGACCGAATGCTTTATGGAGACAAGAATTAAAGGAATGAAATTGCTTGGGAATACTGTATGGTCTGGTGATCATCTTTAACAACGGAATTCTTAACAGGAATGATATATTTGTTGTGTATTGGAATAACGGTTCGTTGAGAATGTTTATTTTGTGTAGTGAACAAATATCAACAAGTTAAATGCATTTGTCAACAACTATAGTAAACCGCAAAGGAAACGTCATTATAGTCAGTCTCGCCTTTAAACCTTTAATAATCAAATTAAATTTCAAAATTGGATATTCAATTCTTAGTTTTCTTTGTTATGTATTCTATTGTCCTTAATCAATTTTATATCATAATGAAAACATTTGAAGTCAAGTTAAACTATCTAACATGTACAAAAGGACAAACGTTAATAAACGTCATGATAACATTTTTTCAGAAACTTGAAATTGTCACTCTTGTGTACAAATAAGAACTTGTTTACAATAATTAACTTCAACCTTATTTTGAAACATCGACATGTGTCGTTTATTCTGCGGTTTAGTATATTTCATATAATATAGATTCATAAACAATCATACAATTCATAACCTGTGGACGACACTGCAGTCATATAACCATTATGCATAGAATACAGTATGTCAGTTTACGGTAAAGGCACAACTGATTTCGTCAAAAGGGCGAAATGTGCATAGGGATTCATGGTGTGAGCAGCTTTGGTTCGATGCCAATATCACAAACACTTCAAAAGCTATGCTAAATATGTAATTAACAAATTACGACATACATTACTGACATACCAACCACATAGCTATTGCACAATATTAATATATTCATAAGTAATATATTATATAGTTCTATCATTTGCTTTCTTTACTGCAGTTTGCTCGTTCTGATCACGTTAAAAAGAATTGGAAGTACGGTAGTTGTGCCTTTTAAATTCAAACTTCGCTTATCGTGAATTGTTTTAAATTCAAACTTCGCTTATCGTGAATTGTTTTAAATTCAAACATCGCTTATCGTGAATTGTTTTAAATTCAAACTTCGCTTATCGTGAATTGTTTTAAATTCAAACTTCGCTTATTGTGAATTGTTTTAAATTCAAACTTCGCTTATCGTGAATTGTTAAAATTATTCTATTAAAAATTATCTATTTGAAATGGGTTATCATATTCTACGGTCAACATACTAGAGGACAACGCAAACTATAGGATACAACCATACTGAAACTACATGCCGCGACAGCACACACTACACGTGTTGTTTGTAATCGATGGGATCATTTCATATATTTGATCATTAACATTGCAAGAAAATCGTAAACATTCAAACTTACAAAAAATAATAGTTTACTAAGGGAAGTTAGTCATTAACACTAACCTTGAGTATTAGAGCAGAGTGTAGATAAACAATAATATTGTCTGAGTATTTAAATGGAGTTGTTTGGACTATCAACTTTATTCGTTTCGGTTGATTGTGGTTAAGTTTAAGCATATCTAAAGCGATTAACACTCACAAATAGCCAATGGTTTAGCCAAGCTGTTCACATGCACTAATGACGCTAATAGCTTACACGTACATACAATATTGAATAATATACTAACTACTAAAGAAAAGCACCATCAAATAAATTCGTTGATATTCAAATGTGCAAAGAACAAAAAGATTGTTACAGAAAGGAAATTAGCGAGTATGAGAATATGATAAATGTGTTCCTTTAACAATGGGTAAACATATAGTGTTAAACCCTCTTGATGCAGTCTTGGAGCAGTCAGAACTTGATTGGAAACAAAAACTTTTCCAAATGAAATTGACATAGAATTGTCACAAAATTGGACACGGAGACAGTGTATCCAGATAAAACATACACCTTACATCATCAACATACATTGGACCACTGAGCGGCACTGTACAGCTAGCACCTTGTACATCACTTAATGAGCGGAATAAAGGCAGGTAACGTTCCATACCTTGCAGCACCAGGGGGAAGACTAGGCTAGTGTGAAGAGATTGAGGCTACTAGAGCGTACAACCAGCGGTAGAATCACTCATACATGTCCATAAGTCCTGTCAATCAGTCTCACACCAAGGGCAACCATTGTCACGAATCAGTTCACCACTTTGAACTCTTTAATGCCCTTGTTGCAATATTCTGTGGCAAGTGTGCCCAAAACATTATGCAAATTACATTTCTTACATATGAGTAACCCATACGATGTCGAAAACCCTTTACTATGGTTTACATTGTCCATCTGGGAACTTCATAGAAGGACCATTTTTATTATTTGGATGTGTTTTGGACAATCTTACGAAATAAAAAAAATCACTCTCACAAATATCATGCAAATGATTCCTTCTCGTCTTCAGGATCCTTGTGGTTCATCTCGGTGGTTGGTTTGACGTTATTGTAGGGAGCCTCTTTGTACAGCCGCCACATATTGTTCATCAAGTCCTTGAGCACAAGATCTGTGGAGTTTTTGCGGATGACCCTCAAGACGAACACGCCGTCGTCTCTCAGGTACTCGTTGGCGAACTTCCTACACAGTTTGAGATCAGCGCCTGTCCGGAGCTCGTCGTTCATCCTGAGGAACTTTTTGACGAACTTGACTCGGTTGTGTTTGATCATGATGTGGTAGAGCCAGCCCAGGTAGTTGAAGCAGGTCAGGACAGCCACAAGGAACAACCAGAACCACATGAAGATGAAGATCTTCTCGTTGAACAGGTTAATGGGCAGAACGCACTGGATGGTCCAACGCTGCAGGTTTTGCAGTTGACGTATCTCGAAATCACAGAGGGTGATCCTTGGGAAGCGTGGCGATTCCTTCCACTCGCCTTCATTGATGAGCCTTTCGATCACCTTGAATCCGTACACGCCGTAGTCCATGGAGAGGAAGGAGTTGAGGAGGAAGAACTGACCGACGATGTTGACGGCGTACAACAGCTTCACGAACAGGTAGAACCCAGTCAGATAGGTCCCGTCTCTCTTCCCAAACCACCAGCAGCAGATGCCGGACAGACGCTGTCGGACTCTAACGACGATGTTGTAGTGGTACTGTCTGTGGGCCAGCAGCCACTTGTCCAGGTACATAGCGATGTGTTTGATTGTGATGTCCCGCTCGTCGGGTGAACCGAGCTGTGTGCTCTCTGCCATCTTCGCAAGCTTGTCCATGTTTAGACCAGCTCCGCTGTTGAACACCCGCCATACTAGGTTGGGGATTTTAAACATGAGCGCCATGAACAGAAAGATGATTGGAACCCATTGGTAGTAAGTGATTTCACGTTCCTGTCTCTCCCGGATGTCCGTGGGTATGACGTCATTCATGGGCAGATAGTACGTATTTGAGATCCAGCACACGTGTTTAGCGTACGATATATACGCCCCTGTGAATGTAGCGGGGCACCAGCAGTGGATGGGGTCGCCTACGTATTGGGCGCTACTCACGACCACCGTGAACATGGCGAGCAGTACGACAGTCCACAGATGGTTGATCCGGTCGATCCAGTCATCGTCGTTAGCTCCTCGCAACTTGGACCACGAGGCCAACCCGCTCAGTACTCCGATCCTGAAACATAAACAACGTCTTAACAGAGTATATACACAGGCGGGCAATTTTACCCTTACACAAACGTGACTTATTAGAGGTTCTTGTATTATTGTTCCAATCAATAATTGGTGAGAATTTGTTTTAAAATACATTATCACAAGAGCAAACTTAGGTGTGACGGTTGTTCTTGAGGTAGCGCATATTCGCGAGTTTTCACTTTAGGTTCAATTCATTTAAGAGATCATGTGTATAAAGGGATAAATAAACATCAAAATGGCAAACTCCGTCTAAATGCCTTTCAGCATTTATATTACATTATTAACTGACCATTTTATTTGTTTATATTGATGTATTGATGAATACGCATGAATAATCCAGATATACACATGAAAAATGAAATCAATGAGTGAATGATACGCACGAATCTCTCAGAATACGATTCAGATTTTGCTTACATGCATGAACTATGCAAAAATTATCGAGTTTTTCAGCGTAATATTTTACTCCGTGTTCGGGGTACACATTCTCAAAAAGCAAGCCCTTAGATAGCGTTACTATTATTGTCTCCCGGTAAGCATCAACGTAGAATTCCTCTCTAATAAATGCATGTCATTTATGTTTACAGCCAAATTATAACATTTTATGAAGTAAATGATAAGATTAGGTGGATATTTCACATACGTTGTGAAAAATGAGTTGACTGGCTAAATAACCAATGACTAATTGGGATGAAGACACTGAATGTTAATAACCATTGAAAGTATGAAATACTCTTAGATTGTTGTCATTTAATAATTTTGTTCCTCATTTTTGATTTTGATGAGTGAAATACCCACTGGCTTTTTTCATTTAGTAAGTTTACTCCTCACTTTTGATTTTAATGAGTGAAATACTCATTGGGGAAAATAATTATCTGGAGCCCTGCAACGTCAAAATAAAACAAGAAACTTAGAATCAAAAAAATTTGGGAATTGATAGAATGGAATGATAAGATTAATATTAAAACCTTTTGCTTACATTATAAGACATTCAAATATTCGTTTTTGGTCATTCGAAGCTTCACGAAGCCGTCGCGATAACGAGGTGTAAATGAGACTTTATTGTCAATTATTCACACGTGGTAGTTTAATTCTGTTAGATGTGGTCCCGATAAGACTTAATCAAACAAATTACCGACCACGAGGTGCTAAGTATCAGGTTCTACCACACCAGAGAGATATGAGTATATCCAATACAGGTATGAGGTAACAGCTCTCTAGAGCCCATTGGATGGTGTATAACCAATGACCTAACTGCTCCTCTGAGGCTGGCATTGTGGACGTATATCCTCCAATAAACAACCCGCTGTACAAACCAACATTGCAGCCTTACGGTATTAATCATTTTGAACCTTTTATCGTTCTGATGATTTAGGGTACATTTGTGATTTCAGGTCAACTTGTTGATTTAAGGCTAGCTTCTCTAACCTGGGGTTTCTGAAATAGGCCACCTTTTCAGCCAACCTACACATAGACCTTCAGGGAAAATACACGTTTAAAGCATCAAATCGAGTAAAGAAAATCTAATGTATTATATATTATTTGAAAGTTTAATTGAAACGTATCGCTTATTAGAAAGAGTACGGTTCAGTGTATTGACCTATGTAACATGTAACCAGCGAGGAGACATTTACATTCCGACAAGCCCTGTACAACAACACAGTGCAAACATAATCACTTAATGAAGATGAATTATTTCTACATGTCGTTTTCGAATCTACATTGCACGTAAACAAGGCTAATTGTCCTCTATTCCCATACCGAGGCAGTGGCTACACTGTATCGCTATCACTCTGAAACTGTGTGAACATGGTCACAGGAGATCACATGACTCCCTGGTATCTTACTTAAACATTTGTTTATTTCGTCAAAAGGTCTAAATGACATGAAATGTATAACACGGAGTCTATTCTTTGGAGTATTACTTGATTGTGAAAAGACTACTAGGATGTTTTTCTTGTTCAATAAAGTAAAATAATGACTCATACCATCATTTAACTTAATTTAATATATTAACATTAAACCAAGCATCCATTACAAATCCAATAATATGTTTCCATACATCAAATAAATATTATCCTACATCAACAATCTTGGTACGAGGGTTTACAATCGATCTATGTGCGTGCACGTAATAAATTGTACGATTTCAACATATGTCACTCTGTACAAATTCAAGGATTATTACGCGACTATGCCATACGACATAGCTTCAAACACAATATCTGACCATGACGAGAATTTGATTGTCTCTACAAGCTTAATGAAACGAAGATGTGCGATTGATAGGTGGAGACACGAAGGCACAATTGGAAAAGATCGGATTTTGGTCAATGAGATGTAAGCCATGAGATTTCAGTCATCTCGAGTGTCTATTAAACGGTCAAATGCGCTGAATCGCTTATTACATAATCGCCTACTCCAACAATGGAAGGATCCTCTCTTCTACAAAGCTGATCGCATGCTTCAGGCACTGGGAGGGAAATACACAGCACATCTTTGTTCCACTAAATCAGTTGCTAAATGATGCGCTACAACTCATCTGAAGTATTGTGAGAACTGAACTTTATATCTCATGTATATGAAATCTCAGAATCAAATTATTTCATGGATAAATGGTCGAAGGCTACATGTCATTACGTCATCTTCTTGAAATGAATTGTCTGTGTCGCAAATATAATGAAAATCAATTCACAGAGGTGTTCCTCTATTTAGTTTTGATCAAAAGACTTACATCTTTCTTTGGAAATGAGATTAAATATTCGACAAGATATGACATGATATGAATCAGAATGCCAGTTTTCTTGCCGACTGGTTCATTCGAAAGACTTAAATCTCTATAATGTTACTTCAAATTTACTTGTATATTTTGCAATCACTTGAAAATCCATTACCATTACCAATTAACTGACTTTCAATTAACAAAAACAGAGAATCTCAGCTATGTCATCCCCAGTATTGTCAGAAGATACGGTCATCACAACTTTCATGAACTTTTCACACCAATTCTGTTACCAAAACAAACGAAGCTTGGCATGACGTTGACTTCCTAACGATGCAAAAGCTCCATGTCCGAACAAAGGTCATTTAGGCGCTTGACCAGTGACTGATCGCACATGGTCAAATAATCAAGCTTAACCAGATGTTGCACTGACCACAGCTGACCATCAGTTCAAGAGATGGTTGAGTGGGATTATACTAGAAGTGGACATGTGGACAACGTCTGGACATGAAGACACGTCTATCGAAACTGTACCATTGGTGGTATCAGCATCATCAGATATATAATAATTGGATAATTTACTTACAATCAAATTAACCTGGGAATTGTTTGTTATTGATTATTTATTGATTACTTTTATTTAAAGGTTGGTCATTTAATTATTTGTATATTGAATTTGTTGAAAGCGAATTTAGTTCAGAACAATGCAATTATACTACACCTCAGATACAGGCGGTTTTTGAAAACCAGCAATCGGCATACAATACATCCCAATATAAATCAAAACAGCGGATGTAGTTTCACATTTGTATCTGACCTTAACCCTAGATGTGTTTTTCATAGTTCTACAAGACATTGTCAGGTGATAAAGAACTCCAGGGTAGTAAGAGTGGCCAACTTATTATCTCTGAAAAGCGCTAAAATACGCGCTCAGACTATGACAAAAGTACTTATTCTGAAAATATCAACATTTTATTAAATATTGAAAAGGAGACTGCAAGAAATGGAATTTTCATAAAAAAGGCTCCTTTTCAATTTGTTTAAGTGTCTAAGTAGTAGTACTAGTGGGCAACATAGTATCTCTTAAAAGCGCTACAATGCGGACATCGGTACCGCTTCGCATAACCACTAACATTTTGTCTATGGATTATTGTACCTTTATCTTTATGATTATTTGTTTTCAGTACTTTTAGTTCCATATTGTGTATTCAGTTTATCTAGACTTGATGAATAAGGATCTAGACTGTATGAAAGGATATTATTCTTACTGAAAGTCTGTGTTACGTCTGTTTAACTTTGTTTTGTGAAGCCGTACCATTGTGAGCGATGCAAGACCTATAACGGAAGCGTTGGAAAACTTGCTGCATCAGATTACTACACTGTTTTCACAGTATTATCTGGTGAGGTGAGAATATTGAGCTGTGTGATGCAGTACCCGTGGATGGGTTATCTCTGTTACGCTTACACGGCTTTGAGAAGCAGTACCCTGGAGCGAGACGCATGCTCCGTAACGGGTGTAAGATAGTTGCTGCGTTAGACAACTGTTTATTGTTATGTGTTGGAGGAAAGAGGGTTCCGCTACAGTTACGTTGTAAAGCAGTCTTCATGTACGGCTTATCAGTGGATTACACTAACGCGGCTTTGTGAAGCGGCACCCCGGAGCGAGATGCAAGTTGCAGCTTCAATGACGGCAGACACCACATGTGAAGACGCGTCGCTGGTCACCGCGATGTGAACTCTGCTATCAGACGGGAGGGACCATATTTCACCCTCATGTGATGAATGTGCTTTGATGAGGATTTGACTCTTAAATCTTGTGAACAATTCGAAAACTTTTCCAAACGGTAAATGTAATCTGGAATTGTCAGTGAGCGCCAGACAAGTTGGTTCTTTGGTGCCCATTGTCATGACACGACTTGTAGTTCCAACTTGTACTATTCGATGTGTACCCATGAACCCTCCTTGAGTCCTTAGAGAAATTGACAGGCTGAAACAACTCGGGTGTTCTCAAGCTATTTGTAACGAACATTGAATGAGTTAGTAACCTACTACAAATCGTTTCGTGGGATTCCAAGGATAAATTAACCTACGGAGATTACATCTCACTAAGACCACGCACTAAAGGGACAATAAACATCATAATATCTTAGTTATTACCATGCTGTGAGACTCACATTAACAGTAGAAGAACGACACGTCTCAATGGTTGATCAACATATATTAATAGTCCCCTAACTATGTACCAGTATCGGCCTACATATCCAGACAACTATCTGCTCATATAAAACAAAGCAATTTTTAAAACTAAACGATATCGTTGATTGTTCATTGTTCGATTTGGCATCATGCCCCAGTTTGTCGGCACAGGGAAATATTCGGATGTAAAACGGAACTCTTTCTTAAGCCACGCGGGATCAGTGGGGAGGGAGGCTGCAGTACAGTATGTATTGATGTCACAAAACCATTCAGTCCAACTAAAGACCTTATGGTGTCGACTGTGGTCCCTTTTATTTGTTGCGAGTGTAGATCAAGTTGCTGACCTACCGCCATGTAAATTGGCATACTTTTAGGTTATTTCGGTATCACCCATCACTATACAGGAATCCTGATCAGAATCTATGTATCTACAATGTACAATGTCAATCAGAACATCATCTAACTGCGTCAAACCGGCTCACGTATACACTTAAACAGTATCCGGTATTTCGTTAATACTATTATTGAATCATAAAGTTACGTGCAACGCAAAGGAGTTAATGAACACCAATTATGTTTACGACAACCGGCCGGACATGATAAGTGTTAATGACACGAAGACAATAACTGTAGCCGGTCACGTTGCGACTATCATAAAGTTTACATCCCTTGTTACAGAAACCCTAAACTCGGATATAATGCGGCGTTACCTTACAGCTGTCAAGCGAGTCTTTATGACCTCTATACAGCTGTCAGGATATTAGGGAATATTTTCCCATTTAAATATCCCATTAAGTTAATACCACGAGCAATATATTCCAAGAGCAGTTCTCAAAAGTTATCTTTCTTATTTTGAAATATTCCATTACTTTTCCTAAAAATTCCACTGCGAAAGGCAAAGTGGGATCTTCCCCCACGGACATGTAGTTTCTCCAAAATGATCTCTGGAAATAAAATGGTGATGTTTTGTATTGACACCATAACTATACGTTTGAAAGACTGACGATTGGTATGCTAGTATAGTCTTGCGTTCTTGGTTACATCTTGTTACATTAATTAGAGTTGTACACTGACATGGACTTGCTCCAATCGAACAGTTTCTTTTTGAAGTCGGATTTTAAAGACGTAATGAATAGGTATAGTGATATTTATCTACTTAATAGAAACTGCTTCAATTGACAATATTTCAATTGATTATATAAATGATTTATCTCAAACTGTGCTTAAACTATTTAAACACAAACAATACTATTGTCAACAAACTACAGAGGACAGAATTCAGCAAAAATGAAATGTGACGGAAATTGAGAAAGCAATAACATATAGATTATACCTATAATTACCATTATATGTATCATATTAAGAGTGACATTTACTGAAAATGACGATAGGAGTAATTTTCCCGTAATGGTTCTCCTATATAATTACCTCGGTTGGACTGGCAATTTACGCGTGACATATTCAACGTGAATGCTGTCGTATCCTGTCGCTAGCATCTGGCTACAGTTTATGCACAATCCGGAAATTTCCATAAACTTTGTTGTTATCAAGAACCCCAGTATTAATTGTTTACCGACTTGCATAAATCAATACTGTTTTCATTTTAATTGTTTTACACAAGTTCAATAAAATTATGAATTCAATTAATAAATTATTATTTTCGGGAAACGTGTTTTTCAACAGCAATGTTATGTCATCCAATGTCATTCAAACAAATGGATGTATAGTTGTATAACGATCAGTGTTACCAAATTCGTCTTTACGTTAATTTTGAGAAAATCACTGAAAGGTCACTTTTACAAATAACGGAAAAATTTAGGATATATTCGAGGTTACAAGACGAAGTGGAAGGGAAATATGTAAGTTTCCCAAACTTTTCCCATCGGGTGTTACGTCATCATTGCATTTAGCACATGCGGCCTAAACGAACACACGTCGGGAAGACGATGCACGTGAGATGTGCTCAGTTTATCTGTTGCTTAACAAAGAACTCTTGATAGACCGAAATCTCTGCGTGTGTAAAGGAAATGAATCTTCACGTCTTTGTTCTTGAGAATATGACAGAGGCGCATCTTTAATTCGTCAAACAACGACTAATTAGTGAAAATTTATTTTGATGTTTTAAAAATCATTTTATACTTACATGTTTTTAAGTTGAGGTACTTCTATCCACCAAGTTCACAACAAAATTCCAAATACTGCAATTCGGGCACTGACCCCGCCAGATTTTCGAATCAATCTTTTGTCCGTGTACACATTGTTTACAGTTCACGTGGTTCGCACATGACAGTGTCAGCTGAAATGCACGTGCTTCCTTCTTCAGTCCGTTTTACACGTGCAGATGTATCAACCAGGTCACCTGAAATGTACAAATGAGCTGTCCTTATAACGGGTTGAATTGAACACTACCCGAGAACCCGCGTGTAGCAGTCAGTCAACCACTCTGTCAATGCGCGTCTCTATAACGCGTGTTCGAGTCGCTGATGTGTGGCAGGCTATTTTTAGATCCCGCGCATAGTTGTCATAATTTCAGCCAATCAGATCGCGCTTCTTTAAGCACGCGAGAAAGGATGCAAGAGCTTTTGTTGTGGAAGTAAGGCTAGATATTGGGTCTTGATTTCAGTGTTATGTACGGCAGTGGAAATATTTCAGATCAGATGGAAATTTCATTGATTAGTAAAGTTCACTATAGGCCTACTCATGGATGATAAATAGACAATATGTCGAGGAAACAAGAACAACTGTTGTGATATTGTGAACTGTGAATAAGGAAATGATCATAAATTCAAATGTACCGTATTCCCTCTAATAGGGACCCGGTCCTTTATTAACATGCGAGGGGTCTCACACCCCGGCGCTTGTAAGGTTGTCGTTATTGGAGACCAGGCCCATTGTGTTTCATAAAATTTTATTTGGCTTTAATACGTTCCAACTCACCACATGTGCTGTCTACAATACAAATAAATTCACTCAGCTTCCATATTTATCTCCAATCGCCAAATATATCATAATTACCAGTTTCTCATTAAAATTGAGTAACATTATTATGCATGTACAGAAACCGAAACTGCACGTCCCATTTACATGCACAGTAGTTATGTGACCTATTAAACATTATCAAGTCAAATTGGTCTTTTTGTTTGTTATAAATAAGATTCCAAAATTGCGTTTGACCAATTGACGCGCGCTACACGCTGTGCATTGTCTGGTTTTCGATCAGAAATCACTACTTTTACCTTCATATCGTCAATATGCTAAGTCTACTATCATCAAAATGGTAGTTTTCGGTAACAGTCTGTACTTCTCTATAAAGTAACACCATTTATAACGTTTGCAATATGTGACCCCCAACAACGCAATGGATGGACCTTTAAGGTTTGATTAAATTAACCGATACTCTCATATAACTCATAAAACCGATTTAAATTTCTGAGAATGACACAAAGTCCACGTCATTTGAGATGTAGCGTGGAAGGGAACCGACTGCAACTAGAGGCCCAGTTCTTATTAGAGGCAATAAGGTACTTTAAATGAGGTAATTTAGATAATTTGAAATACGTTTTAAAAGCTACTAGATCGGAGATAATTACTTTAAATTTCCTCAATCATCTAAACGTGTAGTTTGTTTACAGTGGCATCAATAAATCTAGTTATCTAGGAAACATTCCTTGTGATTCAAGGACTAAGGCATGGCCTTATGTGATTATTTTCACATGACAGGGGTGTAATAATTACTGTGTTAAAGGTAAATGTTGTAGATAATAAGCTTTCTAATCACATCCCCTTTCTTTTCACATGCTAATTTAAACAAACATTTTAGAAATTTGAGACGACCCCCTCTGACTTGAACAAGTTCCGTAGTCATTCAAGTGAAGGAGACGTATCCAATCTTGTACAGTCATCGTCAGCTGAGGACAACACAGGGAAACCTAAAGTCACTTTCCAGTGATACTATATCCTAGTCCAGAAAATAGTTTAAAAAGCCCCTTTTACAAAATGACTTTATTTTGATGTAATAGCATGTTAGTCATACAGACATGTGGTTATCTGACTAGTGATTCGGTGTCCTGTGCATACAATGTGCTATTATCAGTAATGTATGTTTGTTTGTAGATAAAGGATGAGCCTGTGGTCTCCTTACTAAATGATGCCATGATGCATCATACCTAGTGTATGCCCGCAAATCATATTGAAGGATATGTTTTAAAAGCCCTTTCTCACATTTCACTGACAATTTGTTTTTCTACATGGATTCTACATGAATCCTGTTTCACCACTTTTGTCCAAATGTCACTTATTATAAAATTGTTATATAGTCAGGTATAAGTCCCATTCTTACATTTATAATCATAAGCCTTCAAGTCTATTTGACATTTTGCTCACTTGAAATAAAACGTAGAAATTCTGACCTCTTAACCTCTCATATTGAGATATCAACGTTAAATCAAACGTAAAACATCTTTATCTCTGTATATACGGCATATCAACATTATAAACATTCTGCAAGATGATTTACTTCCAGCTTCAGGACATCACTCCAGATTCCAAGGTTCTCCTGTATATACAGATGGCCATTCTCTCACAACAAAGAATCTCAGTTCTTCCATTCTAACCTCTAATGCATACAGGCCATATTTCACGACTATTGCAAATCCCTACAGATGAAAGTTTGCAACACTGGTATTTTGTCCAATCAAACATCACTTTACATCTGTGGTCGATTTCTGTCTTGAAAGACACATGTGAAGCAACTCTAGTCATTTCGACAGTTACGGATAATTAGTTTGAAACAACGTCGCTGATTGTGCAGTTAACTGCTTATACAACCAATCAGGACCCTCTATTTCTATCCTAGAAAGTGCTCTCTATGCAACAGAGGTTAGGGTGGAAGGAGCGAGTGGAGTAACCTATAGGGGGAAAGAATGGAGTATGTTAATATACATTAATTAGTCAACAGACGTAACTCGATGATTATGCAATAAGTGTAACGAAATACACAGAATTCCGAGTTCAACGTTATACCAGTGACAGGCAATCTCTTTTAAATTATGTCTTATCCGTTATTTAGTGACTCTAAATCACAACTCCCTCTATCTCTATTTATAAGCAATGATATACATCTTCCATTAACTGATAATTTACTTACTGATTAGTGAAACAAAAACCTGGAACTCGTCTCCAGATGAACACTATATACCAAGGACTGTATTATATGCATCTGTAATTAAAATCCTTGATTAGTCCTATACCTAGTCCTGCTCCATGATTGTGTATTATTAAGAGCCTTTAATAAAGTCTAGATTATTCAGCAAGTCTAGGTAAACTGAATCCTATACCAAACACATTATATATCTAACCTGTTAGAAAGTTACTGATAGGTCACAACTATGTATTTATAAACAAAGTGTAAACTCTCTTCCTATCTTCAGATGAAAGAGGTTTATGATGTCACATTATACATTGCCGAGTATCCTTTGTCCGATGACGATCACACCCATATGGGCAAAATTAGCAAACATGTGAGAATCAGACTCAATAGAGTACAATCCAGACTTCACAGAACTGAGTCGGCGCGTACACCTACATAACATTGACTGACCTTCACGACTGGTCACCGAAAAAACTATAAGTTATAGAAGGGAATAGGAAATTGAAGGAATCAACTTCCTCGAGACTGGGTTAACACGGTATGTGTATTCACATAGCTAGAACAACGCTCCTATATGTTTGATTCCAAAGTGGCAGTCTGAAGAACATATTTCAGATTACATTTCCATATTGGAATCAGGAACTTATGCACTGTGTGGTTTTTCCAGTATAGCAAATATAAGATTCACATAAGCCTCTATCAACAAATAAACAACTATCAAAACTATAATATAAATGTATATTCAGCCGATATAACATCTTCCTTCGGCAAGATGAAAACGTATCGAGATCAACTCTATCCGGAAGCAGAATAGTAGGAAATCGTTTCGTTACGTCCGTGACGTATAGTGAAGATTCCGATACGACAGCCATTCCACTGAATATACCACTATCCACTATTTCATTTACAAACCACACATATCATTTCTGCAATGATATTGATATGAATTCCATATGCCCAGTAGCAACATTGCAAGTAAATTGACAAACATGTCCTAAAACAAACTTCAACAGAAACATAGTATAAGAACATGTAACAATAAAACGAGTGAAACATTACCAAGAAACAAACCTGTAATTCAACATACAAGATGCATCAACATATACCTAACCATCTATGAGAACATTACCTACCTATTTACTAACTATTCCAGGACAGACTATCCATAGCAGATGAAGACGACCATCTAACACTATGCAGATGACAGTCGGAGAGAGGTAACGTACGCCATAAGGGAATATGTCTGTATAATTATATTGTTATACATATTGTTATACATATTGTTATACATCCCAGTCAGCCTGCATCTTACACAATGCAGGCTGTACGTATGTAGGTAGGCTGGTCGTGCATCGATACAGTTTACAACTCGGGCGGCAGGTGGCGCGTATTAATTGAGACGCTTACTTTACCTGAACTTATTGACTGGACTCTCCTGTCTCCATCGGACATCGATATGATATAGTGAATATTGGGAAGGAAACATGCGTATCTAACATTGTCATGGTTTTAATAATCCAGATTATTTATGTGATGTTTAAGAATTGATTATGGATGTTATTAATGAACAGGAGTATTGACACCTTACTGTCAACACGATTTCATTTAACTTTTATGAAGTATTATTTCTTTGCCTCAATATCTAGAAAGCGGGGCTCGATACAGTCTAGATTATATAAACCGATGGGCAAAAGAAAGTATACCACTCACTTGTTTTCGATTAATTAATTTTTTTAAAGAAATGAGATGCATTTGATTATGGAACGATACAATAACACCTCTCGGCAGTAGTTTGAATGACTTAATTGGTGAACGACATTACAGATGCACAGCTAACATAATGGTAAAGATGTTTGTTAAATTTTACAACAATTTGACTTAAACTTCAATTATGAAAAATATTATTGCAAAGGTTAATTAACATGTAAGTCTATGGTAAATCTCAGTGTGGGGAAACACTTTTGACCCCAGACTGTAGTCTGTCCATTCACTCTTGATGTAGGTCGCATCTCACCAGGTTAAATGGCGTACATTGGTGAAATCTAATTGATTGATTGTTGACAGTCGATTGCAAGATGCTACACAACATACTGCAATCTATGTCACGGTGACCTAATGACAACATTAACACATTTTCAATATAAATTGGTGCTTATAGGAGTTATCTTCCTTTTCATATGCAAATTACCAAAGTATAATTACCCTTATGTTTTTAATTCCTACACAGCAACGATTTTACTAGTTACAATGCGTTATAACTTCACAAATTTATTTTGCGAAATATATTTTCGATTGTACGATTTATCGTTAAAATGTTCTAATCAATCAGTTTTTCACGTAATATGTAAGCATGACATTTTAGGATCCTTTAAACATATTTCCTAATCTCGAATATTTGCTTTATAAGAAAAGGAAAGATACGACAAGAGGAAGTTGATACAGACTATAGTGGAGCACATGTTACGTGTCAACTATGAAGCAATGAGGCAACCTGCTCCAATACACAAATCGTTAACATCGTCAGATGTATAAAGGTTCAAAGATGATCAATAAGACTGTCAAAAATAATTCTCAAGTGCGATGAAGAAAATCTGTAACGAACCCATTGACCGTCAGTAGTACGAGAGTATGACGCTAGCATATCTCTCCAAGAAGGAAGTGTACATCAAATATCTTTTTTTTCTATATTTCCTAAATATGAGTTTACCATTGCTGTTCAGTCTCATATAAACAATTTCACTTCCATAGAACAGCTAAACATTGAATACTTACAAAACAAACTTCAGGACAAAACGTGGGAAAATTATTTTATTTAATATTTTATGCAATACCTAATGAAAATTGGCGAAAACACAAGCACTGCTTTAAGTAACACATCTTTACAATTTGGCCTTCCTGTATTTCGTTAAATTTCCTGTGCTAGCATAGTACAGAAATGTTAACGAAATGCACCAAAGGTCAAATTAACCAGTGATGGAGACTAGCGGGGGAAGTTGAGGGAGACCATAAATTCGTTTTTCAGGAAAGTCCAGGTCATGTACATGCCATTACATGGTCACTCTTTAAAAGGTAACGGGAAAAGATGCATTTGTCGGACCAATTCTCCGAAACTTAATTCTAGCAGGATATGAAGCAACTTCCCAACGCAAGGCATAACTCTTGCCAGTCTCCATTACTGGCTGATTTAGGCCTTGCAGAAATCTGTGTTTAGAAATCAAGGCCCGCTATGCATTTCTAGTTCAGCGATTCACTATCTTGACACAACAAAGCGAGGGAAATACCGCAAGGGTTAAATCAGCCAGTAATGCAGACTGGCAAGAGTTATGCCTTGCGTTTGGAAGTTGGATATGAAGAAGCACAATGAAATACAACAACTTAATTCTTTATGAAGCGTGTTACCTGATATTACATATTCTTGGACTGTTTCATTTTTTATAATAAAAAACAAAAGTTATTTTGCTGTCTACATTATTGTACAATGTGTATGCTTGACATATAAACAACTTCTCAATTTAATATGAAACTGTCGATCTGAACATTTGACTCAATAATTCCTTTCCTGTTTGAATTGTACCCATCACGTGTCCCATATCACATACACGTGTTATAGAAGAGTCTACGTAATAAACAGTCTCATGTTTCATCCACTCGGAAAGTCTCCCTCAGACACGCAAGAGCTCTGGGAGTCACAAGCGTTGCCTTGACATCAGTACCAGCCAGATCCGTGTTGTTTTGAAAGAATGTCCATATTTCTCAAAAACAAGGCAGATAAATGATCCAAGGGCATCAACCAGGATTCTGATAAGAAGAAAGTTCACTGGCACTCAACCGTGAAACCTGATACGATTGGTTGATTACCGTCAGCGTGGGAAACGGCTTGTGGACATTGGAACCCGTATCACACCCGTATATTTGAGTTATATGATGTATATTACTTGGGAGCTAATCGTAATCAGAGCTTAACTGTCTTGTTAATAGCCCTGTGTAAACATAAACTTTATAAAAGGATGGTAAGTGGTGAATTATCAATGCCGATTGGCAGTGGTTTGTTTCGACTGTTATTTCGTCGACATGTTTAACCTGTAAAATCATTATTTCCGTTTTTATAAGGGAGGTAACCGATGTGCAATCATCAAGGTTGGACAGTGTCGTGCTCTTCAGCGTGTTTATAAATGTATCCGTGACTTGAGGCATGCAATGACATGGTAAAGTACGTGCTTTTTTAGATGAAAATGTACTTGGATTCCGGATTTATGTTAATGAAATGTTTTGTTCATTTAAATAGTATCCATTTAGTCACTGAATTTAAAATCTGAATCAGATGCGGTATAAACTTGTTTGTAGACATCATAATTCATGCTGTGAAGTTCAAAGCGAAACGGGATTGCTAGATTTGTATGTGAAAACTCGTTCAAAGGATTAACAACTTCTACGTAGTGAATGCAACTCTCTGCGTTGAAATAACAAAGAACTTATAAATTCAAATAACCACTCTCTTATGTTTCTCCCCACGCTATGTAACAGAGGTTATGTGAGATGATATGACACATTATGAGAGGATACCACCGATGAACTGCCTGTCTAAGATGTCTTGATGTGTCCACCGTGACACTTTCTCTAACAAGAATACACCATTTCTAGCTGTAAGGCATCGATCAAATGTAATGCACGAAATGAAGATATGGGCATGAACAGAATCAAAGTCTCGTTTGCTGTACGCATTGAACGAGTCGTCTGCCAGCCGATCCAAAAGCAAGCCTATAATAGTTTAAATAGTCTCGAAAATTCAATATGAATAACATAGTCCCTGAAAAAATTATATCATAAAGACATTTTATTTGACATTATGTGTTTGTGAAATAAAACGACATTTAAGAGATAAACACTTATTTTTAGGAGAGCTGAGGTAACTTGGCTTATTCTTGACTTAAAAATGTTCCCCTTATTATTTCTTAGGGTCTGGATCTGAAGTTGGGTCTGGATGGCAAACAAATGAAAAGAAACAAGAACGCCGTTTTCATTTCATTACATCTTTTAAATTGGCATGTTAACATCTTTATTTAGAGACTATAGTTTACGTCTATTCAATGGCAGGTTTATGATTGGAGAGGATTATTTTGGAGCTTGATCGGTTATCTTGACCACATGGTCACGTGACTTCCAGCTGACCATGGCACCACATCCGGTCACTATAAGCACACCGGGGTCATTGTTTAACGAGAGAGGTTGAAACACGAGTCGCGACCTATCTGACAGTGGCGAACTTTGTACCGCAAACTTTAATCTAATCAAGGGCATTTTAGCCTGTTTGATTTATATATTATAGGGATCATTATGGCTTTCGGTTCGTTTGTTCTTACTTACATACACATATCATTAGTTGGTCCAGTGCAGTAGCGCCAGTTGTTCGCCAGTCTCAGCCGACGATCGGAGGTTTTACCGCAATGTATAACCTAGCTTACTTCTCACAATGATACAGGCCGCCGTAATATGAAAAGACTCTTGAAAGCGGCGTTTCTACCCAAATCATTCACCCCCATCAAATTAGTTGGTACTTTGGTGTCATGTCATGATGGGTGTCAACTTGAAGATAATATAACATACTCTGTGTTTCAATGTTTGTCTAAATGTCTTCTTTCAATTCGTCTAACAGCATTAGGATATCACTATTAGAAGTCGACTCGCTGTGATAGGTCATTATATATGTACTGGTGATAGCTACTATTGTATGGAACAGACACATATAAAAACTGAAGTTATTTTTTTCTGATTTTGTTAAGTTGTCAACTGTAATATCCCAGTACAACATAATATTGTACTTTGTCAAAGGCTATATGACCTATTGTTAACCTAATCAATAACAAGTCGAATCGCTGTGATAGGTCATTATATACGTACTAGTGATACTTGTATGTTTCTGTTCTGTTGGACAAACATATTAAACTGAAAAAAGCGAACTTTAAATCTAATTCCCAGTACCATTTAAAATGGTCATTTGACAAGGCTATGTGACCTTTTGTCGACCTTACGAAGTATTTACAAAGTCCCAAGCCTAAATTCATCACATGGTCAAAGTATGTACTCGTGACATAAATGTTCTCTAGCGAAGAAAACTTGAAGGTATCGGCTTTTTAGTCTGACAGATCATCAATGAAGTAAATCGCCATGGACATTTCAACGGATAGACTTCGTAATGCTCTGCCATTTTGCTGGGGTCAAAGGTTACATTAGCGGAAATAATGATTTTAGAGCATGTGAGATTAAATACTCGTGCAAGAAGAACGCACATGACGAAATGCAAGAAGAACTCACATGACGAAATGACAAGCATCATTGCATATTGTCTGGACAAGTTAGCACTCTAGAAACAGGAAACCGAGGCAAGTTTACCAATAGACTCATACTGGGTGATTCGTATAAGACAAGGTAGTATATTTAACCATCAATTATCCTCAATCAAGGAAGGGGAATACATAGAAAAACATGTCCAAATAATGATGTTTCGGTTAATGTGCTCACAACTGCTGACAACGCCTTGTTTTTAATTTGACATCCTGTTCTCCATCTATACCATTTAGTGCACCGTGTCTACATTGAAAATATATATTGAAATTTAAAATGGGTTTTGTTTCTCATTTAACAAATCTTTCTATCTGAATACACACCAACTTGCAAATAAACAGGAATAAGAAAACTTAAAACGTATTTAGATAAAATGAAGAATATATTTAATAATCTCTTACCCATCTATCGTGTGTAAAATACACATCATAAACAAATCTTATTTGATTAGTCTCAAAAAGGAAATATTATTTTTCTATCTGAATTTTTTTTTATCACCAATTTCAGTGATATGTCCAAATTTATGTGAGTTTGTCATAATCATCGTGTAATAAAGTACATGATAAAGGAGCTCTACCGAAACCCAGTCGCAGTCGGACTAAAGAAGTTTAATATCCATAAAATTATGTACTTCATTACAACTACTCAACTGCCACTCAAACATTTAATACTTAAACATTAAATTTGACAGCTAAATTCAACATCTATGTTGAAATCGACTGAAACTAACGGATTGCAAAACAATTCTTAACCATAGTGTTTTCAAATATTGCACTGTGAGTAAAGAACCCAAGTTTAACTTTCAGTCTACTGATTCTAGTATATATGCCTATAAAATTGTAATTTAAAAAAATACGAAGACATTAACACGACAAAGTGAACACGGAAGCAGTATAAGTTGAACTAATGAAGCCATGCACTCTAGACTTCATTATATATTCTTTAACAAAAGAAAAATGTAATACGTAATCGTGAATTGTAAATTGTAATATGTTTTAAATAAGTTGTATAATTTTAATACAGAGAAGAGGCATTACATACAATAAACATGTTACTTATGTTTACTTATGAATAACTTATGTACAACACAAATGAATATTCAAAACATATGCATCGGTGAAACAAACCACAGCGTGGTGTATAATTAGATCAAAATACTTAACCTAACGGAAGCGCGGGATCTAACACAAAAGCCACGGAACACAATTCATATACCATACCATACAATAATGCATATTGACAAGTAGGGCAAAATGAATTGATATCTTAATAAGTTCACGTCAAAGTTTCAAGTGTTAAAGTCCAAAAGTCAAAACAAAAAGAGACACTTGACCTAATTACGCCTCTGTTCTTCTTTGTTTCTTTGATAAACCACATGTTGAGTTTAAAAGTTTTAAAATATTGTTCATTGTTTAATATGTATTAGTACTTTTATAGGTACTTACATGGATATATATACGTGATCTTTCCTGGACGATACTCCAGCAACTGGATGAAGCAAAAGATGACGCTGTATAAACACTCTCCCAACTAGCGCTCAGATTGGATGTGACTCCAAACGACAGTCCTACACAGACAGGGAGAGGCAAGGCTATAGGGTTACAGTGGCTGGCACTCCTAGACTTCCTGAAGGCTCTATAAGAAATATTAAATTGAATAAGATAGGAACCATTAAAACAAATAAGAGAAACTGAAAGGGAATCTTGAACCAAAGATTTAGATATCTTTAAATTATTTCTTGAACATAAAAAGACATAAGGGAAAAATAAAAAGATGTAAATTCTCGTACGGTTCTTAAGAAATGGTACTGTAAAAAGGAAACCGTAAACAGTGGCGAATCCACGAATGGGAGGGAGGGGGTAGAATAAAGTAGGAAACGTTGAACAAATCGAGAATAAAAAGAGAAACATTGAACAAAACGAGAAAAAAGAAATGAAACATTGAACAAATTGAAAATGAAGAAATGAAACGTTGAACAAAACGAGAATTAAGTAGGAAACGTTGAACAGAACGAGAATAATTGTTGAACAAAAGGATAATAAAAAAAGGAAACGTTGAACAAAACGAGAGTGGAGAAAGGACACCAATTCAAAATCTATCAATAAATACACCACCAGTATATATTTATCGGTTCTTGTTGAACTAATGAAGAGGGGAATGTACTGGATATGTTTCTAATATCATTGTCATGGTTGAACAGTTCTGTACATCTTCAGATTTTGTTAATGAGGAATGTTAAGTTAGTATGTCCTAGATCAACACTACGTTAGTTATCGAAGTGGTCATCTATTGATATGTATGCAACTCTTTATCTTAGGTTGTGCCATATCTTCGAAACTAACTTGAGTATTAGAAATTTCAAGAAAACGTGTTATCCTGAGGGATTTTAGATATATGCCTCTCTTTTCTAGACTTGGTAGACCTCCTGAATGCGTTCCCTGCTCTTGGTTCTGTGGGACCGACTCAATGGCATTGTGGAGAACGAAATTTTCGTAATGAAAATTGAGTTCATTTCTTAACGAACATAGTAATGTTGGGAATTTGTTAAACATGGCACAATTCATTTTATTTTTGTGTAACAGTATGACCATTATGAATTCTTGGTAGATTTGTTAATTATTAGAGCATCCTTAAGCGAGTTCTGCACTACATGTCATATGGCAGGAATGGTCTAGTTCTGTCAGATCTGACAGTGAATCAGCGGTGGGTTATCACGACTTCCAAATTGTCCAATTGTTTCATATCCTGCAGGTTACACTTATGTATGCATATCCTGGTGCTTCATGATGTTTAATCATCAATCCGAATAAGGGACTGGATAGTCACTTAACGGCCTGAATATCTGGCCATAGTGACTGGGCAACTCTTGTAATCGTCACTGGCCGACATATAGGGAGAAATACAATGTAATTATAGACGGTTGAAATGAATCATTAAACTTGTCATCAATGAATTTTCTTTTAATATTTGTGTAATAATTTTGATGATGCACGGTCTCTTTTTGTAACTACGGGGTTTTAAAGAAGTTATGTCAAAGGCAGAGAGTGGGACTATGAAGATAGTAACAGTTAATCTAGTCCAGATGCCTGACTATTAGAATGAACAGTTAGAAGTCAAAAACACAATATGAAGGTGTAGTTAGTAACTGTATGACAATATTGAGACATGGTTGTCAGCAAATTGGCGATGAATGGAGGGTAAGAAGTCAGCAGGGAACCATTTACCTCAGGACGTCGACGACTCACACTTCCACAACATGGTGGTACACCCCTTAACAACCTGGCCAGTAACAGTGTTGTTCTTGTTTTTCATTTTCATCATGACCTGGAAGGTCAGGCGGCATAAACGTGATTTTAATGAAATTTAGAGAAAAGTAAAACGTAAAAGTGAACGTTTTTTAGGATCAAATGGATTAAATTCAATTGTAATTTTTCAAAAGATAGAAATGTGTCCTCTTTTCAACAAATGGGTTTTAATACGTGTTCTGGTTTTATATATTGTGGATGCATATTAAGCTTTTTTTAAATAGTTTAAAGGGAAGATGAGATACATAAAATACATTACAGGGATGGTCTAACCTTCAGCCCAGACACAGGGACAATTGACGTAATTGACGTACTTGAGTATGAGCAAATAAGGTCAACAATGGCTCAAACGCAGCAATTACTATGAAAAAACAATTGGGAAAGTTCTTTTCAGTTCAACAAACCACATATTAACCTAATTTATCATGCTAATGGTGACGCCATAGACGGAATGTGACAGTCCTGGGACCGGTGTGGAGTGAGGCACCTAGGACATTCTGATGTACATCATAACGATCTGCTGGCGAGGGGTCGAACTGTGCCCTGCAGTCACAACCTCATCAGTCCATATACCGTATTTCCTCGAATACAACCACGAGGTTCTATTTCCGTCACCCCCCTTACACCTTACTTTTATTCGGGTTTCACTGATAAACTGTATCTCAGCACCTGGTCGTCGTGGCGCAAGTTGCACTGGAGAAGGTGAGGCGAGTTGATTTGAAGTTTATGCCCTTTCAGTAGTATTTGACATGCTAGTATAGGTAGAAAGCTGCGACCATCTACTGAAACTAATGAATAATGGGTCGTACTACATTAAAATTAAATGTAGAATTGCAGCCAAACTTTATTACATTAAAAGTGTTTCCCTCACAGCTAAGTTGCCGAGTCCCTGTTGGGATGCTAACACTGTACATCTTGATTCAAAGATAAACCCGCTAATGATCCCCAACCCCAAAGAAACCCATAATTGATAATGGTTAGTGAGTTTGTCTCACTGCTAAATATATCACACCAGGTCTCTCAGCAATGTGAGTCGATGTACTGGACTGCTCTGATTGCCTTTACATCCTTGTGTTGGAGGTTTCTTTGAATGACTGCTATATCCAACTCAGTGAATTAAATGTAAGCTGTGACACCAGGACCTGACTCGTTGGTAGAGTGACTCACTACATCCTGTTGGGGAATAGTTAGAACTTCAGGGAGGAGAAATTTAACACATTAACATTAGAGTGAAGAAAGATAAACACATGTGGTGCATGTCACATGAAATTACAGGGGATCCAATCGGTTTGGTCAATATTTTCTCGAAATATCAATCGAGTTAAAACTCGCTTTCATGTTATACGTCCCCCAAGTCTGTCATTACGGGACGTATAACATTACATCTAGTTTTAATTAGATTGTAGAAATATACACTTAGATTTATATGTTATGACAACTGATTTCAAACAGATGAGTAAATAGAAAATATATAATTTCGAACACTACTTTATTTCCTTGTTCTTAAAAAGCCTGAATAAAAATATTTTAATAAAAATGAACTTCACAGTAAACAGGATGTTGTTCAACTAAAAGCTCTCTCGAAACAGAAAGCATAAAAACTTCCTGAAAGGGTTTTATCTTCACTGTCATTGAACTTTCTCAAGAATAAGTTTTTATAACTTTTGGATGTTTCAGACATGTGCTTGAATTTGTTCTTTTTCAGAAATATATCAAACAATTAATTCGAGGTTAGAAGTAAAATATAGTGACTGTGTACTCATATACTTGCCCTAACAAAACTGGACGATATTGAAAGTAGTTGTAATGTTATACAAACTAATGTTTGTAATGATGAACCTACATGTATGTGGGACTTATAACATTACAAGTTTTAACTAGACAGGACCCATATTTTCGAAGCTTTCTTAGCGCTAAGATAGTCGTAAGTGCCATACATTAACATTGACTTACGACTATCTTAGCACGAAGACCGTTTCAGAAATATGGGTCCTGGTCAATACTCAGCATATATCAAGACAAATAGAGCTTTATTCTGCAGACTATTCAGCTGAACAGTTTCAAGATTCACATTAGAGCAAGTAATTTGGTTATCTGCAACTATTTAGGGTTTGAAGATTTACTAATCTGCATTAGATTTCACCAACTTCACTGGCAAGTCATGACTCTGGCCAGTTTCGATCACTGGCTAATTTTAGCCTTGCTGCATTACCTAAATTTTCCTGTGCTACTGTAGGAGAGCTATATAACCTCATTAATATCAACCGTAGACTTTGTAGTTATAACAGGTTAATTAACTGTTGCAAGAATAATTTTCATAATTAAAATGTATGTAAAATGGTTATAAAATATATATCAAAAGATTGGAAATCACTTCAGCTACTTACACATAATTTCCATGTTAGTTTCCGTTGAGTGTCAAGAAAACTGTCCTCATATAAGCAAAGCATATACATCATACATCAATACAATTATACTTTAACATGGCGGCCAATGGGATATTGGTACAAGAACTTGTATATACGTTCTTAAGTCGGATGTCATTTGATGAGTGATCAGCATAATGAAGAACGAAATTACGGATGCACAGCTAACATATTTTCAAAGATGTTGGATGAATTTTACAACACAATTGGACTTAAACTTAAATTATAAAAAATATTCTTGCAAAGGTTAATTAACATGTTAGTCTATGGGAAAAGCTAGGGTGGGGAAGAACTTTTGTATAACCTACTGGTAACTGATTTCTAAATCTAATAAAAAAGGTGATGTGAGGGTGTCAAAGAGCACATTTTGGCGAAGCAACTGTAGCTAGTCACTACACTTAGCTAGTCACTACACTTAGCTACAGTCTGGGGTCAAAAGTTCTTCCCCACACTCGGATTTCCCATAGACTTACATGTTAATTAACCTTTGCAAGAATAATTTTCATAATTTAAGTTTAAGTCGAATTGTTGTAAAATTTAACAAACATCTTTGAAAGTATGTTAGCTGTGCATCTATAATTTCGTTCATCTTTATGTGGATCACTCATCAAATGACAGCCGACTGAAGAACGTATTATACATGTTCATGAACCAATGTCCCATTGGCCGCAATGTTAATCATTGACGTATGATGTATATGCTTTGCTTATATGAAGATAACTTTCTTGAAACTCAACGGAAACTAACATGGAAATTATGTGTATGTAACTGAAGTGATTTCCCATCTTTTGGTATATATTTGATAACCATTTTACATACAGTTTAATTATGAAAATTATTCTTGCAATGATTAATTAACATGTAAGTCTATGGAAAATGCGAGAGTGGGGAAGAACTTTTGGTCCCTGGGTGCAGTAACTACACTTAGCTACTCACTACACTTAGCTAGTCACTACACTTAGCTAGTCACTACACTTAGCTAGTCACTACACTTAGTTAGTCACTACACTTAGCTACTCACTACACTTAGCTAGTCACTACACTTAGCTAGTCACTACACTTAGCTAGTCACTACACTTAGCTAGTCACTACACTTAGCTAGTCACTACACTTAGCTAGTCACTACACTAAGCTAGTCACTACACTTAGCTACTCACTACACTAACACAGAGAAGTTAATAAAATGCAGCAAGGCATAAATTCATCAGTGATGAAAAATGGCATGAGTAATAAAGTTGATGATTTCACATGACGCAGGACATATAACAAGCAATATTGTATACTTCATAAAATTTTTATTCAAACAAAACAAATGCATCATTTATAAACGGGACATCATTTGTATTTTAAATAGTTACTTTTATTTTATAATAATAAAATATTATTCTATTTAGAAAATTTCTTTATATCAATCATGACCATGAACTGGCTGATATTTTACTACTGCTTCAATCAATACTAGACACAAGAGAGGACAGTCCCAACTTGTCAAAGCAATGTAGAACTTTGTGCGAGGTTTCACACTATTTCTTGCATGATATTTTATGAACAATCTTTAAATCAAATATTCATTCATTCAGAAACATTAAAGTACAATATGATTAAAAAGAAATTGTGTATTTAGAAAACACAGTCAAGAATGCTCATGGATCATTCATTACCTAACTTTGACTGCATCTGCAGAATTATAAGCTATGCCATGGAAATGATGGAATGATGAAACACGATCAAAGCACCGTGATTGCTTTGTTATCAAATCTAATACACATGATTGCTCATTAGTTAATCCTACACAATTTAGTAACACATCACATACACACAACAGTGGTCGTCGAACACATCCAAAATGTCATCGAAACACAGCCGGAAACACTCTCATAGTGAAATCTCGGGAGGGGTCGGGTGGAGGATAACTAGCAGCAAAGGGAGCAGATTTGCAGCATAATATACCGGTAGGTAAATAATATAATATGTTACATTAAGGGGTAAGTAAGTTCTCTAATAATTTCCAAAGTTGTTCAAGGAGGACCAGGAATGGAGACGGGAAGCTTCTGGTCATCTCATCATGGTCTACGTCTTGAATACTTCCAGGAGCTGAGGATCGTTTAGGCAATGCGACCTCAAGCATCTGTCATGGTTTCATTACCTGTACTTGACTCGGCCTGTAACCATGTGTGACATGATGGAGACTATAGCAGGTAGGGTATGAAAGCATTGGAAGTCATTTAGGATCATTTGTTATGCCATATAGTGTAAGGTTGTCATCAATTGTTAGAGGTAGATATCTGGGGTGGGCGTGCCAGACACATCACACATGTTGACGTACACGATGACGGAGTAGCAGTAGAGACTGACGGCCTTGTTACGCATGTCGGACACAACGTCCTGCAGATCCATCAGACAGTCGGTGGTCAGGTGGTGACCCTTCTTTCTAGGGCAGTACACACCCACTGTAACAAGAGATCAATTCTTCTCTTTAGTAGATTTTACAAGGTGAATTAATGGATTTATCATTCTAATAAAATTCTTATTCGAGTGAAATATCATTATTCTACTTAGTGAAATAACAATTTCAATCATATAAGCTCATTGTTGATGTTTTGTTACAAAAATATACGTCTCAAAGGGGTGATATAAATCAGAGAGCCGATCAAGATGCTACATCCATAAAAAGTATCAATTATAAACTTTTGCAATATTTTGGACTATCGTCATTTGAACTATAGACATTTCTTGTCGAATACAATTTATATCTAATCTTGAGAAATGAAAACAAATTTAATTTATACATGCAAATTCTCATTTGATTATAGTCATACTGGGCAATCCTACCAGGTCAGAGAAGAAGTACGAACCTTTATAGTCGTCGGGATGGAGGTCAGGGATGTCGACATCAGCACACTGGCTGAGGTGATCTAACCAGGGGATGTCCGTAGAGAGCGTCCACTCACTGCCGTCATCGTTGTAACCTGGTCACAACACATACATATCATTTGAATAACCAATTTGGGGTCAAATGGCATCAAGATGGAAACAAGATAGGTGCCAAAGTAAACTGATTTAATTGAAGAAAATATTACATTTCTTTAAATAGCAAATGAAAATAACTTTGAAAACAGTCTATCTTTCTCTTAGCAATCATTCAAAGATATTTAGCTTATAAAAGAAACGAGTGCAATTCGACCAATGAATAACCCCAAAAGAGTTGCTATTTAAACTTGTTTAAAACACTTTTGAAGCTTATTTGAGCAAATCCATTATTAAATGAACAATGGATTTCATCAATGTTTCACTCATCAATTTCACATACATCTTTCTATCACCTCATGTATATAACCAGACACAACTACAAGATCTACCGTGCATGATGTAGGCGTTCCTGTAGCATTTCTCCTCATCGTCTTCATCCACTGGGAAGTTCTTCGCCTGCTCAAAGTCCATGAACCTCAACAGCTCCCTGAAACAAAAACAACATTAATCACAGGCCTGATATACTTGTCTCCCTTAAAGGCGCTGTAGCACAATTTTCTTACTGAAATAAAGTGTTCTCTCAAAAATAGAAGTAAGTGTGTCACTGTTACCAATGGCTGAATTATACTCCTAAACTAGAAATATGTGCATGTGATGCACTGTGATGTCCCCCGCTCCAACTTTCAATCAAACCTAGTCATATTACCCTTATTTTTCACTTATGCTAAGAACTAAGTTCAATACTGCATTAATAACGAGAAAATAAAAAATTCAGAATAGCCAAAGTAGCAAAAGGCACCACTCTATCACTAGGTCTAAGCAAATACAAAGTTTGCTGAAAAAATAATGAACGGTTTTGGAGATAGAGGCCGGAAAAGGTCCCTACCCCCAATAAGCACTAAGTTCAAATTGTTTCCATGGAAACCAGAAAAAATAAAAAATTCAGAATAACCAAAATAGCAAAAGGCACCACTCCACCACTAGGTCTAACCACATACCAAGTTTCGTAAAGAAATACTTGATAGATTTTGACATAGAGGTCGGAAAAGGTCCCTATCCCCAATTTCACTAAGTTGAAATTGTTGCCATGGAAACCAGTAAAAATAAAAAAATCAGAATAGCCAAAGTAGCAAAAGGCACCACTCTATCACTAGGTCTAAGCAAATACCAAGTTTGGTGAAAAAATATTGAATGGTTTTGGAGATAGAGGCCGGAAAAGGTCCCTAAGTTCAAATTGTTTCCATGGAAACCAGAAAAAATAAAAAATTCAGAATAACCAAAATAGCAAAAGGCACCACTCCACCACTAGGTCTAACCACATACCAAGTTTCGTGAAAAAATATTGAACGGTTTTTGAGATATGGCCCGGAAAAGAAAGCATTTCGGAATAACGGAATAACGGAATGACGGACGGAGGCGAAAACATTATGTCTCCCGAAAATTTTTTCGTGGGACATAATCAATAAAAAGAGTTCTAAAATGAATGTTCATGGTTTCTGTTAAGCCATGCGAGTCCATTTCCCATCGAGTGGCCATTTTAATGTGCTCACATTAAAATGGTCGCTCTAAGATAGTTCAAGTGATCTGGCGATACCTAAACACTCAGGGTTGAGTAGAATATGGTACATTGATGGAATGGTGAACCACCTTGCTGTCTGAACTCTCAAATTCTTAAGAGATTTACAAATCTACCTCTCGTACTGAAAAGTTCCACACCACTGTCGCTTTATACGTCTCACCAATTTCTTCAAATACGAATAGCTGTTTATCTATGGATACGGCTTATCAGCTCATGTAATGAGAAGTTTTACCCAATAACGTACCAATATATTGCATAAACTTTAATCATAAATAGCAAATTTGAGATAACACAATATGCAAAAAACATGCTACAGCGCCTTTAAACAGTCTCATTTTACTCTCTTCTCCAGCTGTAAATCAAGAATTTTAACAATAGTGAATTAATGTGACAGTTTTGCCCTTAATTAAAAAACAATCGTAATCAAAAGAGTCCTAAAGTTTGTTTGTAGCTGGGATACAAAAATTGCAAGTAAAGCTAGCAAACACATTTTGTGAATTCCAACCATCCAAAGAGGTGTGCTTGGACACAGAGGACTAGATAGATAAGTAGTGGATGGAAAATTGCTCTCTCAACAAAATGTCTAATAATGCTTCATTGCTCAAACAATTATCAAATAGTAACAGTCTATGGTATACATCAACACAACTGCTAAGAAGTGTTCTAAAATGTGCTAAAACTTGTCAAAAATGGACTATCATGGAATTTTACACAATAACTCTATTCAACAAGTGACTACTGCTGAAGATATGCACGTACATGTTGATGCCGGTGAAGAGATCGAGCCAGGAAGTGATGCGTGCTCGGTTGTACATGGTGGAGGACGGGTCGGGGCTGTAGTCGTAGATCACACACAGGTGGTAGTCAATGTCCGGCTGGCAGAACAACATGTTCTCAAATGCAAACATGTCGAACTGAAACACAACACAATGATGACAAACTAACTGATTACCACACAAGTTATTACGTTAAGGAGAAAACATGACTCCGAGGTCTTCTGCTCTGAGAATAACCTGAAGGGAGGGATAAAGCCCCGATGGCGTTAGCTCGAGGGGCTATCCCGACCTTGAGGTTATTCTCAGAGCAGAAGACCGAGGAGGAGTGTTTTCTCCAGCTTATAAACCGTCAACTATCAAAATTTACGAGTTATAGTTTCGGACGCTCAAAGGGCCTAATTCCTCGGCTTAGACCATTTTAAAAGCAGAAGATGAAGGAGGAATGTTTTCTTCCTATTTATAAACGTCAAATGTAAAAATTTACATTTTATAATTTTTGATTCCCAAATCGTGTTTTTATAAAGGGTATGTCGCCCTCGGTTGCGTTATATCGAGGCAAAGAAGGTATGACTATAAATGGAGTAATTCAACTCCACTTATCATCTCGGTCTGCATAGCCGAGCGGTCTAAGGCGCCAGTTTAGAGAGCGAAGGGTGCCAGGTTCGAATCCAGCTATTTCAACTTGGAAATTTTTAACTTTGTATAATTTTCGATAATAATTGCTGCTTGTTGGCTATTGCGTTGCAAGTCTGAAAAATTATTCTAAGTGCATTTCCAGGTCTTACTTTCCAAAAAACCTCAGGTTCAGGTCTTACTTTCAAAAGTAAAACTTCATACCGGGTTATTCTCGGAAGTAAGACCTCATAAGAGGTTATTCCAAGAAAAGAAGATACCTACAAAACAACAGACAGAATCCGACCTAGGTTTATAAAAGTACAGAGAATATAGAGAGGGGTATTTATGTCCACCTTCTTAAGTCTGTGAAGCACTGAAGGAGCACTTCTGGAATATTAACCGTCCCAGAATATGCTGAAACAGCCTAACTTTAGCCATTGGTCAATTCAGAATATTAAATAATATTATATTTTAAACAAGCTGTGATTCCTGCAAAATGGCCATTGACTAGAATGGTTCGATAGTAATAATAATAATAAGGCAACTTGTATTGCGCTGATCTCCACGCAATAAAGCATATTTAAAGCACTAACAACATTAAAGTTTCTGGGGAAATATAATGTTCTTCAGTTGTTCTCAAACAGTTTAGTAACTAATTTAGCATCCAAAAGAGTTAAACAAGAACATAAGAGACACTGACCTGTCTCATGGGTCTAAGGTAGACAACTCTGTTGGTCTGGCTGATCTGGTCACAGACCTCATTCACAAGGTGCATCTCGTCAATCTTCTTACATTGAGCGAACGAAATCTTCGACAGTTTTGGAGCTCCACCGACTGTCACCTTCTTCAGCACACGACAAGCACTGCCTGAATCCACAACACCAACATATCAGGGCTCAAATCTCGCCTCAGAGACATTTACTGTTTAAGGAGCAACCCTATTCTTGTTTCACAATACAAAGCTAGCTGAGGTCACAGAAAGTATAAGGCCTTTAGTCTAATGCTAGTATACAAGATGCTTGGCTAACAAGAAAAGAATACAGCTCAGCCAAAAAGATTTCAAGATGAAATGATGGAGACAAGTTTCAATTTCGGCTTGCTGGAATATAGATGGAATGGATGGACTATCAGTGAGGGTCCTAGACGGCTTGGTGGCCCTTGTAGATTGTAGATAATTTACATACTTTTACCATTGCAAAGGGTTTTATAAGTAAAGATTATTGTCCAGAATGGTTCTCTAAGCTGTACTCACTGGACCACACTGGACTAATACTTTCAGAGATGCAGTTGGCAAAATGACTAGTGCTTAGACAAGATCATAGGGCTGCTCCTTTCACTGCCTGGTTCTTGTTCCGAATGCCCGGTACATGTGCGAAAGGAAAGGAGTAGCTCCGAACACTGTTCCAGGCGTGCGTAACATGTTCCAAAAAAAGCAGGTGCAAGCCGCACAGCAATAGAACATGTTCCGCACACCCAGAACAGTGTTCAGAGTCATTCCTTTCACTTCACGTATGTACCGGACATTCGGAACAAGAACCGATATTTTGAAAGGAGCAGCCCTTTATACTTGTGCATCAGATATTCCAAACATATAAACAGTTATTTACCTCTGAGAAGTGTTAGATTAGGGCATTCATCAATGATAATGTCGGTGACGCCAACCATGTACAGAGTCACACACATCAGACTCTTAGAGCGGAGGGACAAAACCTGAAACATAGTAAAGATATCTTATCTACAGTCAGACTGTACCTGTGGGGAAAGTAAATGTCAAGAGGAATTGAATCTTGCTTTTTGTCCACTTTTTATCTTTGTTTTTATTTTGTGTTAACAGACTTAAATAACCTGTATGACAACATATAAGCAGCAAAAATGGTGAAACGTTAGTTTAAACTTTAACTGAAGTCCCATTCCAGTGTTGGCATCATGACAGCAGTATCGTCTATTCATCACTATCTCCACAGCTTTGAAGTTAAGAGAAGTGGAATAATATGATATCATCTTCGAAGTGTTAAGAATACGACATTTGTACACTTACTCCTTCATCAGATGAATGTTATTATGTTACAGAGGAGAATTTACATTAAAAAAACGTTAAAACTAGGGAACTTCTGGTTGTTGTAAATCTATTTGTAGGTAATTAATACCCATTACTATTATTTATACTTAAAATACTCCCACCTGTATATGATCATCTTCTATGACTGGATCGCTGGTGCTGGTTGATTTATCTGCCAAGTTCTTTTTCCGTTTCACAACCGGTCGGTACGTGACTGGCTCACCCTTGGAATGTCCTTTACCAATACCTGCCGTGGAATAAGATCTGGTGCATCTGCGTTCCACAGAACTAGAGTTACCTGCCCCTGACTTGGACTCATGAGGATCTTGAGAAGCTCCTGGCTTGTCCTCCTGTTCCTTGGCACGCTTAGTTGTCTCCCTTATCTCATCACTCACTGCTTGACATGACTTGTCATGCATTCGTGCATTTGTTTTCATGCTTTCTAAAGACGTTCTTTGTTTCTTTACGAGCCCTTTCTTCTTACCATTTAAACTTTTCCCTCTTTTTCGAGGTCTCATGTTGTAGCTTCTGGAGACTTCGTCTCTTTCCTCGTTGCTGTCTGGATCCTTCCCGAATCCCATTTCTCTCATCTCTTCCTCAGTGAACAGGTGTCGGTTGTCTCGCGATGGACCAGCCTGTGAATAATCATTTTCATAATCTTTCTCAAGTTCATCCCAAATGTCTTCCTTATATTTTGGCTTCTTTGAAGCACTGCCTTGTTTCCTAGCTTTATGCTTTCTTGGTCTCATGTTATAGCTCCTTTTCTCTTCCTTCTCATCATCACTTTCAGTTTCCGTTTCAAATCCCATCTCCTTCATTTCTTCCCTGGAGAATAGGTACCTATTGTCTCTCGGAGACTGTGGGCTGTCTAGGTCTATGTCAAATTCTCTGGCCACGTCGTTTAACAACTCCTCTGCAGTCATATCTGTTCTGTCCTTATTTGATGGGCCAGCTGCAGGCTGACCACAAGCATTTTCTGAGTCTTTATCACTTTCAGCATTTGATGAGCTTGCTCGAGCAACAGCTTCTTCTCTACTTGCATCACACTCTCTTGCACCCTGGTGACAATCTGCAGCATACTCTCTGAAATCAGTTGGTTTCTCGTCTGGTTTATCTGGTACTGAAGGACAAGAGGATTCATTGGTTTCACATTTCAAACAACTAGAGTTAGCTAAATTCCTATCTTTCTGATTTGTCATTTCGGTTTCATCACAGTTAGATTCACCAATACGTTGGCTTTGACCTATAGAACTGACACTACTGTTTGATTTTGACGTAGAAGGCTTTGAATCTTCATCTCTCGAAACAGATTTTCTTTTCTTTGGCACATTATTACAAGATTCATCTAGTTCAATTTCCCTTTGTGATGTACTTGAGCTACTCGTCTCTGTGACTGGTTGAGAACAACTTGGAACAGACTCAGTCTGCACCTGCAGTCCTGAACGAGTCCTCTTACTTCTATGAGCTGTCTTCTGAGCATCTACTGAAGCACTAGATGTACTTGGACTAGAGTCATCAATCACTTTACAGGATCCTGAACTCGAAGAAAAGAACTTGGTCTCTCCACCTTCATCCTTCGGCCGGAGTTCGATAGCACTATTACACTCGACCTTGACCTTGATCTTGCCCTCCGGCGGGGTACCCATGTCCATGTCGCTATCCTCACCAATATCAATGTCTATAAGCTGACAGGTGGAGCGAGACTCTACGGTTGGAATGGGAGCCATGCCCACATCTTTCTTTCTGCAGCACACTGAGTAGCCACTTGTGCTAGGTTGAGGGTCAGCCTCTCTGCTTGGTCCTGCTTTGCTGTCATTCGCATTCTCTGAATTATCTGGTCTTGATTTAGCCAACTGTCCATCCCGCGACATATCCTCATCTTGGGAGTTGTCAGCTGAAGCCTGATTTGCTGCAACTTCTGCTATCTGTATGTCGTCTCCAATATGATTGGCCAAGTCAATATTTTCCTCATCTCCACTCAATCCATCAAAGTCAAGGTCGTCAGGATTATCTGAAAATTCCTCAAATTCATCATCGTCTTCATCAAGGGGGTCGTCATCTATCTCAGCAGGAGCGTTCTCAACAATTTCATTTTCAGGTTCGTTGTTGTTGACATCGCCTCCCACTCTAGCAGCCTCCTGCGGGTTGTCATGGTTATTGTTGATGTCGTCAAGATGCAGGTCCTCGTCTTCATCATTGTTATGTCCTCCGTCGATGTTAACACCATCGTTTCCGTTATTCTGAACCAGTGCGGAGGACACGCCCAAACCAGTGCCTGCACTCAAGCCGACCCTGTAAACAACATTAGAGAAATGTTGTTATGTTACTAACTACAATTAGGCAGATCAACTGCTGCTTGCTTAAATACTGTTTATTCCTAGAGGATTGTCATCCAACTTCAGGCATGGACATGCCTAAGTTCTAAAGATAATATTTCTGTAAACTGTAAAGAAGGATTAACAATAAAGTAGCATTAGTCCCAACATGATACACATAATCTGCTAATGCAGTAATATTCCAGGACAGCTGTTACAATGGGATATATAGCAAGCCTAAAAATAACAATTGGTAACGTGTTGACAGATCTAAAGTAGGTTAGTTTTTGACATCATGAATGAGATATTTAATGAAGTGAATGAAAAGATGTAAGCCAAAAGTGATGATGGAAATAACAAACAAAATCAATACTGCAGAAACGTTTCCATTACTCAGGCATCAGCATCTCTCGTCTGTTCACTTAAGACATTACGATTTCTCTATAATATTCTACGCACCTGGCACAGCCCTTAGGAGGTTCCCTGAACATGTACTCCAGATGTAACAACTCCAGTTGAGGCAGGGACTCTATGAAGCGACAGAAGTCTTGGAGACGGACGGCATGACAGCGTCGCAGGTGTAGATGACGCAAATGGCTCCAGGTGTCGACACCTGCAGAATAGTTATCTTTAATCTCTAGAATAGGTCTTTGAAGGGCATTTAGAAGTTGTATACATAAGAACAGGAAGATTTTCTGAATAACAACTTATCAAATGTGAAAATACACGACGTTTCTAAGTACATACTCACTCCTTCATCAGGTGGAATGTCAATCTTTAATCTTTAATTTGGAAACATCTGTAGAACAGTAATACTTGACTTAGAAAGAATGCTTTACATAAAGTGTAAGATCTATTCATGAATACCTGATCTTAATCAAACAGTTGGTGAAATATTTGCAGCATCCAATAAATAAATCAATTTGACTCAAACAAGTACCAGAGGTTGTCCAAGAGGTGGGAAAGTGCAGATGAGGACAGTTGTAGATCTCGAGGTTACGCAAGAAGGAGAAACACTGGCCAATTGCCTTCATCCCGATGTCAGTTATCATGGCTGGGTTCTCAGACACCTCCGCCAGTCCGTGAATCATCGCCAGGTCTTCCTGGTTCCAGCGACCTTTTGAAGATGAAGATGGCTTCGTAAGTAACAAGTTCAGAGGTGAAGACAAACAGAATGGACAGAAGAGCAACTTGAGGAGGATGATAATATCCTATAATGAGGCTTTTGAAAATGTAAACACACAGTGAGAGAAACAACAACAACAAAGACTTACTTTGCCAACAATACCAAGGAGAATGCCAATGACATGTACGATTTCCATCAAAACATTTGGTTGACAACAAATACAAGTACTCAAATGTTTATAAAGTAACTTGAACTGCAATGTGATGACCAACCGATATCCTACATTGCACATATTTTGCATACGTCCAGCAGGTCTTTTTGATAAATTCATCATTGCTATGCATGCAGCACTGGATGAACGATTGCATGAGAAGACACAGTGTATTCATGATTATTACCGTGGAGGTCGTATCTGGAGTAACATACCTGGTTCTGGGAAAGGGTCCACATAGCCGAGATGCAAACTCTCAAACACAGGGAAACTAACATCCGCCATCTTGATGGCAGCGAACAGACTGTCCTTGGTGAGCAGCGGCTGGATACTCAATCCTTCGAGACTGAAACATTATTAAAATTAATACTTACCCTATCTCAAGGACCACATAGGGAGTTCTAGTCAGATGTTAACATACCAAAAACAGGTACTTTCATACTAAAGATCAGTTAAAACAAGTAAGCTAAACATGGATAATAAGTTCTCCTTTTAATTAAAAACCTTAAGCGTTAGTTGTGATGTCCCTGTTAGACAACATGACATGCTTAGCCGCAGGTCACAAAATATTCTGGTCTTTCTCATCTTTAGCCAATCCCTCAGTTAACATGATATGATTCCTGTAAATTGCCCACTCAGAATGGATTGGCACAAATAAACTCTGCTGCTTAAATGTGAGGCAAAAACATGTACAGAACTATACATTGATGTGAATTGAAACAAAAACTTTAATTTTTGTATCATTCTAAGCTTGGTTACATCACACCAACTGAAAAGCTACTGCGTTACTAAATATACAAAGAGTAAAGATACAGGTGAAAACACTGGGTTCTCCAGCTGAAGGTGTACTGCACGAGACGCGGGTCTCACCTGCTGGCAGCTGTTATCATGAGGAACCCCAGGTCAACCTCCTGTGCATGTTTACAAGCTCCAAAAGCCACTGTTTGAAGTTGAGAAAAACCATTGACTCTCCAACTGTCTTCGACGATGTGTTGAAACAATCCTCCTGCAGACATAATAAAGACGCTACTATGCTTGTGAGGTGAGGTGAGGTGATTTGGGGTTTAATGCGCTTTCAAGAGTATTTCACTTACATTGCTGCTGCTAGTAACAGGGAGAAAGCCAGCAACACCATGTGGCTATACATTGCGGTATTATGTGTGTGAAGATAACATTATATATCCTTTAATTGTAGCTGTTAAAACAGGATTTCAACAAATAACAGGATATGAGTTCAAACATTTTCAATTATTAAAATACATATCATGTTTTCTTATCTAGAGAAGCCACCTTTGCCATATCATTTAAATAAACACTATGTATATAATAATTTCATTACCTAGAAAAGGAACACGAACAAGCTCGAGCCGAGTGAGAGATCGTGCTGCAGCAAGTCCAGTTATCAATGGAACGTATTTCAGCGTGCTTGACGGACCGGCACAGTTGGACATGACAAAACTTTTCAAACACGGAACAGAGAAGTCGCGGAAAGGATGAGAGTGAGTGATCTTCACCCAGCGCAGATACAGGTGCTTTATGTGACTCATTTTGGGCAGCTCGGATATCACTACTCCTGTCAGGTGAAGAGAGGTTATTTTGGGGTTGGAAGTCAGGACTAACTTGTTGGAAGGATTTATCGGAAACACTCCATTCCTGTTCCTGAAAGTTCCCAGTATCTCCAACCGTGGAAGGTAGGCCAATATGGCTTCCATGAGGCTGATATCGGACACCTCTATCCCTTTCAGCTTTGGGGCTAAGCACAATGCAGCTATTATTCCTGGGATTGTCAACATTTCTGAACCACGCTGTCTCCTCTTTAGGATCTGTTTGGAATGAAATCCATAGATTGAGTCGAGTTCAGCACATCTTGATATCAATCTACTGAGCATGGTGTCGTTGAGGACGACAGGAATCCAGCTGTGGATCTCTCCTTCAGTGAAATCAATGGATTTCCTAACTCTGAGATTCATGGAAACCGCTTTCTGTATTTTCTGACATTGCTGCTCCATCCGCAAAACATCCCTCAAAGGGAGGTAATCAAGAATATGACAAATTATTTCAAGAGACAGATGACTGAAAAAATCAGAATTGCATTCCAGGGCAGCTTGATCTTTTTCTTTCTCCATTTCTGCAGTTATTTCATCTCTCCTTCGCATTTCATTAAAACAACCTAATAAATCTGATAAAGTCATGTGGGTGTCCTTCTCAATTCTACTACTTGGGGTATACTGTGTTTTCGACGTCATTTTGGATGATCAGTTGGACCTCACACTATGATTTTAATCCAGTCTACTCTTTCCTTGTTCCATTGTTACTGGAAAATCCTGAAATACAAAAGTAGAGTTATTTTCATTTGCTTGCTATTTCTCTTTAGTCAATAAAATAAGTTATCAATTATTCACCATGATTACATGTACAGCTAAATATAAAAGTCAATGACTTAATGAGTTTATTTACTAAAATATTTTGTTACTTTCAGTCATTCTAAACAATTGAGGAACTTTGGTCAAATCAGTCAATAGTCTTGAATTTCATAATGTCTTCCCAGTCTTTATAAAGTCAGGGTTCCATAACAGGGAGCGCTTATAATCACTCATTGATTGCTTAAAGTGGCGCTCATTCTCTCCTGAGCAACACGGTGCAAAACCTCAAAGTTCGCTCGCTTTGCTACGTAGCGCTACATGGAACAATCGCGTTCAAGAGAGGTTTAAAAGTAATCGCTAATTGAGCGATTACTTTGAAACCTCTCTTGAACACGGCCCTGTTGTGTAGTCATTGCACAGTGTGTGAAATTCAGCGGGGTTGAGCTGTCTCTCAGGGCCAAAATAAAGGGACACTCAAAGACCTGAATAAGTCTAGATCGAGAGGTTCTAACTGCAAGCCCACTGGATAGCATGCGGCTCGCTGTGTGAGATAGAGCATTCGACACGACAGGGGTTTCGGTCATGAAGTTGTCAAGACACAGCAGCGCTATTTGACAATTTTGTATATATATATATATATATATATATACAAAAATACATAGCAAAAACATTACACAATTGAAAGGGTGAATAGGGTTCTTTTTAAATACTTTCCTAATATTAATAATTGACACTATTATTATTTATACTATTTTTTTTACATCTCCTGAAGAGTGAAGTATCCAGTAGGCAGCATGATGACATGAGCAGTAAAACATAACACATAACAGTACTAGGGCTAAAAAGACAGTCTAAGTTTAACGGCTATGAAATTAACAAGATCGATGTGCGCCCAGTAAAATACAGTCTAGTGAGAACTGTAAAATCTTCGTAAGGCTACCTGGATTGGAAGGTTGACTGAAGGGGAATAACGATGGTTTCGGAGATGGATTCCTCCGGTAGTCTTCAATGTAGCCATGTCGTATAAGAAAAGGACGAAGAAAACCACGATAAATGAGGGGAGAAAAATAAATTCCTAAACTTGTGCCAATAAATGTAAAAACAAAAATTCTTCGTTGCCTCAGCGTGCGTAAACGCAACATGATGAAGGTTTACACTCCACAGCAGCCGAATAATCAGAAGGCCGACATGTTTTTATTCTGCAGCGATCGTCTGAGGATACTTCTGATTGGTCAAAAAGGATAACGTCAGCGATCATTCGGAATACCTCGCGTGGCTCTCGTAGTTTCGGATAAGAAAGCCACCGAGGACACCCAAATATTTTTTAATACACTGATGCTTTAGAATGACCTTTGAAACTCATTTCGTTAGATATGTGAGATATGCATATGAACATGATTTTGATAAAATTTCAACTTTGAAAAGTTGACTTTAATGAAAAAAATGACTTCAAATGATGGGGAAATAATCCACTTTAGATGGAAAATATGGGTCCTAGTCGAAATGGCCACACTGACAAAATGGCCACAGATTGAAAAGTCAAAATGGCCACAACAAAGTCGAAATGGCCACACACCCCCAGTCAAAATGGCCATATGAAAAAGTCAAAATGGCCAAAGAAAAAGTCAAAATGGCCATATATTTTTCAAAATAAAAAATGACATAAAAGAAATCTCATTAGATACTTTATTCTTCAACAATAATCATAAATGTATTAAAAACAATAATCTTCATCTTTTTGCATGGTTTGCAATGTCATGTTGCTACAGCTTCAAGTGACAGCTTCAAAATGTCAACAATTGTTCAACAAGGTAGCATGGGCACAAAGAATCGATAATAACACCGGAAAGCTACAAACACACAAGTCTATGAAGAAAAATAAATATTATTATATGCATTTACTAAATATTATTATACGCATTTACTAAATATTATTATATTCATTTACTAAATATTATTATATGCATTTACTAAATATTATTAAATGTGTTTACTTAAAGGCGCTGTAGCACGTTTTTTGCAAAATTTATTTTTTCAAATTTTCAATTTATAATGATAGTTTATGTAATTTAAATTAACTTTAGAGGGTAAAACATCTTATTACACAAACCAATTATCTGTAGTGGTAAAAACTATGTTACGTATAAAGAAAAAATTGCATGGCGGCCATTTTATTGTGAACACAATTTATTATTTTGTATTACAAAAACGATTCCCATGGCTTTACCGAAACATGTACACTAATTTTAAACTTTATTTTCCGAAGAGAATGATGTTTTACTATTGGTGAAATTATTTTTCAAATACATTTCATCAACTTTATTGAGCGAAAAAACGTGCTACTGCCCCTTTAATATTTAGATATAAATTTATACCTTAACAACATAAGTATATCCACTAGACTCCATCAGCAGTGGTTTTCCCTTCTGGGATCCGGTCTCGAGTATAGTGAACTGTACAGGGGTATCATCTTCAGTGTCAAAAGCATCTTCGTTGATGGAAAGTTCCATAGACCTTTCAGATGATCAGAGGGTGTTATAATAACATCTTTATTAGTAACAGGTCTTGGTAACATGGCAGTGAGAATATCCTTTTATGTTATGATCATAACAAACATATATGGCCATTTCGACTTTTTCTTTGGCCATTTTGACTTTTTCATATGGCCATTTTGACTGGGGGTTGTGGCCATTTTGACTTTTTCCTTTGGCCATTTTGACTGGGGACAGTGTGGCCATTTTGTCGTGTGGCCATTTTGACCTGTTCCCGGAAAATATTACTTTATTGACACATTTACTTTGATGTAAAATATGATTTCGTTTCGATAAAGAAAATTAAATTGATGACATTTCAACCTTGAATGCGAAACATTGTTTTGATGAGAAGCATTGATTTGATAACAAACATATACATTGACGACAAATTAAATGTCTGATGAAACAATTGCTTTCTTGAAAAAGGAAACCTCGAGGAAATTTCAGCTTTGGAATGTAATATTGTTGCTGAATTTGAAAAACAATAGCCGATGAAAACTGACTTTGATAATGAAAACATAACTTTAATGACATTTCAACTTTCAATAGAAAAGTTGATAAAAAAATATAATTAAAAAAATTAACTCCCTAACGAACGATCGAATTCATGGACAAAATTATTTTGATGAAAATTTGATTTTGAAATGAAATGATGAAAACAAATATATATCGGGATAAGATCAAATGAATTTGACACACACTAACTTTGATGAAAAGTGACTTCGATGAAACAACTGACTTAGACGAAGAAACTTATTTTGATTGATACATTAAAAGAAATATAAGAAACATTTATTTTGATCAGAAATATCTATTTGAATAAAAAGGACCCATGTGAAGAAAATGAAATATTTAAAATCTGACTTCAAATGAAATGTTGATTTGAGAAAGCGTAATTAAGAAAAGATTTGGAGGAAAGTTGTATTTGTTGGGAAATAATTGACTTTGATTTCTTATATGGTTTGTATTTCTGAGAGTTAATTTATGTCACAATAGTTGTCAATTACTATGCCAATCATAACTTTAAAAAAGTAAATAAAAACAATGGGTGGGTTTTATCCAAGGTGGCTTTTGTCCGGATGGCATTTGTCCTATTAAGCATTTATCTTAGGTGGGTTATGTCTGGGTGGGTTATTTCCGGGTGGGTTATTCTTCGTACCATGTAAGCCTATTTCTAATCTGAATACTTTTCAATTTTATTTTATTCATATTAATAATGTATTTAAGAACTTAACAGTAGGAACAAAATATCCTCCCGAATTTCATTTCCACAAAAAATACCTGAGAAAGAAAGAACCCTCTCTTTAATCGCTTATCTGATAGATTTGGGTGAGGTGAGTTGGGGTTTAACGCAGCTTTCAAAAGTATTTCAACTTTTATCACGAGTGCTAGTATTATGGCAGGGAGAAAGCCCGCATCGCCATGTGGCTATGCATTGCAGTGCAACCTGCGAGCAGCGGCTGGAACTAGCGAACCATGGGTGGTACTACGCTGAAATTCAGTGTAGCACTGCACCCAAACCTTACTCCGTGAAGACAAAGTTGCCGTGCCCCTGGCGGGATTCAAACCATAGACCTCTTAATCCGAAGCCGAACGCGCTAACCACTAATAATCTGTCATTCTTTTACAAGATTGCATTACAGCTGACTAACTTAATATTGATGATTTGTTTATTTGGAAGGAAAACTAAAACTAAAAGTTTTTTACATGGAGACTAAGGTTTGTTAATTTGGTTTATATGTTCACTAAATAACTCTTTTTGTATATATATATACCTAGATGCTGATCCAACATTTACGCACAAGCCTTAAAGGATAGATGAAATGACATATGGTCAAAATCGGATTCATTAAAATGGAATGTCAATTTGACAATTGCTCGATTTTAAATTTCTGAAATCGGTCCATAAATTACTTAAATACGGCTTTTTAAAAAACCGCCTTATTTAGCTCCGGCGACCAGAATGAAAGTCTGCGGGGGTGTGGCCCCTGATGGGATGACTTCTGTGACGTATCAGGAGGAATCTGATTTTCGGCGATAGACATAATTCAACGTAATTTCGCAACATTTTGATTGTTAATTTCACAAAGAAATCTTCAATAAACCAACTTAAATTTCCCATCTACTGAATGTTTAGATATCCAACTAGGTAATTTCGCAGATGACAATTACACAATTATTACATAAACATGTCTTTTTGGCGATGTAATACACCTCATAAATTCATTTAGAGGCAGTGATAATCATACATAGGTGAATGAGTGTTCATTGATCTCCACAGAAATCTATGAAATGGCCTATCATCTGGTTTGATGTGGATTTGTAAGAACATCTCTGAGATGTCACAAACAAGAGCGACTGGCTTCTCTCTCAATCTAAGGTGAACATCGAACAATTCTCTGTGAAGTTCGAACAATTCTCTGTGAAGTTTTGGGCCAGGATGTATAACACTATTAAGTGAAATGTTCTTACATTTTGCAGAAGCATCAAATACGATGCGTACCTCAGTTGTAGCATTATCAGGACGAACAATTGGGAAATGTGGAAGAAACCAAACTTTGTCTGCTTGTTCAACTGGTTCTACTTTCCTAACATAACCCTTCTGCAAGTGCTTTGTGATTACATCATCATAAGCTTGCGCTAAGTTTTGGTCTTTAGCAAGCTTTTTCTCGTTGCTAATCAACCTCTGAAATGCCATATCATAATTGTTTGGTAAGGAAGTGTGTTCCTCTTTCCAAGGAATGCCAATTTGATCATGGCCATTTTCGTATACAAGTGTTTCCAGTGCTGTAGATAAAGCCTCTTCATCAGCTGGCTTTAAGTTCAGAGAAGGAGAACTGATCTCCTCTACTTCTCATCATCTCTGGAGTTTGTGAAATATGCAAAATGTGCATTGTGAGATGTTGAACTATCGTTGAGATTCCCTATGCAGGTCAAGCCAAGAGGTGTTCGCCTCGCGATAGGCTCACCTGTCTTACCACAAACATCTTCATAGGACCTGTGTAGTGTCAACTGATCTATGCCAATCAAAAGATCTATGATAGGACGTCGTCCTAGATTAGGGAACTTGATTTTTTGTAAGTGTTTCCATTTGTGTTGAATGTCAGCCCAGTCAATGACCAGAAGATTCCCTGTAACCCTGTCTGTTGTCAAAGCTGAAACTTCCATGCTAACTTTACCATCAATGCTTTCTATTTCAAATGAAACCGGTTCTGTATCAAATGTTTCAGTTTTGCCATTTAAAACATTGACAGTGATTGGCCCTGGTGAACCACCAATACGTAATTCAGAAGCAACATCACTGTTGATATATGATCTAGTACTGGCATCATCAAGCAATGCGTTTACACATATACTTCTGTTGCCATGTTTGACAATAACAGGAACTGTTCTCAAAGCTGTCATTGGTTTTGTTTCCTGCATTTGCAAAGTTGTGTGTGCCCGTTCTGTTGGTGTTTGTTTTGTGGAACTAGTGTGAGACTTAGTGCTTTGTGTCTGTTGAACTTTAGCAGAGTTTTTATTGGTTACATTAGACTTTGGAGTCTCTAAGTCAGGATCATGTAGAAGCCTATTGTGTGACTTAGTGCAACCATTAATGCCACACTCTGACACACGTTTGCACTCTGAACCCAAGTGGTTGTTACCAAGACAACGAAAGCAAACTCTTGACTGTTTAGCTGTGTTCCACCTCTCTGATACAGTCAAACCCCTGAACACCTTACACTTCCATAGTCATGCTGACCTTGACACACTTTACAGATTGTATCTGCATAAACTGATCGATTGTTCACCTGTGCTTCAGCACCAGTAAACATACACGAATCCTTTCTATCAGGACGTTTACCCTTATTGCAAGAAGCAACCCCATGAACTGCCTCAGCAGCAACTTTGTGATATTCTGCTTCTAACAGAATCCATTCACGCAATGATTCAACAGATTCTCGCCGTTGCATTTCATACAGCCAGCGTTGATATTGTGCAATTAAAGGTTCTGTCATTGTTTTGAGTAATGTAATGTACAGCAAACCATTTCCAAGTTCTTCATACATATCTGCATCTCGCAGATTGACTACAGTGACATCTAGTATGTCTGCAAACTTTTCTATATCAAAAGCATAACCCTGACGAATTGGCTTAAGGTTGTTAACTGCCTCTAACTGTAGAGTAACTTGGCGTCTTCTGCCGCCATACTTTCTCTCAAGACGATCGAGAGCAATGTCGTATGCCGATGCACTATGACCTAGACATTGAATGATGTTAAGTGCTTCCCCAGATAAGTACTGCTTGAGCTGCAATAGTTTGTATTCAGATGTAGCTGGTGCCTGATCAATGCAGTTCATAAATGCTGCCTTCCAGCTTTGGTATTGCCTTACATCACCAGTTTTAATCACATTCTCACTTTGCCCATCTACGGAATATGCCAGTGTGAGATCTGTCATGATGCTGATGGCTTCTGCCATAGCCGTATTTACCTGATCTATACCATCACGTACTTCTGTTCTAGAGGGCACGTCATGTGCTTCAATCAATTTAAACAACTTGTTCTTTGTTTTGGTAAATACTGATTTAGCATTTGTTTTTTGCCTCCTCAGTTTAAGTATTTGTTGTGCAAAGTCAGTGAGAAGTGCAGCATTATCCTGCTGATTGTCTACTTGAGACATATTGCAAACTGGTATCTCGTCAGTTGACGAGTCTAACTATGTAACCATGTGAAATGTATCACCATGCAGATGATTCAAGTACATAATTGCGAACTGTCATGTCAAAATATATCTTTCACTGTAACCAAAGGCTGTGAATAATTCACTAAAAGATATTGCATACCAAACCTGGCACAACGAAATTAACAACTCCAATTTTCTAAGTCACTATTCACAATTTAAATATGAACTCCAGTTGGAATCCTATATAACAGAGCTAAGGTACAAGCACCTGATCCGCGCACTTATCAAATTTCGTATATCAAGCAACAACTTTAAAGTCAACATTTACAGACGTAATGATCAGAAGGATGCCCAAAATACAAGCTACATGTGTACACTCTGTGAAGCTGCAGAAAAAGAAACTGAAGATCATGTATTCTTCCGGTGTGACAGGTACAGGGCGTACAGAGAAAACTATTCGAAACAATTGCAAAATGTATACAAAGGGCCATTAACTTTTAAGTGTATTCTCCAATAAAAAAAATCCCCAAGTTATTTATTGCACAGCTCTATTCCTGCATTATGTATTTAAAATAAGATCACAAAACTAATTATGACCACTGTTCAATGAAATGTATTTAAATATGACTGTATTATAGGCCATGAGGCCGATATTACAAATAAACTACTGTCTGTCTGTCTGAATAATTCACCAATCAATTAAATAAACCACGCTCTGCTACCAATTTTGGGGCGACGATAACCCAAAATAAAACATAAAACTGTATTTGTCAATCCCAAATTTATATAACAAAAAAGTATGTACAATATTTACTAATTTCCCCGAAATTACATGTCTGTTCTGTAAAAATTCTCAAAGAGCAATATTCAAAATCAATCTGTTCAATTCATTATATCTGTAAATTTATCTGTCAAATCAAATAATAAAGAAACTGTAAAAATCTACCAAGCAGGAGAAGACTCGCGTCCTCTCACTGCAAGCAACGAATCTATAAAATGCTGTCTAAAACTACCCTGTAAAACGAAAATCAGCTGACTTGTACATTTCAGCATGCTGCATGAACTCCACGGAGAACAACCTGTTATCCGCGGAGCACTAGCGTTCTGGCGATATGTTCTTAGGCCAGGAACATAAACATAATTTACATCACTTCAAACCAATCATTAATTAATTAACGAGACGCGGCGGAGTACCTGTCTAACCGGCCCCGTCTGTCGCTTTTCACAGTCACGCCTCAGTGAGCATTTACAAAATGAACCGTTCAACTGCTTGCGCTAGTGTTAAAATCGGTGAATTAAGATCGTTTTAATTATCAGTTGCAAGTGTATATTGTCTCGATTTTATGCTCAATTGATTCCGATGTACAATATACGTGTGGCAGCGGCGGCGGCCGTGATGTTATTAAAGCTCCAAGTGGCGGCGATAGTGGTGGTGGTGATAACCATCATGTCACGCGATCAACATCTTTCGACTAGACAAACATACAATGCTACGATATCGCTCGTCATGAGGAGGCGGAGGAGGAGGCGGAGGAGGAGGCTCCGAACAATTATAGGAACCTTATTGAATACAGAATATGTCCCGCTTCACCGATAGGACACGGTTTGTGATTGACTGGATACGGCTGACGTGTTTATAAATATCTCTCATCACACCTCCCACCTCTCTCTAAAGAGTTGGGATAACCTCCACCTCTATTGCACATTGCATATTGCACATTGCACATTGCACATTGCACATTGCACAAGGAGGATGCACATTGCATATTGCACATTGCATAAGGAGGATGAGATTGACCCCTATATACTACTGTTGTTACTAATTTAAAATTCATTCAGCCAAATGATATGTTACTTTGAGCCCTGTATTAAAGCAGTTGAATGGCAAATATGAACATGTACAAATATCTACATTTTGTATATTATGTCTGCACATTAACCAAGCATTTGTGCAGCTATAATTTTGTTTTCAGGAGCAATAATGCACAAATTAAACAGTGACTTTAAAGTTTGCTCCCTCAAAACTACAACATTGTCGTTAATAATTATTTAAATTTCATAAATAGGTGATCGTTATTTAGGTAGAAACAATTTGTGCACAAGATTTGTGCATATACAGCTTGATATATTAAAGGTTTTGAATGAACTGAGGACAGATTGTAATTCGCTATTCTTGCATATATTGAGGTGAGGTGAGTTGGGGTTTAATGCCACTTTCAAGAGTATTTTACTTATATCGCGGCTGCTAGTATTATGGCAGGGAGAAAGCCCGCAACGTCATGTGGCTATACATTGCGGTGAAACCTGCAAGCATCGGCTTTAACTAGTGAACCATGGGTGTTACTACGCTGAAATTCAGTGTAGCATTGCACCCAAACCTCTTGATCCGAAGCCGAACGCGCTATCCACTGCACTATCCCGCCCACTCATTAATTAGGTAGAAACAATATGTGTGTAAGATATGTACTAATACAACTTGTAATTATTTAAATGGTTAAAGATGGAAGACTATATCGCTATTCTTGCATATATTGAAATATAAAAACATGTGTATGATTGATTCACAAAGATATTTAGTTAGTTTAGTTTAGACTTATATTAGGGATATAGCAATACAATATTTACTTCATCACAATATTGAGAAGAAGATGAGAAGAGATGGAAGAAAGAGACAGGGAGAAAAAAGGAGTGATAGAACGAGATATGACAGGGTTCAGATTGAGAGTATAAGGAGAGGCCAGTGATTGTGGCCGGGGGTTTGAAGTGGTTGGATGGTGAATGGTTCGAATAAGCTCTGACAAGAGTGAATAGATGGGAGGGTGGATGCTCCTCGATTTGCCTCCGACAGAAGATGTATGTTCAAGATGAGTGAGTCCAAGTTAATGTTAGGAATATGCTTTGGTCGCGGTTTATTGCAGTTGTTCCCTTGTCATGTCAATCGCTTCTTGGAGTGTCTTTTTTGGCGCCAGTTGATTTTTTGTTGACAAGACATTGGTCGTCTTCCAATTGATAGTGTGACCCTTGTTCACAATATGCTCAGACAGGGAGGATTTCTGGTCAAGTGTGTTGACATAAGCTTTATGTTTCTTGATCATTGTGTTGATAGGCTGCAGTATTTCTCTGATATACTCTTGTCCACGTGGCATGGACATTTGTAGATGCATCCTCTTAAAGCTTGTGTTGGAGCTTGTAGTGCTGGTTCCTCTGCTGTTGGCTTCGAGTAGCTGCTTGAGGGTCTTGCCATGGGGAAATGTTACATCAATGCTGACTTTGTTCTTGATGAGGCGGGCGATCTTGTGGCTGAGATAGCCGATGTATTTAGGGAATTGTTACTCGAATTGGCGACGGTTCAGGCTTGTGGGTGGTATCTCTTATGGTGAGTGTTTTCATGATAGACTTGATGGCTAGGCTATCCATTGAGAAAGGTAAATGTGTCCTTTCGATGTTTTAGTTCTTTATTGAGGGCATCAGTTTGACATATGGATTTTATCACGTTTTGTGAGTGTCGCTATGCTTGATTAGAGGATAATAACAGGAATTGTATTGGGTGTACTGGTCAGTGTGTGTGTTGGGGGCGTCTTTGCTGTTTTTATGTATAAAAAAATACACATGACCTATGACATAACAAGGTGTTAGATTATAAGCACGCCCATAATTTTTTAATGTCACTTTTCAGGTCATTGCAGTTATGTGTAAATCTAAATAAACATTCTAACTATTTGTTGAAGTGAGACTACGCTTGTCAAATAATAACCTAGCCTCAAAACTGCCCTACATCAGTGCCCGTTTCGTGTTAGAATCTTTGGTCTAAACTTTGAAATTGACTATTTCGTGTTTTTGTTTTGTGCAAATTGACTCTTTGTGATAAATGTGTTGCTCGATGAATAAATAAATTCCATTTCAATACAAAATAAAAATACATTATTTTGATTATGATTCAATAATCGTAAGTATAATCAAAAGTAAATTATTAAACCATTAAATCAACTATAAGAAAACCAAATTTGCTCAGAAACCACGTTTATCCAGACACATTATCAATATTTTGGCCTTTCGTTGTTTTCCCCACAAAAAGTGTACTTATTTTCATAATACTAATGGACAACAATTGATATATAACTGCCTTTATTTTATTTAATTTTTGTGAACACTAAAATATAATTACTTGATGGAGTGGACCCTATCTAATTAAAACATTAATTATTCAAAATGCTTATTGATGACAAAGTGTCATCATTCAGTTTCTTATAGTATATACTCACAAGGTTCAATATCTGTAAAAACATTTTCTATGGACGCACTTTCCAAGCTAGTGTAAAAATCAGGGCCACGTTCCATAACAGCGAGCGTTTATAATCACTCATTGATTGCTCAATGTAGGGCTCAAGTAGCGCTAAAGTAGCGCCCATTCTCTCCTGAACGACATGGTGCAAAACAAAAAGTTCGCTCGCTTTGCTACGTAGCGCTACATTGAGCAATCGCGTTCAAGAGAGGTTTAAAAGTAATCGCTAATTGAGCGATTACTTTGAAACCTCTCTTGAACACAGCCCAGGGTTTGGCTGCCGGAATTTATCGAAAATACCAGCCGGCGGTTCAACAAAATGAAGCGCTTCGTAGCGCTCATTGATCGCTCAATGTAGCGCTCAATGAGCGCTTCTTCTTTCTTGAACGACACAGAGCAAATTCCTCGAAGTTTGTTCGCCTTGCTACGTAGCGCTACATTGAGCAATCGCGTTCAAGAGAGGTTTAAAAGTAATCGCTAATTGAGCGATTACTTTGAAACCTCTCTTGAACACGGCCCAGGGCATTGTTCCATAACATCCATAACAGCGAGCGCTTAATTTAAACCTCTCTTGAACGCGATTGCTCAATGTAGCGCTACTAGCAAGGCGAGCAAACTTCGAGGAATTTGCACTGTATCGTTCAAGAGAGATTGAGCGCTACTTGAGCGCTACTTGAGCGCTACTTGAGCGCTACATCAATGAGCAAATTAAGCGCTCGCTGTTATTGAACGGAACCCTGGTAAATATAAGAGTCGCTCGTAAAATACCTGAAATCGTCAGAAATCCTGGTTACGACCACGTTTTCTTTTTAGTGGCTTATATACCATTGTCTTCCATCTTTCCCCATGGCGTAATCGGCTAAAGTGTTAGCTCACGAACCACAGGTCTCCGAGATGCGGGTGCGGGTTCGATAAGCACTTTCATCTCTCTCTCTCTCTCTCTCTCTCTCTCTCTCTCTCTCTCTCTCTCTCTCTCTCTCTCTCTCTCTCTCTCTCTCTCTCTCTCTCTCTCTCTCTCTCTCTCTCTCTCTCTCTCTCTCTCTCTCTCTCTCTCTCTCTTGATCTCCCTCTCTCTCTCTCTTGATCTCTCTCTCTCTTGATCTCTCTCTCTCTCTCTCTCTCTCTCTCTCTCTCTCTCTCTCTCTCTCTCTCTCTCTCTCTCTTGATCTCCCTCTCTCTCTCTCTCTCTCTCTCTCTCTCTCTCTCTCTCTCTCTCTCTCTCTCTCTCTCTCTCTCTCTCTCTCTCTCTTGAAAAGACTGACTGTTATACGGAGGTAGATTGATAATCAAAGGAGAGGTATTATATAAGTATAAGTATAAGTATATAGAAGGTGACCCTCGAGTGTGTTACAAGAACAGATCTAGATGTCTGTTGTCTCCGTGTGTATATCTGCCTGTGCAATGCATCGTGACGTCACACCTGATGACGGTTTGACCGACTCAACGTCACTCACCAAATACGTTATTCACCTTTGTTCCTCACGGGAAGTAGTTTTATACATGAACAACATTGCCAATAATGGTTGCCATCCAATGAAACACTTTACGATTTGCGTTTGGTTTGCAAAGGAATTGTAATTTGTTTCTTGATATAGTTACAACATTGGATTGAGAGAGTGTTCAACCTCAGTTACGTAATTCATTCGATTTGTTCAAAATTGTGAAAAATGTCAACAACACATTTCTGACGCTTAACTGACTCTCCTGACGCTGTTGTTGAGCTCATTCCGTTGACTTTTAGTTCATATAGATTCTACTGACGATGTCTTGTCTTACACCAACTGCAATACGTTACAAGATCATTGGAATGAGTTGTTCAGGTTAAAGATACATCCATTGTGTTTCGTAAACTTTTATTTGGCTGAAATACGTGCCAACAAACTATATGTGCTGATTTCAGTTCAAATAATTTCACCCAACTTGCATATGCATCCCCAATAGCGAATTATATCATGATTACTAGTTTTTATTCAAACTGAGCAACATCATTATACATGTACAGAAACCGAAACCACACGTCCCATGTACAGTAGTTATAAGACCTATTAAACACTATCAACCCCAAGTTATCTGTTTGTATGGTGAAAATAAGTTTCCAAAATTACGTTTGACCAATTGACGCGCGCCACACACAGTGCATTGTCCGGTTTTCGATATAAAAAAATCGACACCTATATATCGTCAATATACTATATTGGCTATCATCAAAATGGCAATTTTCGGTAACAGTCAGTAATTCTCGAAGGATTAACATCATTTATAACGGTTGGCATATGTGACCCACAACAACACAATTAATAAACCTTTAACCAATCGCGTCATTGCTGCTTACTGTCAGTTCAGTACTAGTGTAAGAAGTATACAAAGAATTTTTTCAAAATGTGGAGAACTAAACAAATTCCAATGAAGTCAACGGGTCGACCTGGACAAAACTACTGTGATAACAGATTACTCCAACATGGATACATGACTGAAAGAACTACCGGTTAGTAACAGATTACTCAAACATGGATACATGGCTAGAAGAGCTACCGGTTAATAACAGCTTACTAAAATATGGAAACATGGCTAGAAGAGATATCGGTTAATAACAGCTTACTCCAACATGGATACATGGCTAGAAGAGCTACCGGTTAATAACAGCTTACTTAAACATGGATACATGACTGAAAGAACTACCGGTTAATAACATATTACTCCAACATGGATACATGACTGAAAGAACTACCGGTTAGTAACATATTACTCCAACATGGATACATGACTGAAAGAACTACCGGTTAATAACATATTACTCCAACATGGATACATGGCTAGAAGAGCTACCGGTTAATAACATATTACTCCAACATGGATACATGGCTAGAAGAGCTACCGGTTAATAACAGCTTACTTAAACATGGATACAAGGCTAGAAGAGATATCGGTTAATAACATATTACTCCAACAAGGCTACATGGCTAGAAGAGCTACCGGTTAATAACAGCTTACTTAAACATGGATACAAGGCTAGAAGAGATATCGGTTAATAACATATTACTCCAACAAGGCTACATGGCTAGAAGAGCTACCGGTTAATAACAGCTTACTTAAACATGGATACAAGGCTAGAAGAGATATCGGTTAATAACATATTACTCCAACAAGGCTACATGGCTAGAAGAGCTACCGGTTAATAACAGCTTACTTAAACATGGATACAAGGCTAGAAGAGATATCGGTTAATAACATATTACTCCAACAAGGCTACATGGCTAGAAGAGCTACCGGTTAATAACAGCTTACTTAAACATGGATACATGGCTAGAAGAGCTACCGGTTAATAACAGCTTACTTAAACATGGATACATGGCTAGAAGAGATATCGGTTAATAACATATTACTCCAACAAGGCTACATGGCTAGAAGAGCTACCGGTTAATAACAGCTTACTTTAACATGGATACATGGCTAGAAGAGCTACCGGTTAATAACAGCTTACTTAAACATGGATACAAGGCTAGAAGAGATATCGGTTAATAACATATTACTCCAACATGGATACATGGCTAGAAGAGCTACCGGTTAATAACAGCTTACTTAAACATGGATACATGGCTAGAAGAGATATCGGTTAATAACATATTACTCCAACAAGGCTACATGGCTAGAAAAGCTACCGGTTAATAACAGCTTACTTAAACATGGATACAAGGCTAGAAGAGATATCGGTTAATAACATATTACTCCAACAAGGCTACATGGCTAGAAGAGCTACCGGTTAATAACAGCTTACTTAAACATGGATACATGGCTAGAAGAGCTACCGGTTGATAACAGCTTACTTAAACATGGATACAAGGCTAGAAGAGATATCGGTTAATAACATATTACTCCAACATGGATACATGGCTAGAAGAGCTACCGGTTAATAACAGCTTACTTAAACATGGATACATGGCTAGAAGAGATATCGGTTAATAACATATTACTCCAACATGGATACATGGCTAGAAGAGCTACCGGTTAATAACAGCTTACTTAAACATGGATACAAGGCTAGAAGAGATATCGGTTAATAACATATTACTCCAACAAGGCTACATGGCTAGAAGAGATACCGGTTAATAACAGCTTACTAAAATATGGAAACATGGCTAGAAGAGCTACCGGTTAATAACAGCTTACTTAAACATGGATACAAGGCTAGAAGAGATATCGGTTAATAACATATTACTCCAACAAGGCTACATGACTAGAAGAGCTACCGGTTAATAACAGCTTACTTAAACATTGATACAAGGCTAGAAGAGATATCTGTTAATAACATATTACTCAAACATGGATACATGGCTAGAAGAGCTACCGGTTAATAACAGCTTACTTAAACATGGATACAAGGCTAGAAGAGATATCGGTTAATAACATATTACTCCAACATGGATACATGGCTAGAAGAGCTACCGGTTAATAACAGCTTACTTAAACATGGATACAAGGCTAGAAGAGATATCGGTTAATAACATATTACTCCAACATGGATACATAGCTAGAAGAGCTACCGGTTAATAACAGCTTACTTAAACATGGATACAAGGCTAGAAGAGATATCGGTTAAAAACATATTACTCCAACATGGATACATGGCTAGAAGAGCTACCGGTTAATAACAGCTTACTTAAACATGGATACAAGGCTAGAAGAGATATCGGTTAATAACATATTACTCCAACAAGGCTACATGGCTAGAAGAGCTACGTTAATAACAGATTACTCAAACATGGATACATGGCTAGAAGAGCTACCGGTTAAGAACCGCGAACATCAACATGCACGTCTTGTTTGGGCGCAGCGTCACTGTTACATTGACATCACACCATTTTAACTGATACATTTTATTTTCAGCTTCATTGTTTAGGTCGAAGAATGCATGTCGTGCAACGGTTGAGAGGTGAAAGACTTAGTGAAGAATGCTTAAATTTGCTGGAATTTACCATAACGGTACAACTGACCTCGTAGTGTTAAATGAAAACGTCAATGGCGCGACATACAGACACGTAATCAAAACAACGTCGTTACCACATTGTCGGATGGTGTTCGGAAACGATATCTTAAAGGGGCAGTAGCACGTTTTTTCGCTGAAATAAGTCGACGAAATGTATTTGAAAAATAATGTCACCAATAGTAAAACACCCTTCTGTCTTCGGAAAACCACGTTTAAAATGAATGTACATGGTTCGCTAAAGCCATGGGAATAATTTTTGTCATTCGAAATAATAAAATGTGTTCACAATAAAATGGCCGCCATGCAATTTTTGCTTTATACAAAACACCGTTTTTGCCACGACGGATAATTGGTTTGTGTAATAAGATGTTTTACCCTCTGAAGTAAATATGAATGACATAAACTATCGTTATAAATGGGAAATTTGAAAAAATAAATTTTGTAAAAAAACTTGCTACTGCCCCTTTGAATTACTGCAAGATGAAAATGCACCTGCTCGTGGAGCCCGGATAGTGATGGAAGCCTTGTAGAGCCGGGGTTTTTGACCGACTACCATGGCCAGCTTACAGCCTAGACATCAACCCCATTGAACATGCTTAGGATCATGTTTATAGGGTGCTAGACGTGAGTTTAATCGCTACTTAGTAAGCTTACTAATTCATTTAGTAAGCTTACTAAATAGCGATTAAAGTCCCTTTTGGCACCCCATACATGTCGACCATACTATTCGACGTATGAATAACCGATCTACTGCTTGAATTATCATAAAGCTCTCATCAATGCACGGAACAGTATGGCTGTTGCTATCATATACTTGAATACATTTTTGAATAAAATTGCATAATATTGGCCATTCATTCAACACAATAATGGCCATTAATGCAATACCTTAAATACTGATCATTGAATAATTTAGCTTGAGAAAAGCATATGATGTATGATTTCCAAACGGAATACAAGGATTCAAATTAAGAAGGCAAATAAACGTCATTAGGGTCTCTCAGTATGTTTTACCTTTAAGTTTTCTGCGACCTTTTGAAATAACATGTCATTTGTTTCTAATGTGCAGAATACACATTCCCTTCATTAAACCACCCTTCACACTCAGATTCCTATTTTAAACATCCCACGACTTCTGTATTTGGTGTGATGTTGTGCTTGATAACGACCGATGTCATTCCTTGAGAATAATTTGTTAAGAAGGAATATATAAAGGTAAAACTGCTATTAACATGTATCTTGTCTGAACATCTGATGTTAAATTGTTTTACGACCAACATGGGGATTGTTAACGTTGAGAACGCCGGGTGTATCATTTTAGTGAGCTTCTGGCCTGGAGAGGGATCTACTTACCCATTACAACTTGATGATAAACTTCACATCTTGAGAATTTATCTTTGAAAGAGCATGTAAATAAAAAAAAAACATACTCTTCGACAACGTAATTGTTCAGTTAGTTGTACTCTAATACAAGAGAACAAGAAGTTTTCTTTTAATCGACTTTGGAAAATCTCTTATATATAATTAGCTGTCCTCCGCTGAGATGACATGATAAATTACGCTACTTCAACTTAATTGGATTTTACAGTCATGGAATTGGAATGTGTGTATTGTATAAAGAAGGCGTTACTTGGCGAAAAAACTACCTTAAATTCTCACAGGTCGTATAAAACTCCACCTCCTTTCTCATTCTTATATACAAACTGGTTTATCAACACCTTCAGTCTTCGCAGAAACTTTTTAATTCAAAATTATTTTGCATAAAGACAATCAAGTATAAAATATAAATATACATTATCGCATATCTTAACACTTATCTATATTGCCGTGTGTGTGTGTGTGTGTTTTAATATATGTTTGTCTCAGCCAAGATGAAAGTGGTGGTTCTCCTTCTATGTGAGTAATTTGGTTGATTTAAATATACAGTATCATATTATGATCCATAAGCAAACATAAGGCGAAACATAAGTTTAAGCAGGGTCATTTATCTTAATACACAATACAGTGACAAATCACTGTTCCCATAACTGTGAAATTATCACAAATTCACATATAAACTATGATTAAACATCAAGTTTGGAAATGACTGCTTAAAATAAATTTTTTGTATTATGAAAAATATCAATCTGGCAAAACTAATATATTAAAAACACATTAAACCTGTGTTTCTCATCTGGTATTGCTGTGATTTTTAGATGTTCTTGATTTATATTCTTGAGTATATTTGTGATTCAAATTAGGTATTACTGTGACCATGTGACATTCTGTTGATTCATCAACCTGTGAATATGTATGTTTCTCCTCAGGTAATGTTGTGACTATGTGACTTTCTCCTGATTTATTAATTTGTGAATGTTCGCGTTTGACACTGACTTTCTCTTCGTTCTTTACATTGTAAATATTTGTGTTTCTTCCCAGGTTTTACAGTGGCTTTGTGACTTTCTCTTGATTCATTAACTTGAGAATATGTATGTTTTCCTCAAGCCTTCAGGGTTCAATCTCTCCTTCTAGGTTTTACTGTTCTCCAGTCATACACCGTCAAAAGTAAAAACCTACAATTGATAATTTCCTATTCCCTAACCCTGCGTTATAAAGAGTGTCATCTAGAATAGTGTTATATTGAGGCAGAGACGATATGACTATAAATGAGTAAATCAAGCTTGTTTCTTTAGCTCAGTGTCTCTGAGGTAGAAAGTCCGGGTTTAAGAGCGAAGGTATTCAAGTTCGATTCCCACCTTCTCGACTCTGAAAACATATATCTTTGTATATCTTTGTATACTTCTCGATAAGAACAGTTGTGATTAAAATGTGTTTTAAGTCTCATCTAAGGTCTTATTTTCAATAGTAAACCTCAACCAGGGTTATTCTCGGAAGAAAATACTCATAATAGGTTATTCCAAAATATGTAGTCAGTTATATCCTTGTCTTCTACAAATCAATAAGCAAAATCCGACCTAGGTTTATTATGTGATTATGCGACATTCACCTGATTCTTTAACTTGAGAATATTTGTGTAAAAAATCAGGTTTTACTGTGACTATGTCATTCGGTTGTCAACTGTGTTTTTCCTCTGGTATTACTGTGACTTTGTGACCTTTTCTTTGTTCATTAACTTGTGAACAGCTGTGTTTTCCCCCTGGTATTACGGTGACTTTGTGACCTTTTCTTTATTCATTAACTTGTGAACAGCTGTGTTTTCCCCCTGGTATTACGGTGACTTTGTGACCTTTTCTTTGTTCGTTAACTTGTGAACAGCTGTGTTTTCCCTCTGGTATTACGATGACTTTGTGACCTTTTCTTTGTTCATTAACTTGTGAACAGCTGTGTTTTCCCTCTGGTATTACGGTGACTTTGTGACCTTTTCTTTGTTCATTAACTTGTGAACAGCTGTGTTTTTCCTCCGGTATTACGGTGACTTTGTGACCTTTTCTTTGTTCGTTAACTTGTGAACAGCTGTGTTTTCCCTCTGGTATTACGGTGACTTTGTGACCTTTTCTTTGTTCATTAACTTGTGAACAGCTGTGTTTTTCCCCTGGTATTACGGTGACTTTGTGACCTTTTCTTTATTCTTTGACTTGTGAACAGCTGTGTTTTTCCTCTGGTATTACGGTGACTTTGTGACCTTTTCTTTGTTCGTTAACTTGTGAACAGCTGTGTTTTTCCTCTGGTATTACGGTGACTTTGTGACCTTTTCTTTGTTCATTAACTTGTGAACAGCTGTGTTTTCCCTCTGGTATTACGGTGACTTTGTGACCTTTTCTTTGTTCGTTAACTTGTGAACAGCTGTGTTTTTCCTCTGGTATTACGGTGACTTTGTGACCTTTTCTTTGTTCATTAACTTGTGAACAGCTGTGTTTTTCCCCTGGTATTACGGTGACTTTGTGACCTTTTCTTTATTCTTTGACTTGTGAACAGCTGTGTTTTTTCTCTGGTATTACGGTGACTTTGTGACCTTTCCTTTGTTCGTTAACTTGTGAACAGCTGTGTTTTTCCTCTGGTATTACGGTGACTTTGTGACCTTTTCTTTGTTCGTTAACTTGTGAACAGCTGTGTTTTCCCTCTGGTATTACGGTGACTTTGTGACCTTTTCTTTGTTCATTAACTTGTGAACAGCTGTGTTTTTCCCCTGGTATTACGGTGACTTTGTGACCTTTTCTTTATTCTTTGACTTGTGAACAGCTGTGTTTTTCCTCTGGTATTACGGTGACTTTGTGACCTTTTCTTTGTTCGTTAACTTGTGAACAGCTGTGTTTTTCCTCTGGTATTACGGTGACTTTGTGACCTTTTCTTTGTTCATTAACTTGTGAACAGCTGTGTTTTCCCTCTGGTATTACGGTGACTTTGTGACCTTTTCTTTGTTCGTTAACTTGTGAACAGCTGTGTTTTTCCTCTGGTATTACGGTGACTTTGTGACCTTTTCTTTGTTCATTAACTTGTGAACAGCTGTGTTTTTCCCCTGGTATTACGGTGACTTTGTGACCTTTTCTTTATTCTTTGACTTGTGAACAGCTGTGTTTTTTCTCTGGTATTACGGTGACTTTGTGACCTTTCCTTTGTTCGTTAACTTGTGAACAGCTGTGTTTTTCCTCTGGTATTACGGTGACTTTGTGACCTTTTCTTTGTTCGTTAACTTGTGAACAGCTGTGTTTTCCCTCTAGTATTACGGTGACTTTGTGACCTTTTCTTTGTTCATTAACTTGTGAACAGCTGTGTTTTTCCCCTGGTATTACGGTGACCCTGTGACCTTTTCTTTATTCATTAACTTGTGAACAGCTGTGTTTTTCCTCCGGTATTACTGTGACTTTGTGACCTTTTCTTTGTTCATTAACGTGTGAACATCTGTGTTTTTCCTCTGGTATTACTGTGACTTTGTGCCCTTTTCTTTGTTCATTAACGTGTGAACAGCTGTGTTTTTCCTCTGGTATTACGGTGACTTTGTGACCTTTTCTTTATTCATTAACTTGTGAACAGCTGTGTTTTCCCTCTGGTATTACGGTGACTTTGTGACCTTTTCTTTATTCATTAACTTGTGAACAGCTGTATTTTTCCCCTGGTATTACGGTGACTTTGTGACCTTTTCTTTGTTCATTAACTTGTGAACAGCTGTGTTTTTCCTCTGGTATTACGGTGACTTTGTGACCTTTTCTTTGTTCATTAACGTGTGAACAGCTGTGTTTTTCCTCTGGTATTACGGTGACTTTGTGACCTTTTCTTTATTCATTAACTTGTGAACAGCAGTGTTTTTCCTCTGGTTTTACGGTGACTTTGTGACCTTTTCTTTGTTCATTAACTTGTGAACAGCTGTGTTTTTCCTCTGGTATTACGGTGACTTTGTGACCTTTTCTTTATTCATTAACTTGTGAACAGCTGTGTTTTTCCTCTGGTATTACGGTGACTTTGTGACCTTTTCTTTGTTCGTTAACTTGTGAACAGCTGTGTTTTTCCTCTGGTATTACGGTGACTTTGTGACCTTTTCTTTGTTCATTAACTTGTGAACAGCTGTGTTTTTCCCCTGGTATTACGGTGACCCTGTGACCTTTTCTTTATTCATTAACTTGTGAACAGCTGTGTTTTTCCTCTGGTATTACTGTGACTTTGTGACCTTTTCTTTGTTCATTAACGTGTGAACATCTGTGTTTTTCCTCTGGTATTACTGTGACTTTGTGACCTTTTCTTTGTTCATTAACGTGTGAACAGCTGTGTTTTTCCCCTGGTATTACGGTGACTTTGTGACCTTTTCTTTATTCATTAACTTGTGAACAGCTGTGTTTTCCCTCTGGTATTACGGTGACTTTGTGACCTTTTCTTTGTTCATTAACTTGTGAACAACTGTATTTTTCCCCTGGTATTACGGTGACTTTGTGACCTTTTCTTTGTTCATTAACTTGTGAACAGCTGTGTTTTTCCTCTGGTATTACGGTGACTTTGTGACCTTTTCTTTATTCATTAACTTGTGAACAGCAGTGTTTTTCCTCTGGTTTTACGGTGACTTTGTGACCTTCTCTTTGTTCATTAACGTGTGAACATCTGTGTTTTTCCTCTGGTATTATAGTGACTTTGTGACCTTTTCTTTGTTCATTAACTTGTGAACAGCTGTGTTTTTCCTCTGGTATTACGGTGACTTTGTGACCTTTTCTTTGTTCGTTAACTTGTGAACAGCTGTGTTTTTCCTCTGGTATTACGGTGATTTTGTGACCTTTTCTTTGTTCATTAACTTGTGAACAGCTGTGTTTTTCCTCTGGTATAACGGTGACTTTGTGACCTTTTCTTTGTTCATTAACTTGTGAACAGCTGTGTTTTTCCTCTGGTATTACGGTGACTTTGTGACCTTTTCTTTGTTCATTAACTTGTGAACAGCTGTGTTTTCCCTCTGGTATTACGGTGACTTTGTGACCTTTTCTTTATTCATTAACTTGTGAACAGCTGTGTTTTCCCTCTAGTATTACGGTGACTTTGTGACCTTTTCTTTATTCATTAACTTGTGAACAGCTGTGTTTTCCTCTGGTATTACGGTGACTTAGTGAAATTTTCTTTGTTCATTAACTTGTGAACAGCTGTGTTTTTCCTCTGGTATTACGGTGACTTTGTGACCTTTTCTTTATTCATTAACTTGTGAACAGCTGTGTTTTCCCTCTAGTATTACGGTGACTTTGTGACCTTTTCTTTATTCATTAACTTGTGAACAGCTGTGTTTTTCCTCTGGTATTACGGTGACTTTGTGACCTTCTCTTTATTCATTAACGTGTGAACAGCTGTGTTTTTCCTCTGGTATTACGGTGACTTTGTGACCTTTTCTTTGTTCATTAACGTGTGAACATCTGTGTTTTTCCTCTGGTATTATAGTGACTTTGTGACCTTTTCTTTGTTCATTAACTTGTGAACAGCTGTGTTTTTCCTCTGGTATTACGGTGACTTTGTGACCTTTTCTTTATTCATTAACTTGTGAACAGCTGTGTTTTTCCTCTGGTATTACGGTGACTTTGTGACCTTTTCTTTGTTCATTAACGTGTGAACATCTGTGTTTTTCCTCTGGTATTATAGTGACTTTGTGACCTTTTCTTTGTTCATTAACTTGTGAACAGCTGTGTTTTTCCTCTGGTATTACGGTGACTTTGTGACCTTTTCTTTATTCATTAACTTGTGAACAGCTGTGTTTTTCCTCTGGTATTACGGTGACTTTGTGACCTTTTCTTTGTTCATTAACGTGTGAACATCTGTGTTTTTCCTCTGGTATTACGGTGACTTTGTGACCTTTTCTTTGTTCATTAACTTGTGAACAACTGTGTTTTTCCTCTGGTATTACGGTGACTTTGTGACCTTTTCTTTGTTCATTAACTTGGGAATGTTTGACAATGTGTTTCAACTTGGATTTCACTATGACATTTGACTTTCTGTGTGTTTCTACTCAGATGTTACTTTGACTTTGTGACGTTTCTGATATATTAACTTGTTCATGTTTGTGTTTCCACTCAGACATCACTGTGAGACAACAGACCGGAATGACGACGAAGGCCGGTAGTATGTAGACAGATTCATCTAGACACATAACGTGCCAATATTCCGAACCTTTTTTAGTACTAGTATAGACTTTTAGTACTAGTAAAGCCTACGCAGTTAATGTTAAGGTGTTACTTACTGAGCGCTAAGAAAAGATGTCAAGATGGTTTTTTTTCTCTGAATTGATTGATCCAACGAGTTTTCAAACCTTTATGATAATTTCAACGTCATGCATTCAATGATCCATCTTCTTCCAACAGAAGTAAAATAGAATAAGAATGTAGAACTGTATAACTTTAGTATAATCTAAAGTGTGTGTGTGTAATGTTAAGTTTAATAAAACATTAAAGAATAACATAATCTTATTCATATTTAGTTTTGATTATTTTCAACGCATTTCAATATTCACATGCCAATACATTGATTTTCTATAAGCACAAATTTAATAAGTGCTGTATTTTTTAAAAAGCGTTTGTTGTAAAGGTAAAGATGTCCATTCCTAGATAGGAGATTTATTGAAATGCTTATTCCTTCCCCTAGCCAAGAGCCTGAAAAAATATGATGAAATGAAAATGGAAGATGGTCTTAAATTTGGACATTTGAAAACACGGTCTAAATGTAAACAGTTCTGTATCGAGGCTGACAACTGTTTCGGGATAGACTGGGTACAGAGAGATCAAGTGTGTTGGTTTCACAGTCACCCGTCACCTATCAAACGGAACACGATGTCGGAGCATTATGTACTTATAAACTGCGGTAACGTATGGTATTTTAATTATGAATAGTATATATTAGACGTTGTTGTCCTATTGGCGTCGGGTATAAGTAATTAGGCATGAAAATGCTTGACAATGCTTTGACACTTATAAAACCCATACAAATAAATGTATCAATTCCATCTATAAAATCAAGCATATAGTGTATTGAAACATAAATTGCCAACGTCATATTTCGTAACAATCGTCGATCATGGGGATTATAAACCACACTTTTAATAAAATTAATTACTTCCAAACATAAATAAATGGATACACTCGTGTTACCTTGATTCGTGGATGTAAGGAATGCGAGGCGGATTACTCTGTAATTAAATTTCTTTAAGTTTTTATAATAAATAATAGGTAAGTACATAATATAAGTATTCTTTTATGGCCATAGTTCAGATTCGAAGTGGATTTGTTTATGTTCCGCGACCATTTGCATTCATCATCTATTTTAGTGCACACAAACCGTGACGTCACCTTGATTTGTGGATAACGTAATAGAGCTTTTTACGGAAGCCCAGTGTCAGACTACAAGGGAATAAATGGTGTTACTCACCAAGCTAGCATCTGGGTATCAGTAGACGATATGATAAATCACAGTTTTATATTAAAAACGTTCCACATCATTCATATTTTAACATTCCTATGAATACTGTCAATAAACTTTGTACAGCAAGGGTCGACACCGCATCCGACAAAGTGCAGTAACATTTTGATTTTGCCCGTCGTTTTTATTTCTTGTTGGCCAAATTAGCCAGGATCATTTTCAGACATCATCTACATAATTATTTAGGTCAGAATTTAATTATCAAATAAATAGTTAAAATTAGTGTAAATATTGCATAGGGCAGCCGGCTAGTAAAATTTGTCGTGCTCACAAAAAGCACCTGTCCTCTCGTCAGTCGGACATTTCTGGCCGTATATTCCATCAATCTATTTACGCTCACCACTTTTAATATTTCTGTGTGAAAATCATGTATCATCATCAAAATAATATAATGTTACTATTATTATGTAATCAACATAAAACTTCAAATTAGGCTCATATTGACATTTTCTCAGCTCTCGTCGCAATCTGTTACACAGAGCTATTTTTAGTAACACAGTTGGTTATATTGCATGCATGTACATTAACCTAATTTGGCAATACTTCAGAATTCCATTATTTTTGCAATGCTGAACTTGTCCAATCCTAACAGCATTGACATTTATTGCAAAACTATATATATATATATATATATATATATATATATATATATATATATATATATATATATATATATATATATATATATATATATATATATATATATATATATATATATATATATATATGTAGGGGTGAGGAAATGTCAAAACTTAAAAAAAATCCATTTAATTTTGGTTGGATATATTTGCTATATATAACATTATTTGTTTAAGAAAGGATTAAATTAGGTTTTGCAGATAAACTATAATACTATTTGGTAAGCAAAAAATTATAATGCAGTTATATAAGTCTTGACCCCCTACAATGTAATAGACCATCCATTCTTTGAATTAGGTCAACCACTTGATTGTCATTTTCTGTCTCAGTGAACTTGGACATGACACGGCACGTACTTGGATCATCTGTTTTGGTTTTACTTCTAAACATGCATTTGTTAGAGGTGTTTGAGAAAAACTGTTGTCACCTGGCCCCACAGGAATCCTACCAAAGGGCAAAAAATTGCATATGAGATGGTCCGAAAACATTACCATATATTTCAAATTTTGACATGTTGCATCACTTCTTGTCACGTGATTTACTTTCACAGATTGCTAAAAAGGCAGACGACAAAACATCGGAAGGTTGGCGCTTATCTTTCTTTGTAATGTGATTTTAAATATACTTGAAAATTGGTGTTAGTGATCTTGGATGTATTTTCGGTATTTGTAAATAGAGATTATTACCCGAGGAAGTGAGTCAAATGACTTTTACGAAACGAGTGTAATTTTTGTATTGCCCGAGCGAGAGCGAGGGTTATACATAAATTTGCACGAGTTTCGTAAAAGTCATATGGCACACTTTCGAGTGTAATAATTTCTTTATTACCCAATTTATTCCCATTTGAATCGTGTAAAAAATAGCCAGGACACAGCACACTATTCTTGCGACGACAACCTAAAGTGACGTCACGAACCATTGTTTTATGACGTCACAGACGGGATGTCACAGTGAAACAATGGTTGCAAGGCAGACCTGATATGTACACATGTGCTCATATCAATAATATTTACTCAGTTATTTTCAACCATATGGGTAATAACTGTTTATACGCCTAAAGATACGTGGGGCAATTCTGAAACTTCTTAGTCAGTGAAGCGTGAGAGTGGGTGTACATCAAAGGTACCGCTATGTGACGTCATACGAGATTCGGCTGACGAGATATCGTGGTAATTCTGAACATCCACGAATAAAGGTAATCCACGAATTTAGGTAACTATCAGAAAATCCAAATCTGCTTCTATGATTAAACCTTGATTTTATTTATGCACGAAATTAAATTTAAAGACATTTTTCATAAAAGGATATAAGGATTGTGGTTTAATTCATACATTGTCAAAGACGTCAATTAGTTATCTTAATATCATTATTAATCTATTTTCGAACGATTAAAACATGGCAAGGATTATGCCTATTATGAACTATTTGAAAGACATTCTAGAAGTTGGTGTTATAGAGAAGACAGGGATATAATAATCATGGATTATTAGTGTTCCACTCCGACTCTGAAAAAAGTATTTCTCTAAAAAATATCACCATTTTATTAAATATTGAAAAGCAGATTATGAGAAATGGGATTTTCAGACAGGCTCCTTTTCAATATTTAGTCTAAGTGTTAGACTTATGGATTATCAACTTCTTTATTTAACAAGCTACATTTCGATGTAGTTCCTTATACCATTATCAAGCACAATGATCTGTACCGAAACGTCGCCATGTTGATCATCCATAAATTGATTTGTCTTCTCTTAGATTATTATGCAGTTTTGTTTATATTTCTTAAGACATGATCGTCATCATCATCACTATCCTTTATATCTCGTAAACCCACAACATGAGGTGTTTGAGTCAAGTAAATGAAATCAATATCATAATCATATATACTAAAATTGCAAACATCTACAACAAAAATATATGCACATCATTGGTAACACATCGACAACAATATTGCTAGCCTGGTATTTGGAGCTCTGTGAACACTTTAATCGTTTGCATGAATAAGTAAAGAGTGTAAAAAATTGATAGATGTTCTGTTGCATCCATGCCTCGTGCAAGTAAGGTCATGTCAGTGATCTGATAGTAATTGTTTGAATTTTATTACAGGGGTAAAATCTCCAAGATTGCTCAGCGACTATCATGGTAATAAATTAAACTGACTTTATTGTTGAAATATTTTAATAAAACAAGATACACTTTTTTTAAAAAGAAACGCAAAGGTATTTGAAAATACTGATTGAAATTTTGAACTCATATGTCAACCAATGTTTTAAGGGTTGAATATTGTTGTTGGTAATTATTGACTAAACGCAACCATAAATTGTTTTGAAAGGTTTTAATGATCGTGATGAGCGTGACTGTCATGTGGCACAAACAAAAAACCGAACTTCTACTTGCAACATGCCAAGCATCAGTACACCACAATGCCATAAAAGACCCAAGCGCATCTCGCAAATTCATCCATTCAGCAATCTCAATCAAATCACCATCCAAGAGTCATCCTGAATCACTTAAGTCACCACCCCTGCCAAAGATAGTACATCCGGGTGAGCCACCTACGCGACCATCGTTCTGCACTGGACTCAACACAAGAACTGGTTTGGAGCCCAGAGAGTTCTGCACTGGACTCAACACAAGAACTGGTTTGGAGCCCAGAGAGTTCTGCACTGGACTCAACACAAGAACTGGTTTGGAGCCAAGAAAGTTCTGCACTGGACTCAACACAAGAACTGGTTTGGAGCCCAGGGAGTGTCCGGCCAGTAGTTAGGGACTGGTATACGTCCCAGACATCCACATGGTCACCATGTCCAGGACACGACTACATGGTCGGCGGCGACACATGGTGCAGCCATGGAACCTTGCAAACTGGAGACGCATATGCGTATGGGATGAATCTCCTCAAACGACGTCACGGAGGACAACGTGTCTACAGACGACGCAATGAACGTTATGCTCCCAACTGCATACTTAAGACACGTCGACAGATTTGGTGGAGGAAGTGTCGTTGTGTGTGGAGCGATCTCATACAACCCCAGATAGGAATTGGTGCTTGATCAAGTCAATCTCACGGCCAATCTATACATGGACCAACTGTCCACATCACCTTGTCGACCGCCAGAGGGAGTTTTTCCAACAGGATCACACCTGCCGTTGTTTTCAATATAGCTTGTGCTGGCGAGAACCCGCTAGGGGTTCAATGGTAAAGCATGGGCAGCACGTGCAAGAATTCGCTAGTACTAACGGTCTTGAACACGGGGCAGGCCTCACACATCACGTGTAACAATAGACTACCTGGACAATGGCAATTTGGATGGCCTCCCCTGTTCCTCAAAACTCAAAACAACCCAATTGAGCATCTATGGGGTCAGCTCGATAAACGTCAACGTCCCAGTCCGCCAGTGAACCATCAACAGTTGTCCACGTGTTGCAGAGACAGAAGGGTCCCCGACGAAACATGCAACATACATGTATTCGACCTGTGCCAAAGAGGTGCTCCGAGTGCGAGCGACAAGAGGTGGTCAAACAACGTGCTAACTTCAACGCCACCTAATGGCCGAAAGTGATTCAAACTTTCATCGCGAAATCGTTGTTTTTCTACGTGACGGTGACATGTTATGTACAATGGCAGTTGTCTTTTGCGTTTCTTTTATTAAGAGTTTACAATATAACTCTGTGTGTTATGTGTATGTGATGTGTCTATATTCGTGAGACAGGTGCAGACATTCAAAATAGAATAATTATAGAGAGGCGGTGAACGGTAATGGGACGGTATGCGCGAGAGAGAGAGAGAGAGAGAGAGAGAGAGAGAGAGAGAGAGAGAGAGAGAGAGAGAGAGAGAGAGAGGGGGGGAGAGGGAGAGAGAGAGAGAGAGAGAGAGAGAGAGAGAGAGAGAGAGACAGACAGACAGACAGAGAGTGAGAGAGACAGACAGACAGACACAGAGAGAGAGATACAGAGAGAGACAGACACAGAGAGAGATACAGATAGAGACTGAGAGAAGAAAGGCATACAGTGAGAGACAGAGAGTGAGAAGAGAGGCATACAGTGAGAGACAGAAAGAGAGAAGAAATGCATATAGAGTCAGGCAGTCAGAACAGGGCAGACATACAGACAGACAAACATGCAAACAAAGCGAGATGTATCCCTTGTTGATGTTTACTTCACAGCTTATATGAATGTGTATGTGTTATGTCACATATGTACATGGCATTTTCCCCCAGGTGTGCGGCAGTGTGAGACGCGATGTGTCAACCATGTTTGCTGTCTTAAAATTGTCTACAAAGCTGCCAAGCTGTCATGTAGGATGGCATTTCACTCGATCGATAGTGTGACTGGTGCAAGTGTGATTCCAATTGGAAAAGTAAGGTTTCTCTCTCACCTTTGATTCTAGAAGGTTAAGTATTTTGTGTCTAAATATTGTTTAAAATTATGGAGTATATATAAATGGCAAGTTTATCGTTTCAGCAGATAAAAACACAATAAGATATTAACACAATGATACTGTGTATACTTACTAAATAATCAGCACACAAATTACAGACAACAATGACTGGTAAACTGTGAGATACATGTTACTCGCATTGAGCTCTTCGAGCGTGCACCTATGGCTTCAGTGTTCTGTAAATGCCCATTATAAACATTATCATTATTATCATTACGTTGACGGCAACTGAAACAGATCAATTATGCCAATGTGTCAGCCTTTGGAAGATGCAGTGTCCCAAATTGTAGAGCTGACATTTCTCAAGCAAATCTTAAAGTCATATGTTGGACCTTTATTTAACAATTTCTCCAGTATTGACCTTGATAAAGAATCATATGGTCACATGGAAGCTAATGATGTAGTGGTATCGTACAATCAATTGTTTAATTAATCACTTCTGTTTCAGGCTTTCCAAGTCCAGTGTCCTGACGTATGGTCTAAATGCCGTGCCGGCAACGTCTGTCTGCGTACAAGGAGTGGAGAACACGTATGTCGCCAGTATGACACATAGGTGTCTAACCAATGGGGTGTTCTGAACTCAAGATGTGTTATTTGCTGTAGACAGGGGCATACAGTAATAAATGATAATACATAGCTTGACAGTCTCTTTTTTCATTGTACATGATGTTCTATATCATTAAAGGTAACTGCACAGGTTATGGTAATACTTCTAATTCCATAGTTATCGATAAATAGAGATTATTACCCGAGTAAGTGTGTCATATGACTTTTACGAAACGAGTGTGAACGTTTGTATTTCCTGAGCGTGAGTGAGGGTTATGCATTAATTTGCACGAGTTTCGTACATGTAGCCAGGAAACTGCTCACTTCTACAGTGACTTCACGAACAATCGAAATACGGAAAGTCGAGTTGAAACAATGGTTGTTAGGCAAACGTGATATGTGCACATGTGCTCATATCAATAATATTAATTCTATTATTTCTAACCATATGGGTAACAATATCAATTTATGGAATAATAAGCAGTCAAACAATATCAACAAACATGTAATGACAGCTTTTTTTACATTGCACTTACAGACAGGCAGTGTTGTTCATGGCATATCATAATGCATTTCAACATGTAAACACAACAATAAAGTTCTACAATCCGAAATTCCAAATCGTATATCTTTCATAGTTTTAGGGCCACATACTTTCCGTGTCAGGGAATTATTCTAGTTCTGAACAAATGTAACGTATGTTACTGAACGGCTGTCATGAACGCAGCAATAGGAATGGGAATCATGCCATCATCGTTTTCCAAGATTCAGTTTCACCCTGTGGTAGGAAATATGTAACCGTCAGTCCTCTGGACGATGACGTTATTTAGATTCGACTTATATTGGACAATGACACGCAATTGTCAGAGACAATGATGTAGCAGATTATTGAGCAGGGCTGTCCTACATGGAAATAGCTAGAAGTGTGCTACAGACGCAGACTAGAGAAGACACATGACCAAACAATCATGTAAGAGACAGTCCCCAGTCTGGTAGAACCCGGCATCGACTTCTCAAGATGATATATCTAAATTGCAATTCAAGAGTTCAAGGGCCGCTTTCAAGAGTATCGCGGCTGCTAGTATTACGGCAGGGAGAAAGCCCACAACGCCATGTGGCTATGCATTGCGGTGAAACCTGCGAGCAACGACTGGAACTAGCGAATCATGGGAGGTGTTACACTGAAATCCAATGTAGCATTGCATGCAAATACTCTGCCCCATCATGGCCGACTGTGATCCAGCAAATGTGAACAATGGTGTGAATATAGGTCCCATGACCATTGAGCATGTCTAGGATCGGCGACTGTTTGGTAGAAGAAACCCTTCTCCACACAACCTTACAACTTTCAAACGCAAGGCATAACTCTTGCCAGTCTGCATTGCTGCCTGTTTTAAGCCTTGCGGTATTTCCCTCGCTTTGCTGTGCCTAGATAGCGGCTCGCTGCACCAGAAATGCATAGCGGGCCTGGATTTCTAAGCACCGATTTCTTAAGGAAATACTGCAAGGCCTAAATCAGCCAGTAATGGAGACTTGAAAGAGTTATGCCTTGCATTGGGAAGTTGAGAACCTTAGGGAATACACTTAGTCTAGCATAAAATGATACTTTTCAGCAACAGTCAGTACTTTTCGATAAAATAAAACTATTTATAACGTTTGACATAATGTGACTCCAACAACATAATTAATGTCCCTTTGAGGAACTTCAAGTTTGACATATGCTATCGTGGGGAAAAAACTCCCCACTTTGCAAAAGACTCTTAGAAGTATCTGTTTTGATCTTTAAAACAATGTATATGTCTCAGAAATACTTACCATTTAGATAGTGAAGAAATGTAACATGGTTATATTTGGGATAACACTACCTTCAATAGTACAAATTCTTGTACTTTTTAGGGCCGAGTCCCATGCGGGATTCGAACCCACGCCCTCAGACTAAGGCAACTATTGGGTATTGAATGTAAAATTAGCTTAACTATCGATTGTTGGACCTCGATTTTTGTCGAGGCGAAATGGTCGTGTGGTAAGCTGTTGGTACACTCAATGTTGGCGATAGTTGCCTTACTCTGAGGGCGTGGGTTCGAATCCCGCATGGGACTCGTCCCGAAAAAGTACAAGAATTTGTACTATTGAAGGTAGAGTTATCCCAAATATAACCATGTTATAATGTAAATGTCATAAAAAATATTCTGACAAATGTTTTTTTTCGAAATCAAAACATTTTTAAAAGGTTAAAAATATGGTCAAGTGGACATTCGTGTCATTATGAAATGTTAGTTTCAAAATACACTTGTAATGTTAGCTTAAATTGTTCTAATTGTTTCGCCATACAAAGAGAAAGGTTCATATATTATTACAGGCAATTATGTAATCTACGAGATCGACTTTTGAAATCTTTACCAAAATGTCCCTGTCGTTACTGCATTCCGCTGAGATGGCGACAGATATGATTCAGTAAAGTTGCAGCTAAATATTAATTTTGAATTTCTCAATCATGAAGATCTAAGAATGTGAACAAGTACATTTTATTTGCAATACGTTTTGAAAATCTCTCAGTTCCAATAGACTGATCCGTCTTCACACGCTTTTCCTTATCATCACTTGACCTTTCATGGAATCTTTTATATCAACTATATATTTTTATAAAATACATCATATATCAATTATAAATAAATAGTAAATAGCTGTTATCCTCACAGGTCGAATGAAACTGAACCTCATTTGTTATTTTTGGATATACGTTGTACATTGTTTTATCACAAATTTAATCTTTTTAGAGACTACTAAATTCAAATCATTTTTGCATGAAGTTTTAAGGAGCCAACAAAATATCCAAATGTTTGAAAATCGGCTCGTCTCAGCCAAGATGAAGGTTGTGGGCCTACTTCTATGTGAGTACACTCAAGCTTGTTCTGAATATTCGATATGATAATATGATCACCGACACATTATGTCGATATCATGTTTATTGCATGACTTTTCTCATTTTGAGAAACGTGATCACATCAATACAATGAGACATCATGTTTTTCATCATTGTCGAAATTTAAAATTATTTTATTTGGGATCCAACTGTCCGCATGTTTGTACCTTTGTACATGAATTTGTGCTATTGTAGATAGTGGGACTCCAAATAAACTGAATCACAAAAGAAAGCTAACACCTTAGTAGGTTTTATCAAATGATTGATTTTCAATCACAAATGTCTTATGTTTTCGACATCGGACTCTAAAACTGCAGGCGGACTACTTCTACGTGGTATTTAATTTTTTATGAAAAAGTTTTGAATTTATAAATTCTTCCAAAATTAATTTGGATAAAACACAACTGTTCATCGACATATGACCAATAAATCTGCCTGCCTCTCATCCATTTACAACATTGTATTGTAACTAAAAAGTAACCAGTCACCAATGTAATTCATTCAAACGGCTGCTGAAAAGCGTTGTTGTATCGTGCCTTAATCAAATGCATTAGTTCTCATTTCTTTTAAAATATTGAATTAATCGAAACCAACTGAGGTGTAAACTTTCTTTTGTACACTACCTAAACAGCATTAATTTCTAATGACTGTGACAATATCACATATTCATATATAAAATATGTATAAACATATAGGTTAATAATGACAGATTGAAATTCAATCTTCTCTAACATATTTCATTAATGCATTATCAAGGATACAAATTGTCCAAGGTTAGTCAGCTGAGATAGGTACTAGTTAACCAAACCGGACCGGCGTTCTGTAGATTGCTAGATCTCTTGTATGAACACTTCCGATCGGAATTCATGATCAACTTATGGATAAACTTCAACGTTGGTAGTGATTCTGTGTAAACTTTCTCCAACAATAATGAGACTTTCTTCTTTTACCTCAGGTATAACAGTGAGACAACAGTTGTGTATGACGTCAGTGGCTGGTAAGTACAGATTTGTACCGAATTCCTACACACACTTAGACAAGAAATAGGCCACATTTCGAAACTTATTTTAGCACTAGGATACAATTATGATAATAGTATTTATACCGACACCTAAACGGACATGCTCAAATCGAACACAACATCGTTCCTATTTCATTCTCAACTCAATTCTCAAGTGTCAAGTGCTTGAGGACCATCTGTCCCATTACCTTCACTTCCACACCAGATACCAAATGGTTCTGCTAGACACTTAGAGTAAAGTCACTTGAAATGTAACAGTACAAGTCTTACGACTTCATTGAATCTGTGTGGAGCAGGGTAGTGCCCCTTCAAACTTTCAGAATATCCAGCCATGAAGCGTATCCCGATAATCGAATTCGAAGTAGTCATTGTTACGTAATATGTGCTTCTTGGCGCTAACATCAGGGCCATGTTCAAGAAACGTTTAAACCTCTCTTGAACGCGATTGCTCAACGTAGCGCTACCTAGCAAGGCGAGCAAACTTCGAGGAATTTGCACCGTGTCGTTCAAGAGAAAATGAGCAATCAATGAGCGATTATAAGCGCTCGCTGTTATGGAACGGAACCCAGGGCTCTGTTCCATAACAGCCATAACAGCGAGCGCTTATACTCGCTCATTGAGCACTACATTAAACCTCTCTTGAACACTATTGCTCAATGTAGCGCTACGTAGCAAAGCGAGCAAAGCTCGATGAATTGCACCGTGTCATTCAGGAGAGAAGGCGCTATATTGAGCGCTACTTGAGCGCTACATCGAGTGATTAATGAGCTTTTATAAGCGCTCGCTGTTATGGAACGGAGAGCATTATATGTAATAACCTGCGCTGGTTGTGGTAACTGGTTATTGGACACTTGGTACTTAGAGCAAGAGTACGAGGACACAAACAACAGATTAAAACCACAACCTATAGATGCATCCCCCTAGGCGCACATTGATAAATGCGCAAAGAATTGCAGTCCCCAGTTTACATTCTGTCCAATTAACAAATTGCGCGCTGAGAATGAAAAATCAAAGGAAGATTCCCTATTGAAGGATATACGCCCAAACTTAATATGAAATCATGTTGACGTCGCATATACTGTATATTTTGATTGTGGTATGGATATGACGTCATGAATTACGTCCCTTGTCATTGCAGAAACTGCCTCATTAGCAACACAATGTATAAGTTTCCTACTAAATGCTATGAAACCGTCGGATATGAACTTCTGTGAAAGTTAACATAAACCAAGAACTTTTAATATTTTCATTTCATCTTTTAGACAAGTGTCTGCAAAAACATAGTCAAATGGGAATGGAAAGAGGCTGTCGAATAGTTTCGCTGAGGACAGGGTCGCTTTAAAACATCAAAGAATAACATAATCTTATTAATATTTATACATGTATTTGATTATTCTCAACGCATTTCAATATTCACATGCCAATTCAATGATTTTCTATAAGCACAGATTTAATAAGTGCTGTATTAAAAAAGCGTTTGTTGTAAAGGTAAAGATGACCATTCCTAGATAGGAGATATAATGAAATGCTTATTCCTTCCTCCAGCCAAGAGCCTGAAAAAATATGATGAAATGCAAATGGAAGATGGTCTTCAATTTGGACATTTGAAAACACGGTCTAAATGTAAACAGTTCTGTATCGAGGCTGACAACTGTGTCGGGATAGACTGGGTACAGAGAGATCTAGTGTGTTGGTTTCACAATAACCCGTCACCTATCAAACGGAACACGATGTCAGAGCATTATGCAGTCATAAACTATGAAGGTGGCGTATATATAATATTGTATTTCATAATAATCTTTTTCAGATAGGCTACTGTATTCTTATGAATACTGTGTGATCAACATACCAACATGTGAACAAATATGCATAGTAGTCACAGTGTTGCGATTCGCGTCTTTCATTTCGCGTCGCGTCGCGTTTTTTAAATTGATGATCGTCTCATTGTGTGCAGATTCGTGTATTTTCATTCCGTATCGCTTATTTATGATGCAAATTCGTTTCTTTAAGTGTGCTTTTCGATTCTTTCCGTTGCAATTCGCTTTTTTCTTTGGTAGGCCTGATAGTAGACTTAGCATATTGACGATATGAAGGTAAAGGTAGTGATTTCTCATCGAAAACCGGACAATGCACAGCGTGTGTCGCGCGTCAATGAGTCAAACGTAATTGGAATATTTATATTTGGAGTATTTATAACAGACAAACAGACAAATTTGAGTTGATAATGTTTAATAGGTCATATAACCACTGTGCATGTCAATGGGACGTGCACTTTCGGTTTCTGCACATGCATAATGGTGTTACTCAATTTTTATTGGAAACTATTAATTATGAATATATTTGGCGATTGGGGATAAATATGCAAGCTGAGTGAATCTATTTGTATTGTAAACAGCACATGTGATGAGTTGGACCGTATTTAAGCCAAATACAATTTTATGAAACATAATGGGTGTACATGTACCTTTAAACAATGTGTTGCTTGAAAACTGACACAAATACAACGTCGCGTCTTTTAGATAAACTGTACGTCAACGTTCATTTATATAAGCGCGTTACTGTGAACTAACACCTTTATCTACGACAGTCGACGATATGATATATAGTTTTGCATTTATATGCAATTAAATGTAAAGGCAAAAGAAACTGTTCACTCAACACTTACATGTAACTTAACATATGACATATGAATATCACGTGACTTTGCAACTGGCGCAAAGTCACGTGACAAAGATATAATATAGATGTATATATATAAATAAATGTAGATATATAAATAAATGTAGATATGATATAAATAAATGTAGATATTATATAAATAAATGTAGATATAGTGACTCATGTAGAATGTGATGATATATTACGTCTAGAGGTAACCGGTAGTAAAACCATCTAACACTAAATTCTGACCTCATTTTGTATTATCAATGTCTTTGAGGTTAACCTGAGCGTTCGCCATTGTGGGATTACCTTTTCTGATTCACAGGAACTATATACTAAAATGGTAATCCATGATTAAAAATCATTAATGTAATTGTTTATTTTTAAAATTGCGCATTAGGACATGCTGTATGTGGAATCAGAGCCGATCGATGAACAGATCCTGACCGGTTAATTTGGACATGTGACTAACATCACATGGCAGTGATACCGTAATGATTAGGCTACCATACTTAAGAAATAGATGAAATAGCAGGTGTATTTATGTATGGAATCAATGACTCAGTTCATGTCATTGGTAGGTTATTGATAAAATAAACTCCTTCTGTCTTTCTGTCTGCTTTAGTCAAATTTCTTATATTATGATTAGCTTATTATAGCTAATCACAGTACATTGTCAGTAAAGTAAACAATTCTGGCTTTACACCGATATACTCTACTCCTCTGTGCAACACACGCAGGTTTCACCTCGGCCTAAATAGTATGTTTTTGTTTAAACATCATTATTTATACTCACCGTCGATAGTTAATAATATGCCCGATTATCCTAATCTGTCTAATTCCGACAACCTTCACACAGAGTAAAGATAGAGTTATCGCCGCTCTACACTGTACCGAAACTCGCCACCGGGTGGTCAACCCTACGTCATCATTGCTTCTTCTGACGGTCAGAGAAAAAAGCCGATAGTACAGAGGGGAGGCCGGGTGGGAGCTAACGATTGTTAACTATCGACGGTGAGTATAAATAATGATGTTTAAACAAAAACATACTATTATTTAATATACTCTCCTCGATAGTTAACAATATGCCCGAATCCCACTGCCGGAGGTGGGTGCGAGAGGCTAAGGCGATAAAGCTCTATCTTACAGGAAGAGAGTTGGTGACCCAAGGCCAAACTAGAGTGACCCCCCCACGGGTGGCCACTAGTCAATCGGACTAGCCGTGGCCCAACCTTGCCATGTGAGGAGGCCCGCAACCGAAGTCGCCAACTGATATAAAAGACAACAGACACACAATTAGAATCAACCTCAGGTTTATTAAGAGGAGAAACATTAGTGAGGGAGACTCCTGCAATGAGGGCCCGAAGGAACTCGCTGTTGGGCGTACACCTGCGCCCCCAGCCGGTTGATTCCCTCCAAGTCCTCGTTGGAGATGTCTTGAAGATAGTGGTTGGCGAACACCAGGCCTGACTTCCAGAAACAGCCAGCCATGATGTCCGCCACCGCCAAATTGCTATCGAGGGCCATCGTCGCTGAGATGGCCCTTATCTCCTGCGGATTGGCCCTCGCTGGAGGGTCTAGACCCGCTGCCTTGTACGCGTCTAGCACCGCCGAACGGAGGTAGACGCCTAGTTGTCTCTTGTCTAACTCCCGGATGCTGGTCTGGGTCCTCTCGGTGTAGATCCGAAGTGCTCGGACTGGACAGAGGAGGCACACAAACTCCGGCGCCAGCCCCAGAGTGGCCGAATCCCCGTCCCCCACCTCAAAACGCAGGAGATACGCTTGGAGAGCGTGAAGCTCTGAGACCTGGCTGCGGACCCGATGGCGACCAAAAAGGCCGTTTTGATGGTGAGGCGAAGGACGGTCGTCTCCGTCAACGGTTCATAGAGGTCCGACTTGAGGTGGTTGAGGACCACCGCCAAGTCCCACTCTGGGGGCCTGAGTTTCCTCCGCCCATCCACATTCCGGTAGGTTTTAACGAGGTCCTTAAGGACAGAGATGTCCACCTGGGGGTCTCACTTCCGGAGAACGGACTTAATCGCCGCCAGGTTGGTGTTGATGGACGTGGCTTTGAGATTCCTCGTCTCTCACAGGTAAACCAGGTACTCAGCAACCTGAGGGACCGTTACTGCCTGGATGTCGTACGCCTCCTTGTTGCAGAAGGTCGCGAAGGCCCCCCACTGAGCGTCGTAGAGGTTCCTAGTCGACAGTCTTTGGGAGGTCGCCACCGCCTCGGCAACGGATTTGGAGAACCCTGCCCCCGTCAGACCCCTTTGAAGACAAACCAAGCGTGAAGCTGTAGAGCCTGGGGATTCTCGTGAACCCGCCCGCTTGGTCTGCTCGTCAGAAGGTCCCACCTTAGAGGAAGGGGGATCGGGTCAAGGAGGCACGTACCAGGCCCTGGCTGGCCACAGCGGCACTATCAGGAGCAGCTGGAGCACCCGTGTCTCCTGTATCTTCGCCACCACGAGGTTCAGGATGGCGGGAGGGGGATAGGCGTAAGCGACCATCCCCTCCCATTCTAACGCGAGCGCATCGAGAGCCCACGCGGACGGGTCCGGTACAGGAGACACGTACGTCGACAGCTGGGGGTTGAGCCGAGTCGCGAAGAGGTCTATGTGAGGCTTGCCGAACCTCTCGAACACTCTTGGGTGCAACATCCACTCTGTGGATGGAGGTTTGTCCGGGCGAGACAAGGCGTCCGCAAGCACGTTCTTGGCTCCCGAGATGTGCACCGCACGGAGAGAGAGTTCGAGACTGTCCACTAGGCGAAACAGCACCATCACCCTGTTTGTTGATGGCCCAGGCCGCCGCTGAGCTGTCCGTATGAACACACAGGACCTGCCCCCGCAGCTGACCTGACCAATTGTCGATTGCCAATCGAATGGCGTCCAGTTCCAGGACGTTGATGTGGCGTCTCACTTGGGTTGACGACCACACCCCCGCTGTTTGCTCCGCATCGAGATGAGCTCCCCAGCCTTGGGAGGAGGCGTCCACGAATAGGTGACGTGTTGGTGGCGGTTCCTGTCCCCCCCCCCCCCCCCCCCCCCCCCCCCGACCACACTGGGGACTCCTGCTGCCACCAGGAGAGGTGCGGTCTGAGTTCCAAAGGAATGGAAAAAGCGTGGCGACACGCCTTCTCCCAGACATGTACGTTTACCAAGATCTGTAAGGGCCTGAGCTGCAACCTTCCCCTTCGGGTGAAGTGTTGAGTCGCGCTCAGGAAGCCTAACACCCTTTGCCACTGGCGTAGTGGCAGAGGCCCCCGAAGTGCTAGCTCCAGGAGATCTCGGTAACGTTCCATCCGTTTCCGTGGTCACAAAGGCCTTGTAGATAGCGGTGTCCAGGTGGGCGCCCAGGAACACCAAGGATGTCAAGGGCTGCAGGTCTGACTTCCCCAAGCGTCTGAGCAACGCTATCACAAAGTCCCGTTGAGCCTCCAGAACAGACGGGGACCTGTTGTGACCAAACCCTGCAGGTCGAGGGATATATCATCTAGTCCAAGGGCTCCAGTAATCGCATAACTGACGGCACTGTCAAGAGTCGCTTCGGTCGGACGAACACCGGAGAGTAGTAGCCTGGAGAAAGGTCTTGGGAGCGGGATTTCCTCCACCGCCCGTTTGGATATTAGAGTCTCCACCTGTTCCAAGATAAGCGCGAGCCGATCTGCAGGAGAACAGGTCAGCGGGGGGGCGGCGTACCACGGGAATACGAAAACCCCGCTCCAAGATCTTGCAAACGAAAGGATCGAGATCCAACTGTCTCCAGTTGGGGGTGTAGCGTGAGAGACGGCCTCCCACTGGACAGTCCAGGGTCGGGACCACCTGCCGTGGAAGGTCCGGAGGTGTCCAGTCACTGCCTGTTGGGGGGACCCTTCCCACGTTGGAATCCCTTCTTAGGGGTGCGTTTTGGAGAGGGGCCGGCACTGAAGCCGCGACTTCTATCCTGTCGACCCCTTCCCCTCCAGTCTTGGAGGTAGAGGAGGGCGTGCCCCCTCCCTTCTTCTTGGGCGTTGACACCTGGGGCGAAGCTCTGCGCCCGCCAGAGGCCAATCGGTTGGTCAGCTCTTGCTGCTGGCATTCCTGGCGCTGTTTAAGCGTTTTCGCGACTTGACCCTCGAATAAGATGGAGGAGCCTGCGGGGGCAGACCTCAGGCGGTTCCGGAGCTCCGCCGGAAGGTTGGTCCACGCCAGAAATCCATCGGGCCTGAGATTAGTCACCTCGCTGAGATGCGGGAGGAAGACAACATCATCTGCGCTAGGTTCCCAGCGACAGAGCCGAAACCGCGGTAGAGAGCCTTGGCCCCCTGCTCCATACCCGCCTCCTTGGCCTGGCAAGCGTGGGCCACGTGGTTAGCCAGACCGAGGATCCTCCTTGCCTCTTTGTCCAGGTGTGACAAATGAGTGTCTGAAACTTGGTGAGGCACTAAGGGAGCGGCCACTCGACGGATGTCGTCGTCCAGCATGGGAGGGGAAAGAGGATCAGACCGGATCTTGTCAGTGAGAACTAGGGTGTGAACAAGTGACCCGGAGCCGCAGCGGCAACGTTAGAGTCCCTGCAAGCCGCCTGAAGGAGCCTGTGCGCTGACAGCGCCACCAGGCGCTGCGTAGGCGCCTCCTCCTCCGAGCAGAAGGTCTCCAGCCTGGCCGCCTGCCCCCCCCCCCCCCCCTCTCGGTCACTCACAGGCGGAGACTCGTGTTCAGAGGGGGTGGCGGCCGGGGAAATCACCACCACTCGCCTCCTCTTGGGAGTGGAAGGCGCCTCAGGGGAGGTCGGAGAAAAAGCATCCTCCTCCTCGACCCTGGCATGAGCTCGTTCTCTTGCCACGAACATAGACGAGACCAGATCCTTCACTGAGGACATGATGTCGTCCGTCAGTTTCTTCTGGTCAAAAGTAGGGGGAGAGGAGGTCCTCGACCTCTTCTTCTTCTTGTGTTTCCTTTTCTCCTTCTTCCTGGCGGCCCGCCGAGGGTTCGTTGAGGAAGCAGTGTCAGGAGAGGACCTCTTGCCGGGGGATCGGTCCACCCCGCTCGAGGGAGGGGAACCGCCGGCGTGTCTGTCCGGGGATAAATCGCTGTCGAACCTCACACCTGGATCCGAGAGGTCAAACTCAGTCACATCCTCCGAGATGATCAGGTCGGAGCCCCGGGAGTCGTCATCAGCGGCGCCCGTGGTGACGGTAGCGGAAGAGGACGAAGAGGGGCGCCTGGCGGCCCTCAACTTGTGCTGCGTCTCAGATTTCCTCACCGCCGCGCGGTAATCACGGTGTTCCTTGGACGAGAGGTGTTCACACTCTCTGCACCTGTCCGACTCGCTGCACAAATTACGGCACAGGCGACAGAGCGAGTGTGGATCGAAGCGCGCTGACTTCCTGGATGCACACCCACCACAGAAACCTGAGTAAGGATCCAACATCCCCGTATCACCCCGCCGAGAAGGCGCTGTCCAAACCCCGAGCGCTTCCGAAGGTACGCTGCTAGCGTGAGGCGGTAGAGCGCCTGATGCGACAGGCGACAGGCGCTATCGCGAGGCAGGCGACAAGCGCTGTCCAAGCACCAGGCCCTGTCCAACGACAGGCGCTTCCAACAGGCCGCCTAGTGAGGCGACGCGCACAGTAGGCAAGCGCTGTCCAAGGCAAGCGTCCACGGCCAGGCGGTGGACGGGAGGTCTACCGAAAGCCCAGCAGACCTAACCAGCCTAAGCGACCCGGCACGAAAAGCACGTGCGGCCCGGGCCGGCTGAAACAGACAACAGTAGACAGAGTCACTGCAGTCAAAACAATCACAAGTACCCGACGAAGAGAGACACTAACTGCCTCGACAGAATTAGTTAGGTCCCGCAACGACACGAAATCGCTAGGGAAAGCAGTATATGTGAGTAAAAAGGTTTATTAACATCGAAATTCAGAGCCACCAAAAACACAAGTGTACTTGACAGCCGACAGAAAAGCAATGATGACGTAGGGTTGACCACCTGGTGGCGAGTTTCGGTACAGGGTGGAGCGGCGATAACTCTATCTTTACTCTGTGTGAAGGTTGTCGGAATTAGACAGATTAGGATAATCGGGCATATTGTTAACTATCGAGGAGAGTAGTACGGCTCTAGTCCTGCAATAATCGTAAGCATCATGACAAACATGCAACTGAAATAGTTTTGAACGCGGCGTTAGTATCGAAGAATATATATATCGATATATCGATATCAATCGTTAATATCGAAGTATATATCGAGAATTTCGTGTGTATGTTTACAATACCGAAGTTGTTACCAAGACAATCTTGTGTTCTTATTTATTCCACTTCTAAATGCCCTTCCAAGAAAACATCACTGCTGATATTGTACGTCTGTTTAGATGGATATGATATGAGTAAGGTCACATTGCTTTAAATACATATGTTATATATGTTATTTTTATATTCCATTTTCTAGACAAACAGAAACAAGTGTACGGTGGAAAAGGTATTGTATCATTATAGTTTTAAGTTTACGCTAGGTTAAGTTTTTCATTTAAATATCAAATCTGACAACACTTTTTAATTTCAATCACTAACCGACATATACCATAATAATTGTTTGACTCGGGGACATTTTAGACCTTGGTGTGATGAAGAAGACAAGGATATAAATGGGTGATCAACTTCTTTATTAACAATGATGACGTTTCGGTATAGATCCTTATACCGTTAAAAGCGTTGATAACAGTATAAGGATGCTTGATAACTGTATTAGGATATATACCGAAACGCTACATTGAGCAATCAATAAGCGATTATAAGTGCTCGCTGTTATGGAACGGAGCCCTGGTCTCCGTTCCATAACAGTGTGCGCTTGTAATCCCTCAATGTAGCGCTCAATGTAATTTTGGAGGTAAATTCATTCACCTTTAGAAATCATTATAAAGTCAAAATAAAGGAAAATATGGCTTGAGCCTCTAGAAACCTAATATATGTAATAACCTGCGCTGGTTGTGGTAACTGGTTATTGGACACTTGGTACTTAGAGCAAGAGTACGAGGACACAAACAACAGATTAAAACCCCAACCTATAGATGCATCCCCCTCAGCGCACATATTGATAAATGCGCAAAGAATTGCAGTCCCCAGTTTACAATCTGTCCAATTTAGAAGAGCTGAGGAAAATCAAAGAAAGATTCCTTATTGAAGGATATATGCCCAAACTTAATATGAAATCATGTTGACGTCGCATTTACTGTATATTTTGATTGTGGTATGCATATGACGTCATGAATTACGTCCCTTGCCATTGTAGAAACTGCCTCATTAGCAACACAATGTATAAGTTTCCCTGATGAACACTATATGTTATGAAACCGTCGGATATGAACTTCTGTGAAAGTTAACTTAAACCAAGAACTTTTAACCTTTTCAGTTCATCTTCCAGACAAGTGTCTGCAAAAACATAGTCAAATGGGAATGGAAAGAGGCGTTCGAATAGTTTCGCTAAGGACATGGTCGCTTTGTAAACAGTTCTGTATGGATGCTGACAACTGTGTCGGGATAGACTGGGTACAGAGAGATCTAGCGTGTTGGTTTCACAGTCACCCGTCACCTATCAAACGGAACACGATTTCGGAGCATTATGCAGTTATAAACTGTGAAGGTGGCGTATATATAATATTGTATTTCATAATATTCGCTTTCAGATAGGCTACTGTATTCTTATGAATATTGTGTGATCAACAAACCAACATGTGAACAAATATACTTAAAGGTACATCCATTGTGTTGCTTGGGGTCACATATTGCAAACGTTATAAATGGTGTTACTTTGTCGAGAAGTACCGACTGTTATCGAAAACTACCATTTTGATGATAGTAGACTTAGCATATTGACAATATGAAGGTAAAAGTAGTGATTTCTGATCGAAAACCGGACAATGCACAGCATGTGGCGCGCGTCAATGAGTCAAACGTAATTTTGGAATCTTATTTATAACAAACAAATTTGAGTTGATAATACTACTGTGCATGTCAATGGGACGTGCACTTTCGGTTTCTGCACATGCTTAATGGTGTTACTCAATTTTTATTGGAAACTATTAATTATGAATATATTTGGCGATTGGGGATAACTATGCAAGCTGAGTGAATTTATTTGTATTGTAAACAGCACATGCGATGAGTTATACCGTATTAAAGCCAAATACAATTTTATGAAACACAATGGGTGTACATGTACCTTTAAACTATGTGTTGCTTGAAAACTGACACAAATACAACGTTGCGTCTTTTAGATAAACTGTACGTCAACGTTCATTTATTTAAGCGCGTTACTGTGAACTAACACCTTTATCCACGACAGTCGACGATATGATATATATTTTTGCATTTATATGCAATTAAATGTAAAGGCAAAATAAACTGTTCACTTAACACTTACATGTAACTTAACATATGACATATGAATATCGCGTGACTTTGCAACTGGCGCAAAGTCACGTGACAAAGATATAATATAGATGTAGATATATAAATAAATGTAGATATGATATAAATAAATGTAGATATTATATAAATAAATGTAGATATAGTGACTCATGTAGAATGTGATGATATATTACGTCTAGACGCAACCCGGTAGTAAAACCACGTAACACTAAATTCTTACCTCATTTTGTATTAGCAATGTCTTTAAGGTTAACCTGAGCGTTCGCCATTGTGGGATGACCTTTTCTGATTCACAGCAACTTTTATACTAAAATGGTAATCCATGATTAAAAATCATTAATGTAATTGTTTATTTTTAAAATTGCGCATTAGGACATGCTGTATGTGGAATCAGAGCCGATCGATGAACAGATACTGACCGGTTAATTTGAAAATTAAACATATACAATGATAACAAATTAACATAGTAACACATAGCATAGAATAAAACGAATAAACAATTTGATTTTAGTCCGTAGCGAAGTTTCCCCACTCGTAGCGCCGATGAATTGCTTCGGTTCTCATTGTTTTTATTTTTCAACAAAAGTGCGCTTGTCTTTATCAAGTTGTGATATATAAAGTCATCAAAATGTTACCTTCATTGGTTTCTTTCAATTTCACTGTGTTTTAATCATACATTAATAACATATATGTTTAAACAGGAAAATCCTCCCGAATTTCGTTTCCACAATAAATACCCCGATAGAACCCTCCTTTTAAAACAAGTTCGATGTACAGCTTTTACATGAATACTGACACTCTGACACTCTGACACTCTGACAAGAGGGGACGTCATTAGACCTTTCTAATGTTTCTTTCGCTTAGCAGTGCGTTTTTGATGTATTGACACATGAAATATTATATATAATATTGCTATTTGATAATATTTGTAAACGAGTTACAACTTTAATGAAGTTAATGGGTAGAAAGTATTAAAGGAATTTCTTATAATGTATACTATTGCATTGTGACTCGCTAATGACTTTTAAAAGACTGATTTCTGAAGAGCAAAAGTGGTATTATCAACGTAAAATTGTCCTCATTCACTGTTTAAAGTATTGTTGGGTTTACTTCATCCTAAACTTCAACTAGATTTAGTTTTATTCTTAAGGGTCATGCCATTTTGTAGATACGTTTCTTTGCACGACAGTTTATTACAACACGACAAAGTGAGCCCCATTTGTGTATAGAGCGGAAAGTATTTCCGGCTACCATGACTTCTCCGAATGTTTTTGTTTTTATGATACATGACTGCAGATGTATTTATGTATGGAATCAATGACTCAGTTCATGTCATTGGTAGGTTATTGATAAAATAAACTCCTTCTGTCTTTCTGTCTGCTTTAGTTAGTTTCTAATATTATGATTAGCTTATTATAGCTAATCACAGTACATTGTCATGTTTTCAGTAAACAATTCTTGCTTTACACCGATATACTCTACTCCACTGTGCAACACACGTAGGTTTCGCCTCTTTGCATAGCCTAATAAATATAAATAGTAGTGCGTTTTTTTTTCCTGCAATAATCGTAAGCATCATGACAAACATTCAACTGAAATAGTTTTGAACGCGGCGTTAGTATCGAAATCGCGCGATTTAATATAGAATACATTGCTTTAAATACATATGTTATATATGTTATTTTTATATTCCATTTTCTAGACAAACAGAAACAAGTGTACAGTGGAAAAGGTATTGTGTCATTATAGTTTTAAGTTTACGCTAGGTTAAGTTTTTCATTTAAATATCAAATCTGACAACACCTTTTAATTTCAATCACTAACCGACATATACCACAATAATTGTTTGACTCGGAGACATTTTAGAGCTTGGTGTGATGAAGAAGACAAGGATACAAATGGGTGATCAACTTCTTTATTAACAATGGCGACGTTTCAGTATACATTTGTAGATCCTAATACCGTTATCAAGCATCCTTATACTGTTATCAACGCTTTTAACGGTGTAAGGATCTATACCGAAACGCTGCCATTGTTAAATAAAGAAGTTGAACATCCATAAATTTGCCTCCTTCATATACTATATATTGTTAAAGATTTCTGCTGTCAACATGCTGATAGAAAACGTCAATATTTGAATTGTGTTCGACGTTATTCTGAAAAAAAATGTATTAATATTTTTGTTTTTCTCATGACTTAAGGGTTGTTTCTGTGTCAACGGCAATGTTTGTCCAGTGAGAGATGTGAAATCAAACATGGCTTCCACAACATGACACTACGTCGAGCTCTGGTACCTGCATCATAAACAACCCGATGTGTGTTCAACACCCATTCTTCTTTAACAGTGTTTCGTGGATATCGTTACGTCTTCGGGGTTGGTCATTAATTTACTCTAACACTTATACTCTGACAAAGTTAGTTATGAAATATTGTTCGTGGGATTTCTGGAATTTAACAAGCTGCAAATGGAATAGAATGTGTAATAAAGAAACGATTTATCTCGGAAGTGTGTCATGTGACTTTTACGAAACTCACGTTGGGATATTACAATAAAAATCACATTAAATTCTTAGAAGTCACATGGCACATAACCTCGAGTAAAATATTATCTCCGTAAAAGGCATTGTTTAATGTAACATGGCAAACGGCTGATGAAGAATACATGGGAATTATCTATTTAGATGATGCTGTATATATAGATATATGTTACATAGACTGTTTAGTACCTGCAGATGTAGATGATCTTCACTGGTTGAATTTGTAGATAGATGGTTTCTTAAAATAAACTGAACTTTCTTCGTTTCTCATAATGTTCACAAATATAAAATGGAACACTTTCTAGTTTCCTTAACGCATGTATGCCTTGATGATAATAAATTTCCAATTAACCATCGGTCGTGATTCACTTTTTATTGCAAAATACATACACTAAACGCCAAAAGAAACGTTACCCCACTTCATTTTTTAATAACTTTTTAAGTATCAAAGATATTTAAGAAATGAATGATTCAAAAGAAAGCTGAATGACGTAGCTTTATGCTAATAACACTTTTTAAAATCATGATAGATTCATATTGTTGCAAAATGCAGCTTGCTTAAGAAGATTAAAATTGTCCGGTTTTCGACCAGGCTGGTAGTAAAAAATAAATGTGATTTAGATGTCCAGAAGAAGTTGAAAGTAAACTTTTACGTTTGTGACTAGACAAAAAGGTTGTATGATTTACCTCATAACCCCTAAACGATGAAAATACTGTTATTGAGTAAGTTTAAGTGTGAAACTTAAGAAATATATTTTTCTAGTCATTAAAGATCTTTTCTCGTAATTTACCTTAGTGAAAACGAGTTTACTGTGTTGTCAAATGACTTAATAGTATTTAGGAACACAATTTATGTGAACATTTTTTCTTGGAAATGAAAACATTTCATTTTTTTTGTCTATCACTCAAACGCATTATCACTCAAATGTAGCAAAATTCAAGCAGCATTTGCATGAACTGAATGCTTCTACAGGGTATAAAAGGTGCCTACTTTGCATAGAGTGGCACACAGGTACGAAATCATGCCGCGATTGACAAGTGGAGAAAGAAAAAGAGCTCTGGGGATGTTGCAGCTTGGGTAAACCAACAACGATGTTGCCAATGTCTTTGGATGACACTGTATGACCATTATACGACTCAAGGAGTCATCGCTGATAGGCCTGATAGGCCTGATGATGGTCATACGGTGACATCCAAAGGCATTGGCAACATCGTTGTTGGTCGACCCAAGCTGCAACATCCCCAGAGCTCTTTCTCTTTCTCCACTTGTCTACATCAACATGATAAAAATAGAGCCATGGGCTATGAACTCCCTGAACTATAGAAACCTTCAAGTTCTTTACTATATGTTCCTTGTCCCATGTTCATACACATATTTACATGATTACAAAATAATACTTATTAACCGAAATATGATTTAATTGTAATTGTGAGTAATTGGAAAATATCATACCTATGCATTATCCTGCAGAGTCTGTGTTAGTGTTCACTGAAGAAAGCCTAGTGAGTTTGTGTAAGTGTTCACTGAAGGACGCCTAGTGAGTTTCTGTAAGTGTTCACTGAAGAACGCCTAGTGAGTTTGTGTCAGTGTTCACTGAAGACGTCTAGTGAGTTTGTGTCAGTGTTCACTGAAGAACGCCTAGTGAGTTTGTGTCAGTGTTCACTGAAGAACGCCTAGTGAGTTTGTGTCAGTGTTCACTGAAGAACGCCTAGTGAGTTTGTGTTAGTATTCACTGAAGAGCGCCTAGTGAGTTTGTGTAAGTGTTCACTGAAGAACGCCTAGTGAGTTTGTGTCAGTGTTCACTGAAGAACGCCTAGTGAGTTTGTGTCAGTGTTCACTGAAGAACGCCTAGTGAGTTTGTGTTAGTATTCACTGAAGAGCGCCTAGTGAGTTTGTGTAAGTGTTCACTGAAGACGTCTAGTGAGTGTGTGTAAGTGTTCACTGAAGAACGCCAATTGAGTTTGTGTAAGTGTTCACTGAAGAACGCCTAGTGAGTTTGTGTAAGTGTTCACTGAAGAACGCCTAGTGAGTTTGTGTAAGTGTTCACTGAAGAACGCCTAGTGATTTTTCTGTCAGTGTTCACTGAAGAACGCCTAGTGAGTTTGTGTCAGTGTTCACTGAAGAACGCCTAGTGAGTGTGTGTAAGTGTTCACTGAAGAACGCCTAGTGAGTTTCTGTAAGTGTTCACTGAAGAACGCCTAGTGAGTTTGTGTTAGTGTTCACTGAAGAACGCCTAGTGAGTTTGTGTAAGTGTTCACTGAAGAACGCCTAGTGAGTGTGTGTTAGTGTTCACTGAAGAACGCCTAGTGAGTTTGTGTCAGTGTTCACTGAAGAACGCCTGGTGAGTTTGTGTTAGTGTTCACTGAAGAACGCCTAGTGAGTTTGTGTCAGTGTTCACTGAAGGACGCCTAGTGAGTTTGTGTCAGTGTTCACTGAAGAGCGCCTAGTGAGTTTGTGTAAGTGTTCACTGAAGAATGCCTAGTGAGTTTGTGTAAGTGTTCTCTGAAGAACGCCTAGTGAATGTGTGTAAGTGTTCACTGAAGAGCGCCTAGTGAGTTTGTGTTAGTGTTCACTGAAGAACGTCCAGTGAGTTTGTGTTAGTGTTCACCGAAGAGCGCCTAGTGAGTTTGTGTTAGTGTTCACTGAAGAACGCCTAGTGAGTTTGTGTCAGTGTTCACTGAAGAACGCCTAGTGAGTTTGTGTCAGTGTTCACTGAAGAACGCCAAGTGAGTTTGTGTTAGTGTTCACTGAAGGATGCCTAGTGAGTTTGTGTTATTGTTCACTGAAGAGCGCCTAGTGAGTTTGTGTAAGTGTTCACTGAAGAACGCCTAGTGAGTTTGTGTTAGTGTTCACTGAAAGACGCCTAGTGAGTTTGTGTTAGTGTTCACTGAAGAACGCCTGGTGAGTTTGTGTTAGTGTTCACTGAAGAACGCCTATTGAGTTATGTTAGTGTTCACTGAAGGACGCCTAGTGATTTTGTGTTGGTGTTCACTAAAGGACGCCTAGTGAGTTTGTGTTAGTGTTCACTGAAGAACGCCTAGTGATTTTGTGTTAGTGTTCACTGAAGGACGCCTAGTGAGTTTGTCTTAGTGTTCACTGAAGAGCGCCTAGTGAGTTTGTGTTAGTGTTCACTAAAGGACGCCTAGTGAGTTTGTGTTAGTGTTAACTGAAAGACGCCTAGTGAGTTTATGTTAGTGTTCACTGAAGAACGCCTGGTGAGTTTGTGTTAGTGTTCACTGAAGAACGCCTATTGAGTTATGTTAGTGTTCACTGAAGGACGCCTAGTGATTTTGTGTTAGTGTTCACTAAAGGACGCCTAGTGAGTTTGTGTTAGTGTTCACTGAAGAACGCCAAGTGAGTTTGTTTTAATGTTCACTGAAGGACGCCTAGTGATTTTGTGTTGTGTTCACTAAAGGACGCCTAGTGAGTTTGTGTAAGTGTTCACTGAAGAACGCCAAGTGAGTTTGTTTTAATGTTCACTGAAGGACGCCTAGTGAGTTTGTGTTAGTGTTCACTGAAGAACGCCTATTGAGTTATGTTAGTGTTCACTGAAGGACGCCTAGTGATTTTGTGTTAGTGTTCACTAAAGGACGCCTAGTGAGTTTGTGTTAGTGTTCACTGAAGAACGCCAAGTGAGTTTGTGTTAGTGTTCACTGAAGGACGCCTAGTGAGTGTGTGTTAGTGTTCACTGAAGAACGCCAAGTGAGTTTGTGTTAGTGTTCACTGAAGAACGCCAAGTGAGTTTGTGTTAGTGTTCACTGAAGGACGCCTAGTGAGTTTGTGTTAGTGTTCACTGAAGAACGCCAAGTGAGTTTGTGTTAGTGTTCACTAAAGGACGCCAAGTGAGTTTGTTTTAATGTTCACTGAAGGACGCCTAGTGAGTTTGTGTCAGTGTTCACTGAAGAACGCCTATTGAGTTATGTTAGTGTTCACTGAAGAACGCCTATTGAGTTATGTTAGTGTTCACTGAAGGACGCCTAGTGATTTTGTGTTAGTGTTCACTGAAGAACGCCTAGTGAGTTTGTGTTAGTGTTCACTGAAGAACGCCAAGTGAGTTTGTGTTAGTGTTCACTGAAGGATGCCTAGTGAGTTTGTGTCAGTGTTCACTGATGGACGCCTTGTGATCACATACAAGGGAGTGACTTGCAGTGACCAGTCTCGATGTCACTATGACATATATAATTAGGACTACATACGTTTGCGGGTTCGAGCCTTCAATATTTATCCTGACAGAGAACAATGAACGAAATCTCTTATCTACACGATGATGTGTAGGAGATTTCTTGATCTCAAACAAGCGACTCTCTTAGAACACAGCTTTGATAAATGTTATTTTGGAAAGAAAACAATCAATGAAGAGGACGTTGTTTTTTGTTTTTTTTATCATGAACTATTTTCTCCCCCTCTCTCTCACTTTACTGCAGTGAATGTCATTGGCTGGTGTGCTGAATGTTCACTGAAGAACTCCTGGTGATCTGGTACTGGGGAACCGTTTAACACCAGAGTCTCCAAGGTGCCCGTGCTATTGCTAGTCCGTGTCACAAAGGGAAACTTCCCCATGAGATATTCACACGGGACAGATCTGAACATCGGACCTATGTACTTCTCTGTAGCCAGGTTTGATCTCCAGGTACACGTGTTCAGATCGTAAGATGCTGCCAGGACATCCAGGGGGTTATTTGGGGACAGAAGACGATAGTCCATAAACGGTCTCATTTTCAGAGGAAATATCATTCTTTTCTCAAACTTGGTGACATTTTTGCCCATGCTCCAAACGTGACCAGCGTGCTCCAAATACAGGAACACATCGATGAACGGCCATTTCCAATTGTACCTAGTCGAGTGAGATTCTTCATGAAAAAATCTCCAGATAAATTGTGTTCCACCTATATGGACGAACTGAAACTCTGGATACAGGGCTTCAAATACTCTCTCGAGTGTTGACAGATGTTTAACGTGCACCATCAAGTCGATGTCGGTGTCCCAGGGAATCATTCCGTGATGGCGGTATGAACCCAACAAGGTTCCATACATCATGAAGTAGGTAACACTTGGTGGAATAACCTCGGTGAATTTTTTAAGAAGTTTTCTCATAGTCAACATGTCCGATTCGTTTATTTTGAGTTCAAAGAACTTGATGTTTTCCTTATATTGTTCATTGATATTGTGATGTAGAAAACCGGGTTCTTCTTTCGATTTGTGGGCAACTTTGGGAGTTCTCGCAGGCGGTGTAGTGTTGCTGTTTTGAGTAAAATGTATCTTGTAGAAGATGAAACCCGACATGCATATTGAAGCCATCCCCAAAGCAATCAAACACTTAAAGGTCCTCATCGTCGTGAATAATCTAGAAGTAATATATATATATATATATATATATATATATATATATATATATATATATATATATATATATATATATATAACCTTACTTCACGTGAAAAACAAATATATACACATAAAGTTCACAATCGGAAGATTGTCTAATTCTCAGGTAGTAAATATGGAAAAAATAATGGATTTAGAAGTAGGAGTCATCCATTTTAATGGCGAGCGCTTTCATTTACACAGCCTCTTCAGGCCATACATAACGGATAATACGTTGAATTTTAACTGATTGAATATATACATATATATATCTACATCATTACATTCACATTCGCTAATAAATATATACATGTATATATTAAAAAAAACAATATGCAATTCCTCTTTTAACTATAGCCGATAACATTGTCAAATTGTCAGATATTCTTCGTTATATTACCTTATGATAGTTTGTGGGAGAGTTGATAACATAAATTATTCAACTCACCTGTCAGTTGAGCACTGGTTGCAAATACACGACTCAACCATGATGTCTGACACCTTGTGAACACGTCACCCGTCCATTACCCTGATGCACGTTGCACATGCACGCTAGTCAAGCTTTATCAAGACACGTGTACGCGTGTTTGATGTTCAGCTGGTAAGGAATCAATTAGTCAATACACACGAGAGCAAACATCACGTTTGTCGAACTAATTGAATCATTTACTGTTTAATGCTTCGACTTTTTATTGTTTTTATTTTTTTTAAATGTCTATTGATGCAGTTGTTTGCAATTTAATAAGTGTAGGCGTTGACGTTATGCTTTCAACACCCGTGACACCCGTGACACAAGGGGGTGTCAGTTGTTAAACATGTGCTGTTTTTTTTGTGGCTTAATTAGATACAGGACATATTATTCAAACATATAATACTAAATACTAACTTTAGGACTTCATTGAAAGCATGGTATGTATCCCACCTCTACAGTTTAATACAAGACTGGAGGTTACCAGGAGAGGGCGGAGAGATGATCTTCACCTGCAGACTACCGGTGTGAGCTACTGCAGTGGGCGGAAGTTGATACGGTGAATGATCACGCATAGTTACAATTCTATATAGTTTACACAATTTCATACGCTAATTTATATTTCTAAACATTATGAAAAAAAGGTTTGCTACGTGACTTTCAACCCGGGACCAACCAAAAACTTGTTGATTTGAGTTGCAAGAGCAAGATTCAATGATGTTTTACTGGATTTGTTAAACATATCTTAATAGTTAATTATAGTATTTAACCCACTTCCGGTCTCGTTGCTATGGTTTCTTTTGTTACAAGTGTAGGTGTATTAGCCGATACAGCAATGAAATGAATTTCTTAAAGATATAAATCTGGGAACAATTAACATTGTCATTGTATCAGTGAAACATGTATCAATATCGTTATTTTAGATAATTAATGTTCTTGTACTTTTGTCAGTCCAATTAATATAAGAATATATATTGAGAATCAATTAACACTCATTGCTATATACATGTACATTAGTAATTGTTGAGTAGTAAAACGTATATGAATCATTCTAAACGAAATGAAAAGTTTTTAGGAAATCTTTTAGAACTTTATTTTCACAAATATGAAGACATATCATTAAGACAAGTGGGATTTTATTAGATGTTATTAAGTTTGTGGCCAATTAATTTAATTAGCGACAGTGACATCAGTGTCACCCTTCTCTCTTCGGAATATCAAGTTAAAAAATGAGTGTACATTCGGTTCGGTAAAGCCATGGAAATTTTATTTTTGTAATTCAAAATAACTGATAAAAGGTGTTCACATTAAAATGGCCACTATGCAACACCACTACTTATACTTCGTTTGTGTAATAATATATTATAAGTATATAAGTACATATAGATGACATAAACGTTTAAGATGGGAAATTTTAAAAAAATGAATTTTTTTTAAAAAACAGCCCCTTTAATATAGTGGTTATTTCAAAATATTCAAAAGCATGTTAAAAAATTAAAAGCTTAAATTGTCAATATGATTTCATTAATATTTACGCAAATACTGGGGAAAAACAATGATGTTACAGGAAAGACAAGCGTGCTATTGTAAAGACAACCTATGTTATTGGACAGACAATGAAAGAGAACATTACGAAATTCTACTGACATCTCAAGACATCGCCAAATGTTATTGGTTGAGACACATACATTATTAAATGAACGACTCTTAATACTCCTTTAAGTAATGTGACTTTGACGACTTCAATCATATCTAAAATAATGTTACAGTAAATACATGAAATGTTACGGAAAAGACAATTCAATAACATATAACGTTCGGCTATTTTGTACGTCTTTGGATTGGTCATTTAGATCAAGCCGAGAAAAAACGATAAATTTCAATCATAGATTCACATCTGCAATGAACTGCTACGATGACACGTTGTATATTTTTCGGTATTGATCAAATATAAATATGTTGTTGCAGTAGTTCAAATCGGTGATATTGGAAAGACATTAAAGAACAAATTTGAAAAAATATTGTAGAAAGAATACTAGAAGTTGAAATGTAACTGAAGCCATGGTTGAAATGACATCTGGTTAACGTCTTTCCTTACGTTTTGGCAAAATATTTAACATTAAGATAAAGATACAGAAAAGATTCTTTGCTGTAACAATAGCATGTTTTTACAGTAACAATATCTAGTGTAAAGGCGTGATGCTTTGATCTTTTGTGAATTACTTTAGTATTTGAAGTATTGCACATGAGGATGATGCATTATGTTTAAGGAATCTTTCATTTTTTGAAGTAAATAATTAATTCTTGTTATAGGAATTTAAACAAATAGAGATTTATGTCTTTGCTGTAACAGCTCTGATCTTTCCTGTCACAAGTCTCCTGTTATAGGCAAGACTGTTACATGAAAGACAACATTTCTTCATAACTGCAATTAAAAAGAATGACTGATTCCTCTAATTGACCAGTCCTATAGTCTGTTTTGTTTTCATTAACCCAGATTGAATTACTCTACTCCTACTTCTTTAAAATAACATCATATGGTAAATAAGTGTTACAGGAAAGACATCGATCAAATCTACTCTCAAAATTCATACCTTGAAATTAACCTTTTCTAAAAATATATGTCTGAATTCCAGAAAACATGGCTAGTTTGGTGATGCAAAGGAAGGCACTGCGCATAACAGGTTTTTTTCCTTGCAGAAACCTAGGGTCATCTCTTTTTTTCAAGATTATATGGCACTGATACAGGGGGGAAAATTCTGTGACAAACTTAAACTGTGTGAAAATAATATGAAACATTGAGTTGATACAGATAAGAAGTGCTTAAATTGTTGTTACTTTCAACCACCTGTGGAAATATTGCTATTTACACATTGATTTTTGAAATGTCAGACGTTTGAAATTGTATTTCTCTTCGCTGAGAAACAGAACATTAAACACTTTAAAATCTTATTAATCAAATTGAAAATTAATAGAATATATATTTACAAATGAAAGTGGTGTTTTAGTCGTGTTAGATGTTTACATTTAAACATAAAAAAGCTCAATCCTAACAGTTCTCGCTGACACCTTAGAATATGAAGGACCGGAATTGTCCACTTTTTTAAGAATGATTCATACACAGTTTGTGTTATCTCACGGTATGGGATTGTGTGTTATATTCTTCTTAACGTTCTCAGATAAAAACAATTTATATAAAGACAATACTAATATTCGTCTTTCAAAGTTTAACATCTAAACAAATATTTTAGTATCGATGACTTGTAGTGACTATCGTGACTGGCCGTGATTATAGTGATGTGTAGTGGCTATCGTGACTTGAAGGTGTTGTCGCGACTTGTAGTGACTATCGTGACTGGTAGTGTCTATCGTGACTTGTAGTGGCTATCTTCACTTGTAGTGGCTATCGTCACTTGTAGTGACTATTGTGACTTGTAGTGACTATCGTTACTATCTTGACTTGAAGTGACTATCGTGACTGGCAGTGGTTGTCGCGACTTGTAGTGACTATCGTTACTATCTTGACTTGAAGTGACTATCGTGACTTGTAGTGACTATTGTGACTGGCAGTGGCTATCGTAAACTTGTAGTGGCTATCGTCACTTGTAGTGACTATCGTGACTTGTAGTGACTATCATGACTTGTGGTGTCTATCGTGACTGGTAGTGGCTATCGTCACTTGTAGTGACTATCGTGACTTTTCGCGACTTGTAGTGACTATCGTGACTTGTAGTGGCTATCGTGACTTGTAGTGGCTATCGTGACTTATCATGACTAGTAGTGACTATTGTGATTTGTAGTGGCTATCGTGAATTGTAGTTACTATCGTGACTTGTAGTGGCTATCGTGACTTGTAGTTACTTTCATGACTATCAGTGACTATAATTACTGATCGTGACTATCGTCATTGATAGTGACTTGTAGTGGCTATCATGACTGGCACTGGTTGTCGCGTCTTGTAGTGGCTATCGTGACTTGTAGTGGCTATCGTGACTTATCATGACTAGTAGTGACTATAGTGATTTGTAGTGGCTATCGTGAATTGTAGTTACTATCATTACTCGTAGTGGCTATCGTGACTTGTAGTTACTATCATGACTAGCAGTGACTATAGTTACTGATCGTGATTATCGTTACTGATCGTGACTATCGTCATTGATAGTGACTTGTAGTGGCTATCGTGACTGGCAGTGGTTGTCGCGACTTGTAGTGACTATCGTGACTTGTAGTGGCTATCGTGACTTGTAGTGACTATCATGACTATCAGTGACTATAGTTACTGATCGTGACTATCGTCATTGATAGTGACTTGTAGTGACTATCTAGACTGGCAGTGGTTGTCGTGACTTGTAGTGACTATCGTGACTTGTAGTGACTATCATGACTTATAGTGACTATGGTGACGTGTAGTGACTATCGTGACTGGCCGTGATTATAGTGATTTGTAGTGGCTATCGTGACTTGAAGTGGTTGTCGTGACTTGTAGTGACTATCGTTACTATATTGAATTGAAGTGACTATCTTGACTGGCAGTGGTTGTGGCGACTTGTAGTGATTATCGTTACTATCTTGACTTGAAGTGACTATCGTGACTTGTAGTGACTATCGTGACTTGTAGTGACTATCGTGACTTGTAGTGACTATTGTGACTGGCAATGGTTGTCGTGACTTGTAGTGACTATCGTGACTGGTAGTGGCTATCGTGACCTGTAGTGGCTATCGTCACTTGAAGTGACTATCGTGACTTGTAGTGACTATCGTCACTTGTAGTGACTATCGTGACTTATCGCGACTTGTAGTGACTATCGTGACTTGTAGTGGCTATCGTGACTTGTAGTGACTATCGTGACTTATCATGACTAGTAGTGACTATAGTGATTTGTAGTGGCTATCGTGAATTGTAGTTACTATCGTGACTTGTAGTGGCTATCGTGACTTGTAGTTACTATCATGACTATCAGTGACTATAGTTACTGATCGTGACTATCGCCATTGATAGTGACTTGTAGTGACTATCGTGACTTGTAGTGACTATCATGACTGGCAGTGGTTGTCGCGACTTGTAGTGACTATCGTGACTGGTAGTGGCTATCGTGACTTTCAGTGGCTATCGTAACGTGTAGTGACTATCGTGACTGGTAGTGGCTATCGTGACTTGTAGTGACTATCGTGACTTATCGCGACTTGTAGTGACTTATCGCGACTTGTAGTGACTATCGTGACTTGTAGTGGCTATCGTGACTTATCATGACTAGTAGTGACTATCGTGATTTGTAGTGGCTATAGTGAATTGTAGTTACTATCGTGACTTGTAGTGGCTATCGTGACTTGTAGTTACTTTCATGACTATCAGTGACTATAATTACTGATCGTGACTATCGTCATTGATAGTGACTTGTAGTGGCTATCATGACTGGCACTGGTTGTCGCGTCTTGTAGTGGCTATCGTGACTTGTAGTGGCTATCGTGACTTATCATGACTAGTAGTGACTATAGTGATTTGTAGTGGCTATCGTGAATTGTAGTTACTATCGTTACTCGTAGTGGCTATCGTGACTTGTAGTTACTATCATGACTATCAGTGACTATAGTTACTGATTGTGATTATCGTTACTGATCGTGACTATCGTCATTGATAGTGACTTGTAGTGGCTATCGTGACTGGCAGTGGTTGTCGTGACTTGTAGTGACTATCGTGACTTGTAGTGACTATCATGACTTATAGTGACTATGGTGACGTGTAGTGACTATCGTGACTGGCCGTGATTATAGTGATTTGTAGTGGCTATCGTGACTTGAAGTGGTTGTCGTGACTTGTAGTGACTATCGTTACTATATTGACTTGAAGTGACTATCTTGACTGGCAGTGGTTGTGGCGACTTGTAGTGATTATCGTTACTATCTTGACTTGAAGTGACTATCGTGACTTGTAGTGACTATCGTGACTTGTAGTGACTATCGTGACTTGTAGTGACTATTGTGACTGGCAATGGTTGTCGTGACTTGTAGTGACTATCGTGACTGGTAGTGGCTATCGTGACCTGTAGTGGCTATCGTCACTTGAAGTGACTATCGTGACTTGTAGTGACTATCGTCACTTGTAGTGACTATCGTGACTTATCGCGACTTGTAGTGACTATCGTGACTTGTAGTGGCTATCGTGACTTGTAGTGACTATCGTGACTTATCATGACTAGTAGTGACTATAGTGATTTGTAGTGGCTATCGTGAATTGTAGTTACTATCGTGACTTGTAGTGGCTATCGTGACTTGTAGTTACTATCATGACTATCAGTGACTATAGTTACTGATCGTGACTATCGCCATTGATAGTGACTTGTAGTGACTATCGTGACTTGTAGTGACTATCATGACTGGCAGTGGTTGTCGCGACTTGTAGTGACTATCGTGACTGGTAGTGGCTATCGTGACTTTCAGTGGCTATCGTAACGTGTAGTGACTATCGTGACTGGTAGTGGCTATCGTGACTTGTAGTGACTATCGTGACTTATCGCGACTTGTAGTGACTTATCGCGACTTGTAGTGACTATCGTGACTTGTAGTGGCTATCGTGACTTATCATGACTAGTAGTGACTATCGTGATTTGTAGTGGCTATAGTGAATTGTAGTTACTATCGTGACTTGTAGTGGCTATCGTGACTTGTAGTGACTATCATGACTTATAGTGACTATGGTGACGTGTAGTGACTATCGTGACTGGCCGTGATTATAGTGATTTGTAGTGGCTATCGTGACTTGAAGTGGTTGTCGTGACTTGTAGTGACTATCGTTACTATATTGACTTGAAGTGACTATCTTGACTGGCGGTGGTTGTGGCGACTTGTAGTGATTATCGTTACTATCTTGACTTGAAGTGACTATCGTGACTTGTAGTGACTATCGTGACTTGTAGTGACTATCGTGACTTGTAGTGACTATCGTGACTTGTAGTGACTATTGTGACTGGCAATGGTTGTCGTGACTTGTAGTGACTATCGTGACTGGTAGTGGCTATCGTGACCTGTAGTGGCTATCGTCACTTGAAGTGACTATCGTGACTTGTAGTGACTATCGTCACTTGTAGTGACTATCGTGACTTATCGCGACTTGTAGTGACTATCGTGACTTGTAGTGGCTATCGTGACTTGTAGTGACTATCGTGACTTATCATGACTAGTAGTGACTATAGTGATTTGTAGTGGCTATCGTGAATTGTAGTTACTATCGTGACTTGTAGTGGCTATCGTGACTTGTAGTTACTATCATGACTATCAGTGACTATAGTTACTGATCGTGACTATCGCCATTGATAGTGACTTGTAGTGACTATCGTGACTTGTAGTGACTATCATGACTGGCAGTGGTTGTCGCGACTTGTAGTGACTATCGTGACTGGTAGTGGCTATCGTGACTTTCAGTAGCTATCGTAACGTGTAGTGACTATCGTGACTGGTAGTGGCTATCGTGACTTGTAGTGACTATCGTGACTTATCGCGACTTGTAGTGACTTATCGCGACTTGTAGTGACTATCGTGACTTGTAGTGGCTATCGTGACTTATCATGACTAGTAGTGACTATCGTGATTTGTAGTGGCTATCGTGAATTGTAGTAACTATCATGACTTGTAGTGGCTATCGTGACTTGTAGTTACTATCATGACTATCAGTGACTATAGTTACTGATCGTGACTATCGTCATTGATAGTGACTTGTAGTGGCTATCGTGACTGGCAGTGGTTGTTGCGACTTGTAGTGGCTATCGTGACTTGTAGTGGCTATCGTGATTTATCATGACTAGTAGTGACTATAGTGATTTGTAGTGGCTATCGTGAATTGTAGTTACTATCGTGACTTGTAGTGGCTATCGTGACTTGTAGTTACTATCATGACTATCAGTGACTATAGTTACTGATCGTGACTATCGTTTTTGATAGTGACTTGTAGTGACTATCATGACTTATAGTGACTATCGTGACGTGTAGTGACTATCGTGACTTGTAGTGACTATCGTGACTTATTGTGACTTCCGTGATTAGATTTGCTAAATAACGATCTGGACTATAATATAGGCTCTAATTTAAAACAGTCATGGAGTAGCTAAGAAGTCTTATTCATTGCAAAATATTAAGTAACAATGTTAGGTCTTTACTGTTACAATGGACGTCTTTGCTGTAACACTTTGTATAATGCTTTTCTGCTTCTAGATGATAGAAAATAAGGCACCTATATACTTAAATTCCCCCTGAGGTTGTTTCTACTGTCAATAACCAGCTATATAAAAATAAATTACATGTTCAAATTAGGTTCATAATTTGAACATGTAATTTATTTTTATTTTAGTTGTGATAATATTCCGATGATTCTTCGCTGTAACAATAGCATGTTTTTACAGTAACAATATCTAGTGTAAAGGCGTGATGCTTTGATCTTTTGTGAATTACTCTAGTATTTGAAGTATTGCACATGAGGATGATGCATTATGTTTAAGGAATCTTTCATTTTTAAAGTAAATAATTAATTCTTGTTATAGGAATTTAAACAAATAGAGATTTATGTCTTTGCTGTAACAGCTCTGATCTTTCCTGTCACAAGTCTCCTGTTATAGGCAAGACTGTAACATGAAAGACAACATTTCTTCATAACTGCAATTAAAAAGAATGACTGATTCCTCTAATTGACCAGTCCTATAGTCTGTTTTGTTTTCATTAACCCAGATTGAATTACTCTACTCCTCCTTCTTTAAAATAACATCACGTGGTAAATAAGAGTTACAGGAAGGACATCGATCAAATCTACTCTCAAAATTCATACCTTGAAATTAACCTTTTCTAAAAATATATGTCTGAATTCCAGAAAACATGGCTAGTTTGGTGATGCAAAGGAAGGCACTGCGCATAACAGGATTTTTTCCTTGCAGAAACCTAGGGTCATCTCTTTTTTTCAAGATTATATGGCACTGATACAGGGGGGAAAATTCTGTGACAAACTTAAACTGTGTGAAAATAATATGAAACATTGAGTTGATACAGATAAGAAGTGCTTAAATTGTTGTTACTTTCAACCACCTGTGGAAATATTGCTATTTACACATTGATTTTGAAATGTCAGACGTTTGAAATTGTATTTCTCTTCGCTGAGAAACAGAACATTAAACACTTTAAAATCTTATTAATCAAATTGAAAATTAATAGAATATATATTTACAAATGAAAGTGGTGTTTTAGTCGTGTTAGATGTTTACATTTAAACATAAAAAAGCTCAATCCTAACAGTTCTCGCTGACACCTTAGAATATGAAGGACCGGAATTGTCCACTTTTTTAAGAATGATTCATACACAGTTTGTGTTATCTCACGGTATGGGATTGTGTGTTATATTCTTCTTAACGTTCTCAGATAAAAACAATTTATATAAAGACATTATACTAATATTCGTCTTTCAAAGTTTAGCATCTAAACAAATATTTTAGTATCGATGACTTGTAGTGACTATCGTGACTGGCCGTGATTATAGTGATGTGTAGTGGCTATCGTGACTTGAAGTGGTTGTCGCGACTTGTAGTGACTATCGTGACTGGTAGTGTCTATCGTGACTTGTAGTGGCTATCTTCACTTGTAGTGGCTATCGTCACTTGTAGTGACTATTGTGACTTGTAGTGACTATCGTTACTATCTTGACTTGAAGTGACTATCGTGACTTGTAGTGACTATTGTGACTGGCAGTGGCTATCGTAAACTTGTAGTGGCTATCGTCACTTGTAGTGACTATCGTGACTTGTAGTGACTTTCATGACTTGTGGTGTCTATCGTGACTGGTAGTGGCTATCGTCACTTGTAGTGGCTATCGTGACTTTTCGCGACTTGTAGTGACTATCGTGGCTTGTAGTGGCTATCGTGACTTGTAGTGGCTATCGTGACTTATCATGACTAGTAGTGACTATTGTGATTTGTAGTGGCTATCGTGAATTGTAGTTACTATCGTGACTTGTAGTGGCTATCGTGACTTGTAGTTACTATCATGACTATCAGTGACTATAGTTACTGATCGTGACTATCGTCATTGATAGTGACTTGTAGTGGCTATCATGACTGGCACTGGTTGTCGCGTCTTGTAGTGGCTATCGTGACTTGTAGTGGCTATCGTGACTTATCATGACTAGTAGTGACTATAGTGATTTGTAGTGGCTATCGTGAATTGTAGTTACTATCGTTACTCGTAGTGGCTATCGTGACTTGTAGTTACTATCATGACTATCAGTGACTATAGTTACTGATCGTGATTATCGTTACTGATCGTGACTATCGTCATTGATAGTGACTTGTAGTGGCTATCGTGACTGGCAGTGGTTGTCGCGACTTGTAGTGACTATCGTGACTTGTAGTGGCTAACGTGACTTGTAGTGACTATCATGACTATCAGTGACTATAGTTACTGATCGTGACTATCGTCATTGATAGTGACTTGTAGTGACTATCTAGACTGGCAGTGGTTGTCGTGACTTGTAGTGACTATCGTGACGTGTAGTGACTATCGTGACTGGCCGTGATTATAGTGATTTGTAGTGGCTATCGTGACTTGAAGTGGTTGTCGTGACTTGTAGTGACTATCGTTACTATATTGACTTGAAGTGACTATCTTGACTGGCAGTGGTTGTGGCGACTTGTAGTGATTATCGTTACTATCTTGACTTGAAGTGACTATCGTGACTTGTAGTGACTATCGTGACTTGTAGTGACTATCGTGACTTGTAGTGACTATCGTGACTGGCAATGGTTGTCGTGACTTGTAGTGACTATCGTGACTGGTAGTGGCTATCGTGACCTGAAGTGGCTATCGTCACTTGAAGTGACTATCGTGACTTGTAGTGACTATCGTCACTTGTAATGACTATCGTGACTTATCGTGACTTGTAGTGACTATCGTGACTGGTAGTGGCTATCGTGACTTTCAGTGGCTATCGTAACGTGTAGTGATTATCGTGACTGGTAGTGGATATCGTGACTTGTAGTGACTATCGTTACTATCTTGACTTGAAGTGACTATCGTGACTTGTAGTGACTATTGTGACTGGCAGTGGCTATCGTAAACTTGTAGTGGCTATCGTCACTTGTAGTGACTATCGTGACTTGTAGTGACTATCATGACTTGTGGTGTCTATCGTGACTGGTAGTGGCTATCGTCACTTGTAGTGGCTATCGTGACTTTTCGCGACTTGTAGTGACTATCGTGGCTTGTAGTGGCTATCGTGACTTGTAGTGGCTATCGTGACTTATCATGACTAGTAGTGACTATTGTGATTTGTAGTGGCTATCGTGAATTGTAGTTACTATCGTGACTTGTAGTGGCTATCGTGACTTGTAGTTACTATCATGACTATCAGTGACTATAGTTACTGATCGTGACTATCGTCATTAATAGTGACTTGTAGTGGCTATCATGACTGGCACTGGTTGTCGCGTCTTGTAGTGGCTATCGTGACTTGTAGTGGCTATCGTGACTTATCATGACTAGTAGTGACTATAGTGATTTGTAGTGGCTATCGTGAATTGTAGTTACTATCGTTACTCGTAGTGGCTATCGTGACTTGTAGTTACTATCATGACTATCAGTGACTATAGTTACTGATCGTGATTATCGTTACTGATCGTGACTATCGTCATTGATAGTGACTTGTAGTGGCTATCGTGACTGGCAGTGGTTGTCGCGACTTGTAGTGACTATCGTGACTTGTAGTGGCTAACGTGACTTGTAGTGACTATCATGACTATCAGTGACTATAGTTACTGATCGTGACTATCGTCATTGATAGTGACTTGTAGTGACTATCTAGACTGGCAGTGGTTGTCGTGACTTGTATTGACTATCGTGACGTGTAGTGACTATCGTGACTGGCCGTGATTATAGTGATTTGTAGTGGCTATCGTGACTTGAAGTGGTTGTCGTGACTTGTAGTGACTATCGTTACTATATTGACTTGAAGTGACTATCTTGACTGGCAGTGGTTGTGGCGACTTGTAGTGATTATCGTTACTATCTTGACTTGAAGTGACTATCGTGACTTGTAGTGACTATCGTGACTTGTAGTGACTATCGTGACTTGTAGTGACTATCGTGACTGGCAATGGTTGTCGTGACTTGTAGTGACTATCGTGACTGGTAGTGGCTATCGTGACCTGAAGTGGCTATCGTCACTTGAAGTGACTATCGTGACTTGTAGTGACTATCGTCACTTGTAATGACTATCGTGACTTATCGTGACTTGTAGTGACTATCGTGACTGGTAGTGGCTATCGTGACTTTCAGTGGCTATCGTAACGTGTAGTGACTATCGTGACTGGTAGTGGATATCGTGACTTGTAGTGACTATCGTGACTTATCGCGACTTGTAGTGACTATCGTGACTTGTAGTGGCTATCGTGACTTATCATGACTAGTAGTGACTATCGTGATTTGTAGTGGCTATCGTGAATTGTAGTAACTATCATGACTTGTAGTGGCTATCGTGACTTGTAGTTACTATCATGACTATCAGTGACTATAGTTACTGATCGTGACTATCGTCATTGATAGTGACTTGTAGTGGCTATCGTGACTGGCAGTGGTTGTTGCGACTTGTAGTGACTATCGTGACTTGTAGTGGCTATCGTGATTTATCATGACTAGTAGTGACTATAGTGATTTGTAGTGGCTATCGTGAATTGTAGTTACTATCGTGACTTGTAGTGGCTATCGTGACTTGTAGTTACTATCATGACTATCAGTGACTATAGTTACTGATCGTGACTATCGTTATTGATAGTGACTTGTAGTGACTATCATAACTTATAGTGACTATCGTGACGTGTAGTGACTATCGTGACTTGTAGTGACTATCGTGACTTATTGTGACTTCCGTGATTAGATTTGCTAAATAACGATCTGGACTATAATATAGGCTCTAATTTAAAACAGTCATGGAGTAGCTAAGAAGTCTTATTCATTGCAAAATATTAAGTAACAATGTTAGGTCTTTACTGTTACAATGGACGTCTTTGCTGTAACACTTTGTATAATGCTTTTCTGCTTTTAGATGATAGAAAATAAGGCACCTATATACTTAAATTCCCCCTGAGGTTGTTTCTACTATCAATAACCAGCTATATAAAAATAAATTACATGTTCAAATTAGGTTCATAATTTGAACATGTAATTTATTTTTATTTTAGTTGTGATAATATTCCGATGATTCTTCGCTGTAACAATAGCATGTTTTTACAGTAACAATATCTAGTGTAAAGGCGTGATGCTTTGATCTTTTGTGAATTACTCTAGTATTTGAAGTATTGCACATGAGGATGATGCATTATGTTTAAGGAATCTTTCATTTTTAAAGTAAATAATTAATTCTTGTTATAGGAATTTAAACAAATAGAGATTTATGTCTTTGCTGTAACAGCTCTGATCTTTCCTGTCACAAGTCTCCTGTTATAGGCAAGACTGTTACATGAAAGACAACATTTCTTCATAACTGCAATTAAAAAGAATGACTGATTCCTCTAATTGACCAGTCCTATAGTCTGTTTTGTTTTCATTAACCCAGATTGAATTACTCTACTCCTCCTTCTTTAAAATAACATCACGTGGTAAATAAGTGTTACAGGAAGGACATCGATCAAATCTACTCTCAAAATTCATACCTTGAAATTAACCTTTTCTAAAAATATATGTCTGAATTCCAGAAAACATGGCTAGTTTGGTGATGCAAAGGAAGGCACTGCGCATAACAGGATTTTTTCCTTGCAGAAACCTAGGGTCATCTCTTTTTTTCAAGATTATATGGCACTGATACAGGGGGGAAAATTCTGTGACAAACTTAAACTGTGTGAAAATAATATGAAACATTGAGTTGATACAGATAAGAAGTGCTTAAATTGTTGTTACTTTCAACCACCTGTGGAAATATTGCTATTTACACATTGATTTTGAAATGTCAGACGTTTGAAATTGTATTTCTCTTCGCTGAGAAACAGAACATTAAACACTTTAAAATCTTATTAATCAAATTGAAAATTAATAGAATATATATTTACAAATGAAAGTGGTGTTTTAGTCGTGTTAGATGTTTACATTTAAACATAAAAAAGCTCAATCCTAACAGTTCTTGCTGACACCTTAGAATATGAAGGACCGGAATTGTCCACTTTTTTAAGAATGATTCATACACAGTTTGTGTTATCTCACGGTATGGGATTGTGTGTTATATTCTTCTTAACGTTCTCAGATAAAAACAATTTATATAAAGACAATACTAATATTCGTCTTTCAAAGTTTAGCATCTAAACAAATATTTTAGTATCGATGACTTGTAGTGACTATCGTGACTGGCCGTGATTATAGTGATGTGTAGTGGCTATCGTGACTTGAAGTGGTTGTCGTGACTTGTAGTGACTATCGTTACTATATTGACTTGAAGTGACTATCTTGACTGGCAGTGGTTGTGGCGACTTGTAGTGATTATCGTTACTATCTTGACTTGAAGTGACTATCGTGACTTGTAGTGACTAACGTGACTTGTAGTGACTATCGTGACTTGTAGTGACTATCGTGACTGGCAATGGTTGTCGTGACTTGTAGTGACTATCGTGACTGGTAGTGGCTATCGTGACCTGTAGTGGCTATCGTCACTTGAAGTGACTATCGTGACTGGTAGTGACTATCGTCACTTGTAGTGACTATCGTGACTGGTAGTGACTATCGTCACTTGTAGTGACTATCGTGACTTATCGCGACTTGTAGTGACTATCGTGACTTGTAGTGGCTATCGTGATTTATCATGACTAGTAGTGACTATAGTGATTTGTAGTGGCTATCATGAATTGTAGTTACTATCGTGACTTGTAGTGGCTATCGTGACTTGTAGTTACTATCATGACTATCAGTGACTATAGTTACTGATCGTGACTATCGTCATTGATAGTGACTTGTAGTGGCTATCATGACTTATAGTGCCTATCGTGACGTGTAGTGACTATCGTGACTTGTAGTGACTATCGTGACTTATTGTGACTTTCGTGACTTGCAGTGACTATCATGATTTGTAGTGACTATCATGACTTGTAGTGACTATCGTGAATGGCAGGGACCATCGTGGAAAACAAGATTAAGGTACATTTCTACCTAAAATCAGTAACAGTCAAGATGTACAGCTCTTCCCTGTTCATCTACAAACTATTTTTTAAGGTTTTCATTGATATTGCTCCTAAGAATGTGACATACTTTTTGACGTACGGGGTCTTATTTGGAGCTTACCGACATCATGGTGTCAACTTGATTATCAGAGCATCGGACAGTTCATCTGTAAATACTGTGTCCAAATCCTTAAAATTGTTAAGCAGTAAATCGAGAGGTTATATTATCAGTTGTCTGTGCTCAGTGGATATAACTGGCCTTATCTTGATATCTTCTTCTAAGGGGATCTAAGTGAATCTCTTCAGTAACAAACATATTCCACATCCATCCAATTGTAAATTGCTCGTCTGGCAGTGTTGTTATTTTTTTAGTAGTCGAAACTGACTTTTACATTGTTACAGGGCTAGCTTGTACTCACAGGAACTCGATATCGTAATTATAACGTAGGTAAAAAACCTATGTATGTCGTTCTTTGATGTGAACAACACAATGTTGCCAACGCCATCGAAGTTGTCAAATGTCAAATAACATTTTAGATGACCTATGCCATTCCAGTAGGGGTCATTATTTATTAAAGGTAGGTCGCTGTAACGTCTGACGTCATACCTCTTTATCTGACACGTGTTACTAGTTTTGAGACAGTTGTAAGATGGTTGCAACAGGGACGGCGTGACTGGCTCCATGTTGCTTCTTTAGTTTGTCTCGTAGAACATGGCAGTTAATTCCGACATGTTTGTGTATGAGCATTTTGTTGCGGTTGTCTGAACTTGTTTTATACATCTTCCCCAACCACATTATGGATGATCAGGTAAATCCATGATTCGAATATCAGCCACGCCTTTCCAAATACAGGCACACCATTCCAAATATTCTGTACCAATCCCCAAGGAAAGAGAGCCCATGCAACCACCTACATTGTCAATACACGAGCAAACATACGATGATTGGCTGTCACTGTGAAGACAATGATAAATAAAATTGTCCTTACTATTGGTGCGACAGACGTGAAATGGTCCTCGTTTGAAAGTTGTTTACAAGATCATTATGATTACATTGATCAAGTTGCCATAGGCATTAAATGGTTGGACCCCTTTACATTGCACTCCTGTCACACGCTAATTTGGGGAGAAGGACATTTACAATTATTAAAATGCAAGGCAAAAGAAAGTAATCACCTCAGTTGATTTTATCATATGTATGAGTTACATTTGCAAATATCTCACGTTTTCGATGTGATAATCCAAAACTTAAAGGTACAGGTGTTAAGTCAGTAGTCAAAGACTACTTCTAATGGGGATTTTTTTAATTTAAAAAAAAATGCTAAATTTCTTCAAAAAATGTTTTTGATGATACACAAATGTTCATTGACGTATAATAGTTATCCTATGTGAAAATAAATAAATGTGCCTGATTCTGCACACATTTAAAACATTTTAAACAGGGCAGGGGTCATGTTGGTGAAAATTGCATTTCTTACCCCTGTCTTCATTAAACATAGATATTTAAACTATAATTTAACCACAGACACTCATCAATTCATTCAAACTACTACAGATAAGTATTATCGTCCCATAGTCAAATGCATTTCTTTTAAATATTGAATTAATCGAGAAAAACTGAGGTCATATCTTTCTTTTGCCTAGTAGTTTAGTTTGAGCTTCCTGGCAGTTCCTTTGGAGAGAAATGTTAGTGTGGACACCCTAACACGCCCATATTTGAGGAAGGGTTACGACCAAATGAACAAGCGGTTTTTCTGAAAATTTGAGCCTCATGTGCTAACTAGTTTCGGAGAAGTGCTTTAAATTGTCTAAGGATAATACCTGTCACGCCGATATTTTAGTGTTTGTGTGGCCAATCTCATTTAAATCAGATTGAACGTAACATTCGTACCTCTCTGCGTTCCTGATCTGAGTCCTGCAATATACAGGTACTTCCAAGTGACCTTTTACTCCAACCAACCAGCGATGGGGCTAAAAAGTCTTCGGACCGACTTGAGTTGACATAAGGAACAGCACATTCAACCACATGGCCTATCTAGGGAGACCTCTGACATTGGTTGAATTTATTGAAGGTGAAAGGTCACCTGACACCTCTGCTGGGTAGTACTCAGATCGACGAACAATGTACGAGTGTTTCTGATTTAAATGAGAACAATGTGTTCCAGGACCAAATATACAAACATTGATCCCATAGGTATAACTCCTCTCGAAGGGAAGTCGAACATGTGCTACCCGTACGTCGGACGGATGGAGACCGGACGGCGGACCATTCCACAACCTCATCTGGCCTTATAGGTCTAATTAAGAAAAAGGTGTTTAACATTTCACAAAGATGAAAACCTTATTTTGGGGAATCAACACCACTGAAAAAAAACTACTTGATGTGTCACTTTCCAATACTACTCTCATACCAAAAATGTTCTGTTGACATCAAAATCATCTTGCCCCAGCTGGGGGCGTTCGGGGCCCCCTTAACTAATTGCGATTGTCCTAAATTTGCTTTGAGGCCCTGCATTTTCCGATCTAGTGTTATGAATTTAAAAAAGTAAATAAGAGATTGAAGGCGAAAGGCTTAGTCTATTAAAATAGGTGGCGTCAAACAGAACCACCATGGTTTAATGTAGCAACAATGTGTCATCTGCATCCACATTGGAATCTTGTTCCGCCCTCGACCTGCTCTCCACCCAATCAGAGCTGGTTAAGAAAACAACTGATGATATTTCGTTACGTAAAAGCAACTGTTTGGTGAGGGCAAACAAATGTAAGATGAAAGTAATTACAGACAGACAGAAGTTCCTTGTACAATATCGGGCCCATGACTTAAAGTCACAAACATGCGAGATTAAGTACAATGTCCTGGTGCCAGAAAAGTGTCCTGTATAGGGTTTAGTATGTCTTACAGTTCCTGGAGAGAAGTGTCCAGAACTTCAAGTTGGTCTTTCTGAACACAGCGGGAACCTCCATGAAGCCATACGGAGACACGTGGCAATTGGCGGATAATTTAGAAAATGGGTGGAACTCGAAAGATTTACAGAATACCTCTGCTTTGAGGCACTCCATCTTGCACTGTGCGAACGTCAGTTTGAAGAAAATCTTGAAGTTGTGCTTGCGCACACCGTAACCCTTGAACTCGCGGAATGTGTCGCTGAACTGTTTGCAGCCTGCAAGGAAACACGTTCAGACGTATACAGGGAAAAATTGAGAAACAATCGTAGATATACCTAGGTAGTCTCTCCGTTCATGTCTCTCCACCACCGTCTATTAATGCCTGCCTTCATTACACTACCCGTCCACTGCCTACCCTACCCCAAGTACACTTCCATGTCTACCATTCCCTACCCCGCGACCCCTCCCCCTTCCTGAATGAGCTTGAAATGTCATTATCGTCCAGAAATATAACGTGAAATCGATGGAAAGTATAAGGCATATTAAGAGCTTCTAAAACAAGAAAAAAAGTGAGCATGGCTCACATACCCCCGCCATCCGCTATCCGTCCATTGAGCATTATATATGTCAAGGGTACAATGTTTAAAAAACAGATTCAAGCATCATAATATTGTCCAAAATATTTTTGGGAACTGGCTTTGTTATTACAAAATTTCATTCACCCACAAATAATATTTTTCAGGGAACTTAATTGTTCCCATTAGGGCATCACAGTGGTAATTTGTACCAAGTTCAATTACAGATTCAAGGGCAATAACTCCGTAAAAAATAATATTTCAGGCCTGGACTTTGAACTCGGTGAAAATATCATCTGGACTACCTACATGTTAAATTTCATTCACCTAAATGTAATAGTTGCCGAAAAAACTTGTCCCAATTCGAGCATCACAGCTCTTTTGGTACTAAGTTCAATTTTGAATTCAAGTGCCATTTCAGACAGACAGACAGACATTTTATTCAGTATAAAGGCCAAAGGCCCAAAATACAATTACATTACAAATTTGAAACAAGCGCACATAAAAGATAACAGGTTTATGAATTTACAATTGCAGCTCTAGTTTTACATACACAATTAAGAAAGTTAACAACATTCATGATTATACCTTTATCTTTACTGCTAAGAATGTAGATTAAATTATGTGTGTTTGGTGTATTGTACAGCAATGGAGCAATAAACTTATTTCTAGCATGTTCATACAGTTTACAATAAAAAAGAATGTGGATTTCATCTTCAACACAGTTAATATTGTCTGCTTTACAGTAAATACACACTCTGTCAGCCATTGGTATATTGTTGTATCTTCCTGTTTCTATACCTAACCCATAATTACTGCACCTGAATTTTGCTAAAAGGGATTTTAAATAGGGAGATATAGATAATGAGAGATAGCTTTCTACGTGTAATAATGATTTAAAATGCTTGTAGGCAAATAAATCTGAAAGATTGTGAATATTTGCAGACCATGATTGTTTTAAAATATCAGAGAGCCTACGTTTAAATTGTTGCATAAAAACTTTGCTATCACCAACATCTTGGGAAAGCCATACAAATCCAAAACCAAATTCAAATAAGATATTCTCAATATATGTAGCCCAAGTAAGCCTACCCGAATCATCAAGAGATTTCAACATATCATAACCCTGAAATGGAAATCTATGTGAATCTAATTGTATTAACCTACACCAATACTTAACCGCTCTAGACATATAATTAAACTGCAATGGAAGCATACCGCATTCCCCTAACACCATGCTGCTACTAACATTTCTATCAACTCTAAGAAGCTGTCTACAAACTTTAATCTGGAGACCTTCAATAAGTTTACAATAAGATGTTGCCCAGACTTCAGAACCATAACACAAAATAGGCAGAATAATAGAGTCAAACAATTTAAAAAGATCCTGGGGTGACAAAGTTCCAAAATTTCTTTGAAAAGAATAAATAGAGATAAGTGCTCGAACTCGATAAAGAGTATTGTCATGCGTACTCACAACCAAAATTTCATTCACCAAGGTTCAATAGTTTCCGAGAAAACTTGTCCAAAAACTGTGACGTTTCCATGGAAACGACAAAAAAAAATTAAATTGTCTGTGCGCGATGGGAAGTTAACAACTGTACAAAGTTTGGATGATGTACCTTAGACGGTTTTTGAGAAAATTGACCGGGCGGAAGGACGGACGAACGGAATGACCGCTATATTCGTAGCGGGGGTATAAATAACATTAAAATTCTTCGGACTGAGTTTTAGACCACAGGGAATCATGATAAGGTTGAAAAAGCACAATACTCCAAAACTCGAATGGTTGGATGTTGATGGACATAAGCAAAATACCTTTCTGTGTCATTCGTGGCATGATTGCATTGCCACAAATCTGGCGATGGAGTCGATTGTTCTTCCTCACACGACACGGGTTTGTACACACGACTTGTCTCCGAACTTCTCTCATATCAAATCCACTTGTTAGATCACCTCCCTGTGGGCTGGTACCCAGGTCGGATCCTCCACCTGTTAGATCACCTCCCTGTGGGCTGGTACCGGGGTCGGATCCTCCACCTGTTGGTTCAACTCCCTGTGGGCTGGTACCGGGGTCGGATCCTCCAAGACCAGCTGCCGCTAGGAGCAGAAGAAGCGGGGCTGTCGTCATCATCGTTCCTTCTATGCTGACTGACATTGAAATGATCAAACTTCTTGGTAACAAATCATATCACAAACACATTATAATCCCTTTCTCATCAGTCTCTCACGCAAGCTGTTGAAGATATGAATTCCATTATAAACTTTAACAATAAATCTGTCATTATTTAATTATTCATCCAAAGAATACAACCATATTTCGTAAATGGTAAGATAGCATGCTAAATGTCAGAGCGCGTCAAATATTCGGGATAATTTGTAAAGGTTAAAATGTCGAGATCTTGACAAATGGAATCGGAGTGTATATCCATCTTAAGACTTGACACTGCCTTAAAGATAAACAAGAGTGTTCTGAGAGCAAATTATCCTTCGTCGTTGGTCCTATTGATCTCGCCTAGTAAAGGAGATTTGAAAACGACGATTTACTTAAATGTTTATTTTTCAGAAACAACAACAGATAATGTTTCAAAACTTGCCGCGTACTTTACATGAATTGATAATCGATAATCTTTATATGCCTGTTATCTACGAGTATTGAACTCAACTATTTTCAAATGGATGCAAATTATCATTTTGCAAATAATGTCAACATCGTTGAATAACCCGAATTATCAATATAATTATCATGTATTTTTAAAATTGATATAGCCCACACGAAAAGGTTTGTTTAGTGACTATTTTATGTTGCCCTGGTTATTATTTCGTTTCACAACGAGGTCTCTGAATTGAATCCCACGCGATACGCTCTGCTCTTCTGAGAACACGTAGGTTCTGCGTGCAATACAGTTTCGATGTAATACCTCATTGAAAGTTAGAGGCGGGTTCAGGATCGTGAGTACACGCTTCTGAACGCAACGCGTTCACGTGTACTCGCGAATACACGCGTGAACACTGGAGCAGTCTCGCCAAGCAATGGAGTCGCGTATAAATGCAAGTTTTGATTACCTCATTTTTCTTTCCTTTTTTTACCCTCTCAATTGAAATTTGGTCGGTTGCAATGTGCAAGGCACATATTTTTTTCCAAAATGGGAATGATATTCTGAAAAACATCATGGGAAGTACTCGCGACCCCAGCTTCCGTTCAGCAGCCAGTACTGGTACACACGCCAAGCGAGTACTCGGACTGCTGAACACGCCTTAGATATGCGCTAAGTGCGTGCGTAGACCGCTTCAGTGAAGTTCTAGCGCAATAAGAGAACGACTGGTACGTATGGATGAACCGCTGCTGTATTAACTGAGAGTTAGAAGGAATGATTTCCTGCTGTACACAGAGACGTGAGTTGGGAAGCCTGTAGTGTCATGTTGAGCAAGTGACCTTATTAAAGTGTGTCTCAGTTCACAAGTGAATGTGACAAATATGCTCACTAAAACTCACTAATTGGTGGTGAGGGTGCACACTTCCAGTGAGTTGGTACTAAAAACAACGCTGTTGGTCCTTATAATAATGTGCGTGCGCTTTAAGCTTTGAGCTCTTAGTCGTGTTGAGTTCAGCGCGGTTTAAAGATGCATGATTAGTTTTGCATGATATTTTATTTGGTTTTAAAATGTATCATATTACAATAGGTGCTGGTTTGATTTATATATTCTTTCTCGATTTTCATATTCACCCCCAAATGCTTGACATATCAAATATACATATGTTTCAATGAAAACCAAGGAACGGTCTCATACATGTGAAGTAGTCGACAACTATGGCTCTATCTCACGAATGTACACGTTATAAGACCTATTAAACGCTATAGCAGCAAACCTGTCTTCCTATCTACGTTATTGAAGTTTCAAAAACTACGTTTGACTTAATGGTTGCAGCAAGCAAAGTAGTCTAACATTTAGACTCTGAAATGAATATTTCGTAAAATTTCAAAATTTGAAAGAAAAAAAATATAATAAAAAGGAGCCTCTGAGCTAAGAGTCTTGTTGTAGACTTGCCTAGGCGCTTAAACAATTAAGGGGTCTGGATGACAGACTACAAGCAAAGGTCCATTGTCCTGTTTTCGATCATGATCATGGTTGTATTTTCGTTATACTGAACTGATTGACCTTAAACTGATTATTTTCGGTTAAAGTTGATAATTATTAATTAAATAAATAGAGATTATTAACCAAGTGTGTTTCCGTATCATTACTATCATATTTTTGGAATAAAAATTGTATTATGCGAGCCTCGGGCGAGCATAATACATTATTTTTTATTCCAAATATATGATATTAATGATACGGAAACACACGAGGTTAATAATCTCTTTATCATATATGTCATTATTAAAATAAGCGTGTTTTTGTAGTAAAAGTGGAAAGAGAATTGACCTAGTTTCAGCGGAGTAATATCACTGACGGTACATCAAAATGAGTGTCACGACATCGGCTGTGAATTGCCTAAAAATATTTCTTAATTAAAACAATTTAAAAAGACATGTCCGCGATTCTTTCAAAAATCAACAATTGGTCCCTGGTTTCTTGTTCATGGATATATTTTCAATCAGTTCATAAGCATCTATCTAAAGCACTCATAAATAATTTGGTCACGTTGCTAGAACAAGGGACGTAACTCTAGTCTCAACGTTTTGGAAGCTGCGTTGCCGGCATAACAGTATCTTTCGCACTTAACGGTAATTATTTGTGCGGTGGGGTTGTTTCCTTTGCTTATGTCAATAAGTACCTAATAATGTACCTAATACCGTGTACTCATCCCCAAGAACAACCAAAATGCTAATGCGATCGACTAGGCGCGTCGGTAGGTCACACAGCGACACATCGAGATACATTTTGTACACAGGACACTGCAGCTACTTGTTGATGCTCTTGGTCAATAGCGCACTGAAAAATCTTGATTTTTTTTAACACTATAAATGCACATAGTGTACCATATCAGACGATTTCGTGTTTTCGAATATCCATTCTTTCAAGCGGAAATACCGCATATGTGTGGCCTCACCAACATGATCATGTCCCTTTAACTATTATCATCATTAGTATTATAAAGTAGTTTGTAAGTTCCCAACTTCCAAACGTCCAGCTTTGAAGGACCCTTCACCTAATCCCCCCATCCCCAATTCCCACGAATTACTCCGCAGTGGGCCAATAGACAGGGTCACACTGAGGTCAGCTTTCAATACACAAGACCCAGGCCTGGACACTGCAGGAGAAAGAGTAAACTATACTTCGCTTAGTTATGGCGGTACATACAATTAAGTTAATTAATTTGAAAGCTCACAACAGCAATTGTTTTTAACTTCAATATTCACTATTCAAAATATCACTAATCTAGTCCGACAAAGGACATGCTTCCAAAAGTTTCTGGCTTTACAGGTTCCTGGGGGCAAGTCGTTTAAAGATTGAAGGATGGACACCCTGCCACACCAATACTTGAGAGGGGATGTTTGTATGTACAAACTTAAGTCTCTTTGTAACAAAGACGATTTTCTGAAAAATTCAGTTTCCAATGTCAAATGGTTTCGGGTGTGCTTACTTTGATCCCCCGGGAGGAAGCTACCTCTCCACAGCTTGGGGTCTAGCGCTTCTGGAGAATATGTACGGACGACGCCCGACGGACGACGGCCCATGTCATATGCTTAAAACACGTCAGGTATCAAGAGCTAAAAATATAAACAATGAGAAGTGAAGCCATTCCTACGTGTTACGCGTGGATAGCTTTGCTTCGGCATGACAAGACATTGTTGAATTTTTTTTCTCACTCTGAAATACAGGACAAAACTGGTTAGGGATATATGTCAATTTTGATATAAATAATAATAGTATAAGATCCGGTTTCTTCTACATTTAATTCAGCTATGGATAGAAAACCTAACGTCTGAACGACGCCTTATTAATCCTTTTTTTTAAATCATCACAATGTAATACAATACAAACACATTCACAATGTCATTCAGTTTTTGATAGAACTACAGGAATTTATATTTATGATTGGTAGACACGGAAACTCACTTGTTATGCTCTTTGTGAAATATATAATCTATAAAAACAAACATATTCAATTACCTGGATATAATTGGTTGTGTGGGCTCACAATGTAACAGGTTGACAACTTAGTATCTGTAGCTTCACAAATTCTCCTTTACATGTATGGTCTAGAGGTCGAATTTTTAACACAAGAAACTTGTAAACATTAGGTAAAGTATCTTTATCCAAACAGAGCGCTAAATACACTGGATAGACACTCTACCTTCAGCTGGCATCATTACATAGTTTTCAAAAGACACGGGGAGGACTGGGATTAATTCCATTAGGTAAGTGTTCTATACTATCAGTGTTATATAAGATCAATGGTCTATACTATCAGTGGTCTATGATATCACTGTTCTATAATATCAGTGGTCTATAATATCAGTGGTCTATAATATCAGTGGTCTATAATATCAGTGGTCTATAATATCAGTGATCTATAATATCAGTGATCTACAATATCAGTGGTCTATAATATCAGTGTTCTTCAATATCAGTGGTCTACAATATCAGTGGTCTATAATATCAGTGGTCTACAATATCAGTGGTCTATAATATCAGTGATCTACATTATCAGTGGTCTATAATATCAGTGGTCTATACTATCAGTGTTCTAAAATATATAATATCAGCGGTCTATGATATCAGTGGTCTATAATATCAGTGGTCTATAATATCAGTGATCTACAATATCAGTGGTCTATAATATCAGTGGTCTATACTATCAGTGTTCTAAAATATATAATATCAGCGGTCTATGATATCAGTGGTCTATAATATCAGTGATCTACAATATCAGTGGTCTATAATATCAGTGTTCTATAATATCAGTGGTCTTTAATACCAATGGTCTATACTATCAGTGGTCTACAATATCAGTGGTCTATAATATCAGTGTTCTATAATATCAGTGGTCTATAATATCAGTGGTCTATAATATCAGTGATCTACAATATCAGTGGTCTATAATATCAGTGGTCTATACTATCAGTGTTCTAAAATATATAATATCAGCGGTCTATGATATCAGTGGTCTATAATATCAGTGATCTACAATATCAGTGGTCTATAATATCAGTGTTCTATAATATCAGTGGTCTATAATATCAATGGTCTATACTATCAGTGGTCTACAATATCAGTGGTCTATAATATCAGTGTTCTATAATATCAGTGGTCTATAATATCAATGGTCTATAATATCAGTGGTCTACAATATCAGTGGTCTATAGTATGGTCTATAATATCAGTGGTCTAAAATATATAATATCAGTGTACTATAATATCAGTGGTCTATAATATCAGTGGTCTATAATATCAGTGGTCTGAAATATCAGTGGTCTATAATATCAGTGGTCTATAATATCAGTGGTCTATAGACATTTAAAGAACTTATACCTCTAGTCACAAAGATACTTCCTTGGTATATAACCTACTTTATGTATGGAGGGACTCTGCTTGGATCCTACCGGCACCACGGCATGATTCCTTGGGACGACGATATGGACATTATAATCCGACTCAGTGACAAGCAGATCCTTAAGACTCAACATCCAGAGTGGGGTGTCAGGGTCTCAAAACATAGAGAATACCTTTGGAAGTTCTATCTCCAAACATCAAGGCCAACACTCTTTGAGTGGAACTTCCCCAACGTTGACGTACTCTACTACGCTGAGAACAAGACACATATATGGACTGTTAACGGCTGCTTCAAGGGCAGAAGGTGCGTGTTACTGAAGAACATCGTTTTTCCACTGACAGGAAGACCTTTCATGGGCTTCACTCTCCCAGCACCCAGAAACACACGTTCACTCGAGAAAACGTACAACATCAGTGAATGTCGACTACATGGAAGATGCATAGGCGTGAAACTCAGCTTGAACCCATTATTTCAGTTCTCATGAATTTCTCAAGAAGACCTTCCCTTTTGTGAATAGAACAGGGGAAGACTGAGTGACACTAGAGACATTGGTCATGAACAATATTCCTATCTCTGATGTCTACTCACTAAAAGAAACATAGCATGTTCGCGTAAAACTGTAAGAATATGTACTTTTGTACATGTACCATTTGAATGGCATGTATTTTTTTTATACATTTCACCTGTGAGCTGTGTCCTTTTTTGTATCCCTCCAGTATGTAATACCGTGTGATATAGTCATCGCCCTGTCCATCTGTCCGTCCGTCCGTAATCATTTCGTTTCGGAGCTGAACTCGAAAACCGTTCATGATATCTTTCTGAAACTTCCCATGTATATAACCTACTACTGAAGTGTGGTCTTTTGATATTTTGAGATTTCTGAAATTGATATTATTTTCCGTTTCCATAGAAACGTGATGGATTTGGACCTTGTTCAGAGATAGTTCGTTTCCGGGGCACAGCTCCTTCATCATATATTCCTGAAACGTTGCAGGTGTATTACCCACTAACTGAATTGGTGCCTTTTGATATTTTCAGATTTCTGAAATGGGTTTTTTTTCGTTTCCATAGAAACGTGTTGGATTTCGACTTTGTTCAGAGGTCTGCTTCCGGAGTAGAACTCTAAAACCCTTCATCATACCTGAAACTCAGCATGTGTATTATCCACTAACTGAAGTAGTAGATCTACAAGTATCTGTCAATGATGTGTTTTACAAATTATGTGAGACTCGTTGGATATGTCATCCTCTGATGACTCGTGTTTACATCTATCACACCGGTACTGGGGTAAAGATAGTTTAACTACCTATTGATATATCTTATTTAGACAGTTGGAAGTTGGAACAGTCAGTGGTATCGGACTCTGAGGATTGGATTACGAATTTGACAAGGGAGAATCTATAAGCATTTGTACTATTACAGAATTACAGATCTAACAATGAAATAAAGCAATATAGGTAACTGAAATTCTAAAAAAGAAATATTTGCTTTCATGTTTCAATATTACACGTGCAGTAAAACATTGCCGAGTCTTACTCAAACTTCACTACTTCCAGTAATCTCTAGTCACATGTAAACTTCACTACTTCCAGTAATCTCTAGTCACATGCAAACTTCGCTACTTCCAGTAATCTCTAGTCACATGCAAACTTCACTACTTCCAGTAATCTCTAGTCACATGAAAACTTCACTACTTCCAGTAATCTCTAGACACATGAAAACTTCGCTACTTCCAGTAATTATAGTCACATGAAAACTTCGCTACTTCCAGTAATCTCTAGTCACATGAAAACTTCACTACTTCCAGTAATCTCTAGACACATGAAAACTTCACTACTTCCAGTAATCTTTAGACACATGAAAACTTCGCTACTTCCAGTAATCTCTAGTCACATGAAAACTTCGCTACTTACAGTAATCTCTTGTCAGTAGTCACATGCAAACTTCACTACTTCAAATACACTACATCAATACCTAGGTTTTCAAGACTTCTGCTTGACCTTAAACCCGATGACTGACTTAAATATCACTTAATTAATTAATCAGTTTTCTTGTTTAAAGGTGTCAACTATCATTCATGCCTCTTTCTCCAGTAGCTTTAGGACAAAATTCTCCAATGAAAATATCTCCCTCAAAATTTAAAAATCACATATTAATGGACCCTGACATTATATTTTTCATTCTTGAGACGAAACGGTTAAAATTGTAAAATAATAAGGTGTAACATAGAACATGCTGTGATTCAATTGCCACATAAATAGATGTAAACACTATTTAGGTTGCTTGCATAGTTTCGGAACTTTAAAGAACACCCTAAAAAACGCATATTTTGGAGCCCCAGACATTGCCATTGTGTGAAGCTTAACTATCAACTTTATGAGGATAATGTTCAACACAAAGTTTTGTGGTTAAAATTGTTATTAATAATGTTATAGCTTCTTTAGTTAAACAGTTGTGTTTCTTTGAACTTTGATGACAATTACGATTTTAGAAAATAAGCAATATTCAATGATCTGTCACCCATATATTATGTCCTTTGAATGACGTCATGGCATGGAGGTCGCCATTTGCTGTTGTCACCTCGTCAATATTATGTAAACAACATTCGAAAAAGCAATATTTCATTACCACGACTGCTCAAATCCGAATACCGTTAGTTCATAATGATTAGATTGTGAGTATTTGCTTTTAGATTGCATAATTTGTATTCAGCCAGCGACCGTGAATGTCTTTCGCCGTTCGGTGTTCTATAATATCAGTGGTCTATAATATCAGTGTTCTATACTATCATTGGTCTATAATATCAGTGGTCTTTAATATCAGCTTCCCCACCCTAGATTTTCCCATAGACTTACATGTTAATTAACCTTTGCAAGAATAGTTTTCATAATTTAAGTTTAAGTCAAATTTTTTTTAAATTTAACAAACATCTTTGAAAATATGTTAGCTGTGCATCTGTAATTTCGTTCATCTTTATGTTGTTCACACATCAAATGACATCCGACTGAAAAACGTATATACAAGTTCATGTACCAATGTCCCATTGGCCGCCATGTTAAATTATTGACATATGATGTATATGTTTTGCTTATATGAAGACAGTTTTCTTGACACTCAACGGAAACTAACATGGAAATTATGTGTATGTAGCTGAAGTGATTTCCAATCTTTTGATATATATTTTATAACCATTTTACATACATTTTAATTATGAAAATTATTCTTGCAACGGTAAATTAACCTGTAAGTCTATGGAAAATGCCAGAGTGGGGAAGAACTTTTGGTCCCTGGATGTAGAAAAAGGCCTTGTGACTCGCTTAGCTCAACATCAAACAGTTATGCGCGATCTTTTATTGAAATGTTTTATTATTTTAACAATTGAGAAGGTAGTATGATATTGGGTTTATGTTAACCAATCAAATAAGTCTTTTAATGCATGGTAACCGTTGGAAATTTGCTAACAAAACCACGCTCAATCAGGAAAGAACGCTACAGTACCGTCGAACGTTCACACGACATGAAAGCGTTCACACGCGTATGAACGATTTTCCAAGAGTTCATGGAAAATGAACCTCGAAATTTTGATCACCTGACCGTGCTCTCAACCAACCAAAGTTCGGGATTCGGTGTAAACTTCAAAGTAAGAAATTATTCATGTATATTCAAGTGAGTTATGTACTATTGGCCAGCGGCCTTTGAGTATGGAATAAAGATTGAAAGAAGTGGTGTAACTATCAACTTTTTATATGATAATATTCTGAAGTTGAATTGCACATCTACAAACGTAGAACAAATTGCCATAAGCAGAATGCAAATCAAAGAAGCCATTAGTAAGTTATGCCCCTTAAAATGCGTAGCCTTAAAAATCCTATTTCCAAAAAGTTCACTTTGGCTGTAGCTCGTAAACCGCTATCATGGAGCAAGGGATGGGGATTGATTTTTGCAGCAGGCTCTAAGCATTGTAATGAGCTATTGCATGATGTTGTATGTGTTTCAAAGACGCAAATGAAATGTTTTAAGTATTTTTTTTTAGGTAAGCTAAAAATTCATCATTACTGCCAAAAACCACACTAGTCTAAATCGATTGTGATTGTTTATCTTGAAGACATAATAATAAGAAGGAAAAAATCAGGATAAGAACAAAGGTCTTTCGGGCTTTGTCTAGAAGACCTAATAAAAATCTGAATAAGAACAAAAGGTCTTCCAGATATACATTCTTGAAGACAAGGAACAAGGGACAGAACTCATGGATAGTTTTCATCCCAGCATAAGTTTTTAATATCAAGTAGTCTTGCAATGAAGGTCGATTCCTGATTTCTTGTGTTATTAATGTAACCCTCCCAAACCTATTAGAATTATTTTCATGACCCTTTCCCCTTGTGACTTTAAATTTATTTCTGACCCTTCTCTGAAATAATGAAAATTACTTCTTTTATATATGAACAGTTCTTTAGTGTATTAGATCAGTTTTTTACATCTTTTAGCTACGAATAGAAAACCGAACGACTCCCTTTTAATCAATATTTCTTAAAACTATTACAGTGTAATGTAATACAACACATTCACAATGCCACTACGTTTCTGATAGACGTAAATTAATCTATATCCACGGTAGGGAGACCTGGAAATTCACTCGTTATGCTCTATGTGAAATATATAATCTATAAAAACAAATATATTCAATTACCTGGATATAATGATTGTGTTATCTCAAAATGACAGGTTGGCAACTGAGTATATGAATCTTCACAAAGCTTCCTTTACCTGCATGGTCTGGACGTCGAATTGTGTTTCTTGAATACAAGAAGCTTGTAAACATAAGGTAAGGAATAATCATACAAACAGAGCACTGAATACACTGGAGAGACACTCTACCTTCAGCTAGCAACTAACATCGGTATCAGCAGACAGGGAAGACTAGGATTCATTGCATCAGGTGGGTGTTCTATAATATCAGGCATCAACTCTTACATCCTTATATGACAACATTTATTGTTGAAATCTGAAGCTTTGAAATACCTTTTTGGGGCGTGCTTTTTTCATCTAAATTGTTATATGTTGATGGAATCTTTTCTTTCTTTCTTGTAGGCAGTATTTCACGTCACGAAAATGATCTACAATCTGAGAAGACAAAACAGGCATATCATCATTGTCACCCTTATTATGTCCGTCGTCTTTCTCCGTATAATCAGTTACCGTTTCTTTGAGTATAAATTTCAAGACACACCACCATCTCCTGTAGACAGTTACTATACCCCTGGAGATGTTGAACTGATTCTGAAGTTATTCCACTCCAAACTGACAGGCGATGAACTGGAGACATTTAAAGAACTTATACCTCTAGTCACGAAGATACTTCCTTGGGATATAACCTACTTTATGTATGGAGGGACTCTGCTTGGATCCTACCGGCACCACGGCATGATTCCTTGGGACGATGATATAGACATTATAATCCGACTCAGTGACAAGCCAAGGTTGGAGCAAATCCTTAAATCTCAACACCAAGAGTGGGGTGTCGGAGTCTCAAGATATAAAGAATACCTTTGGAAGTTCTACCTCCAAGCATCACAGCCAACACTCTTTGGGTGGAATTTCCCTTTCATTGACGTGTTCTTCTACGATGAGAACAAGACGCACATATGGGATCCTCACAGCTTGTTAAGAGAGAGGGGGTACGTGTTCGAGAAGAGCATCGTGTTTCCACTGACAGGAAGACCTTTCATGGGCTTCACTCTCCCAGCACCCAGAAACACACGTTTATTTCTCGAGAATACGTACAACATCAGTGAATGTAGGCTGCAGAACTTTGACCACAGACGTGAGGCTGAGCTTGAGCCCATTATTGTAGTTCCGTGTGAATTTCTAATGAAGACCTTCCCGTTTGTGAATAGAACAGGGGAAGACTCAGTGGCCTTGGAGTGGTTGGTGATGAACGATATCCCCATCTCAGATGTCGACTCATTCAGAGAAATATAGCATTGTCTCGGAAATGTATACGAATTTGTACGATTGCAGATAGTTTGATCCCAAATAAAACAGTGCTGCCTTTGTTCACAATGCGAACGGGAAATATTTCTAATACATTCAACCTTGGGAGCTGTGTCATTTTCATTCAACCTTGGGAGCTGTTTCATTTCCATTCAACCTTGGGAGCTGTGTCATTTCACAACGATCAGCTTTGTACTGAACGTAAATATAGCTTAACTGCCTCTCCTTGGACAATATGACGTATTGGAGGCTAGGTAGGTTAAGTCTTTGGACAGTCAGTGATGGGGAATGGTTTCCAACTCCCAACAACTGAGTGTGCGGCTTGGAATTTGACAGGAAAAAGTACATGTATAAATAAAAAAAATTGTACTACCGCAGATAATTTGATTCCAAATATAACAATGTCATGTAGAATTATAAATCTCCAAAACAAAACCATGATTTCATTCAATGTTTCAATGTTATACTGATTATATCGACACCTATAGTATCTGGTTTGACACCACTAATCAATATCACTGACACCATGCACTTGATCAAAGTTGAACAAGTATCCCATTGTGGCAGTGTCAAAGAGGTGGGTTTTCAATTTAGGTTTAAAATACTGACAGTTTTTTTGTGTTGTGATCATCAGCGAAAGAACGGCCCTATTCTGGGATACAAATCTGAAAGGATTTGTGACTATATGTCTTTGAATTGCTGGTTTGTACACATAGCAGGTGTTGATTTGTTATCTAGGGTTTCCCACCGTTTGGGGGTTTTAGAAGATGAGAGCTTGGTGATATCGATTTTTGCGACGGCACTGTTTTAACCTTTTGCAAACTATCGATAGGACCCTGAGTGAGGCCATTCAATAAAACATCTCTTATCCAGGGTTTCCCACCGTTTGGGGGTTTTAGAAGACAAGAGCTTGGTGGTCTCACTTTTTGCGACGACACTGTTTTAACCTTTTGTAATCTATCGATAGGATCCTGAGTGAGGCCATTCAATAAAACATTACAATAGTCTAACTGTGAAGTGCTGATCGAAGGTATGGATGATCGTGCAGGTAGTCCTGGTGATCCAAGTATCTCTAAATCATGCTGATACTTCCGAGTTGAAAATATTGTAGTGTAGTGCTACCGTCAGCTTCAGTGGCAGAAAATTAACCGTGTGGTTGCTTTTAGGCATGTTCAAAACCAACAGCATGTTCTTTCAATCAATAAATCTTCAGTAGTCATTCTGTATTTGCAGTTAATCAACCGTACATTTTAAGGTATTCCTTATCTTATCGTCTTTCCACTGTTTTGCTATTGTTTTACATGGTAGAAATACGGTTTCACACAACACAACTATGGTTGAACCTGGTATTGATACCGTTGTACATGGGATTGTCGTAGATTGCAACATCAATTCTGTTCTCCAACCTTAGCCATGGACATTCGTTTTCGTTTCGTTTTGTGACCCTTTCTCGTGGAAAGTTGTTGAATTCATGCAGGAGCTGAAGCAAGTGAAGTAGCTTCAAGTCCACCACCTCCTCTGTAGGTTTGACAATGACATCTTTCCTATATATTTTTCCATTATTGACTGCCTGTCGACAAAATGAGTAGGACCTGTGGTAAGCTCGGAATGATCATGGCATGACTGCAAAATATTCGGCCAATATCTAAGGACTTTCACTTGAAATCATGTATAAAAACAAGGGTGTGAACACGGAAGCCTCATTCCAGCATAGAGTAACTCCGAACAGGCAGTCAATAATGTAAAAATATATAGAAGGAAGATGTCATTGCAAAACCTACACTGGATTTAGAAACTTGCATCTATTTCACTTGCTTCAGCTCTTGCATGAATTGAAAACTTGCAACGAGAAAGGGTATCAACGCGAAGGAAACAAAAATGATATATCCCAGAAGATTGTGGGTGCGTCCATGGCAGAGAGAAGAATTGATATGGGAAATTACCGTATCACTACTGCGTGCAACCGTAACAATGCCGTATTAAACTATTTCTACCGTGTAAAACCATAGTTCTACAGTGGAAAAACGAAAGAAGAGTAAAGATGAGGAAGACTTAAAGAGCCATCACGGATGTTAGTATTTCAATTTTTTGGAAAATATACTTATAAGTCATTCGCCAGAGAAATCTTTTATCTACAACATGGCATATGTTAAATAATTTTCATATCACGACAATGTATTGCAATTTGGTTTCAAAGAGAAGTACCACTTCGACTAGCGGGCGCTAAGGGTATCTGACGTATATAAACAGAATCCCCTTTTTTGCGTTATACGTACTACACAAACAGCAAGCGCTTCCGAAGCGTGAAGGCTCGTCTCTAGCGCATGTCGCCATAACAACCCATATGCTGCACGTGCTTCACGTGTCTCTCTTGCAAGTTACCCTTGTCACACATTACTGAATGTGACGATTGCTTTACAAACAATGTTTCTAAATGTCCTGAGAATATACAAATTATTTCCTGTTTAATGTTCTTTTTATTGAGATAAGAACAGCAAATTATGATATTTTTTTTTACTCTCATTAATTATAAAATTCAAGAAAAATACCTTGTTCGGTAAAACAACAAGAGAATTAGTGAGCAAAGGTCACTCATGATACCCCCGCTTTTACATTAACATTGGTCAAAGAGAAATGTTTGAAAATAGCAAAAGGGTATCAATGTTTAAACTTTTGTATGAAAAGACCATAACATATATTATTAAAGCAGAGTAAGTATTACACCTCTAAGCATGTTTTAGAAGTAAAAGTCAAAGTGGTTTCGTAACATTTGAACAACTAGAAGAGCGTTTGCGGGACACCGCAAAAGCAGAGCAGCTCCGAAACTTTGGGTCTCGCCTTTCCCTGTTCCGCCTTCTCCTCAGCATAAATAAAATGGGATTCTTTTTGGACCAAAATTTGTTCATTATTCAAGTTATTCTAACAAGTTGAATCATCACTGGGGTCACTTTTCACAAGTTTGTTCTTAAAACCTATTTCTGATTTCAAAATTGGATCAAAGGATTAACATGGCCTGAACCAATATCTCATGACCTTGACCTTGACCTTAGACCTTTAAGGTCACACCATCACTGATTACTTTTCATTGTGTATAACAATCATGCAATGACTCAAAGTGTTCATTGTTAACATAAGACATATTCACAATAGCATGCTTAAGTTGTGACCTTGCTGTGACCTTGACCTTTGACAGATTTTAGCGAAAACTTTTTCAAATCTTGGTCTATCTCCTTAGTTGATATATACCAAATAAGAGCCTGACAGCACAAAAACGTTTGAAGTTATCATGTTTACAAGGATTATATAGTAATCATGACCTTGACCTTGACCTTGAATGTGAACATGTCAAAATCATTTACCAGATTTATAAGAAAGAAGCTATGTATATGAGGTGTTAATAGCTTTTTGGAAACAAGTAGTATTTGAGTTATGAGCGGAACCAAAAGTGTGACCATAGATGCGCACACAAAGACGCTTAAAAGTGGAAAATCTGAAAAAATAATCATGGAATCTGAGGGAAACATAGAAAAGGCACATCTAGGGAACATAAAGTGTACATGTATAAAGTTTCATAACAATTGAAAAAGTAGTATTTGAGTTATGAGCGGAACCAAAAGTGTAAGCATAGACGCGCACACAAAGACGCTTAAAAGTGGAAAATCTGAAAAAATATTCATGGAATCTAAAGGAAACATAGAAAAGGCACATCTAGGGACCATAAAGTGTACATGTATAAAGTTTCATAACAATTGAACAAGTAGTATTTGAGTTATGAGCGGAACCAAAAGTGTGACCATAGACGCACACACAAAGACCCTTAAAAGTGGAAAATCTGAAAAAATAATCATGGAATCTAAAGGAAACATAGAAAAGGCACATCTAGGGACCATAAAGTGTACATGTATAAAGTTTCATAACAATTGAACAAGTAGTATTTGAGTTATGAGCGGAACCAAAAGTGTTCCGGACGGACGGACGGAAGGACGGACGGACGGACGGACGGACGGACGCGCTGAGCGCTATATACCCCCGACTACTTCGTAGCGGGGGTATAATTATAAATTACATAATTAAATGAAATAGTAAATAAATCACCGCCAAAAAAAATTATTTCGACATCTTTCATTGCTCATATTTTTTGTTATCCTTTCGTGTCTTTGTTTACTGTGTGTGAGCTAGACCATAATGCTTTGCGCTTGAAAATAATAGACTGGATCTATATTTAGACTGGAAAACACCTTTACTAATTAATGCAATTTCTCGGCTTATTTTAAGTTGGAAAAATTAGGGGAAAATTAAGTGTATTTATTTCATGGAGATGGATTTTTGGAATTTTTTTGATATTTTCATCAACATCTGTGATGGCTCTTTAAGGAAAACTTACAGTTGATTTACGGCAATTAAGGAAGGGCTAGGGATGACATATGTTATATATTTGTCCCCTACGGAAGACTTGCGGTTGCTTTTGAACATGTCCAAAACCAACCACACGGTTATATTTTACGGATTTTGGAGGAAGAGTTACCGTTAGAATTACGGATACTTGGGGTTTTCTTACATTCCAGACATATCTTAACGTAGTTCTGTCGTAACTCAATGTAATGGGGGTATTTCCATAGTTTTTCCACATAGAACAGATAATTCTTCACAGGGCGTTCGTGTGTCTCCCATAAATCTTCTTTTATGAAATTTTCTTTTTTGTCTTTCGCATTGTGCCGTAATTGAGGCCGTCTTCCGCTCAAGATGTTAAGGATTTCCATAGGATTTCCAACAGTTTATACATAGTTATTCAGTGGAAGCATGACTCTTAAACCACCCACATTTGCCTGTAAATTCGTATGAAAATCCCTAGCCCTGTCTATGGGGAAAGCGGCGGTCACAACCCGCCGTACTAGCAAGTGTGTGCTGTCTACGTGCATAAACGTGTGTAAAATAGTGGTAGCCGTACGTTGTGAGTACCCACACCGTACGGATTTGGGAGCACGCAGACACACCGTAGCATTATGCTACGGTCACACTTACACGATTTAATAGACGAGTGTATCGTTAACACATTACGTTCACATCAAGTGAGACTTACGGTATTACTTAGATTTACATGCGTGTTTGTCAAGAAAGGGGCGTGTTCACAACGCGTGATGTAAGAGCTGCTACGTGCTTAAAACGTTGATATTACAACGTATCCTTGTTTTATACGACATAATATATCCTTATCAATTTTGGTTTCAGACACGTGACACTACTATTAACTACTGTCAACTTGAAATATGGTGTCCCACAGGGATCTGTACTTGGTCAAGTGTTATTTGTTCTCTATTGTGGCAGTACTTCAAACATCATCTCACAGCACCGCCTCCTCCACCACTCATATGCCGATGACTGCCAGTTGTACAATCACTTTCATCATCATAACTCAGAAGAAGCTCTTTTGAATATAGCTAATTGTACCAGGTCCTTGAATTCTTGGATGACAGAAAACAAACTCAAACTGAACAGTGATAAAACGGAAGCAATCATTTTTGGAACTAAGCAGCAGCTAAAAAAGGGTGGATATAAGCACCGTTAATGTGTCAGACACAGACGTTCAGCTAACCAAGACTGTCAAGGATCTCGGTGTCTTGCTAGATCCAACACTCTCAATGGAAGCTCAGATTAACAATGTCTGCAAAATATGCTACTTGAACTTACGAATGATTGGAAATATTCGTCCTTCGATCACCATGGAAGCTGCACAATGTCTAACCAGATGTCTGGTACTGAGTAGACTCGGCTATTGTAACAGTCTTTATGTCGGACTCCCAGATATTCTCCTTGACAAACTTCAAAAGGTACAAAATACAGCAGCGCGAATCGTGACTCTAACATCTAAAGGATCGCACATTACTCCTATCTTTTTGTTCAGTTTTATGGTACATAAGGACTTTCACAATCACAACAATTGTACACATGGATTTGTTATTGCTGTTTGTGTGAACTGAGCACATTCAAATGTGCATCACTATTATTATTATTTATTAGCATTGTATGTTTAGCGCTTTGAGCATGCTTTCGAGCGTGGATATGTGCGCTTTATAAATATGCACTATTATTATTATTACTGTGCAGAATTAAGTACACCGGATTTCGCGAAATGTGCGCGAAATGTTCGTGAACACAGTGTACTTAACTATGCACAATAGTGTACTTCTCTTGGCTACATGATACAATACCAGTACAGGTCCATCATGGATGTCGACGTTTTATCTCTAGTTAAGCTAAATTTAAAATTCTTTCTATTCATAACAGTTTATTGCAGACAACAACAAAATCTTTTTCAAATCTGTAAAAGTTGACATGTCAGTAAGATTATTAAGTTGTAAGCTTGTCCCTCGGATAATGCACGCATTTTCGTTGATGTCTATGCCCTCGCCTTCTGCTCGGGCTATACAGCTGCAATGATTATAACACAAGAATGTATTGACCTCGAGAGAAGTCTATAACTTATATTGTAATGACTACCATATATCTTACCTGAGCACTTTTTTTCTACGACCTGGAATTCTCGCTCTCTTGTTCGCTTCTTGGGCAATACTAGAATGTGCCGCTGGTATTGCGTAAAGTATATTAATAGACGCAGTTCCCGCCAAATTTCATGAACAGACCCTTTGGCATGTAAGAGACTTGTAAACTGGGGGTATATAATGGATAAAATTAATGAATCACAAGCTGGATTTAGACATTGACATACCATCATTGACAATATGTTTATATTACAAAGTCTTGTTCAAAGATATTTGAATACAAAAGGGGGAACATGTTATACCGGGTTTGTAGATTTTGCAAAACAGTTTATTCTGTGCAACGGGACAAACTTTGGAACTTATTTCAATGTCATGGTCTTAGTGACAAAATGTGTAAACTTTTATTGAATATGTAAAAACCTAAAGGCATGTGTTAAAAGTAACCAAAGATTTTCGGAAACGTTCGAATTGCAACTTGGTGTCAGGCAGGGATTTATTCTTTAACAGTGATCGAAATAACGACCTGCCCGCCTGCCCGAGACAGTCAACTTTTCTGTCGGGCTGGCTCGAATTTTTCTCCCCCAGCCCGACTGTCTGGCTGACTATATTAGAACTATCTGATAGTCCTCAAATAAGATAAAACTTTATTTTTGAACATTACCAGCCATGTCTGTTGTAGTTGATTCAATCAACTCACCTTTGACAGGAGTTATGTCCCTTGTTTCTAGCACATGCGCAGTAGTCATAGCGCCATTAATACATGCATGGCAACGCAATGTGGCTTATCTTTTTATTCTCTGTTCTAAAATAAGTAGTGACTAACTAAGTAATGGCAACAGACAGACCAAAGAGGTCTGGCGCCGGGAGTAAACTGCCCACCATACTGGCGGATTTAAAACCTGCCTTCAAAATCACGTATAGTGGTTTGACACGAGGGCCTGAAAGTGACACCCCGACGACCAGTCGGCCGCATGGAGACTACGCAATTGTTCCACTTGGAAAGGTCACGGTTGAAATGTGGGGATACGCAAGTCTACAGATACTGCAGGAGTTAATCATCCAAGATCATATGAATATGTCAGACGTACAAAAGTACATGAAGCACATGATGAACACTTTTCGTCTAGCTCACAAGTATGCATGACCTTCCGTGCTGTTGTATGATAAAGAAATAGGCAAAAACAGAATGAGGAAGGTTTTGTCTGGGGTACACCATACCCCGAACTAAGGGAGTTTCAGCTTGTCCCGAAAAGTGATAGACGTGATTTAAACAGCCAAAGGCAGAACATTAACAGAGAGCAGACAGGCAGAAGGGGTAATGGTCAGTGGAATGCCAGTGGTCAGTGGCAGAATACCAATGGTCAGTTCCAGAGTAGTCGTCGGTTCAAGGGACCATTCACACCTGACGGGAAGGAGATATGCAGAAACTTTAATGTTAGTGCTTGTGTCATGACAAACTGCAGCATGGCCCACTGTTGTTCAATATGTTACAGGCCTCATGCTTCTAATCAGCATGTATCTGAAAAAGCACATCCAAAAAACCAGTAACATTCCAGATCAGTCAGCATGGGCTACCTACTGATCTAAACTATGACGCATGGACGTTTTTGTTACCTGTGTCTGACAGAGACAGATCTTACATATTGGGTGGTATTGAAGAAGGATTTAAATTAGTGGAGACTGATATGTTGCCAGATAAGAGTGTCTACACACCCAATCAACGCTCTGCATTGATGGATGCTGATTCGGCGGAAAAACATTTGTTAGTTGAAATGGACTTTGGCAATTATGTGGCAGTCTCAGAAAAACCAACCATAGTTAGTGCCCTGGGAGCAGTGCCCAGGCCATCAGGGGACATCAGACTCATTCATGACGGCAGTATGCCTGTTAATGATTGCATGAATTCATTGATGCACGATGTAGATTGTTCATACATGGACCTGAGAGATGCAGTGAGGTTAATTGAACATAACGATTACCTAGCAATGGTTGACCTTCGTAGTGCATATAGGTCAGTTGGTATTCACCCATCAAATGTTTGTGTTACATGCTTGAGGTGGCATTTCAAGTACAATAATGCTACAATGTATTTGGTGGACCGTAAACTGCCGTTTGGTGCGAGTAAAAGTCCACGCATATTTCAAACCTTAAGCAGTGCAGTGTGTAGGATCTTGAAGGTCAGGTGGGATATTTCTGTGATTTCATACTTGGATGATTTCCTTCTGGTGGCCCGGACAAAACAGTCCTGTGCATGGGGCCTGTGTAAATTGATAACTGTATTAAGATATCTTGGTTTTTCAATCAGCTGGAAAAAAGTGGAGGGACCACTACAAAAACTAACATTTTTAGGTGTAATGATTGACTCGCGCTAATAGACCTTCTCTCTGCCCCATTACAAACTCGTAGCCTTTAAGGACCTAATCTCAATGTTTTTAGATAAGAAGAGAGCTACGAAGAAGCAGTTGGAAACTTTGGTCGGAAAACTGAGCTGGGCGGCACAGGTTGTCCAAGGTGGGCGAACATATCTTCGCAGAATTATAGAAACTAAGAATTCTATTAAGTTGTCTAACCAGAAAGCTGTATTACATGAAGATTTCCAGGCTGACATGTTGTGGTGGAGCAGCTTCCTAGATATATTCAATGGTACTCATAAATTCATAGAAAAAGTGCCTCTCACTACAATGCAGACAGACGCATGTAACACTGGAGCAGGGGTAGTTTTTCAAGGGGATTTTGCATACTGGAATTGGGAGATGGATGTGCCCAGTATGTATTGTGAACATATCAATGTGAAGGAATTAGTAGCAGTGTATCTTGCTTTGTGTAGGTGGTGTGAATTTGTGGCGAATAAGAGAGTTGTTATATATACCGACAACATTGCTACTTACTATGCCATAAACAAAGGTACATCACGAAGTTGTTCAAGTATGTTCTACCTCGGGCAGTTATTTTGGTTGCAAGCAGTGCATAATGTGTGTGTTACGGCAGTATATTTACCTGGAAGGTATAATGTGGCAGCAGATGCTGTCTCAAGATTAGATCAACCTGGAATGTTGAGTAAAGTGTTTGAAGTGTTGCCAAGCTTTACTATGATCCCTTTCTGCCGTGAGGAACTGATTAATCACAGGTCGCCGAAATTCTTCAATTCCAGATGGGCTTGAGGGTCAGCACACACCTGACCAGGTGATACACGACACGTTGATGTCGACAGTGACGAGGCTGGCGGATCAAGGTTGGGCTAAAGTGCTATTTCGATTTTTGTGAGTTGCTCCATATTGCTCCGGTGCCCATTTCGGGGGATCAAGCTACACTCTACATTGCATATTTGGTGGATTTCAAAAAGTGTTCCTATTCATCGGTGCGGGGTTATCTGACTTCAGTTACAAACCTCCACAAAGCATCAGGAAAAACTGATCCTATTTGTAACAATTGGCTGGTACAGCATGTTCTGAAGGGTGTTAAAAGAGAGCTTGGTAAAGCTCTCAAGTGCCAGCAGCACCTGTGACCCCTAATCTACTTTTCTTAATTTTCAGGTCCTTGGACTTGTCCCAAATGCTGCATATCTGTTTGGGCAGCATGTTTGATTGGATTCTTTGGTCTGTTAAGACCAGGGAATTTTCTTAGTGCTGGTGTGTTTGATGTAAACAAATATCTTCGGACAAAGGACGTTAAAACGCACCAACATGGTTTGTCTGTGAATTTACGGTGGACTAAAACCTTGCAGCATAGAGAAACAGTATTGCAAATAACTCTCCCCTATATGGGAGACCACCCCCTGTGTCCTGTACAAGCAGTGCAGGCAGTGTTAGACCGGTGGACCAGTGTCTCGCCTGACCGTGAGGTGCCGTTGTTGTGTGATAATTCGGGACATGTTTTAACGAAGCATAAGTTTCTCAAGCTAGTCAATTCAACTTTGTCAAACAATGGCACTGATACTAAGCTCACTGGTCACTCCTTCCGACGGGGTGGGGCCACTTGGGGTTTTCATGCTGGTCTGTCAGGAGACCTTGGTTTTTGGCACCGGAAATGAACGTAAACGAGACTTGCAGGCCCTATACATAAACCATGATAATTGTCTTATATTTTCAATATAAATCATAAGTCATTTGGCAATATATATAACTGTACCCCCTTCACTATAATAGATTGTTCCAGCACAGATGATTGACATGTCCTGTCTCAGCTTGAAGATCGACACAGTTAGGTATTATTCTAATTTAGATTAAATTCAAATGAATTTGCTTATGTCACACAGTCACAGAAGTGTAAAAACTAATTCAAATTCTGAAATGACACATAAAGTATTTTATAAATGATCTATAGTATTAGGAATTAATGATAAAATTTACATAATTGAATTTGAAATTCATCAAATTATATTCAAGAATGTTTTCATTCAACATTCACACTGTGCTGATATTGCCATCAGACTTTTGAAATTTCCATTAAAGAGCCATCAAGGATGTTGATGAACATATCGAAAATTTTCCAAAAATGAAATAAATACACTTAATTTTTCCCAATTTTTTTCAACTTAAAACCCAGAAATTGCATTAATTAGTAAAGGTGTTTTCCAGTCTAAATATAGATCCAGTCTATTATTTTCAAGCGCAAAGCATTATGGTCTAGCTCTAACATAGTAAACAAAGACACGAAAAAATAACAAAAAATGTGAGCAATGAAAGAAATCGTAATATATAATTTTTTGGCGGTTATTTATTTACCATTTCATTTAAGTATGTATTTGCTACAGATATTGGAATAATTGTTTTACCCAACTAGGTATTTTTCTCGAATTTTATAATTAATGAGAGTAAAACTTTGTCATAATTTGATGGTCTTATCTCAATAAAAGGTACATTAAACAGGCAATAATTTGTATATTCTCAGGACATTTAGAAACATTGTTTGTAAAGCAATCGTCACATTCAGTAATGTGTGACAAGGGTAACTTGCAAGAGAGACACGTGCAGCACGTGCAGCACATGGGTTGTTATGGCGACTTGCGGTAGAGACGAGCCTTCACGCTTCGGAAGCGCTAACTGTTTGTGTAGTACGTATTACGCCAAAAAGGGGATTCTGTTTACATGACGTCAGATAGACCTACGAGGGGCGTTCAATAAGTGTTGCAACTTCAATATAAAACCAACTCGCGTAGTCAATTTTTTACTTTTATTTTTCAATATAGTTACCCTTCACCTCAATACACTTATTCCATTTCTCTTTAAGACTTTTGATGCCGCTTTTGTAGAAGTCTTCCGTTTGCCCCCCTAACCACGCCTCTGTGGCAGCTTTGACGTCTTCGTCATCCCGGAAGTGTCTTCCACGTAGGGCGGATTTCAGGTTTCTGAACAGGAAGTAGTCACTGGGGGCTAGGTCTGGGCTGTAGGGTGGGTGGTTAAGCTGTTCGAATCCACAATCACGTAAAGCGGCCTCTGCAACTCTTGACTTGTGGACTGGAGCGTTGTCATGCAAAATCAGAACACCACGTGTCAACATTCCACGGGGTTTCTGTCGAATTGTCTTTCGCAATTCTTGCATTAGGTTGGCATAATATTGACCATTCATTGTAGTTTTGGTTGGCAAGTAATCAATTAATAATATGCCTTTTGCATCCCAAAAGATTGTCGCCATAACGTTACCAGCTGATGGTTGAGTGCGAAACTTCAGGGGAGGCGGTGAACTCGGGTGCTTCCATTGCTTTGATTCCAGTTTAGTTTCCGGGTCCCAGTGGTGGATCCAGGTTTCGCCACCTGTCACCAGACGAGACAAAAAAAACCTGGCTTCATCCGCATTAAACCGATCCAGGAGCTCCATGCAACTTTCGGTTCTTTTCTGGCGATCTTGTGCTGTGAGGTTTCTGGGTACCCATCTTGCAGATACCTTGGACATACCAAGATGGTCATGAATTATGTTTTCAACACTTCCAACTGATATCTGGAATTCCAAAGACAGTTCAGAAACTTTAACATGGCGGTCAGCTAAAATTCGTCTTTCGATAGCGGCAATAACTTCCGGTCGGGTGACTTCAGATGGCCTGCCTGACCGTGGGTCATCGTCTAAGGACTCCCTGCCCCGCTTGAACTGAAGAGACCAGCGACAAACTGTTGAAAAGTTAGGAGCATCCTTACCCATCCCATTACACATACGATTATGTATTTCTGTAGCTTTGCATCCCTCTTTAGTAAGGAACTTGATCACAGCGCGTTGTTCATGTTTGAGAGAATCCATGATTATGGAGACCCCTAGGTCAGCGCAGCTATTATATCTAAATAATTGTTATGTCTAGAAATTGTTTTGACATGTGTCAATGTTATGTTTTGACTATAGTAACACCTGCTATAAGCTGACACTGTTTATGTAAACACCAATGCCCCGCTTGCAACACTTATTGAACGCCCCTCGTACCCTTAGCGCGCGCTAGTCGAAGTAGTACTTCTCTTTGAAACCAAATTGCAATACATTGTCGTGATATGAAAATTATTTAACATATGCCATGTTGTAGATAAAAGATTTCTCTGGCGAATGACGTTATAAGTATATTTTCCAAAAAGTTGAAACACTAACATCATTTAAGGCTTTTGAACAGTTATTGTCAGATCATAAGTTTAAAATATTTACAATAGGCATTTGATGAATCGATCCAAGTGTATTTATATAGTATAAGGTTGAAGGTTATATATTTAAAATCTGCAGATAATTCAATTATAATTTAAGAATTAATTAATCACCATTATCATAAGAATGGTCATTTTGCATTTATCTTGATGTCAAAATGTAGAATTAGTAGTAGTTAATAATAATTAGAGAGTTGATATAAAGTTGAATTTCAATAGATGAAAACTACAAAATGTTCAAAAGATTTAACAAGCTGATGAAACCTTTTTTTCAAATTTAAAGTTTTTGATTTGGGCAGGCAACTTTGAAGACGGGCAGGCAACATTTACTGGTCGCCTGCCCGACTGTCTTGCTGGCTTTAAAAACTATTTCAATCATCTTAGCCCATTTCTTTTTTCATTCTGCATAAATGAACTTGCTACCCACATTGAAACTAACTGCTCCATCCAGAAACGACGACGTTGTTTTATTTTCAAGCACCTTACGTGTACGTGGCCTCCAAAATCAATTAAATGAACTTGAACAATACTGTGATCCATGGAAATTAACAGTTAACAGGGAGATAATAAAAATCGTAGCCTTTGAATAAGGGGGTAAAATCTCTAAAATAGAAAAATGGACATTTAAAGAAATACGCCTAGACTGTGTTAGCTGTTAAGAATTTGGGATTGTTGTTCACCAATGGGCTTTCCTGGACCATGCATGTCAAATATCCTGCGCTTCAGGCGCAAACATCACAAATCCGTATACTGAAAACAATCAATACACTATATGAATTATAAAACCTTCTTCAAAATATTTGATGCAAAAATAAATCCAATTTTGACTTATGGAGCAGAAATTTGGGGATTAACTGATTTTTCACCAAATAGAAAGAATACACTTGTGTTTACTTCGTCTCTTCTCGTGTGATTCAACTGAGCTTTTAGTTCTGCTTTTGTGTAAAGTTCAGATAACATATTCACATATATGCACTCATTTGTCTAAACCATCAATCCACGGGTTAATAATAATTTACATAATTTACAAAGTGGTAAATGTAGATTTCGTGATTTTAATAACAACCAATACAATCCTGTCAGGCTTTGATCTCTTAGGGCTTTTATGGCAGTATTACATTTCCTATTCTTATGAAATTCTATTCCTAGGTAAGTATAACTATCTGATTTTTTTTAAATAACGTCACCAACAAAATATTGTCGAAAATTCACCCTTGCAGTTCCGGATCCAAACACAACTATATTTTAGTCATTTCAATATTCTCTTTCAACCTCCACATTACACAATATTTTCTAAATACATTTATGCAGTAACTCATCCGGCGTACTCCTTTACAACAATTAAAATAAGCAGAATCCTTTCCCCCTAATGAAACACAAGACTTAATATCATCATACATATTACAAATAACTTTTAAGATCTTCCCTGAAATCACATCATTGATAAGTTTTTGCCAAAGTCCCACCCGCCATATATTATCAAAGGTTTTTTGCAAATCTTTAATCTTTTTTCAACAAGAGATGTTTATTAAGAAACTGTTTTCTTAATAAAACACATGCTTACTCTGTTAACTGCAACTTCTCAATTAAAGAAATTTGTTTTGATAACCAGCACTCGCGGGTTGTGTTTTGACAAGTAAATACCCTTTTTCCAGCTATTATTATACTAAACGGCACTTTGCCCCAAACTGAAATTATATTTGGCGGGACTTCTGAAATGTATATCTTATACTTCCCGGGTCGACACCGTAAGCACAATATGAAGAAAATTCACACACCGTTCATTCAGTCATTAACTACAAGACTTAAAGATATCTATCTTCAAACATGGAGTGAACAAATTTCGTTATCAAGCAAATGTTTGTATTATTCCATGTTCAAAAATGATCTAATCGATGAATTATGTTTATCATGTGCTATTATAAAGAAATTTAGACGTTCATTAGCACGATTTAGATGTTCGTCTCACGATCTATCATTTCCTTCTCATTTGCCCGTCGTAATTATACATTACGTTGTAAATATATTTTAAAATATTACTATGTCCACCCAAATACGATTAAATAATCAACTCTTGTCAGCATTAGAAGTCAAACTATATTACAAAATCCTGCCTTGTTCATCCATTATGCAATGATGTATAGAAACAACGTATTATCGATGTAACCCGTATTTATGTGTGTATTTATCCATCATGTATGTGCTATAGACCTGTGGCCTTTTCAGTATGAAATAAAGTTTGATTACATACCAAACATGCCAAAAAGACATTGTTTGTAAAGAGCACTTGAATATCGTGGTAAACACTTAAGCCCCTGTCACAACCCATCGTGCGTGCAATTCGTTCGTACGTTTTTTGGGGAGGCCACGGTCGCTACGTTTTTCTGAAAACGTAGGGTGGATTTATCAAGAACAGAGAGGGAGTTTGCCAACGCACGTCAAACGCACGTCGTACGTACGTGGCCCGTCGTCACGTCTGGTAGTGAGGAGCTGCGTGCATCGTACGATGCGCACGTGGTACGTGCGTGTGGCGTGCGTACAACGTGCGTACAACGTGCGTACAACGTGCGTGTGATGTGCGATTATCACATTGTCATACGGGGCCGTGCGTCTCACGTACAGTGTCCTTACACCACGCACGTTGTAAGTGCGGGCGAGTGCAATGGGGTTTTTCCCGCCCGATTGACAGGTGCTTGGTACACATTGTCACATGTGCTGGCGCCACAAGATGCCGCCCATTCCACCGCTCCGGGTCCTGATGCTGCAAGAGCAACTTCAGATGGCAGCACAGGAGTTCGACGTTGTACGTGCTTACTCGGTACGTTGTACGTGCTTACTCGGTACGATCGACGTGAGTTTTCTTTAATTATTTGATAGTTAAACTTTGGACGTGCCGAGTAAGTACGAACTACGCACGTACAACGCACGTTGTACGCACGTGCAACGTGCGTCGTTCGTAGAGAAAGTGTGAGTGGGTAAGCTTGAAAAAAAACGCACGATGTCGGTGCGTTGTGCGAGCGGTTGTCGTACAGGGCACGCACGTCGATCGTTCGGAGGAAAATTCGCAGCCCGTTCGTAGACTGCACGCAGCGAAAGTTCTGCATGCACTAAAAGTTCTACGACAAGTCTGCGTGTTCCAAATTTGTCCAAAATCGGTACGGCGTCGGTACCGAGGACGCACGAATTCCCCAATATACCCCACGTTTTTGTCGGTAGACAGCACGCAGCTGCACGAACGACGGGTTGTGACAGCCGCTTTAATGGTGTCCTGTTAAAGACGCCTTATGCTCGGAATCAACTCTTTCAGTGAACGTAACACATTCGCAATTAGCACTTCCTATTCGTACAGTTGACGGGAGCATCGTAATAACAATTTGCTCACGATAATAATGCTACGATAAACAAGAGTAAAGTACGATGTGACACTTAAGCTGGAATTCGATGTGTTCGTATTCGTGCGTTATGCGTGTCACGTGATGCGTGTTGCGTGAGTCGTGATGCGTATTGGCAGTTCCCATATGTGCGTGACTAACGTATATACATTGCAGTGTGATTATCCAATTTGACCTTTTTGTATATGAACACGAGATGGCAATGTCGAATAACAAGAATCTTCAGAGAGAACTTGAGATTGAAGAAGATATCTTGCTAATTGTTGGATTTGTATATCGTTATTTAAAGAAAAAAAAGAGCAAATGTTGTTGGTTTTAAGGGCATCTTTATAATCCTTCCTTGGGGCATCATAAAGAGATGGATTTTCAAGATTCTCAAGAATTGAATCAGGTATAAAATTGCGAGACATGTCGACACGTGCAATTTGTTTGGAAAACCACGTGGTCTGTGATAGGAAAACCCCAGGGGAATCCCCACTTTTGGTATCCGTATAGACGCGTATTGCGTATTCGGACACTCTTTTGAGTGTCCCGGGGAACACGTACTACGCTCTGCGCATCACGCTTTACGCATTACGTGTTCATGGAATCAACTACTACCATTTTAGTGCAAAGTCTTAAATACGCATTACGTACTACGCATTACGCAGTATGCACTCCGTAGACATGGAATCCCGGCCCTATGCACCACGTGCATAGTGCGTGTATTTCACGATGTTTCCCGATGATCGCGAAAGTTTTGAGCATGTTCAAAACATTTTACCCAATCCTAGCTCAATACGACCTTCGCCAAAAAGCCACGTGCACATCAAGTTCGTTGTAAGTGTGAATGGCGTGTGTATCCAGAACATATAGGTGCATATCAAGATGAAGTTGCACGTGATACATCGCGGATGACATCGTGTAAGTGTGACCGTAGCATAGGTGCATGCAGAACTTTCGCTGCGTGCGAGCTGCGTATTTTCCACACGTACGACTTCCGTGCTTGCACTCTACTGATACTGTACGCACAACGCACGGACTCTGTGAGTGTTTTTCACATTGACACATACTCCACGGACGACGCACTTAGTACGTGCGTGCTCCGCACGTTGCAAGTGCGGTGTCAGTGCGTCGTCCGTGCTTACTCGACACTTCCCCAGTACAACCGACAAATGAGCATGCAACACTCACGTTGCCAGTGCCGAGAAAGCACGTGCTCTGCAATTACAACGTACGTTGTGCGCACTGATTTCTGCTGTTGTTATGCGCTGCCATTTGAAGCTGCTCTTGCAGCATCAGAAGCGGGAGTCTCTGAGTTGAATGGGCGGCATCTTGAGGCAGCAGCTCTAAAAGAGAACGTCTGGAGGTCGCCCTATACCCCCACCCCCTGGGTGCCTGAAATCGGCCTGAAAAACTTAAGTTCATTGCACTTGCACGCACTTACAACGTGCGTGTAAGTAATGACATCGTGCGTGTGCAGCACATGTAAGTACGGCATCCGAGCGATAACGTGGCAATCGTACGTCACACGCAAGGAGTAAGTACGTTGTAAGCACTTACAACGCACTTACCACGTGCGAAACGTACGTTGCACGTAGCAGATCACGGCCAGGCATTTCGTGCGGGCAACGTACTTACACCTTGCGTGTGACGTGCGTTGATTTTTCTCCCTCCCTGCGTTTTCCACATCCTCCCCACGTTTTTCAGAAACTTGGCCTCCCCAAAAAACGTACGGACAAAAAAACGTACGGTGGGTTGGGAGCGAGGCTGAACCGAACCGATGCGATTCGTAGCCACCGCAGACACCATAGTCAACTGTTGAATGAGTTACCATTGTCTTCAGATCTTTCTGCGTCTGTGCAGGTAATCAGGGGAGGAGTCCCATCTAGCTTTGAGCTCACTATATATGTGTTTTGAGGTTGTCTTTGAAGACAACAGTGAAGTAGATGTAATAAAGTAATTTAGATGTATTGGCCAATTTCTTTCGTATACCCTTTGAATCTGGTAAACCTTACCTTATGTTCATCTTCTTCTCCAGTTCCAAAAGGTCTAGAGAGCTGAAAAGTTGTGTGCAGACTTCTTGGCCAATGGGGATTCTAAATTGTAGATTTCGTGACCCCGTGACCCCAAATGGGGTCACCGGGGTCACATCCTTAAAAACCTATTTTCATCTTCTTCTCCAGTTCCAAAAGGTCTAGAGAGCTGAAAAATTGTGCGCAGACTCCTTGGCCAATGAGTGGAGGCCTTGTCATAAAAACCTATTTTCATCTTCTCCAGAACAAATGTACCTAGAAGGATGTAATGTTGTGTGCATACTCTTTAGCCAATGGGGATTCTAAATTGTAGATATGGTGACCCTGTGGTGCCCCAAATAAGGGTCTCAAGCCATGACCTAAAATTCTAGTTCAGTCTTCATCATTAAACTATATAAACCCTGATGAGCTACAGAGCCCATGGCTCTATTTTTAATGTATTTTTCGTTTCTCTGCAACCAAATATTTTTTGGCCAAGGCTTTCAGAATGATAAATAATGCGGCCAAAAAATTTGGTTGCAGTCTCAAACTCGCTAAAACCTCGACTTTGATGCTGGTTTACTTCCTGCAACCAAATTCTTTTATTGATGGTTCTTCTATTATATTAAGGCACATTTTCTCCACTCTTAGATTCACTGGACATAACCTACATTTGATGAATTGGTTGCATTTACGGCTCGATTTAGACCCCTCGTCATCCGGACCCTTCAATTACTCTTAGGCCATAATTATAAGTAAACCTACAGGTGTCCAATAAATAAAAATACCCCGTATCTAGAAAGTTTCTAGTGCGTATCTAGAACGTTTCTAGTGCGTATCTAGAAAGATTCTAGTGCGTATCTAGAAAGTTTCTAGTGCGTATCTAGAAAGTTTCTAGAACGTTTCTTGAAACGTTCTAGTGCGTATCAAGAAATTTCTAGAAATTTCGAGTTTTTATTTTATCTGAGATATTCAAATATTTCTTTCATATTCTGAAACTACATGTTGACTTTGCCATAATTTGTACAATTTCAACAATGTCTCTCAACTAGGGTAGCAGGAAATTGATGTTTAGTTTCGGGCACTCCTCGTTATAACGCACCCTTCTTAACTGCTCAGGGGTAGTCTAATTACACCAGTCCGTGTAGTGATCTTTTGTAGCTGGCAAGTTAACCAGAGAAGGACATTCAGCGACGATAAAAGTAAGTATGTGTTTGTGTAGAAGAATTATAATTGTAGACAATGTAAGTGGGTTTAAGTGAGACCTCAACGATATCGACTAGCGACTCAAACTGATCCTGTACACATTTCAATGAATACATTGTGACAAATTTACGATCATTGACATTCTACATATTATATATCATGAGCCATTTTACAAAACAATTACTAGTTTCATTGCTTTGACATCGTCCAAACATGTTAGTCAACAAACAATCTATTATAGAATATTTTAAAATATGTAATACCATAGCTCATGTCTGATTTTGATATATTAATAAAACGAAAATCGAAATACAACATGTACATGTTTTTTGATGAAACGGCCATCAGTATTTTCCAAAATATCATGCCTCGAAGCAGCAATTATTAGGGAATTAGAAAAGGATTAAAACGTCATATTCATACCTTCTCTCGCAATCATCGTAATTATTGCTTCTTTTATGTCACATTTGTAATTGTTATTGAAGCGTTGACATAAGCTCTCAGCTTGTTTGCCAATCCATTTTAATGAATAATACATGTTTAAACCAATTTCAAAACTATTATTTATAGCAACAGTGCAATATTTCATAATACTAACTTACATATTGTTGATTTAGTTTCTTATTGACCAAAGTAAACGATCCCAATACTTCAGAAAACACATTCACCGAACATACTCTGTAACTGTTATGTGAAATTTTTTTTTTTTGTTATAATGTATGTTATGTGTAATAAAGTATAAATACAGTCCACGTCACGGGGAGCGATATGTATATGACCATTCATATAGGGAAAATAGCAATGTTTATCAATCACTGTAACATCTGGACATATTTTGTTTAAATCACTAATATATATGAACGGGACAATGTCAACTTGACATGACCATCATCCTTGGAACATGACACCGTCAAAACAACTCTCTACTCCAATTTCCTTTACAATTACTCATTACACTCACCCCTAGAATTCTGTCCTTGTGCAATCAACCGAGCGACACATGTACGTGGCGTGTACAACCGAAATGCTTTTCAAGGTCAAAGGGGCATAACTCAAATATCCCCTTTTAAAACTCATTTTCCTCTCTTTAAAGTTGAAATCCGCCTAAACTTAAGAAGTTACACATTTAAATTTTGGACATAAGGGACTTCATATATAAAGAAAGATAAACTCACGGGCAAAAGAAAGTATATCTTCTTTTCAACAGAGTCAAACACAAAATATTTCTGCTTGATAAACTCGGTTTTGATTGTTTGTGATGAGGATATATCTCGTTAAGAGATATACACAATTTCATTCATGAGAGTATGATATTTAATATTTTATATCTGTTCACGTACACACGGGGTGCTGAAATAGCTATTTCAAAAGGTATTTTGGGAAATAATTCTGGGTATTTAAGGTAAAATTTTATGAAATATGGAAATTATGTTAGTGCAAGATGGTATCGACATAATGGACTTCCTTTGACTTTAAATCAATGACGCATCGTTGCTGTAGGATGTCCTAAAATAAGCCAGAAAGCCATATTTCACTCTCCTATCTCGCCTGGTTAAGGAGATTCTATAACGACGATTTTTGAAAAGCCGTGTTTTTCAGAATTATGAACAGATAATGTTTCAAAATTTACAGACAAAGTTAGTTTGCTTTTAGAGACATGGTGTAACTATGTTTCAATCTTGTTCATCACTCGTTGATTAACATATCTTGCGTTGTTGTACCTATACTTTCTTTTGCTCGTGAGTTTATTAGGCCCCCAAGGCAAAACATTGAATATATGAGTGTCAATTGTACATTCACTATTTGTTACAAAAGCAACATTAAACCTATGGTCCCAAATGTACACTTAAAATTATATTCTCAAACTTATACGGCGTGTACATGTTGTCTTTATAATGATACCTAACGTGTGAAGATGCGTCGAACAGAACAAAAGTTATTAGACATGCAAGAAATAGACGTTGAAATGTATCACCAGTTGACAGTTGGTATGAACACGGCTGTGCACAGCGGGACTAATAGTTGCGTATGATCAAATATTTTGTCATCAACCCCAGGGGCAACAGTAAAACCCGGTGTTGCATTAAGTGTTTTAGTACATTTAATCATGAGTAAAATCATGGTGACACCTGAATGAAATAAAACATTATGTGTCATTTATAACTTCAGAAAGTTCGTCACCAAAACGTGAAATACTCTCATTATTAATAACAAAAACATTATAATAGGCTGTGTTTGTTGTAGGTTCATGCACATCACGTCACTATATGAAAATATAGAGCTATGGGCTATGTAGCTCATCAGGCTTTATATACTTATTCACATTTTAAACACATTTTAAATGCAATTTATATAGAGACCTTACCCGTCTGACCTATCTTTGAGGCCAGAGATAAAATCCCCTACAAATAAAGACACACTTGAAGATTAAATTCATTACCTTTGTTTCCTTCAAATCACCTCCCTTTAAAGAGCACATAAAATCTCAAGATGAATAGCTTTTCAGATCATGACGTCTCTGACCTATATTTGGGATCGCAGGATCACAAAATCTACAATTTAGAATCCTCCGTCGCCAACGAGTTTGCACACGACTTTTCAGCTCTCTAGACCTTTTGGAACTGGAGAAGAAGATGAAAATTGGTTTTTAAGGTTGTGATCCTTGTGACCCTATTTGGGGTCAGGGGGTCACGAAATCTACACTTTAGAATTCCTATTAGCCAAGGAGTCTGCACACAACTGTTCAGCTCTCTAGACCTTTGGGAACTGGAGAAGAAGATGAAAATAGGTTTTTGGGATTGTGACCCCTGTGAACCCATTTAAGGTCACGTGTCATGAAATCTACAATTTAGAATCCCCATTAGCCATGGAGTCTGCACACAAAATTTCAGATCTCCAGATCATTTGGAACTGGAGAAGAAGATGAAAATAGGTTTTGGGGCTGTGACCCCTGTGACCCCATTTTAGGTCACGGGGTCATGAAATCTACAATTTAGAATTCATATTAGCCAAGGAGTCTGCACGCAACTTTTCAGCTCTCTAGACGTTTTGGAACTGGAGAAGAAGATGAAAATAGGTTTTTGGGGTTGTGACCCCTGTGACCCCATTTGAGGTCACGGGGTCATAAAATCTACAATTTAGAATCCCCATTAGCCAAGGAGTCTGCACACACAATTTCAGCTCCCTTGACCAAGTGGTTCTGGAGAAGAAGATGAAAATGCGAAAAGTTTACAGACGGACGGACGGACGCCGGACACCATGCCATGCCATAAGCCCATCGGGAACTGGAGAAGAAGATGAAAATAGGTTTTTGGGATTGTGACCCCTGTGAACCCATTTGAGGTCACGGGATCATGAAATCTACAATTTAGTATTTCCATTAGCCAAGGAGTCTGCACACAACGTTTCAGCTCTCCAGACCATTTGGAACTGGAGAAGAAGATGAAAATAGGTTTTGGGGCTTGTCAACCCTGTGACCCCATTTGAGGTCACGGGGTCATGAAATCTACAATTTAGAATCCCCATTAGCCAAGGAGTCTGCACACAAAATTTCAGCTCTCTAGACCTTTTGGAACTGGAGAAGAAGGTGAAAATAGGTTTTTGGGATTGTCACCCCTGTGACCCCATTTGAGGTCACGGGGTCATGAAATCTACAATTTAGAATTCCTATTAGCCAAGGAGTCTGGACACAAAATTTCAGCTCTCTAGACCTTTTGGAACTGGAGAAGAAGATGAAAATAGGTTTTTGGGATTGTCACCCCTGTGACCCCATTTGAGGTCACGGGGTCATGAAATCTACAATTTAGAATCCCCATCAGCCAAGAAGTCTGCACACATAATTTCAGCTTCTTAGACCAAGTGGTTCTGGAGAAGAAGATGAAAATGCGAAAAGTTTACGGACGGATGGACGGACGGACGGACGCCGGACACCATGCCATGCCATAATCCCATCGGGCCTTTCAGGCCAGATGAGCTAATGATATGTTATATCGATATCAGGTATACTAAATCCTACGTACCAATGTTCTTGGCGTTTACAATGTATTAAACACTCACTCACTGCGTTGTTTGTGGTAAGGCTAGCTTTTTAATAATCCGTATTGCACTAAAAAAGTCTCTAGGATTAATGTTATCTGGTTAGCTGACTTCAAGAAATATATTGACTTGGCCATATTTTGATAAATGTGTTACTTGAATGATTTTCAGTAAGATGTAATCTTGCTTATTAGTTAACATGCGTATGTGTTTATTTCTAGAGATTGAATAATGAAGGAGTTGAGTAATGAATGTCAAGACATAGGGGCAAGAATGAGCTAAGAAACCTCGTATTGTAAGTGATAAAGAAACTACAATCCATATCACACGTTGTATAACCCATCGAATACTAAATTCTAAGAACCATTTTACGATTACCCGTTTTCCTAGCCTAACAATATTGATACAAGCAATACGTATGGGGGGTATTTAGATCCAAGGTTATATAATTATAATTTCTGATACACTGAGTCACGCATACATTTTCATACTTAATTATTGTATTCACCTTTGAAATTGTGTTCAACTTTAATGGGGACATTTTGATTTTTTGTCCTGTAAACCAGAGATTATTAGAGCGTTAAATTAACCTTGCATAACCGACAGTTACTAATGAACTGGTTGTCGGTGGTCAGCTCGTTAAAGAGATAAAACACAGAGGCTGCCAAAGAGTTTTACGAGACACGCATGAACAGCAATGTTGCAATGTATTTCATGTATACGTGTATATCTCTAATTAAACAGTCATGGCTGGTGTATATGACCAGACAGTTTCCTGTCATCCCAGGTATTGAGGACACCGGTTCAGCAACTCAAACGCGGTTAGCTGGGGACCCGCCGTTGTGTCATTCATTCAATGGCACGATTACATCATGAAGTATACAAGCCGATTGAAAGAAGGAAATATATATGTATATTTGAAAGAGGGTGTTCTGTCAGGCATTACTTTATGTATTTAAGAAACTATTTTCATCTCTTCAATAAGCTGATATCTTGATTATCTCATTTAACACCGATGGAGAGAATTTATAACATTTGAATTTGAACTTAAAATCACAATTTCAGATGAAAATATTACTTAGAGTAATATCTGTATGACTTTATATTTGAAAACTTGATAAAGATAAGTAAACATTATTCAAAAACATTAACAATGAGAAGTGAAGTTATGTATTCGCGCTACTAGTGCTGAAAGCTTTGTTATGGCACAATAAAACATTGTTTATTAGGTTAACGATTAGTTATCTGTTACTCTGTAAATATTCTATTTATAATATATAGTTTTATAATTTAGTGATTATATATATATATATATATATATATATATATATATATATATATATATATATATATATATATATATATATATATATATATATATATATATATACTCTGTCAGGTTAGAAAAAGTATAACTTCTTATCACTGAGTGGGAATTCGTTTGTTCGACTAAAATACTATACATTGATAAAGTATATCACATTATCACAAGTATTTGGCATCTCTCATTATCCCAACCACAACTAACTCTCGATAAACGGACGTAAATCCCCCACAAAAAATACATCCACCAAAATTGTATTTGACATGACAGGGGGCTCTGGTTAAAGTTATCTTAATGAGTAGACCTAGGGTCATAGGCATTCATTTGCTCATAGTAAATTGTTCTTTTATAATAAAACCCAGTAAGTATTGGATCCGTTTAATGAGTAGAATTCAGTTGTCTGTGGGTATTTAAGAAACCTATAGACTTAACCAAGGCAGTAATATTGTATTTGTGGCGGTTCTCAAGAATAATTCGACAAATAAAACGTAAGAAATGTACATTTAGTACTATTTCGTAACATGTTTGAAGGGGTATTGAAAACTATACTAAACACTCAAAAGATTAAAAAAAACTAAAATACCAAAGTACAAAATGAACATTTTGAAATCCATTTCCATTCTCAACTATTATACCCTTTTAATTGTTTTCAACTTTGGGAAGGCCATCGGAAACTTTGTCCTCAAACCAATAGATCAGTAGAGCGGAACATCAACCTTTATCCATCAACTCTATTTATTGTATAAACAACTCATCTCCAATCTCTTGTAAAAACAATTCATGTATATAACCCGGCTGTTTCCCCACTTGTGTACCACTTGCTTGACAACGACATTAGAACCTATGTCGAAACGTCGCTTTCAAAGAATAAAGAAGTTGTATATCCATAAAATCGTCTCTATTCTTCATCAACAATAAGCTTGAGAAACTCACGTTCGTGCACACTGTTGTCAATTATTCTAATGTATATGAACTGGTTGTTGATGGTATTTTGCATGAGCTGATAAAACACAATCGCAGACGCCGCAAAAGAGCTACATAAGAGACACGCGTGTGTACATCAGTGTCGCAATCAATTGTATATATACGTAGACGTATACAAGAAATTAAATCACCGGGGCTGTTGTACACGACTCGACAGTTTCCGGTCATTGGGAACCACTCGTCATACTCGGGTATTGATGATACCTGCACAGGCGTGATTAGCAGGCCGGGTATTCAAAGCATAGTCGTGGAGCGTCTTTAACTTCATGATACAGCGTAATTAAACACTGAAGTTTAAATTCTTTGGTTTTGATATCGTCAATCTAATCCTATAGTTCTTTAATTATAACAAACATGAAAGGTCACACGTTTCGTGTTCACTGCAGTATAGTATGAAAATCAGCGTGTAAATAGATAACACTTTTGAACAATGGTGAGCTCACGAATATGAAATATTAGCAAATTTGAAAAAGTTATGCATACTATTTATTTCATTACATATGTTTCGTATTGGTAAGTATCCACACTTATACGTGAGTTTATAGACGTCTGTGACAATGTCATTAAAACCCCATTTCCACAAAGATGAAGATTATTTTATATAAGTGTCACACACAAACTGACTTATGAGGCACTATAAAACATATTATTTAAATACCTATCTGTTGACTAGACCTACTTTGCCTTACCTCCCAGGGGTAATGCTATTTCAACCTTAATACAGACGAACTTGAAGAATGGATGAGGGGTGCGTAAAATCCCTTATCCAAGGGCCGGTAAGTCTAGATGGTCTCGTGACGTCACTACCTGTTCATATCACTCTCCTAAAAGTTGCAGAGCAATGCAGACGTGTTTTGTTCTGTGACTGGGGTTTTAGCGACTTGTGTTGCTAACTTGCTATTTTTCTCTTGTTAGTTCAAGAGATATCCTCAACTTTGTTCTTCGATAGTGCAGGTTGTGTTTGCAATCTGTTTTTCTAGTAGGTGTTAGATTTCAAGGGGCCTTGTTGACATGTGCTAGCTAGCGACCATCCGGAGTAGGTGGATTGCATGCGCCGCACGTGCAGCTCGTGATTCTTTGTTTTCTCTCACCTGACTGTTGGGTGTTTGACTTGCGTAGGGTAAAGGAGCAGTGGTATCTCTCCTACGCGGGTGACTCGCTTCGCTTGTCATCCGCTTTCGCTTGTCATTCGCCATTCGTTCCGAGTGCTGACTGTTAGGTGTTTGTCTTGCGTATGGTAGAGGAGTAGTGGCATCTCTCCTAATCGTTTGACTCGCTTCGCTGGCCATTCGCTTTCGCTTGTCACGCGCTTTCGGTCTGTACTCTAGTGTTAACTGTGGGTTGTTGACTTGCGTACGGTAAAGGAGCTAGTGGAATCACTCCTAATTCGCTTGTCATACGCCTGTCGGTTGTACTCTAGTGCTAACTGTTAAGTGTTTGTCTTGCGTATCGTAGAGGAGTAGTGGTATCTCTCCTATTTCGTTTGGCTTGCTTCGTTTGTCATTCGCTTTCGCTTGTCATACGCTTATCGGTCTGTACCTTAGGGAACTGTGGGTTTGACTTGCGTAAGGTAAAGGAGCAGTGGTATCTCTCCTACGCGGGTGACTCGCCTCGCTTGTCATTCGCTTGTCGCTTGTCATTCGCCTGCGGTCCGTACTCAAGTGCTTCGCGTCTCGCTTGGCTTCTCGCCTCGCCTGTCACTGGCTCGCTAGTTGTTCGCCTTAGGTGAGTCACTAGCTTGGTTAAGGAGCAGTGGATACACTCCTCGTCAGTGACTCGCGTTGCCCGTTGCTAGCTTTCGCCTACCATTCGCCTTTGGCTTCGCCTTAGGTCGATTCTACGTGACTCACCCTTAGGGTGATTCACTTTGGTTCAAGTGACTCGCTACGCCAGTCACTTAGGGTTTGGTTCGACTTAGGTCGATTATACGTGACTCACCCTTAGGGTGATTCACTTTGGTTCAAGTGACTCGCTACGCCAGTCACTTAGGGTTTGGTTCGACTTGGGTCGATTATACGTGACTCATCCTTAGGGTGATTCACTTTGGTTCAAGTGACTCGCTACGCCAGTCACTTAGGGTTTGGTTCAACTTGGGTCGATTATACGTGACTCATCCTTAGGGTGATTCACTTTGGTTCAAGTGACTCGCTACGCCAGTCACTTAGGGTTTGGTTCGACTTGGGTCGATTATACGTGACTCATCCTTAGGGTGATTCACTTTGGTTCAAGTGACTCGCTACGCCAGTCACTTAGGGTTTGGTTCGACTTGGGTCGATTATACGTGACTCATCCTTAGGGTGATTCACTTTGGTTCAAGTGACTCGCTACGCCAGTCACTTAAGGTTTGGTTCACGCACGAATGTTATGTGAATAAAGATTGATTTATCTTGTAAGTGTTTAGCCTAGTTTTTGGTTTGGCTTGTTCGTCTTTGTTTACCTTGGCGGGTGGTTACTTGATTTTGACTTTGTGCTCTTCGAGTTTTTGTTTCAACTCTCTTGATTGCATATCGTCAGAGTTGTTGTGCTTTTGCTCCGCCGCTTGGGTGTTTCACGTGTGTGACTCACCTCGTCTACGCTACTATACGCCGTGTAGGTGACTCGACTGTCTCTACCTTCGCTTACGTTACGCGTTTTATCGTTACCGTTCGCCATGTACTCCGCCTTCTGCACGAACTGCGGGGGCAGGAAGTCCGCCTCTAAGGATCCGCACTTGTTATGTAGAAAGTGCAAGGACCTTTGCGAAGAGGATTACCGTTGAGACGAGTGCGCTCCTCTCTCCGAATCGGAGTTCCACGCGTACGTTTCCGCCATACGCAAGTCGGTGGCCGATAGGGCTGTGTCACAGAAGCGTACGTCGTCAGCTCAACGTAGGGAGTTGTCTCCCATTCGTCATCCGTCTCCGGTGGAGGATGTAGACATTGTCCTCACCGAACGGGCGGATGAATTCGACAGGTAATCGGACCTGTCCGAACCCGCTGGGGGGTCGAAGTTACGCTCCCCCCCTCCGCCGTCGTTTTCCGGTTCTCGTTCGCGGACTCACCCGTTGTCCCCTCATTCGCCGGACAAACGGTTGTCTCCGCTTAGACTTAAGGTGGGCGGACCCACTACGCCCAAGAGCAAGAAGAAGAAGTCCAAGAAGGCTAGGTTCGACAAGGTCGATCCGTCCCTCCTTCTGGCATCCGTCAAGGATATGGTCTCTTCCTTGCTCGATGCGCGTTTGGGTCCGCGGAACTTACCCACTCACACTACGACTACGCAACCGTGTGAGCCCTATGCGGATGACGTACCTCAGGGTGCGCGTTCCTCGTCCGCTAGGGCCTCCGCACCCGCGACTCCTTCGCGTACCCCTCGCACCCTGCGCGGCGTGTCACGGTGATGTCACCCTTACGTGACTCCTCGCCGGACTCACCGGAACGTGACATCCGCTACGTGGACGTGTCGAACCCTCCGTTCATCAGTATAGAAACGGAGGCGGAGGGTACGGGATTGTCGGAGGGTCCTCCAGTGGTTGACGCAATAGCTATGCTATCCGAAGTGGCTTCGTTCGCGGACGTTCCACTTAGCCAAGTCAGCGTGACGGGTCCGCGCACGTCGGCGGCCAGGAGGGCTTCCTTTGGCCCTGATGGCGAGGTACCTCCCGCGCGTCTTGCCCTTCCACCTCATAGGCTCCTGTTGGAGGCCACCGAGGATATGGAGCAAGTCGTATCATCTGCGATGCCCAATCCTCTGCTTCCGCCTTTGGTGGTGCCGGACAAGCGCAGACGGCGTCTGCCCTTGTATCCGGTCCCTTTTCAGCTTGTTCCGCCTCCCCTTGATCAGGGGGCATCCCGGTTGTTTACCACCAACCTGCTTCACTGCGTGTCTGAGGCACAGTTCTCTCATCTTGACAGGGAGGCGCGTTCGGTGTTAGGCTTGGGGAAGAACGTGGCTTTCACATGTCAGGCGATGCTGGCTTGTGCTAAGCAGGCGGGCATGGAGGCGGGGGACCCGGTGTTGTTCAAAGCGTTTGGTGATGTGGCTGCGGACCTTGCGCAGATCATGTTGTCAGCGTCGCGAATTTCATCGAGTATAACAGTGCTTCGCAGAGACAATTTCCTCTACCGGTCAGGTCTCAACCCCGATCATAAGAACTTGCTTCGACATGCCCCTGCTCACACTGAAACTCTGTTTGGTGGTCGTATCCCGGAGGTTTTGAGAGCACGACAGGAGGCCAAACAGCAAGACCTCACTAATCGGCTCGTCACGCAGAGGCAAACGACACCAAAGCGTCCGCAGACCAGTTTTCGTCAGGGGCAAGGCCAGGGCAGTGGCCAACCTTCCCCCAAGAAAGCGAAAACGGACTTTCAGCGGGGAGGTCGTGGCCGTGGATCCACGGGTCAGTCCCCCAAGTCCCCCCGGCCTGGCGCCGGAGGTCGTACCCCGCAAAAGAAGTGGAGGAAGTGACTCGTGGTCACCCCCTCTGCTCCCTCCTCCACTCGTCCCGGTATCGGGTTCGGAGCCTCTGCCTTCAACACTTTCGATAGTCTCTCTCGTCTCGCCTTGCATGTTTTCACTTAAGTGTTTTCGTTCTACGTTTTCGTGAGTTTACACTCTGGGTGTTTTTGGAGTGATTAGCTATCAGAAGGGTTGTTTTCCTCCTATGTCAGAACTTCGTTCTTACACTACTCTAAGACTTTGCGTTTCGCGTCGTGAATCGACTGTCATTCACCACGCGCCTGTCAGTAAGTGACCTTACTGTCACTCACCTCGCCCACGTTAGTGTTAACTGATTGAGGGTCAATCTCCTGTCACTCACTTCATCAGCTTACGCGCATGGGTCAGTGATTGACTATCACTCACGTTGTTACTTCAATATGTACTCTGCCTTCTGCACGAATTGCGGAGGTAGGAAGTCCACTATCAAGGATCCTCACTTGCTGTTTAGGAAGTGTAAGGACTTGTGTGAGAAGGATTTTCGTTGCGACGAGTGCGTGTTGGTGTTTTTGGAGTAATTAAGCTATCGGAAGTGTTGCTTCTTAGTGTCAGGAATTAGTTCTTACACTACCTTATGTAGGTGTTTCGCGTCATTGACTCGTGTGTCATTCAGGGGCGGGATAGCGCAGTGGTTAGCACGTTCAGCTTCGGATCAAAAGGTCCGGGGTTCGAATCCCGCCAGGGGCACGGCAACTTTGTCTGCAGTAGAGAACTGTTCTACACGCAGTTAGGTTTGGCTGCAATGCTACTCTGATTTTCAGCGTAATACCAACCATGGTTCGCTAGTTCCAGCCGCTGCTCGAAGGTTTCACCGCAGTGCATAGCCACATGGCGTTGCGGGCTTTCTCCCTGCCATAATACTAGCAGCCGCAATATAAGTGAAATACTCTTGGAAGCGGCGTTAAACCCCAACTCACTCACTCACTCGTGTGTCATTCACTTCGTCTAGTTTACGCAAGTTAGTGACGCGCCTGTCGCTCATCTGTTAAGTGAATTGAGCGTCACTCACCTGTCACTCACCTGGCCTAGACTACACACGTTAGTGGCTCGTCTGTCACTCGCCTACTAAGTGACTCGACTGTCACTCACCTCGTCTAGATTACACGCGTCAGTGTCTCGTCTGTCACTCACCTACTAAGTGACTCGGCTGTATCTCCTGTCACTCACATCGTCTAGCTTACTCGTGTCAGTGGCTCGTCTGTCACTCACCTGTTAAGTGATTTGAGTTTCACTCACCTCCCCTAGCTTACATGCGTCAGTGACTCGTTGTCAATCACCTGGTAGTGTCTCGAGGGTCTCGTCAGTGACTCGGCTATCAGTCACCTAGTTACTCTACTACCTCGGTGTTTGCGTCACTACGTACTCTGCATTTTGTACATTTGCGGAGGTAGGAAGTCTGTTAGGTCTTGCCTTGTATGAAGTGCAAGGACCTGTGTAACGAGGGTGTCATTCTTTCGTCTTCAGACTTCCTGGAGTATGTTTCGGCCATTCGTAGGTCTGGTACTTCTTCCTGGAAGCGCAGTGGCAACGGAACGTGGCAGTCTTCAGGGGGTTGTGTCTCCTGTTCGGCACCCCTCTGAATCTTTGCATTCTTTCAGTTTGTTAATTAAGAACTGGTTCATCGTCCCATGTTTTGGATTTTGCAACAAGTCTGGAACTGTTACAAAACCCGGCAGCTGTTGAGGCTGGTCTTGCCTCACTCGCCTAGGAGAGCCCAAGGGCTAGATAAGCGAGTGTTGGGGGTGTACCTGAGGTCATTGATGCGTACAAGGCGGTCGTGGGCTCGAGCCATCAATCAACACCAACATGTCTGCTATCCTGTCTGTCCTCAGGAAGAGATCGCCAGGGTTGGATGTGTCGGTCCTCAAGGACCTCATTAAAACTTTCCGTTTGGTTGACGGCAGGTCCAGGCTTCGTCCACCTGAGTGGGACTTAGCCATTGTGCTCAACCACCTTCGCTCCGATACGTGAACCGCTCTCCGACGTGTCCCTTCTCCCTCTCACATGCAAGGTTTTTTTTCTGGGGGCTATGGCCTCCGCAGCGCGGATTTCGGAAATCCATGCGTTGCAGGCGGACCTTCTACGTTATGAGGTCAGGGAGGGGCGGATCGACCTCTCTTGAGTTGGCTCCCGACTTTGTCTGTAAGGACCAGGCAGCTTATGAAGCTGACCGTACGTTCTCTATCTCAGAGGCATTTCTCTATTATGTGTGCCTTGTAAGATTTATTCAGACATTTTAAACTTTCGCTTTAGTAAGTGGCTGGAAGATAACGATATATTGGCTGAAGTTCAAAATGGTTTCCGCACTTCAAGAAGTACACATGAACATTTATATAGTCTTTTCTCCATTGTGAATAACAGAAAGTTATCTAAGCAATCTACATTTGTTTGTTTTATCGATGCAATGAAAGCTTTTGATAACGTAAATAGGAATTGTTTATGGTATAAGTTGTTGAAGATGGGTATTAACGGTAAATTTCTCCATGCAGTTCAGTCAATGTATGATGGCACGTCATCTCAGGTTCGTATTAATGATAGTCTCACTGATGTGTTTGAAGTAAACTCTGGTGTTCGTCAAGGTTGTGTTTTGTCACCGACACTTTTTTCAGTTTATATTAATGATTTGGCTTACGAATTGGAAAGTTTGCATTGTGGTATAAACATCGATGGGCATATGTTGAGTTCTTTGTTTTATGCTGATGATGTTGCATTGTTTGCACCGGATGAGGAGTCTCTACAGCGTATGCTAGATTGTGTTGATCGATGGTGTTCTCGTTGGCGCATATTGGTTAATATAAATAAGACTAAAGTTGTACATTACCGTCCTTGTTCAGTTAAACGCTCCGAGTTTGTATTTTCATTAGGTAGTGATGTTGTTACTTATAGCTGTGCTTATAAATACTTGGGTTTATGGTTTCATGAGAATCTTGATTTGAATTTTACGGCTAGAGAAATATCTAAGTCTGCCAATAGGGCATTGGGTGTAATATTTTGTAAGTTTAAAGCAGTTGGTGGCATGGATTATAAGGTTTACAATAAGTTATACGATAATCTCGTTCAGCCCATTCTCTCATACGGAGCTGCTGTTTGGGGAACACGGCAATATAGTTGCATTAATGCAGTTCAAAATCGTGCAGCTCGGTTCTTTTTAGCAGTAGGTAGCAAAACCCCTAATTTAGCAATACGTGGCGAAATGGGCTGGGTGTCTCAATATACTAAGCAAAAGATCGAGGTTCTTCGTTTTTGGCGTAAACTTAATATTCTCGAGTCTTATAGAATACCTAGTATTATCAGTAGATGGTCAGGTCGTTGGCGAAGATCTTGGTATAATGGAGTTCATAAATTATTGGTCAGCTATCATTTACCTGTAACTGATTTGTTTAATATTTCTTATGAGGAGTTTACTGTGGCTAGAGAACATCTTAAGGCCTTAGACTGTTATAATTGGTTTTCTGGACTTTGGAATGATAGCGGGCAAGAAAATGGAAATAAACTACGTTCATATCGTCTTTTCAAAGATTTTCTGCAGGTTGAACGGTATGTTGAAATTATTATGCCTCGGGCTCACCGTAGTCTATTGAGTAAATTTCGCTGTGGCACTTTGCCATTAGAGGTAGAAGTGGGTAGATATTCTCGTCCTAAAGTTGCTCTTCATGATAGGGTTTGTACCCGTTGTAGCAGTAATGTTGTCGAGGATGAATTGCATTTTTTGGTTGACTGTGATTTTTATTCAGATCTCAGATATAATCTTTGGATAGATGTAACGACAGCTCATCCTACATTCCAGTCCATGTCATCAATGGATAAAATGGTTTTCTTACTCAATAATAATCAGTATGTAAAGCCCCTTGCCGCTGTACTATATACTATGTTTAGGCGCCGAAATATTTCGGCAGAATAGGATTTTATCTTCACTTTCATTTTTAAATATGTATATGTATGTATGCCAACGTATGTATGGATGTATGAGTGCGTGAATGAGTGTGTGCATGAGTGTGTGCGAGTATCTGTGTGTATATGTTTAAGTGTTATTTTAGAACACTGTTACTTTTAAAGTTGTATCGTGTCTCATAGGCCACATGGCCGGATGCTGCTTTTATAAACATGATTTTATACAAACTGAATTTTATTGTACCATGCAGCATGTGACACCTTAATAAAATATATTTCTTCTTCTTCTTCTTCTTCTATCACGGTTCTGGGTTCTGACTCAGGAGATCTCTCTCTGTGTCCGGTGAGAGCCTTGAGGGTGTACACGCAGCGTACCCGCAGGCTGAGGGATGGCAGGCGTCGTCTGTTTCTTGCCTCACTCACCGAGGAGCACCAAGGAGCTTGATAAGCGAGCGTTGGGGGTGTATCTAAGGTCGGCAGTCATTGATGCGTACAAGGCCGCTGACCTGCCTCCGCCTTCGCGTTCCATCCCTCATGAGATCCGAGCAGTTTCAGCCACAATGGCTTATCACTGCAACATCGCGTTTTCGGATGTCATGGCAGGGTGTTTTTGGCGTTCATCAGAGGTTTTCGCCTACCATTACCTACGAGATGTCTCCACAGCAGATCTTGAAGGCATCTCTAGGCTGGGTCCACAGGTCTTCGCGCAGACGAAGGTGGTCCCCCAACCAGACCAAGAAGGGGTCATCCTTCTTGGACGCTTTTGAGACTTATTGTAAATAAACATGGTTTACATTACTAGCTCTCGTGTCTGTTGGTTTTTTCTTTAACTTCATTTTAACCCCCCCCCCCCCCCCCCCCCCCCCCCCCCCCCCCCCCCCTCCCTGTTGGGGTTGGGGGGCGGTGTGTTGATCGGAAGTTGAGTGGCAGGGTTGTCTCTTCGATCCGCTTAGCGGTAGAGATGGTATCTCCCGGGCTGTGCCTTGTCCTCACCACAGGGTGGAGGACTCGTAGGTTAGCTTACACTCAGGGCTAGTCGCTGGTCTCGTCACTACCATGTATCTACTGACCCGCCTCCTTGCGATGGGATTCTAGGCAAAGTAGGTCTAGTCAACAGATAGGTATTTAAATAATAGTACGTTTTTGATTAAACGTAATTATTTATACTTACCTGTTGACTAGACCTACGCTCTAGGCCCTCCCATCCTCCCCACTTGGTCTGTCTTGCCTTTGGGACTTTCGGAGAGTGATATGAACAGGTAGTGACGTCACGAGACCATCTAGACTTACCGGCCCTTGGATAAGGGATTTTACGCACCCCTCATCCATTCTTCAAGTTCGTCTGTATTAAGGTTGAAATAGCATTACCCCTGGGAGGTAAGGCAAAGTAGTTCTAGTCAACAGGTAAGTATAAATAATTACGTTTAATCAAAAACGTACTAGTATACTTAAGAATAAACACACTTTTCAAAGGAAATACCATAGTTTAATGTCAAGAACCCAGTGAGACAGTATGAAATATACATGTACACCTAGGCTCATTCATGTAAAATTACTGTAGTTGGTTTAACATTATTATATATTATTACTTATAATATATATAATATAATATAATATAAGGATGTTGTATGGTGGTTATTGGACAGAATAGAATATAGCCTTATAGAATGAAGGTTAATCTTTCTAAATCCCTACGTGTGACGTGTGAAGCTTTTCTAAAAGGTTGCAAACTTTCAATTGGACATCAAAGGGTTATTGTTTCAAATATGTCCAAACTCATGGAAATAACTAGGCTGATGATGGTGCATTCCATATGAGACCGAAAATATAACAAAATAGTTTCTATAGCCTTGAAAGTTATTAACTAGTGATAGACTTGTCATGTGCATCATATGCATACTTGAATATTGAACAAACATCACATTTCAGTCGATATAAACATATTCCAAGAACAAGCATGGATTGATTGTGGCAAATGAAGTTACAAAATTGCGACAATACAAAGATTTATAACGGTCTTCGATGATATGTGCTGTGTCTTACATAACGAGCGTCACCCTTCAGTGGCCATGGGAATTCGCATATTTGTACAGGGGACGGGTATAACCATAAACTAACTAACCGACCCTCACGTAAGTGTTTGTGTATTTCAACATACCTCTTCTACCAGACTATTAGGGATGGGTTAATACTTTGACACCTTCACCTTCTTTTAGATCTAACGCACAATTAGTATATAACATGTGGCATTAGGAAGGCAGTAATGAAACTTCAATTGTCATATACAGTAACAGATTGTGAATTGTAAACACTCAGTCGATAATCGTATCGAATTTTAAACGCATCATAAATTAATAATACTATTTGTGTTTGATCAACATGAAACACAGACATATTGATATAATAAAATATAAATAATATAATATGATATAAGAATATCTGTCATTTCGTGACAAATACCACGTTTATCTCATGTCGTGAGGTAGAAGAGTAGTATATTCTCACTTGCGCCGTCTCTCTCTCTCATGTTTAATGTAGATTTTGCAAGCACCCCTTCTGTCAATAATCTAACAGTGTCGTCTCAAGATCTTGGAATTGGAGACTAATTTTAAGAGTTCGAATTGATTACATAAATCGTGTTTGGATAATTCAAAATTGGTGACTGGATGTTAAAATACACGATTTAATCTTATCTTTAATATATAAATTATCGAAAATGCATTTCACTTACATCTCCGACAGTAGATTTTAGTAGTTATTGCTATAGAGGAATTGCTATAACAGTCGTTTAAAACGTAACTCTTCTCGTTTTCTATCCAGTGATTCTTGAACATATATATTGAACTTCTTTCATTTAGAAGTTGGTTAGATGAAGGAGAACGAGTTCTATAGATATACAACTTCTTTATTGCAAGAGTGCGACGTTTCGATGTAGCTAGGTGTTAGAATCTACATTGAAAGGTCGCACTTCTGCAATACAGAAGTTTTATATCCATAGAACTCGTTCTCCTTCTTATATATTGAAATTGATTTTTAAAATTTATAAAAGTAAGAAAACAATTTGTTTTGATAACAGCATCTCAGTAACATTCGATTTTTTTTATCTAATGTATTCCACTTGAACGTCTTTCCAAATGCACGGATTAAGTTGAAGATAAAGTCCATGTTTACTACATTTTGTTTTAAGTTTAATATTTTAAAGATATAATGAATTAGCCACAGGACATTGATTTTTATCTTACAAAACCTTCACAAAGATGTTATCCACGGGGCAGAAATACATTTTGTAATAGTAATAGTTTCTTACCTGCCCACACAGCTTGTCTCCAATATCCAGTATAACCAATTGTTAACATATACTCAATACAAAAAAAATACAAATTGTTACGAGATTAAAATATAAAGACAACTTTAATTGTTACTCTTTATTTCACAATCTAATTATCTAAAAGGACATTACAATTTAAGCATGTTGCAGTTGACACAGATTATTATGAACTTATAAGTTGGGACAAATATTAGGATTAAACCGATATTTAAATAGATATACGTTATTGACAGTACACTTCAATATAGGAATTCACTATACATTCATATACACACTTTTGGAAAATGTAAGTTCTGTATATTATTACATGTAACGAAAGAGAACTATATTCTATATACCAAGCCAATCAATTATTCTATTCACGGACACAATATTATGTAACCACTTTGTCTTCATCCCCACTTTTGCATTCACTTAAATGTACAACAGATCGGGAAAAGTAATCGAATTCTAATGCAATGGAAGTTTAAATCATATCTTCTATACGCAGTTGAATGCCTTTGTAATTTATCGGACTTTATTGTTGAACAGGAGAATGGATGTTCACATCAAGGAAACAATATGTCAGGTAAATTTGTTAATAGAGCATATGCCAGGGGAAGAGAAAGTATGATGAATGCACAATGGTTTAAATGATTTAAAGGATAGATGAAATGCATTTTTCTCAAGAATGACAGATGATTACCTCTACGTATGTTGTATATCGGAATCAATTGAGCATAAAATCGAGACAATATACACTTGCAATTGATAATTAAGACGATTTTAATTCACCCATTTTAACACTATCGCAATTTGTTCGGCGAATCCTTTTGAAAATGCTCACTGAGGCGTGACTGTGATAAGCGATAGGCGGGGCGGCTAGATAGCTTCTCCGCCGGTGTCTCGTTAATTAATTATTGATAATTATCACTGCCGCTAAATGAATTTATGAGGTGTATTACATCGCCAAAAAGACATGTTTATGTAATAATTGTGTAATTGTCATCTGCGGAATTACCTAGTTGGATATCTAAACATTCGATATATGGGAAATTTAAGTTGGTTTATTAAAGGTATCTTTGTGAAATTAACAATCAAAATGTTGTGAATTTACGTTGAATTGTGACTATCGCTGAAAATCAAATTCCTCCACATACGTCACAGAAGTCATCCCTTCACAGGTCACACCCCCGCAGACTTTCATTATGGTCGCCGGGGCTAAATCAGGCGGTTTTTTTAAAAAGCCGTATATAAGTAATTTATGGACCGATTTCAGAAATTTAAAATCGAGCAATTGTCAAATTGACATCCCATTTTAATGAATCCGATTTGGACCATATGTCATTTCATCCATCCTTTAACGACATATATATTTAAGTAAATGCATAGTTCCTAATCAGCTTATTCCTTCAGTACTCATTAGTTAATTAACGCGTCAGCCATGCATGACAGGAGGCAGACAAGGAGCGTTATAATGAGGAGGCATGGTAGAGTAGGAAAATTTCAACATCAAATATCCGCTTTACTAATAAAGTTATAAAGTTGATTTTAAAAATGTGTGTTAAAGTTAACAAGCAGTTTCAGAATATATCAAAATAGTTTAGATATCTCGTAAAAAATAAAAACTCGAAATTTCTAGAAATTTTCTAGAAACTTTCTAGATACACACTAGAAACTTTTTAGATACACAGTAGAAACTTTCTAGATACGCACTAGAAACTTTCTAGAAAGGGGTACTTTGTTTCTTGCTTAACTGTAGCTCAAGATTGGGTTGTCTCGAGACGTACAGAGGCCCAGAAGCTGCATCCAAGTTCTGACTGAGGCCTTTGGGTTTCGGATAACTTGCACCCAATCCATTTTTTTAATAAATGTTTAAATCAAATCAATCAAGCTAGTTGGAGAAGCATGGTATTGGAAGTTATCAATCTGTCATGCTTGGGGCGTATTGTTACATCTGTGGCTTCCAAAAAGGCACCTAGGATCTTGAAGGTTGGAGAGTGACTTCCGATTTCACAGGGTGAATGAGCCAGCCCAAGTGCAAGGTGACTGTCTGAATCTGAGAGAGTAGGTGATCTTTGTGAAGAGCCAAGGAGCGATAGCGATTCAGAAGGGTAGCACCTGGAACTGGACTCTCTTCCCGTTCACCGCAAATCTCAAGAACTTCCTGGAACGAGGGTGGATAGGCACATGGAGATCATTCAAGTCTATGCTGGAGAAGTTGGGGTGAGGGAGAATTAACTTCCAAAAGTTAGCCAAGAATTCCATAGCAAACTTGGGAGGTCTTGTTAGAAAGCTCTTGTTCACGATCTTCAGGTCTGAAGCATGGAGCTCTATCACAGCGCATTTCATGAGGAGTTGATTGATGACCAGTCTGATTAAAACCGACGGTATTCCGCGGAATTTTTTTTCAAAATAGTGCATCTACCGGGATACGAACTCATATTGTTCAGAGATTTCCACGCCAAACCGTCTGGAAACAGTCCGTAGACAAGCGTGTTCGAACGCAATTCAGGTAGCCAATCAAAAGATGCCCAACAAATGCTTTCGATGGGCAGATAACTCCAAACAGCTATCCTTTTGTCTGTTCCAAATGCTTTCAAAACAGCGACTGTTTAAAAACTATGATGTGATTGGTCAGCTATTTGACTGGGCTTTGGCTGCGCTAAACTGGTTCGGAACACACGCCTATACGGGATGTTCTCAGACCTTGTGGCGAGGAATCTACAGAACCTGTTCGTATCCCGGTGGATATATTATTTTGCAAATTTTATTCCTCGGAACAAGGTCGATTTTAATCAGACTGATTGATGACAGACGTCACAGCTTCGAGTTTGGCTCCCTCCAAGTGGAACTTCCGTCCTGCAGGGTGGTTCGTCAAAGGGGGTAGGTGATCCCACTGCAAGTTGTAACCCTGGGCTATAATGTTCTCTACCAAGGATCATCTGTGATCGGGTTCCAGTACAAACAGAGCCAATCGGCCTCCCATAGGAGAGTCCATGTTGATATTAGAGTCAAGTCAAAATTTATTTTTTATTCTCTCCCTCTGTACGTCTCTCCTTATGTTGGGGATTAGGGCAACCCAAATCCAGAGGGAATGATCAACCAATAATTGTAAGGAATTATATTTGGAACAATTTGCGTTCAGTAAATAATGATACACAATCTTAGAGAGGTTATAATGCTGCTGGGAAGTGTTCTATAATATCAAGAAACTAAATCCACTTCCTTACTTATTGATATTCGTATTATTAGTATTATTTTCATATAAATCTATATTATGGTGTGATTTTGTATTTCTTGTAGGCTGTGATCTATATTTCACTTCAAGAAAATGGTCTTCACTATGAGACGACAACACAGGGATGTCACCATAATCCTCTTAACTTTATTCATCGTCTTTCTCTGTATAATCAGTTACCAACTCCACGAGTATAACCCTCAACAAGACACACCATCGTCTCCTGTAAACAGTTACTATACTCCTGGTGATGTTGAACTGATTCTGAAGTTATTCCACCCCAGACTGACATCTGATGAAATTGGGGCATTTAAAGAACTTATACATCTAGTCACAAAGACACTTTCTAAGGATATAACTTACTTTATATATGGTGGAACTCTGCTTGGATCCTACCGGCACCATGGCATGATTCCTTGGGACAATGATATGGACATTATAATCCGACTCAGTGACAAGCCAAAGTTGGAGCAGGTCCTTCGATCTCAACACCCGGATTGGGGTGTCGGGGTCTCAATAAAAGGAGAATACCTCTGGAAGTTCTACCTCCAAACATCACAACCAACATTCTTTGGGTGGAATTACCCTTTCATTGACGTGTTCTTCTACGATGAGAACAAAACACACATATGGGATGTTCACGGCTGCTTCAAAGGCAGAAGGTGCGTGTTCCATAAGAACATTGTGTTTCCACTGACAGGAAGACCTTTCATGGGTTTCACGCTCCCAGCACCCAGAAACACACGTTTATTTCTCGAGAAGACGTACAACATCAGTGAGTGTAGGCTGCATGACTTTGACCACAGGCAGGATACTGAGCTTGAGCCCATTATTGCAGTTCCATGTGAATTTCTCAAGAAGACCTTCCCCTTTGTGAATATTGGTGATGGACAATAACCCTATCTCCGATGTCTAATCATTAAGTAAACACAGCATTGATTCGAAAAAGTATACGAATTGCAGATTGCAGATAGTGTAATTCCAAATAAAATAGAGCCATGGGCTCTGTAGCTCATCAGGATTTCATTGATTTATTATCTAAGGTTGAATATTTAAGTTATCTCAAGTAATACATTGTTAACAGGCAAAATAATATGGGTTTAGATCATGACCCCTGTGACTCACATTTGGAGTCACAGGGTCACCAATCCTACAATTAAGAATCACCTTTGACCAAAGAATCTCTACACAACATTTCAACTATCTAGAGCTTTACATATAAACTGAAGAAGAAGAAAATATGCTTTTGGGTCATGACCCGTGACCCCATTTGGGGTCATGGGGTCACAAAATCTACAATTTAGAATCCCCATTGGCCAAGGAGTCTGCACACAACTTTTCAGCTCTCTAGACCTTTTGGAACTGGAGAAGAAGATGAAAATAGGTTTATAAGGATCTGACCACTGTGACCCCATTTGGGGTCACGGGGTCACAAAATCTACAATTAAGAATCCCCATTGGCCAAGAAACCTGCAAAAGGTCAAGGTCGCTATGGCGAATGCAGGCAGCTGAAACGCGCTCCGACTAAAAGGATGCAATTACCGACCAAAATCACCTGTTGAAGAGCCAGGGTAAGGTATATTACCTTTATAAGAACTTATGAACACTTGATCTATATACCTTTATATAAACTCAAACATAAAAGGGCTCACAAAACATTTTCAATACTCGTGCACGAAAACAGGGGATCATGTCGTCACACAAAAGTAAAGACCAGGGTCCAGCTAGTGGTTTGAGGTCCAGCTCTAGTCAACCCAGCCTTGAAGATATCAGACAACTTATTCTGGAGTCAAATCAATCAGTTCTAAAGAAAATCGACGAAGTAAAATCCACCCTGCAGCAGTCGATCGATAAAGTAGAGGCAGAACTTTCAACAATCAAAACAAGAGTGGATGATTTTGAAACTGTCGCGAACATGCAAAACACTCGTATTGACACTGTTGCAGATAAGGTATCAGTGTTACAGGCTGATTTTGACTACAAACTTGGAATGCTGAAACGAGAAGCCATTCAAAAGGAACTCCATGATCGAACAGTAAACTTGCTCTTTAATGGGATCGACGAAGCACAGGGCGAAAATACCGAAGATGTGCTCCGTGAACATTTTACTTCAAAATTAAAACTCGCAGATTCTTTTGTAGATGAAATCAACTTCAAGTCAGTCCATCGCCTTCGCAGACCAAAGTATGCTGATTCCCAAAATGAAAAACCTAGACCCCCTACTATCATTGCTTCATTTGTAAAAATGAAAGACAGAAACACTGTTTTTTATGCAAAATCAAAGCTATATGGGACTGGGTGTAACATCCAGACAGACCTGCCAACATCAATGAAGAAGATCAGGACACATCTGAACAAGGCTGCCTATGATTTAAGAAATAAGTATAACTTATACACCAGAATAAGAGTCAAAGGAATTGACTTGGTATTAGAAATTAAGAAACCTTCTGAACCAAACACTGCATGGAGACGCCACAGTGTTGAGATCCCTCCTTCCCTCAGCCAATACTGAATACTTATTAGTATGAACTTTGAAGTTAATATATATCATATCAATCAGGTGTTCAGCTGCTAAGTTGTGCACAACATTATGATTAAAATAGATGTGCTTTAACTTACATTAACTAATGTCAAATACACATTGTACCAACTATAAGACAAAAGTAAATATATTGTTGATGGTTCTTATTAGAAATATGTATGCATGGATGCATGATTTGACAAAAGTGATGTCCTGCTAGATATAATTATAGGATTCTGCATTAATAGAAAAGTAGTATGTATGTCCATTTTACAAAAATCATGTTGTTATCTAAGCCTTGAATACTACCCACATCAATATTCAATAGAAATACACTAACCAGCTATATTATTTATAATCCTGGAGTGCAAAGTCTACATGCAATAGCCCCTCAATATATCACATCAAAATGTATATAACTTTCTCCAGATACAGTTTGTACATTCCTGCTTGTGAGTGTGTAAGTAAACTGTTTTATTAATGAGTTTTAGACAGGTTAAAGCAATTCTGGATGTTTTTGAATGTGTATATGCATAAAGATTATCCAACAAGACATGTGTGTGCATGTATGCATGGATATTTGCATGTAGTATGTTTGTATATCTGTGTATGTGGGTATGGGCATGTATGTATGTGTGTATGTGTGTGTGTATGTATGTATGTATGTATGTATGTATGTATGTATGTACTATTCATATGCATTTGCATATTTCTTATATATATTTTTGGTATAAGCATGTGTGACAAAAAGCATAGGTGTGGTTGTATTGTATGGATATGTGCCAATTATAGAAAGTTGTATAATGCCCCACCAGCATATTTTCATGTCTAGTATGTGAAATGTATGCATGAACATTGCAATATAGATTTAAATTAAGTATATATATATATGCATGATGGTTCTCCCACCAGCATATTTTCATGTCTAGTATGTGAAATGTATGCATGAACATTGCAATATAGATTTAAATTAAGTATATATATATGCATGATGGTTCTCCAACAATACAAAGATAGACATAAATCATGTATCAATAACACCTAAAATAATTCAAAATAGTCATATCAATATCATGACCAACATATAATGCATAGACATGTGTGTAAGTATGTACATGTATGCATGGATGCATGTATCATTGCATATGTATATGTGTGTGCTATTCATATACATGACAATATATTTTACATATGTTTTAGAATGAGCATGTGTGTCAAAATGCATATGAGTGGTTGTATATGTGCACAATGATGAAAGTTGTATAATGCTGCATCTGCTATTTTCATGTCTAGTATGTGAAATGTATGAATGAACACTGTAATGTAGATTTGAAATAATTACACAAAACCAAAACTTTCCATATACATGAATACTTGCATTAAATGTATATGTATCTATTTTCATGTCCTGTATGTGAGGTGTATGAATGAACTCTGCAATGTAGATTTGACATGATCATAAACATTTAAAGTTTATACACATACATATGCACATACTCTGCATTTTGATTCATATGTTACATTCCACTTGGAATGCCTGAGCATGATTGTGTCATAATGAATAGATAATATGTTTAATATCTCTTACTACATTGTTTTTGTCATGTTATTACTATACAATCACAAACTTTCTATATGGGGAATATAGCTTTTTAAATTTTTCCCAAGGTAAACTATACCAACATAACATGTGCACATAATTGTAATAAAGGTATTTGTGTGTGTGTGTGTGTGTGTGTGTGTGTGTGTGTGTGTGTGTGTGTGTATGTGTGTACAAATAGCAGTTAATGCTGTACTTTTCGGTTACATGTAACAATGTTTTAAATTACATGAGTAAATGTATTATATGATTTCTTGATTTGAAACCACTTTCCTAAATATCAGTTTAGAGTAAACAAAGGTAAAAATACGATGCTTAAAAATATATGGAGATATACAAATAAAACTTACCATTCAAAACCCGTCACCCCAAAAGGTTATCCTCCGTAAAAAAAATAAGTATCCTGACAATGAAAACTGTTCACCTGAAATGTATCATCTTAAATGCAAACCAGAACATCAACGCATGGTATGCACGTGTTCTTGAAGAAACACACACGCACGTAAAACACGAGCCCTCACCTCTTACAAGCGGCTCACTGTAAAAATCAATATTGCATCCTCACGGTCTCTCCTTCATGACCAATGTTTTTCTCCCATTCTATGTATATATTTATTCTTCTCTCGTTCTCTTTCTATTTGTGTTACTCTGTTCCTTTTTCGCTTACAATGGTACATGTACATACATTTACTCGATTAGAATACATCGCTATACTGTAAATGAACGGTAGTCTGAAAATTGTCACCTCAAATTGCCAAGGACTTAATAACAAGAAAAAACGCTTGGAGGTATTTTCAAATTTTAAACGAAAGAAGGCAGAAATATACTGTCTCCAAGACACCCATTTCACGCCAGACCTTGAAAAACATATCAAAATTGAATGGGGCTCAACACAATGCTATTTTAGTTCTTATAAGAGCAATGCACGTGGCGTAGCAATCATATTTAGCGAAGAAATTGCTATTAAATTGTTAGACAAAAAACAAGATGAAAACAATGGAAACTATCTCGCTATAAAATTTGAAATATACGAGAAAACATTTACTTTGATAACTTTATATGGGCCAAATACGGACACCCCTTCCTTCTATGAACATGTATTCAAAATTGTTGCAGAATTCGACTCTGACCATTATTCGATCTGTGGAGATTGGAACCTAGTCCAGAACTCAGACATGGATTTATTTAACTATAAAAATATAAATAATCCAAAAGCAAGAGAAGTTATGCTCTCATTTATTGAAGAACACAGTATTATTGATCCATGGCGTCATTTAAATCCAGATAGTAAGCGATACACATGGAGACAGAGTAAACCGATAAAACAATCTAGATTGGATTTCTTTCTATTGTCAAGAGATCTAGAACCGTCTATTGAAAATGCAGATATTGAACCTGCTTATAAATCGGATCATTCAATAAGTTGGGTCAATTTGAAATTAAAGGAAGTCGAAAGAGGAAAAGGTTTTTGGAAATTTAACAATTCACTGCTTTATGAAAAAACATATGTTGAAAAAGTTAAGAATATTGTCAACACAACTAAACAGCAATACCAAATAGGGTCTGATGATAAAGGAAACGCACTATTTGAAATTAACGATCAACTGTTCTTTGAAACTTTACTCATCATGATAAGAGGCTTCACTATTAAATACTCTTCGGAACGTAAACGAGAGAGGGAAAAGAATGAAAATGAATTAAATAAAACCCTTGTGAATCTAAATAAGAACCTAGACGAGACCAATGACACAATTGATAAGGAAGCTATTCTTAAAGATATTAATGAAGTAAATCTGAAATTGGAGAATATAAATAGTGTAAGAGTCGAAGGTATAATGATGAGATCAAAATGTGAATGGAAAGAAAAGGGAGAAAAACCAACAAAATATTTTTTATCACTAGAGAAAAGAAACTTCATTAATAAGTCTATCTCAAAACTACAAACACAAGATAACAAAATCGTAACTGAGACAAAAGAAATAATCAATGAAGCAAAATACTATTATAATAACATTTACACAAAACATTCATGTACATCAGTTAACTTGGATGAACTCTTCCAAGACTGTGAAGTCCCAAAACTCAATAATTTAGACAAAAACATGTTGGAAGGCGAATTACAATATGACGAAGTTTTAGAATCCCTAAAAAATATGAAAAATGAAAAAAGTCCTGGTCCATCAGGTTTCACAGTTGAATTTTTCAAATTCTTTTGGTTGGACATCCATCCCTACTTGATTCGATCTTTAAATCTGTCCCACAAAACAGGGGAATTGTCTATCTGTCAAAAACAAGGTCTTATAACATGCATCCCCAAAAAAAATAAACCAAAACAGTTCTTAAGTAATTGGAGGCCTATATCTCTACTAAATGTATCATACAAGATAGCATCAGCTACAATTGCAAATCGGATAAAGAGAGTACTTCCAAAAATAATAAATGAAGACCAACGAGGCTTCATGTCAAATAGATATATAGGAGAATGTACAAGGCAAATTTATGACATCATGGACTATGCAGAGTGTATGGAAATACCTGGTCTACTTTTATTGATTGACTTCGAAAAAGCTTTTGATTCAGTAGATTGGACCTTTATACAAAATGTTCTCGACTATTTCAACTTTGGCCCAGATATTAAAAACTGGATATACACGTTTTACAAAAACATAAAATCAAGTGTTCTTGTGAATGGTTTTTCATCAGATTTTTTTTAAATAACCCGTGGATGTAGACAAGGCGACCCACTATCGCCATATTTATTTATTATTTGTGCCGAAATTTTAAGCATCATGATACGTAATAATAAAAAAATAAGAGGAATTAAAATAGGGGACAGTGAATACCTCATTACTCAGTTTGCGGACGATAACTCTTTAACTTTAGATGGGTCTGAAGCATGCCTCCAAGCGACACTTCAAACACTGACACAATACGCCTCATTCTCAGGTCTTAAAATCAATACAAGTAAAACACAAGTTATTTGGTTTGGTTCATTAAAACATTCTAAGACGATATTGTGCAAAGATTACAAACTCGACTGGTCAAAAACAGAATTTACAATTCTTGGCATAACTTTTACACACAACTTGGCAGAAATGGTAGAGAGAAATTATAAAGACAAGCTAAAACAGATTAAGATCATTATGAATCAATGGCTTGGAAGAGATATATCGCCACTTGGAAGGATAACAATTTTAAAAAGTCTTATCCTACCTAAACTAAATAACATTTTCTCTATACTCCAAAATCCTAGTGAAGGCATCTTAAAGGATCTTGAAAAACTCTGTTATAATTTCATTTGGAAAGGTAAACCAGATAAAATAAAACGGAAAATAATAACCAGCGATTATAAAGACGGTGGCCTTAGAGCTCCTGATATAAGAAATACAATCTGTTCACAAAAAATAAGTTGGGTTAAAAGACTTTTCAATTCTGATAGCAACTCAAAATTAAAGAAACTTTTTTATATTAACGTATCTCCAGCATACAGGGAATTTTATCAATATAGTGCAACTACCCTGATCGAAAAGGTGTGTACACCAAGAACAAACGATTTTTGGAAAGACGTCTTAAAAGCATGGGGATGCTTTATTACGCAAAAGGGGTTATTTGCAAAAACCCAATCTGAATTACTCTCTCAGCCAATATGGAATAACGACAACGTAAGAATAAATAACAAGACAATACATTACAAGCACATGTCAAACTCAGGCATTCGTTTCATAAACGACGTAATCAATATAAACGGAAAATTTCTAAATTACATAGAATTAAGTCAAATGTACCAATGCAAAACGAACTTTCTCGAATACGCTGGTATCATCAATGCAATCAAAGTGTATTTAGTCAAACTTAACATTAAAGTAGAGAGAAAACTAGAAATGCCGTTATTCCCATACTTTATTGAAAACATTGCTAGTAAGAAAAAAGGATGTCGGACATTTTACGATATATTACAATATTCAGTAAAAACACCGAGTTGGTACAAAAACAGAAAAAAATGGGAAAGAGATCTCAAATGCCAAATAAACGAAAGTGAATGGAACACAATAAATAAAATGCCTTTTGTGTGTAATCTCTCTTCGAAAACAAAATGGTTTCAATATTCCATAATACATAGAATTCTCCCGACAAATGATCTTTTGTATAAGATGAAGTATAAAGACGAAAATATATGCAGCTTCTGTGAGGAAGAGATAGAAACAATAAGACATCTCTTTTTCGAATGTCCAATTGTGAAAGATATTTGGAGTAAAGTAAAAGAATGGATAGAGACACGTACGCAAGCAAACATAAATCTATCAAAAAGAAACATCTGTCTTGAATATCCTGAATATAGGAACAGAATACTTAACACGATAATCACAACCATTAAGTACACCCTTTTCAAAACAAAACAAAACGGCTTGAAACCAAATTTAACCTACGTTAAAAATGACATTAAGAAAACATACAATATCGACAAATATAACGCTTATTGTACCTGCAACTACTCCAAATTTATGAAATTTTGGTCAAGTTGTCATTTACTATTTGACTAATTAAAAACATCATTCTATCTTTACCTTTGTTCCTTCTTTAACTGAAAACCCTTACAAAACAGAGGGTTTGATTGCTTAAAATTCATGTGTGTTATTGTAATATGTTGAACTCAGAATGTCACTTGTAAATTGTTATGTGTATGTACCACAAAAAGAAATAAATAATAATAAAAAAAAAAAAAAAAAAAAAAAAAAAGAAACCTGCACACACCTTTTCTGCTCTCTAGACCTTTTGGAACTGGAGAAGAAAATGAATATAGGTTTTTAAACATGTGACCCCCGTGACCCCATTTGGGGTCATGGGGTCACGGAATCTACAATTTAGAATCCCCATTGGCCAAGGAGTCTGCACACAACTTTTCAGCTCTCTAGACCTGTTGGAACTGGAGAAGTAAATGAAAATAGGTTTTTAAGCATGTAACCCCTGTGACTCCATTTGGGGTCATGGGGTCAAGAAATCTATAATTTAAAATCCCCATTTGCCAAGGAGTCTGCACACAACTTTTCAGCTCTCTAGACCTGTTGGAACTGGAGAAGAAGACGAAAATAGGTTTTTAAGAATGTGAAACCTGTGACCCCATTTGGGGTCACGGGGTCACAAAATCTATAATTTAGAATCCCCATTGGCCAAGGAGTCTGCACACAACTTTTCAGCTCTCTAGACCTTTTGGAACTGGAGAAGAAGATGAAAATAGGTTTATAAGGATCTGACCACTGTGACCCCATTTGGGGTCACGGGGTCACAAAATCTACAATTTAGAATCCCCATTGGCCAAGAAGCCTGCACACAACTTTTCAGCTCTCTAGACCTTTTGGAACTGGAGAAGAAGATGAAAATAGGTTTATAAGGGTGTGACCCCTGTGACCCCCATTTGGGGTCACGGGGTCACGAAATCTACAATTTAGAATCCCCATTGGCCAAAGAGTCTGCACATACAATTTCAGCTCTCTAGACCTTTTGGAACTGAAGAAGAAGATGAAAATAGGTTTTTAAGGATGTGACCCCTGTGACCCCATTTGGGGTCATGAAATCTACAATTAAGAATCCCTATTGGCCAAGGAGTCTGCACATAAAATTTCAGATCTGTGGAGTTATTGGTTCTGAGAAGAAGTCGAAAAAGCGAAAAGTTTACGGACGGACGGATGGCCGGATGCCATGCCATGCCATAAGCTCATCGGGCCTTTCAGGCCTGATGAGCTAATAATAAAAATAGAGCCACTGGCTCTGAAGCTCATCAGGAATCATGTTATTATTTATCTCTAAGGAAAAGATTAAGATATCACATAATAAGTCATTGCCCAGTCATCAAATTTAAAAGTTATTATCAAAATTGGTTACACATTAATCCATATTCATTTTAAATAATGTAGACCTTTGCAGTTTATTGTTTTACTTGTTATTTTTATTCTGGAATTATCAACATTTATTACATAATGAAAAAGAGCCCCTATTTGTTTCTAAAAATCCTGTTTCTCATAGGCTCATAGTTTCAGAGGATCCTTTTCATTATTTAATTAATAAATTTTATTGAGCATCTGAGTGTAAGACTAAATCAGTAACACAGCAGAGAAGTAACCTGAAACCTCCGTGAATTAGCTGCTGTTTGCATCTCTGCCAGAGAGTGGTCACTCCCCGGGTCAACACCTGCAATTACACAACATTCAGACCCTGGACTAACAGCCAGGAAATTATATATTTTAAATTTTGTTTTCCCCATCTTTATTTATTTTTCTTTATTGGAAAAGAAGATCACAAACTCATGTAGCTAGTTTTAATAGTGTTATCTTACTTCATCACCAGTCATATTTAGTTCACATATCTAATGTAAAATAAAACATTTCTTAACCCTTTTTAATTTATTTTCCTATGCATCCTGTCACTATATTCAGTTCACAGGCTATTCAATATTTCACATTGATTACAGTAAACATGTCCATAATGTAGTATTACTCTTAAGCTGACATATGAAGTGCACATAAAATCTCATTATCTTCACAGCTCATTGAAACAGCTGTTTTAAGTGGTTACCCCTGTGATCCATATTTGGGGTCACAAGATCACCAAATCTACAATTTAGAATCCCCATTGGCCAAAGAGTCTGTACATAACATTTCCGCTTTCTAGAGCTTTTGCGACTGGAGAAAAAGATGAAAAATGCTTTTTAGGTTGTGACCCCTGTAGCCCTTATTTTGGGTCACAGGGTTACCAAATCTACAATTTAGAATCCCCGTCAGTCAAGGAGTCTGTTCATAAAATTTCAGCTCTATATGTTCATTGGGACTGGAGAAGAAGATAAAAATAGCTTTTTAGGAAATGACCCCTGTGGCCCTTATTTGGGGTCACAGGGTCACAGGGTCACGAAATCTACAATTTAGAATCCCCATTGGCCAAGGAGTCTGTACATAAAATTTCAGCTCTCTGGAGTCATTGGTTCTGGAGAAGAAGATGAAAAAGTGAAAAGTTTACGGACGGACGGACAGACGGATGGACGGACGACATCCCATGCCATGAGCCCATCGGGCCTTTCAGGCCTGATGAGCTAACAATACAAGAAAAAAGTGAGCATGGCTCACATACCCCCGCCATCTGCTATCCGTCCATTGAGAATTATAGATGTGAAGGTTACTATGTTTAAAAAACAGCTTCAAGCATCATAATACTGTCCAAAATAATTTAAGGAACTGACAAAATTTCATTCACCAAGATGTAATATTTTTCAGGTAATTTAATTTTTCCCATTAGAGCATCACACCAGTAATTTATACCAAGTTCAATTACAGATTCAAGGGCTTCATCACTCCATTATAAATAATATTTCGGAACTGGACTGTGAACTCGATGAAGAGTACCATCTGGACTACCTACATGTAAAATTTCATTCACCTAGATGTAATAGTTTCCGAGAAAACTTGTCCCAATTGGAGCATCACAGTTCTTTGGTACTAAGTTCAATTTCGGATTCAAGGGCCATAACTCCGTAAAAAATAATATTTCGGAACTGGTTTTCGAACTCGATAAAGAATATGGTCATGACTACTCACAACCAAAATTTCATTCACCTAGGTTGAACAGTATCCGAGAAAACTTGTCCCCATTGAACGCAATAAAACTAAGTCCAAAAGTGACGTTTCCATGGAAACGACAACAAATTTGAACAACATGAAAATTGTCTGCGCGCGATCGGAAGAACATGGTTAACAACTGTACAAAGTTTGGTTGATGTACCTTTGACGGTTTTTGAGAAAATTGGAAGGACGGAAGGACGGACGGACGGACGGATGGAATGACCGCTATATACCCCCGCTTACTTCGTAGCGGGGGTATAATTACATTTGTTCACTTTAATTCTGATGCATTCAATTTGGGAGCTGTGTCATTTCAGATCAATCGGCATGGTACTGAACTTGAAGACAACTTAACTACCTGTTGTTAGACAATATGTTGTTGAGGTCTCTGTATCCCGCGTCTGTTAGATCTCTGCATCTTCGGATAGCTGAGTATTAGTGAGTAACGTTCTATCTTGGGATATTTTTCGAGCAGACATTCATGATTATAAGAAAATCAAGTTGAAATGTGTTACTTTGAAATAAATAAAAACAGGGCAAGACCAAATGAACAAATAGAAAGATGTTATTCCGAAAATTTCAGAATCCCATCAGACCAAATGAATTGCCCTAGGTGCAATGTACCTCCCCACAAAATTTCAACTTTGGGGGTGTAGCAGTTCCTGAGAAAAAGTCGAAAATGTGAAAAGTTTACCAAGGAAGCCTGTCAGACACTCCATGCCATGTAGCAACCCGACTTTTTAGGCCTGATGAACTGAAAATGCAGCTTTCTCTCGTTTCACATAATAATACAAATGTTTTTTGTTTGTCGTATGTGTTTCCTTGAGTACCACAGTTTGAGGTAGAGGTTGAGGTAGAGGTTGAGAGTATTGTACAATATCAGTGTGTGTCAACAGATGTACACCAAAGTGTGAACTCCATGTTATTGTTGATTTGACATCATTTGGCTGCGTCCGGGAGTGTCAGGCTTTGACACATGAAGTGATTGTTTTTATGGCAATTTGTCACTCTGTAGGCTGGTCCATTCTCGCCTCAATTCTTCCATCCAAACCACTGATGCATATTGATCACTTTCTCGACTTAAATTCCTGTTAGTTAGTTAGTTGTGCAATCAGTGATGTTCAAACGGAGCATTCCCTAATTGATTAAAATCTACCCTTTCCCAAAAAATAAAAGTTGCAAAATAGTTCATCTAGCTTGACACAAACTCATTGATCAGAGGTATTTAATCAAAATCATTCCATAACTGTCTAAATAAATTACCCATATGGGAAGACGGACAAAGGGTAGTATTTTTTCTGTAGGTCACATGGGAGTTACACTTTTTTCTGGCTTTTGATTGGCTGTTACAGAAAAAAAACGATTTCATTGGTTGACGGAACTATTTCATTCATCTTTTGAACTTTTCCCAACTAGTAACTTGAGAAACTGTCTTCTGCATTTAAAAATGTTTTATTTATTTCCCGTAGTTGAAATCATTTTTTTTCTTACATGTGCCGTGGCATCAAATGTCGAGGAAGCAGTTAAATTGTCTGAAAAAAGTTAAGAAACGAGCCATTACTGATTGACTCTATAATCACGAAAAGCTTCAAGAGCAACAACGATCTTTCGAATGTAATGACATCATAGGCAAAAGCGATTATGACGCCACAGTGTTGATTGTAACGTCAGAGGAGACAAGGCTCGAGAATTACGCAATTAATATAACTCAGGAAAGATGATCTGTCATTTCCCGTCACTCGTTAGTTATTGTCTAATTACTTCATCTATGCAAATGCATGAATCTCTTACAAAACAGAAATCTTGCTGATGTAAATTAAATTTTTCATCATTGACTTGTACAGCGCTTTAAGCATATGACCTGTGGATAAGGCGTCATATAAATACTAATTTATCATCCAAAAATAGAGCCATGGGCTCTGTAGCTCACCAGGATTTCATTGATTTACTATCTAAAGTTGAATATTTAAGTTATTTAAGTTATTGTTTACAAGCAAAAGATAGGTTCTTAGATCATGACCACTGGGGGTCACGGGGTCACATAATCTACAATTTAGAATCCCCATTGGCCAAGGAGTCTGCACACAACTTTTCAGCTCTCTAGACCTTTTGGAACTGGAGAAGAAGATGAAAATAAGTTTTTAAGGATGTGACCCCTGTGACCCCATTTCACGGGGTCACGAAATCTACAATTTAGAATCCCCATTGGCCAAGGAGTCTGCACACAACTTTTCAGCTCTCTAGACCTTTTGGAACTGGAGAAGAAAATGAAAATAGGTTTTTAAGGATGTGACCCCTGTGACCCCATTTGGGGTCATAGGGTCACGAAATCTACAATTTAGAATCCCCATTGGCCAAGGAGTCTGCACACAACTTTTAAGCTCTCTAGACCTTTTGGAACTGGAGAAGAAGATGAAAATAAGTTTTTAAGGATGTGACCCATGTGACCCCATTTGGGGTCATGGGGTCACAAAATCTACAATTTAGAATCCCCATTGGCCAAGGAGTCTGCACACAACTTTTCAGCTCTCTAGACCTTTTGGAACTGGAGAAGAAGATGAAAATAAGTTTTTAAGGATGTGACCCATGTGACCCCATTTGGGGTCATGGGGTCGAGAAATCTACAATTTAGAATCCCCATTGGCAAAGGAGTCTGCACACAACTTTTAAGCTCTCTAGACCTTTTGGAACTGGAGAAGAAGATGAAAATAAGTTTTTAAGGATGTGACCCATGTGACCCCATTTGGGGTCATGGGGTCACAAAATCTACAATTTAGAATCCCCATTGGCCAAGGAGTCTGCACACAACTTTTCAGCTCTCTAGACCTTTTGGAACTAGAGAAGAAGATGAAAATAAGTTTTTAAGGATGTGACCCATGTGACCCCATTTGGGGTCATGGGGTCGCGAAAGCTACAATATAGAATCTCCATTGGCAAAGGAGTCTGCACACAACTTTTAAGCTCTCTAGACCTTTTGGAACTGGAGAAGAAGATGAAAATAAGTTTTTAAGGATGTGACCCATGTGACCCCATTTGGGGTCATGGGGTCACAAAATCTACAATTTAGAATCCCCATTGGCCAAGGAGTCTGCACACAACTTTTCAGCTCTCTAGACCTTTTGGAACTGAAGAAGAAGATGAAAATAGGTTTTTAAGGATGTGACCCCTGTGACCCCATTTGGGGTCATGGGGTTGCGAAATTTACAATTTAGAATCCCCATTGGCCAAGGAGTCTGCACACAACTTTTCAGCTCTCTAGACCTTTTGGAACTGAAGAAGAAAATGAAAATAGGTTTTTAAGGATGTGACCCCTGTGACCCCATTTGGGGTCATGGGGTCACGAAATCTACAATTTAGAATCCCCATTGGCCAAGGAGTCTTCACACAACTTTTCAGCTCTGTGGAATCATTGGTTCTGGAGAAGAAGTCGAAAAAGCGAAAAGTTTACGGATGGACGGATGGACGGACGGACGGACGGACGGATGGACGGATGGACGGACGCCGGACACCATGCCATGCCATAAGCCCATCGGGCCTTTCAGGCCTGATGAGCTAAAAATGGGTTCCACAGGAGATATCGCTTGTATGAGATCAAGTGATATCTCCTAGGAGATATCGTTTTGACAGTAGATTTTGAACAATGCCCTGTTGCCATCAGCTACATGACATCACAATGATTTTGCATCATCAAGTAATGACATCACAATACCATGACGTCATAATCATGATGACGTCACAATGCTCTGACATCACAGCACTGGAAACCAAATGGCTGCTGTGTGTCCAGATATGTTCATTTTTCATTAAAAACTAATGAAGAATGAGTTTGGATGATAAATAGAATCTCACCCTCGTGTCTTCTGATATCAAATATATCAACACGAGTTGATAAAAGTAAAAATATCCTCGGCAAGATATATTTGATATCAGAATACACGAGGGTGAGATTCTCTATTTATTATTATTTCATATATTCATTGTATTTTTACCTGTGTTGCAACCTTTCTCCCTGGGGATTTTGAGAGAATCATGAAATATGGCCAAAATACATCAGTAGGATGCCGATGGACGAACTGAGTGGAACAACCTCTGTGAGAAGATAAGGAGGCAAGCCTTTTCTGACAAATGGATGGATAAACAATTTCTGTTAAAGAAAAACACAATGTCATGTTCTGCCCAAATACAAACACATGTTATGAGAAAATTTGTATTTATTATCACAAAATAATAAAATATACAGATTGGTAACCTGAATTTTTTACACAACTGACACATGGTGATGACGAAACATGAAACAAGAATGTATTGCACATGAATAAGAGCGAGTCGCCGAGCTGTGCGTGTTGCTTCCCCAGAGACAGTTGAATTTCTCTTCAGTAAATAATAGTAAAATCTTGAAATAATCTAATCCTCAAAACAAAAGAAATGGCCCCAACATCATGAAAGGACTTTAAAAAAGCTGTACAGAGCACAAAGCATTTATAACACTGTAAAGAGACCTTTATGTCGATGCACATGTAAACATTGCAAACATAGCTTTAAAACAAAAATGTATCCCTAAAATAGTGGAGAAAAAAATAGTTTTGGATATATTGGAATTTTTAAAATTTTGAATAATGATGTGTTTATTAATTATCATGCTGATAAAATATAACTTATTTGTCCAGTAAATCTTATGAAAAGAGGTTAACTAAGATACTTTATGTTCACAGGGAAAGAATAACATTTGTTAAAATATGAAAGCCAGTTCTTCACAAATGACCATTACTTTGCATGGAGATTCAAATATTTGAGTTTCTCAATTCGATAAATTTAAACCTTGATGTTTGTTAAAATTTATGACTTTTTATGAAAAAAATGATAATTAGACTATCAATTTTCAAGTTTCAAAACTAAATTTGATTCCTTGTGTCAAACATTTTCTGTAAGTGTGAAAAACTTGACAAGTAATTATAATTCATTAACAACAGTGTAAGTCTAGGCGGTGTGACTATGGTTGCTCTCAAACAGGAAGTTTGACAGCAATCTTGGGTAAACAATTTTCAGCATTATGAAACTTCAACATGCATGCATGCTTAATACAGTTCCACCGCAACAGTCAAGCTTGAATCATTAATTCATGTAGTGTGATATTTTGACAAATATTTCTTCAACGATTTAAATGCTAAATATCTGATTATGAAACAAAATAAGTTCTCAAGATATGTCCATTTATTTCAGTTTGTTACGTATTGATAACAACACTTAACTTCATTTAAACAAAGACACTATGCATGGTCTCTAAATAATGTTCACTAAATCTTCTTTTTGCAGTGCAACTTCCATTCAGAAAATTCATGAGAAAAATAAATTACCAGCAGTTTCACAAGCAACGAGAACAAGTGTTTCTATCTAATAACTGAATTATTTTATACAAATGTACTCATTCTTCAAATAAGACCTCATGTGTGTATCTATACATTTAACATGCACATTATTTTCAGAAATACACTTATTCCTCAAAATATTATCTCATGTTAACATCCTCACACTTGACAATTTGGATTAAAATAAATGAATACTGCCTGTCAGGTTCATGAAATTACTCTTGCTAGTTCACGAAGGCTGGGCCAAAGTCCACAATCCCAAACCAAAGGTTACATATACTTTAAAGAGGGTCCTCCTTGAAGTACTTGCAGGATCTTTATGCTACAAGTATCCCATTGGAGGATCCCTTCAGAAAAAGAATTTAGTTTTTGTGGGCTGTTAACACTAAAATAGTTGCCAGTATAAACATTGCCTTACAACTATCTTTATGCTAAGAAAGTTTGAAAATCTAGTTCATGTTTGCAGGACCAGAGTATATAATTTCAGATAATCCAATAACAATCATAAATTAAAATCAATTTCAGTTATCTAAAACATTTTGTTAGAATTTGTTCTTCAATTCATAAAAGATTAACCTTTGTGGTAAAATAATGTCTTAACAAGTTCTGTTAAAATCTTAGATAAACATAAATTCATTACTTCAACAGTTTCAACTCAAAACAGTTTTACACAAGGCATCATCTAAGCAGTATAAAGTCAATTAAATCATGCATCAACCTTACATTTAATGTTCTTGTCAAATCGACAAAATTTCTTCATGATTTTCCAAATGATTCCAACAATTACATTCTGTGCATGTCCCATCAGCTTTTAAAACAAAATTGCATACACTTGTAAGCAACGTTTGAAACAAATAAAATACTAAAACATGTATCCCTGGGCTTAATGAATGCTGCTTCACTCACGTTTATGCATTCGGTCATAAATTACTGCACAGATTGTCCATACAAACACATTCACACACACTCACACTACTTTCATTCTCTCACTCAACACAAGCGCAGGGATGATGATCAGGTGGTATTTACAATGGCAATGAGCAGGGAGGGAAGATAAGTACAATATTCAGTAGCTGTCGTCGTCTTTGCGGTAGGTGGAAGGAAAGCGCCCCATGTATTTACGTACATAGTCGCGCGCCTTGGCTTTGACATTCTCGTTGACTTCCAGATCTTCAACGTGTCGGCAGTGTTTCAACTCCTTTGCCATTACATGGTGCGTCAACTACAACAACAAATAACCTTGTTAATTGTTACTAGAGGCTTACATTGTTAAAAACAAGAACATTCAATTGAAGGGCTACAAACAATTTAACCAATTCTTGTAATTATCATTGGAGCAGGGTAGGAGTTTGCATTAAGGTATTCCCATTACAGTGACAATCAGGAGCAGGGTAGGAGTTTGCATTAAGGTATTCCCATTACAGTGACAATTAGGAGCAGGGTAGGACTTTGCATTAAGGTATTCCCATTACAGTGACAATCAGGAGCAGGGTAGGACTTTGCATTAAGGTATTCCCATTACAGTGACAATTAGGAGCAGGGTAGGAGTTTGCATTAAGGTATTCCCATTACAGTGACAATCAGGAGCAGGGTAGGAGTTTGCATTAAGGTATTCCCATTACAGTGACAATCAGGAGCAGGGTAGGACTTTGCATTAAGGTATTCCCATTACAGTGACAATCAGGAGCAGGGTAGGACTTTGCATTAAGGTATTCCCATTACAGTGACAATTAGGAGCAGGGTAGGAGTTTGCATTAAGGTATTCCCATTACAGTGACAATCAGGAGCAGGGTAGGAGTTTGCATTAAGGTATTCCCATTACAGTGACAATTAGGAGCAGGGTAGGAGTTTGCATTAAGGTATTCCCATTACAGTGACAATCAGGAGCAGGGTAGGAGTTTGCATTAAGGTATTCCCATTACAGTGACAATCAGGAGCAGGGTAGGACTTTGCATTAAGGTATTCCCCTTACAGTGACAATCAGGAGCAGGGTAGGAGTTTGCATTAAGGTATTCCCATTACAGTGACAATAAGGAGCAGGGTAGGACTTTGCATTAAGGTATTCCCATTACAGTGACAATCAGGAGCAGGGTAGGACTTTGCATTAAGGTATTCCCATTACAGTGACAATAAGGAGCAGGGTAGGAGTTTGCATTAAGGTATTCCCATTACAGTGACAATCAGGAGCAGGGTAGGAGTTTGCATTAAGGTATTCCCATTACAGTGACAATAAGGAGCAGGGTAGGACTTTGCATTAAGGTATTCCCATTACAGTGACAATCAGGAGCAGGGTAGGACTTTGCATTAAGGTATTCCCATTACAGTGACAATAAGGAGCAGAGTCATTAATGAGTCTGCGGTTATAAAGTTTTCGATCATCTTACAGTATATACAACATCACTGTTAACCTGTGTGATGAAGTGATAACAACCAAGACGTGCAGGTTGTGACTAAGATTTACCTTTCTAGCAAGATGCTTGAAGTCATCAGTAGAGTTGATACGGCCAGCCTTGCAGTCTGGTCTCCGGAACGGATTCAGACAGCTGACAATAAACTGGGACATCTGGAAGAACAACATAGATCAACACTTTCTTTAATTCAGCCTGGATGCTTGTAGATTTAATTTCCCTGCATAAATCTCAAGGATTACAATTTCAAAATAAAATCATTTGGATGATCTGATAACAGTTGTCATTTGTGACTCTTTATGCTCCAAGACCCAATCAAGATATATAGCTATGAAAGTAAATGGGGGCCGTGTTTTAAGCTCTTAAGCTGTTGGATTGGTTAGTACAAAGCCATTCTTAATGGACAATTTTCAGGAATCACATTTCTAACAAGGGGAACATGTCAGGATTGGTTACTGGCTACAGAAAGAACATCCAAAAATACTCTAGGACCTGCAGGTGAAAAGGAAATTTGTCCAAGATAAGAGACCAAGACTGGATAGATCTTACTGATAAGGGTAGAAACTAGTTTAATGAACTTTTAAGATCACTGTTAGGACATTCCAGTACTGTTATTTTGTAAGAATAGGTACCAAACACAGAGGAAATTCTTTTCAGACTCACCTTTGACCTGAATTGATCTTTGATTTTCTTGGCAACTTCACTGGACGTGTCTGCAGCAGCTGTGGTGGTTTTCTTCTTCGAAGACTGAAACATAGATAAGATACCGAGTTGGTTAAAGTGGTCATTATGCAGGATTTTGGCAACAAAGGTTAAAGAAATCTTACAAAATAATTCAATGCATTATTTTTTGTCTTCTTATTTGCAAATTGCACATTTGCATATTGAGACATTTAATTTAGAACAAGTGTTTGCCACTAACATGGCAATGTCCCCCGCCTGTGACGTTGAGTTAGTAAGACACATCATTGGAGCTACTTTATATATTGCGTTACTGGTAAAAAGTGCCATGATGATCAGCAAATTTTGGGTGCTTGGGTTCATGATATATCGTGTTAATAAGAGTTTGAAAAGTGGTCAAAGTGTCGCTGTGACCTTGAAAAAAGGTCAAGGTCACCAAAATCGACTGGTGTCTGCGTCTTCACCCAATGTAGGCTGACACCTAATTGGAAAACATTGGGTCCAACCGGTCATAATAAATGCTGATAACAAGAGTTCGAAAAGTGGTCAAAGTGTTGTAGTGACCTTGAAAATAAGGTCAAGGTTACCAAAATCCCCTGGTGTCTGTGTTGTCCCCCAGTGTAAACTGACACCAAGTTTGAAGACTTTGGATGCAACGCTTCATGAGATATTGCGTAAACAAGAGTACAAAAAGTGGTCAAAATGTTGTGGTGACCTTGAAAATAAGACCAAGGTCACCAAAATTGACTGGTGTCTGCGTCTTCCCACAATGTAGGCAGACATCAAATTTGAAGACTTTGGATGCAACGCTTCATAAGATATCGCATCAACAAGAAATGGGACGTACGGACCCTGCTGAATACATAGCCCCCCGTTCCGCGTTGCGGCGGGGGACAAATATTCATTTAACCACTTCCTGACCAGATTGTCCCAAATCATTTGGGAGAGAATGGATGGAAGACACAAATAGAGAGAGCGCCCGTCCTACCTTGGTCTCAATCTCTATTATTGGCGGTGAGTCGACCTCCATGTTGTCCTCGACTACATCCTCCCACGTCGGCATCTCCCACTGGGTCTGTCTGTGGACAAAGTAAGATCATTTGAATAAGTCGTGGAAACTAAGAGAACTGACGAAATGACAAAATGGCCATCACATGCTTTGATGAAGGAGCCTGACACCCAAAACATATCAACATACAAGACAACAATGTTATTCTTTTGAAGGACGCTTCTCGAGCACAGATATCAGTTTTGTTTACAAAAAAAAATCAAATTTTAATACCTAATTTATTTTGAAGAAAAAGCAAACAGGCACAAATTCTCACTTTGTTTTGGAGTGATAGTAGTAGACATTTCCCTCCTTGTCTTTGGCCGACTTCCAGAGGGGGGGTAGTCCAGTGCGCTTGGTGGGGGGCGAGGGGGGCGGAGGAGGATCTTCATCCTTGGCTGGCTGGGTCAGACTAGCCAGGTTCTGCTGTAGACTCAGTAGCTGCTGTAACTGCTGAACCTGCAACAGGGAACAGTCAATCTATATTCTAGGGTGTAGAGAAGTCACAGTGATAACAGAGGGTTAGGTTATCAGCAACAGAGACTACTGTAACTAGAAAATGGGACAACAAGATAAGCGACTAATAATCTGCAGTTATGGCTCCAAATAAACCATACAAGAGGAGTTAAAGATATTAAATTTGTTGTCACTTGAGAAACTCGTCTTGGAGCTAGTCTTGGAGCTATAAGTGCAGCAAGTTAAATGGAGTGAACCAATCAACAGATGACAAGACGTGGAAAAACAGTCGACGGCTTTAATTGTTATGTTTCGCGAGGTTTCATCAGACCATCAAATCTTAACAAACTGTCACAATAATCACACAATATCATATTGGATCAGGGCCTCCTTTCACAAAGCAACCTTTACTAAGGCTAACCTTAACTCTATTTCTTAACATTGCACTAAGGTTACCTTAGTGACTTACGATTACATTAGTGTTTTGTGAAAGGAGGCCCAGAACAGTGACAACCAGTTGTCCACTCTAGGCATAAACAACAATCTTACAATCAAATGTGTATTGAGACAGTTAGGGTTGAAAGGTCAAGCAAATTTGAAGATGTAAGGTTGAGAACAAAGGAAGAAAATCTACATCAGGCCAATCTGATAGTGTTCAATCTAGAACCAAAATTTGAACCCTTCCTCAATTGGACACTGCATAAAACCATGGAAATCAGCAGATCAACGGAAATTCTTACCTGTTGAGCAACAACATTGGGGTCCGCTACAGGCACGGACTGGACGACTGTGGTAGGCTGAGCAGGGTAGTATGCTTGTTGAGGTTGCAGTTGTGAAGGGTCTGCTACCACTGGCGTTACTGTCGGCTGGACCATTACACCGCCCTGGAGATACACACCCATACAGTGAGAACATGGTGGTTAGCTAGAATACTATACAGATACGATACAGAGTGGTCCACAGTCTTGGGAGGAATGAGGTAGGAATGATGTTAACAGGACCACATTGAATACAGTTATTTACAGGACGCTTGCAAAGAGTCGCAAATGAGCAAACTGATGGAATACACACAAAGTTTAACAGTTTTTTTCAAAAATATAAGACATCAGTGATTTGCAGTCTTGGGAGGAAGACATGAGGTAGTACTGCTGACAACAGAACCACATTGAATACAGGCTAATTACAGGAGAGTTGCACAGAGTTGCACATTAGCAGGGTCACTGATGGAACACTGGTTGGGAAGACACTCACAGGGTACTGCTGCTGATAGAGCAGGGCCTGGTTTGGATCCATGTACGCGGTCTGGGCTTGAGTCTGGGCCTGGACAGTGTACGCGGCATCGAGACCCGGGTAGAGACCAGGTGGCTGCAGCTCTGTGGGGACAGGCAAAACATTGTAGATAGGAGACAATTCATGTTAAACAGACACAATCACAAGTAGGTAAATGTCAGAATATTGCAAAATATGGAAGTTTTTCAGATCAAGCATAGTGATCTATTGCCTTTTATTATTTGTGTTGATATCTTTAAAAGGTCAAAAAACAATTGTTACCCTGGGTATACTAAATTATGGACTATGAAGTGAAAATTGTGTGTGCAGTTAGGTATGCAAATACTAGCATTATTGTGCAGCAATAGGTTCTGACTAGTACATTCTATTGCAAATCACAGACTTTGTGCAGATAAAAGAGCAAATATCCAGATTTAGAAGCACAGAAATGAATGACACGTGAATGGACCAATCAGCAAACAAATTATTGAACAGATACAAAGCATTTAAAAAGATACAAATCAGGGCACAGGTAAAAGCACATCACACACACAAACTCTCAACATCTCAAGCCAGCGAGCAGCAAAACCTTGCTTCAACAGCAGCATCTGGTTTCAGCATCATTATGAGCATAAGCATCAGCATTTAACTTCAGCCAAAGCAATCTACTTCAGCCTCGTTAGCTTGCTCTGCATCAGCATCACTGAGCACGAGAATCAGATTTTGCTTCAGCATCAGCAGAAGACTAAGCACTTTGCTTCAGCATAAGCATGAGCATTTTACTTCAGCCTAAGCAATCCACTTAAGCCTCATTAATTTGCTTCTGCATCACTGAGCACGAGCATCAAATTTTTTCTTCAGCATCAGCCGCAAGCACTTCACAGACGAAGCATGCGCCACTCTCAACACACACACACACCCACACACCTGATTGGCTGGGCCCAGGCTCAGGCTCAGTACTGATGTGAACTGGAGAAGGTGTAACTGTATCGGACACGCTACCTGGAGGTATGGATGGATTGTGGGGGTACTGGTAGGCAGGGTCGTGAGGCGGGGGGTAGTTGGGGTCCTGAACAAAGTTGGGGTCCTGCTCTTGCTGGTAGAACTGAGCCAGATTTGGATCGTATCTCGGGTCGTAGTTTGGGTTCTCAGCAAGTCTGGCATTGAAGTAATCCTCCTGTTGCCGTCGTAATTCCGCATTGATTTCATCTTGTGCACGGACTTGGGCTTCAAACTGCTGCCGCCGTTCTTCCTTCGTCACATTTGGTGTTGGGAGCAATGGTTTCCTGTGGAACACAAATCAGTTTAGCTTCAGGTTTCTACTTTAATTCAATTAATCAAACATTAATATTTAGTTCACTTAGGGAGAAAATAAATCTTGAAAAGTAAACCTATCTTTCAATGAATAATTTCAAAAGATGTGTAAATTCAGATAAATGGGCACAATATTGAGAGAATGAGGACTGATGTCAGACTTTAAGTAAGAATACTGTCATTTTAGTCTGTGATGAAAGGAGAAAAAGAATTCAAATCAACAACTTAGTTAGACATATCTAACATGTTCATTAAGTTGTGTTTATAATTGTTCCTACCCTCTTCTAGACAGACTAAACACATCATCTCTCCTTCGTTTCCGCTTTGGTGGTGGCCCTGAAAGAATTAGACAATATTCATAATCACTAAGTTCAACAAAAACAGAAAATTTTAGTTTGTGCAACAACGGGCATATATTTTGTATTTTTACTTATTAATAATCCTTTTTATGCTCATTCCTTAGTTTATTACATTTTATATTTACCATTATGTTTCCGTTTTTTTTGTATCATCATTTATCACTGTTTTAATCAACCGGAAGTACGTCACAACTTTTCTGTATTTAAGCTGTGTCACGTGACCTCTGCCTCCTCTTGTTTACATGCCTCTTCACCAAACATTGGTTTTTATCGCATTACAACAAATTATTATTATAATTTTCACTCGCCTGGTTTTCTGCTGGATTTCTCAGTATATTGAACATCTGTGAACAGAGGGCAAAACATCCTAGTGAAAACTTTTCAACAAACTACATTTTAATCTACAAACATGTCTTATGTTTTCAAACACATAAATGTAAAACCATTGATTTTGAACATAGCTCTTGTGAGCTCAGTAAAGTTCATATTATTATATTTATTATGTGAGTAATTAATCAGATTGCGGAAACTTTTAACTACATACCTAGTTCTTTCTCAGTCCTCTTTCTTTCTTCATCTCGCTCTTTCTTGGGGATTTTGAAATGTTCCTAAAAAAAGATCAACATTTATTCCCAATATTCCTACCCTACCCTACATTCTGAAGACTTTTTAAAAATTGTGTGTTTACAACAATTATTAAACTATAAAATTGATAGGTAGTCATAATGGTATGATATTTCCCTCAAACCCTTAAGAGTGCTCTACAGGTTGTTTGAACATAGTGTGTCGGGTACAACAGTTCGTAAGATATCATGTTTAGAGCTTTTGGCTCTGTTACTCATGAGGCTAGTTTTGATAGACAGACGCCTTCACTGTAACCAATCAGCCTAATCAGGCCTTTTAGGACCCTATTACCTAAATGGAAACACAAACATACATACGCTGTTGAAACCATTGTTCTGCATTGCAGTAGGTGATAAACATTGATAGAGAATAAATATTAAAAGGAACTGATTTTGATTGAGAGCATTATAAGTATGAATGTCCATGGTTCAATATATATTGACCAGACATATGTACACTACCTTGAGCCCACTCCACTGTTCAAGCAGCTCACTTGCAAGAGATGCAAGACTGAATTTCTCCTCCCCTTCTTCCACATCAGTATCTGTTGTGCTGTTCTCTTCCTCGCCTTTACTCGACGTCTCTGCTTCGCTCTTGTTGGAACTCTCCTCACTCTTGTTAGACATTTCTGCTTCACTCTGGACCATGTCAGCTTCACTCTTACCAAACTCCTCTTCACTCTTGTTCAACTCTTCCACAGGCTCTACTGATGTTTCTGCCTCACTTCTGGTTGAACTCTCCTCCTTGATGTCACTTTCAGGCTTTTCCTCTCTATCAACCTCGATCGGTTCCGTCTTCTCTTCCGTGTCTTCCCCTTCAATCTTCTGTGTTTCACTAGCACTCTCTTCGTTCTCGGACTCCTTGCTCTTCACACTGTCCTGAGAACTGTCAGCATCGTCCAGAGTTTCATCCTTCTCAACATCTTCACTCTCCTCCATTGGAGGCGACACCATCTTGGTCCTCTCCTTCGCCACAGAGCTCTCATCTTTGCTGTTCACTCCCGTACCAAAGTCAACATAATCTGCCGACTCAGATATCTCCTTGAAGGACATATCTGAGAAGTTTCCAGCACCAGTTTCCGCAACAGAGTCCGACATGGCCGATGACTCGGGCTGGGTTGAAGTGATCTTACTAGAGTCTGAGATATCACTGTCCGAGCTAGCAGCTTCATCTGCAAATGTTACTTTCTTCTTCTTCTGTTTGCTCTCTTTGAAGTCCTTGCTGGAGGAGAGAATAGAGACAGGGGTGCATTGAGTCGAGTGGGGGGTGCACTGGATGGAGCTGGGAGTATTCTGGGTGGAGTGGGGTGGTTGGAACTCTGTGTGAGTGTTGGAGTCGGCCTCAGACTTGACTGGAGTGGTCTCAGCAAGCTGTTTCACTACAGACAGGATCTTGCTCTCCGTCAGGATTGTCTTGTTGCCAATTGGGAGCGACTTCAAGGTGGAGAGAATCTGAAACGAGGTGAATGTGGTTTTCAAAATCTTAAATATCCACTTCATTTCCAGTTATTAGTTCTACTTGACAATGGGGAAAATTTCAATTTGCACATGCAGGTTATCATATTGAGTTCGTGACAAGATGGTGAGTATGTTTTGAACATATTTATTTCACAATAGTGTACATATTGCGAAAGAGATTGGCCAACAAGCTTACAACGCTTATGCTAAGGCCGATTCACTATCGTTAATAATCAATTTCCCCTAATTCCATTTATTTGAGTTACCCTATTCATTATAGACCTTTTTCGTCAAAATAAAATGGTAACTGCAACACTAAAGTGATGAACAACTGTGCTCTAAACTTTAACGAATGTACTGAGTACCATGATTTTGAGTCCCTCGTCCTCCTGCGAGGTGTCTGCCATCCAGCTCCAGAGTAGCGGCAGACCGTGGTAGCCCAGGAAGAGTTTCAGACAGGCCGTCTCCTGGGTGTCCTGCAGGTATGATCAATATGATCTTACATTGTGTTGTATCAGCCATCTAGGGCTGTTCAGAAGCAAAAGGTTGACAAAGTTTTATTTCTTTTTTAATTTTATAAGTAGAAGAAAACTGAGCTGTTTTCACAACAGATCTGAAGGAGATCTAATGGCAGCCACATTACCTGCAGTATCCTGAGGATGGTTTTCCTGTGTTCAACCTCCTCGACCTTGACCATAAATCTGCAGAGGGAGAGCACATGCTGCTTGTTCTTCAGACCTTGCTGCTGCATCCTCTCTAGCTCCTCCTCCAGCTGCAACACAGGGTGGAAGACTAGTTAGTCAGAGGGTATTACAGGGGACAGAGGGTCAGTCAGAGGGTAATACAGGGGATAGAGGTCAGTCAGAGGGTAATACAGGGGATAGAGGTCAGTCAGAGGGTAATACAGGAGATAGAGGGTCCGTCGGGGGGTAATACAGGGGATAGAGGGTCATTTAGAGGGTATTACAGGGGATAGAGGATCAGTCAGAGGGTAATACAGGGGACAGAGGTCAGTCAGAGGGTAATACAGGGGACAGAGGATCAGTCAGAGGGTAATACAGGGGATAGAGGTCAGTCAGAGGGTAATACAGGGGATAGAGGTCAGTCAGAGGGTAATACAGGGGAAAGAGGTCAGTCAGAGGGTAAAACAGGGGATAGAGGGTCAGTCAGAGGGTAATACAGGGTATAGAGGTCAGTCAGAGGGTAATACAGGGGATAGAGGATCAGTCAGAGGGTAATACAGGGGACAGAGGTCAGTCAGAGGGTAATACAGGGGACAGAGGGTCAGTCAGAGGGTAATACAGGGGATAGAGGTTAGTCAGAGAGCAACACTGGGGACAGAGGGTCAGTCAGAGGGTAATACAGGGGATAGAGGGTCTGTCAGAGGGTAATACAGGGGATAGAGGGTCCTACAGGGGATAGAGGTCAGTCAGGGGGTAATACAGGGGATAGAGGATCAGTCAGAATGCAACAAGGGACAGAGGGTCAGTCAGAACGGAACACAGGGGACAGAGGGTCAGTCAGAATGGAACACAGGGGGCAGAGGGTCAGTCAGGATGGAACACATGAGACAGAGGGTCAGTCAGAATGGAACACAGGGGACAGAGGGTCAGCCATAAAGCAACACAGGGGACAGAGGGTCAGTCAGAAAGCAACACAGGGGACAGGGTCAGTCAGAATGCAACACAGGGGACAAAGGGTCAGCCTGAAAGCAACACAGGGGACAGATGGTCAGTCAGAAAGCAACACAGGGGACAGAGGGTCAGTCAAAATGCAACACAGGGGACAGGGTCAGTCAGAATGCAACACAGGGGACAAAGGGTCAGTCAGAGAGCAACACAGGGGACAGGGTCAGTCAGAAGGTAATATAGGGGAAAGAAGTCAAGTCAGTCAGAGTGTAATACAGAATCGAAGATTAGACCCCAAAAAAATAAGTTGCTTTGATTTTAACAGTTCAAGCATGTACTTACAGAATCATCTTCAAAGAGTTCCTCCTCCTGCTTCTTCTTGTCAGGGACCTTGTCCTTTCTCCGTCTAACGGGCGTGCGTTTCGTGGCTCCAATAAACCCTCGGCAGTTCTCAGCACCGCAGTAACACTTCTGGGCATTTTCACTGTAACACAACAAATATCAGGTCATAAGTTGTTTGCTCAAGATCGACTTTCAACCTAGTAAGGTACTGTCTGTGAAGTAACCAATCAAATATGCTAATATTTTAACCCATCTATAACAAATATTGAGAGAAAAATAATAAAGATATCAAGGCAGATAATCTTTACCTGCAAACATTGAAATCATTAACATGTCAATTCTAATCTATTATGAAGGGTTTGCTGTGGGTTACTCCATAGAAAGCAAAGAGAAGATTCCTCTATCTGCTGTGAAATTACTAACCTAAAGAAATCAAAGGAAATCTTACCCATTGGTCTCAAACTAGACAAGATTCCTCTTTCTGCTGTGAAGTTACAAACCTAAAGAAATCAAAAGATATCTTACCCATAGGTCTCAAACTGGTAATCGAAGGTGAGCTCCTCGTCTGCCTCGATTGATCGCCGTGTGAAGAAGCCGATTCTGAGCTCCCCATTCACCGTCCACTGCAGGCATACAACATAATATATGAGCCACAGGGCTAGAACTATTGCAAGAACATAACAAGAGTCAACGATGTTTAAGTGTACATCTTCTTTCATAGATAAGCCCCATGTTATACATCAATTAGGACAGTATCCATCATTTAAACAAAGTAGGTGTAATTTATTACCTCCACAATTAAAATCTCATTTAAATTCAATAGAAATTCAGAGTAAATAGAGCCACTGGCTCTGTAACTCATCAGGCTTTATATACATTAACTAATTCAAAATGTCATGGCATATGAACAAGGATAATATATATCAGTATGGATATATATGGGTTATTCTTACATATTTTGATTTGATAAATTGATAAACATGATTTAAGTATCTTCAATGTCATAATGAAAATGACACAATAAAAATATAATTACAAAGTCAATAGACCTCTTCCATCAAACCGATATGTCAAAACAACTGTCTCTTCAATTCTCTCTACTCTCTCTCAGTAAGGATCAACTTTCTTAGGTTCAATCATCTTCGACAAACTGAACAGACAGAACACAGCAAAGTGAATGCGCTCATACCTTCTGAGTCTCACAGTTGGGATCGCAGCTGTGGTTGATGAACCTGGAGATGTTGCCCTTGCCGGTGGCATCGATCACCTCGTCTGCATTGAGTGCCATGAAGTAGAAGTGGGTGGAGCTGCTCTTAGCGTACTGCTTCGTGCGACTCTTGAACTGGCGGAAGTCGAGTACCTCTCCTACATACTCCAGCAGGAACACACCTCTGTAACATATAACAGTCGTGTTCAGGGGAGACAACATGGATGCTTTAGATAGATCAGGGTTCGAAATTAGCACTAGTCCGGTAGCCCATGGCTAGTGAAAAAGAAGCTGGGCTAGTAGAGTGTAAAAACTGGTAGTCCGAAGGACTAGTTAAAATTTGAGGTAAAATGATCATCAAGATGTATTTGGCTAGCTGGAATAAGTCTGGACTAGTATTTTTAGAAAATGCACTAGTCCGAAATTCTACTGCATTGAAAAGGTTAATTTCGACCCCTGTAGATATGTTTTTAAAATCAAGTTGAAAATGCAGTCTGTATCATATCATGTACCCTTCACTTGCTAAATAATATAAACACTGTTGGTATTCTGCCAATTACCTCCCTTAGATATAAAATAGGAACCAGCCATGCCTCCAACGTGCAACATGGATGACAATCCAACCCTTATCTTGGTTCGTATTCTTGGAAACATACCATCTCTATCCTTCAAGTGAATGGGGAATTTCTCCACTTAATATAACATTCACAAGGAGAAAAAATTCTTATTACTCTCAATAATATAAATCAATAACAAACATTTTGGCCTCACTTGACTCATATATCTGAAAAGGACGGTAGGTAGACGAAGTTACAACCAAAACTACAATCATGTATAAAAAGGCTTCATGAACAACATGTTCAAGGAAATTATTACTGATAAGGAAGCAGATCAATTGACAGCGACTGAAAACAATTATTTGCTTCACACACATTTTAGGCCAAGCTCTAACTGATCAACACATAATCTCCTGTGTTTTATCAACAGTACTGTACTTGGATAGGCATGTATCTAAGGATGATAAAAAGCAAGAGGTGTTTGTTAAACATTGATGCCCCTGGATATAAGCATAGATTGGTTCTAAAAACATCAAAGGCTTATCACTAATTAATCAAAGGTTATGACTGAGGTTAAAGATTTCTGGAAAATCTTCCTGTAATAAGGTTAACTTGGATCACCTGGTCAAACATCATTACCTCATCTCAAAGGTCTCATCACAAGGAGTGCACATGTCAAATGTCAAACAAATATCGATGACCAACTAAAAGTTATGGGCAAGTTTAAATTCTTTTGAACAGACATACGGACAGGCAGAAAAAAATAAACTAGAAAGGCTAAACATGTGCCGTTATATCATTTAGAAAACGTTAATCATAAAATCAGGATTGACAGACTTTCCACATCAAACTATTCATGTATTATAAAGAGATATGCATATGACTGACATAATATCTGTGTATGTATCAAATATTTCTGTAACAAATGATGGTGGCTTCACATTTAGTGACTTGTCCAAGTTAATGTTCAGCGCTGATTAGGCAATATTTCAATTAACAGTGGCTTAAAATTTGTTCCTTTAATATAATTGTCTAAGTTTTTAAAATTAACCAGCAGGGGTTTCACTATTAATAGCCGGGTACAGGGGAAACTTCCCCACTTGTGGGAATGTAATAACCCGTCTATGAAAAGTTAAATTTATTATAATTCAATCTTAACACACTGCGTAACAGCCTGCTTTCCCTGCCTGTAAAAATTTATTATCCTGTTATCTTATAAATTAATGAAACCAGGGTATTCAATTCTTAAGTTTTAACATTCAAATATCATTAGAGCAGGTATTGAAAACTAAGACATTCCACGGCTTGATATGTGTTGCAAATTTACAAAATACCAATACAGCCATGACTGTTTAGTTTTGGATCTGTACAAGTGACCAATACAACGATGACTGTTGATTTTTAAATCTGTATAATGACCAAAGCAACAATGACTGTCCAGTTTTAGATCTGTACATGTGACCAAAACAACCATGACAGTTTTATTATATCTGTACAAATGACCAATATAACATGACTGTCAAGGTTTACATCTGTACAAATAACCAATAAAACAATGACTGTCAGTTTTAAATCTGTACATGTGACAAAAACAACCATGACAGTTTTATTATATCTGTACAAATGACCACTATAACATGACTGTCGATTATTAAATTTGTAAAGTGACCAATGCAACAATGACTATCGAATTTTCGATATGTACAAGTGGCCGTCAAGTTCTAGATTTGTACAAGAGACTAATACAACCATGACAGTCAAGTTTTATATCTGTACAAGTGACAAATACAATCATGACTGCTTTTATATCTGTACAAGTGACCAATACTACCTTGACTATTAAGTTTTGGATGTGTACAAGTGACAAATACAACGACTGTCCAGTTTTAAATCATTACTCGTGCCTTATACAGTAATGACTGTCTGGTTTAGACCTGTACAAGTGACCAATACAACAATGGCTGTCAAGTTTTAGATCTGTACTAATTACTGATACACCCATGTCCGTAACATATTAGATATGTTCAAGTGTCCATTACAACAATGGCCATAAAGTTTTAGATCTGTACTAATGACCAATATATCAATGACTGAGTTTTAGATCTGTACTAGTGACAATGCAAAAAAGAATATTGTTTTTGGATCTGTACAAGTGACCAATACAACAATGATTGTCAAGGATTTCTTCTGTACAAGTGACCAATACAATGACTGTAGCTTCTTAGATCTATACAAGTGACCAATACATGACTGATCATTTTTAGATCTGCAAAAGTGACCAACACAACAATGACTGTTGAGTTTGAGTTTGTTAGATATAATTCAACATTCATCGCTTTTCAACGAACGAGGAAGTAAACTACACTTTAAGTTTTAAACACTGACCACACAGTATCCTTGAGAGAAACTCATGTGGCTTCAAAGTTCAAAGTATTGACTAGGTATTCCATGGTGAAGAGGCTTGTCAACTAAATGTGTAGGACGTAAGTGTATCCATCAGAAATCCTGATTTTCCTAGACTGAATAAAAGAATTCATTTATGGAAACTTTAAAAGAAATATTTCACTCTTCCTTGATGTGTTAATATCAATGATTCAGGACAAGTGAATCCAGCAGATTCAGCTACAGATTTGCTACAGTAAGCTGTGTAACCTGCTTGATCCACTGCCCTGTGTATGTTGATCTTGCTCTTGTAGTGTAATTGCAGCAGCCTTTATCGTGAAAAGCTCACAAAGGCTGCTGCATCTACAAATATGTCCTGTAGGGTGTTTGTGAGTGTATTGCAAGCTTGAACCTCAAAGCTGTAGGTAAGCTTTTATGTATTAAATCAATGTTTTGTAGTGTAATTGCAGCAGCCTTTATCATGAAGAAACTCACAAAGGGTGCTGCATTTACACGTCACGTAGGATGTTTGCGAGTTTTAAGCTTTAACCTTATTACTGTAGGTAAGCTTTTATGTATGACATCAAACTGTTCTGTAGTGTAATTGCAGCAGCCTTTACCGTGAAAAGCTTCACAAAGGCTGCTGCATCTACGCATGTGTCATGTTTGGAGTGAGTTTAAAGCTTGAACCTCATCACTGTAGGTAAGCTTTTATGTATTAAATCAATGTTTTGAAGTGTAATTGCAGCAGCCTTTATCGTGAATAACTCACAAAGGCTGCTGCATTTACGCATGTGTCCTGTTGATGTTTGTGAGTGAGTTACAAGCTTGCATACCATCTATGTATTGAGCTGTGGATACTTCGCTAACACTGACAGCAGGACTGTCACTCAACATTTTGATTGGTCATCGAGTATACCTGCAAAATGACACGCCTCGTGGTAAAACTAAGGAATTGTCTTTAATTTATAGACTAATGTTGACAAGATTTTTTTTTATCTATACAAATCAAAATTTTATTCAATGGCTTACAATTGATATATTGTCTAAATTTTAATATTTTGTTATTATAAAATAATGCTTTAATTATTTGTACTGAAGACAGTCATTTTTATTTGCACCAACCGATGTGATACTAATGCAGATAACCCACTTTTTAAATTATTATCAGTTCTGATTATTTCATGACATAATAAAACAACACATCCTATTATCATTTGCAGCTATGAAACAACATTCGTTCGCTAAATATTTGACATATTGAACATTAAATTCAGGAACACTGAAACTAAGACGTAAACATCATCACAACAGAAAATAATTTGGGAAGAGTTTTGTCCCTTGATTGCACTTCCACTTTACTAATGCAACTGAAAGTGACAGTGTTTTCCTTTAATCCCTTCCAGAAATGATAAAATATTTCAACAACATTATTTTTCGTCACTATTAACACACTTGGAAAGATAATGTTCATTCTGACAACAAATGCAGTACAGACTAAACCAATAATGAGATCAAAAGCAGTTCTTGAATAAGACTTCACATTTGAAGAGCTAATTTTTTTACACATAGAATGATAATAAATTCAAGTTCAACTTACGGTTCAAGGTCCTCTGATGCCTTTAGTCCCCATCCTTTACATTTAGCATTAAAAGCATCAACATTTGCATATTGTCTCTGAAATAGAAATAAAAATCTATCAGAGATTGAATGCAAAGTAAACATACGAAAACTAATGCACACAATGATAAATCAATAATGTTTTGTTTCTATTATTTTATAGGCATTTCATTTCAGGAATATATATATCCAATATGGATACAACTGTAAAATAAGTATTTTCGTTGTTTAATGTTTGAATAAAAACAAATTGCAGGAAGATATAACCAAAGTTTATAGAATATTTGCAGAGCAAATACATAATTGTGTTTAGATTTTATCACTTGAGATGATTAGTGCCAAGCCATTCTGAGTTGTCAGTTTACAGGAATCACAACTCGGGGGTTAACCTCTAGACGGGATAAGTTAGGAAAGATAGGGTATTCCAGAGGAGTTCAAGAGTGTCAGACAGCATTTCAACAAACAGAGGAGCAAAAATACAAGTTACTAGAGATAGCTCCAATAGGAAAACAGAATCATTGAAAAGGTAGCCTCCCAAAACTTCTACATGCCAAAGTTCCTGGTCCACTGCACCACTAATCTCTGCCAAGAGTTTTTTTTTTAGAAGTATTGGCATGCAAGAGTTTTGAGAGATAACCATTGAAAGGGCAACACAGGAAACAATCATTTAATAATGCATGCATCAAAATTACAGTCACCAAAAACCCTGGGAAATATCACATCTTCTCTTTCATTAATATTAATCATTTCAAGACTTTGAAAGAGATTAAGAAGTGACATACATTAGAGAAAGTTAGATTTTCTGGATAAGAACTTACTAATAGTGAATATACACAACAATTAGAATAGAAGTAAGTACATATTCCGAAATGTTGTGTATGTTCAATAAAAAAAAGTTGTTGCTCATAAAATCTAGCTTTATCTTATTACAGATTTCATTTAAAAGCTTCCAAACTCAACAAGGTAATTAACCAGAATTGGCCATTGACCAAATAAAAGCAAAGCCTGAAATTTACAATTAGCACATGATAGAAATGAGTTTACATTTACTAAATGTCATTTGTCTTTGTTTCAAGGTGTTATCTCTTTGAAACAGCCAAAATTCAGGAACTCAAACTTCAAAAGTTAGATGTCAAGTCTTAGAAACAACAGTTTGGTGCAGTATTTACTAACTATAGAGAGATAAAGATATCAATAGTAATATAATGTGAAAGAGTCTCACCTTCTGGAAGCGTTTGTTTGAGCAAGCGTCTCCACACGCACAGCGGGATCCACTGATAACAGAAGGACATAGATTAATGAGTGTGACTATCACTGTAGCTGATAAGATGTATGCAAGGCCAGACAAAATCAATAACTTGGTTTACAGACTTTTAAGCCAAAATGTCTAAAAGCAACATGCATAAAGGAAACAACTTTGCTCTAGTGTAGATGTTCAGACAAGCCAATACAAGCACAGAATTGATTAAGAAAATCATAATTTTCCGCTTATATTTTTCGTTCAGTGGGAAAATCTGGAAATGTTATTAATTTGAAGGAAAATTTTGGCATTTTGTTTCAAAAGTGGTCAAAATCATGTTAGGAAAATCTGTAAACCAACTAAATATATGTCTTTGCCAGACATAAACTTTCTTTTTTTAAATGGGTTTAATATGAGAGGGATTTATTCCATAAAGGGACCACAGGCCCATCAGCTTATTATATCTAAACACAAACATTTATTTATTTAAACATTTAAATGAACTTTTCATTTAAAAGCAGAAATAAAGAAAGTAAAACAAACAAAATCGTACCATTCTATGAGTAGCATCCTGTTGAGGCAGTCCTCGCCGCATGCCTCGTACCCCATCTCACGATCCTCCTTGGAGTGTGTGCAGTCACAAACCATCCGCTTCATGCTCTTGGACTTCCGTCTGGGGCAGAATGAAACAAAGCATTATATGACTGCCATTGATTCGCTTCATGTTTTTCGTTCACAGAAAAAAAATTAAATATTACAATAACAGTGTTAAAATTGTTCGTTGTGAAATATTGGAAGATGTTGTGGAGGAGGTGACAATATCTATTGCATACTAAAATCAGAATACAACCATAAAAAAAACATTTTAGTGAATTTTTAGGTCCAAAATGTTGTTTTTTTTAATTTTTGAATTTGAAAGGGAAAATATGAAACTGAACCCAGTAAAGTGTACTCACCTATCTGTGAGGTAGATGTTCTCATCAAGAGGAATGAAGTAGGGTGGTTTCTCTGGTTCCGTCGGTTCAACTTCAACTTCAACAGGCTTCTCAGGTTCCAGGTTCTCCAGATCACTCTTGTCAGGTTTGGAGTTGCTTGCTTCTGTCACTGTATCTGATGATGCCTCTTGCGGTTTGAAATCTGCCTTGTCTTCCGTTTGTAAAGCATTTTGATTGAAGTTCAACTCTGATGTGACTTGCTCGATGGGAGTCTTTTCTGTTGGTAGCACAGTTGTGCTGACTGGAACAAGGACTCTGGTTGATTGGTTTGATTGAATAACAATATCTGCAGGATCAGGACCTTCATCAAATCTTGATCGACGGTTTGGATTTCTTCTTGTGAAAGGTTCCTTCTTTGGAACAGGGTCTGGTAATGGAGCTGAAACTTGTGGCAGTGGAACAGCATCTATGATAGTGTTTGATGGTGGAGGTACAGGCATAGGAATAATGGTGTTTGATGGTGGAGGTACAGGCATGGGAGGCATTACTGGCAGTTGAGGCTGGATGCCTGGTGGGGGCAGCATGTGGGGAGGAAGAATTGCTTGTAGAGGTGGTTCAGCTGGAGGTGGATCAGGTGGTGCACATTCAAACTGTCCTGGTAGCATGTGGACTGGTAGTGGGATCCCGGGGACTATAGGTGGTGGGGGGATAGAGTGGAGTTGGAGCTCACACACAGGTGGTGGAGCTCCAACAGGATGAGGTGGAACGGTCTGACCTGGGGGTGGCACTGAAGTGGACCAACTTGAGGCATAACCTTGGTCTGGCTGGAATGATATAGGGGCAGAACCTGGTCCAATAGGGTAGCCCGAATCAGGTGGTGGTGGCGGTGGTGGTCCTGCTGAGCTTGGTGGTCCTGCATACTGGGCGAGAAGTTCAGCTGCTCCTGGGAACTGTGACTGTCCTTGTGTACTGATCAAACCCTTCAAAGATGGATACATATCTGGATGAGGTTCATGAGATGCTGTCTGGTCAGTAAATGATGTTATTGTGGAACATGTAGGTCCAGATTTTGGGAATGCAGATGAATCTAGGTCAAGGGCTTTGGCTGCGAAAGTAACAGGGTCTGCAAGACTAGAATCTGAACTCTCAGCCAGAAATTCAGCTTCACTTGTTCTTCTCCATCTAGATTTAACCTTTTCTGGTTTCACTGGACTAGAAGAATCTCCAGGGCTGGAGAAATGACCTTGATAGCCTGCCCTTGGCGAGTCCATAGATTTACGTTCAGGGCTAGACTTGTCTTCTTTACGATTTCTCTCACTTCTTTCATCAGGGGACCTTGAGCGACTGCTTCTATAATAGTCATCATCATATCTCCGTCTTGACCGTCCATCTCGATATGAGTAATCTCTGTCTCGCTCTCTCTCCTCCCTGTCTCGTGATCTGTAGTCATCTCTTCGGCTTCTGTCATCCCGATCCCTGTCTCTTCTCCTTCTATCATCTCTGTCCCTATCTCTGTCTCTTTCCCTATCTCTATCCTTGTTCCTATCTCTATCACGGTCTCTATCTCTATCTCTATCACGGTCTCTATCTCTGTCCCTTTCTTTCTCCCTTTCCCTCTCCCTATCTCTTTCTCGATCACGATCCCTGTAACTCCTGTCATCATCATGTCTTCTCCTTCTGTCTCTTCTCTCACGCTCTTCTTTTTCTCTCCTTTCTTGTTCCCTCTCCTTTCTTTCCTTTTCTTTTCTTGCTCTTTCTTCCTTATCTCTACGTTCTTCTTCTTCCAACCTCATCTTTTCTTCCTTTTCTTTCCTCTCTTGCTCTTGCTTCAATTTTTGCCTCTCTTCAATTTCTTTTCTTTCTTTCTCTTCTTGTTCCCTCTCCAATTCTTCCTGCAATTTGTTCATTATTGTCTCCTTTATGCTGACAGCTTTGACTTCAGACTGATGCGGCCTCTCAGGAATGTTAGGAATCCTCTCAAACACAGGAGGAGCCCTCTCAATGACCTGAATGTACTCCACCTTATCCTCTGATTTGGAAGGAGGTGGAGGTGGAGGGGGAGGCGGAGAATCTTCTTTCAGGGATGATGACACTTGTTTAGAATCTTCAAGAGGTGCTTCACCAGGCTTCTCCTCTTCAGGCTTTGAAGCCTTGGTTTTCTTTGGTCTCCCTTTACCTCTTGGTTTGGCCTCTTGATCAGGAGAATCAACTTGTTTCCTTTGCAGACGACCACTTCTTCTTCGTTGAGGAGTGGAAGTTTCAGCTTCAGGTTCTGCTTTTCTTATGGGTGAAGATTCCTCCTCTTTTGGCTTTTGCACTGGAGTTTCTACCTTTTGGACACTTGCTTTCTTGGTGGATTCATCATCTTCGTTGATGCTCCTCTGTGAGTTCAGTCTCCTACTCCTCCTCGGCTGAATTCTGCTCTTTTCCTTTCTCTGTTCTTCTTGGGTTTCGGTCTTATGCCCAGTGAATACTTCAGGAGCAATGGCTGCTTCAGTAGCATTTTCATCCAGCTCTTTCACTGTGTCGCTTTCCTCAACCCCCTGGTCCTTCTTGTGCCCAATAGTCAAAGGATCAACCATCAATGCCACAACTTGCCTAATGTCTTCGTCTTCAGATTGAACACTTTCCAAGGAATTTGCTTCTACTTCAACTTGTTTTTCAGACTCAACTTCAACATGTTCCCTGAGAACTTGAATATTTTCAGTTTTGCCAATGGAGTCATCCAGTACAGTCTCTGTCACATCTGTCAAATTACCAGCATCTTCCGTAGTTTCCATTGATTCAGAACTTGTATCAACAGAATGGTCCTGAAAGCTTGCAACTTCAGTCTTTGCCATTAATCCATGGACATCCTTAACCAACTCTGATTCTACTGTGGAGTCCTTGACCTTTTGTGATGAATCAACTGTGCCATCATCAACACTCAGACGTAGACTCCTGTCTCCCACGTCACCTCTCCTGTCCTCCTGTAGCAGTTCAGCAGCACTCACACTGGAAGTTGGGCAAACATATTTGCTATAGTTGGTGTCAATTGTTTTACTCCCTTGTGCATCAAATGCAAATGATTCTTTGGCTTCTGTTGGCGATATGTCTACTTTTAGTGTTGGCACAGGCATTACAATTTTTTCCATTTGATCGCGGACTGGTGAATACTTAACCGTGTCATCTGGAACCTGTTTTATTTTCTTTGTTGGCACTGATGTTTCAGGTGTTAGATGAACGTCAGCAGTAACACTATTTGATGAAGAATTATCTGTACTGGAAGGACAAACTGGAACATTTTCAAGTTGTTCAGCCTCCTTGGACACGATTTCTTGAATATAAATCTCTTGCGAAAATCTACTTTTTCTTGTACGCTTTTGAGGAGGATCATTTTGTGAAATCTTGGCTATTTCCTTTAGCATTACATCCTTCACAGAAATATTGCCTGCAGAGTCAGTTTCATCTTTTGCACTTACGTCGTATCTATTTGTGGATATCTTTTCATTTGTTTTGATGTCTCTAACACTTGCGGAAATTTCCTCACTTTGTATATAACCCTTGCTATGAGGTTTTGCTTGTAGATCTTCTTTCAAATCAGTATCTGTACTGAATCTACTCAGACTCAAAACAGAAGAAGAAACATTCATAAATAAAGGTTTTGGAGATTCAGTTTGGATGCCTTCAGAAACGGCATCAAAAAGTTCAACTTTCTTTTTCTTCAGGTCAGCCGACTCTTCATCTTCCAGCAGACTTGCCTTTGGTGCAATTGTCTTTGCTTTGCCAAGACTAAACACAATTTTCTTCTTCTCTGACTTGGAGTCTCCAGCTTGTTCTTGAGAGTTTGCAGGGAGTGGCAGTTTGATGGCAGGAGGAGCAACCACAGCAGGTACAGGTGTTATGATGGACTCACTTTGACTGTCATTGTCATCATCATCGTCATCACAGAGGTCCATGTCATCCACTGAGTAATTGTCTATCTCTGATTCTTGTTCTTGTTTAACCTCTACAGTGGACAGGGGCAATGCAGGAGCTTGAGTAGGCAGAGTTGGAACAGGAATATCTTTAACATCTGAACTCGGCATTTCAGGCAGAGGAATATCACTGAGATCAAACAGATGATCAAGAGTCACTTCTGCTTTCTTGGATTCTGAAGCTTTGTTCTTTTCAGGTGAAAGTCTTTTAATGATGGTTACTCTTCCCACAGATTCTTTATCTCGCTTCTCTTTCTCCTGATCCCGCCGACTGCTCGACCTTTCTGATGAACCTCCTCTTCTTCTCCTGGCTCTTTCTTCTGAATCATCTCTGTATCGTCTACTTCTTTCAGATGAATCATCCCTTCTTCGATATCTGTCTCTCTCTGAGGAATCATCCCTCCTCCTTGAGTATCTATCTCTACTGGAGTCTCTGCGTCTGTCAGAGTCTCGTCTTCGACTTCTTTCATAGCTACCCCCTCTACGTCTGCGATCTCTTTCCGAACTGTCATCTCTACGTCTGGATCGTTCAGAACTGTCATGTCTTCTAGATTTGCGATCTCGCTCTGAGCTACCATCCCTGCGTCTCCGACCTCGGTCGGAGCTATCATCTCTTCGACGCCGACCCCGTTCAGAACTATCATCTCGTCTTTTACTTCTTTCAGTACTGTCATCACGCCTCTTACTTCTCTCCGTACTATCATCCCTTCGCCGCTTTCTTTCTGAACTATCATCATGTCTTCGTTTTCTTTCTGAACTATCATCCCTTCGTCTGCTCCTTTCAGAACTGTCATCTTTTCTTCTTTTCTCGGAGCTGTCATCTCTTTTCCTGCTTCTCTCTGAACTTTCATCTCTTTGTTTGCCTTTATCTGAGCTATCATCCCTTCTACGACTCTCTGACCTATCATCTCTCCTCTTACTCCTTTCTGAACTGTCATCTCTCCTACGAGATCTCTCCCGTTCTGGACTATCATGTCTCCTCCTCCTGTCCCGATCGTAACTTTCGTCCCTTCTCCTTGACCTAACTCTCTCCCTGCTGTCATCTCTACGTCTCCTTGACCGGTTTCTCTCCGAACTGTCATCTCGGTCACTACTGTCATCCCTTCTCCTTGACCTCTCTGGACTTCTTTTCAAACGAGTACGATCTGAACTATCACCCCTTCTTGACTTCCTCTTGTCTGAGCTGTCCTCTCTTTTAGAATCACTTCTTTCTACACTTCTTCTGGATCTGGATTTTTCGGCACTGCTATCTCTCCTCTTCTGTTTATCTTCATCTTCCTTAACTTGATCAGCTTCTTTGGATTTTGCTTGCTCCTGCTGTTCTGCATCAGTTCTTGAAGTCTTTGCCTTGGATTGTTCAGCATGAGGGCTGCCTGCATGAGTGATGTCTTCAAGCAGTTTTGAAGGAGTTTTCTTTAAAGATGTAAGTGCTGGTGCAGAAGGTGATGATTCTGGGGAGGATCCATAGCCAACGATAGGGAACTCTCCTATAGGAACTCCACTCACAGACACTGGCGACTCTGTCACAATATTCTCAGCTACTTGTCTCTCTTCGTTAACATCTTCAGACACATTTTTCCTTGCAGGCTCAAACTTCTTAGTATCCTTGACTGTTGATTCTAATATTGGTTCAGGGATTGTCAAAACTTCATCATCTGAAGGAGAGGAATCCCACTTCGATCGATTAGGTCTTGATTCATCATTTCCAGGAGATGTTTCCCAATTCATAACTTGAAATTCTTCTTGAGGTTTAACAGTTTCATCTAAAGCCCTTGACACCCGTTTTTCTATAGAGAAACCTTCCCTGTCATCATCAACATTGCTCTTTTCAAGTAATCCATCAACTGTAAATGGTGATTCCCATTTGGAAGGGACATGGACAACATTATCTATGCTGACTCTTACATCTCGAGTATCTTCCACTTCTGGTGAATCCCACTTTGACCGTGTAGGATCAGAAAAAAGTTTCTCAGTCTTTTCCTCAATCACTTTAGGCTTTTCAGATACATGCTGCTCAACCTGTTTGGACTTTTTATCATCATCTTTGTCCAATTCAGAATCTGTTTTATCTATTTCTTTTTTATCTTTGTTACTGCTTTTCTCAAGAGAGGATTTTCTAGAGCTGTCATGTGAAGAATGTCTGCTCCTGTGTCTATCAGTCTCAACTTCATGCTTTTCATCCTTTCTATCTGAATCTTTCCGTTTTCTTGACTTATCGCCATGTCTGTCAGGAGAAGTTTTTGAATCCTTTGACCTATCTGACCTATCTGACCTATCTCTATGACCTCTGCTTGAACGCTTGGTATCAGGAGATGCTGATCTTGAACGTCCACGTCTGTCACGAGACTCACTGGTCTTGCGATGTGATCTAGTCCTTTCATCCCTCTCATCAGCTTTCTTGTCAGACGAAGCAGTCCTCTCAGATGACCTTGACCTTCCTTGACTTGACCTGCGAGAACTTAATTCCGAGCTCTTAATTGGGGAGTCTCTTGATCGTCGTGATGCCTTCTCTTCTGAAACATCTCTCCGTGATCGTTTAGAGTGACTCTCCTTCTCCTTACTGACAGATCGCTCCCTTCTTGAGGCTTTCTTCTCCGCTTCTCTTTCATCATCATCTTCCCATCTTGAGCGACCGGGATGAGACGACTTGGACTTTGGTTCATGTTTTCTGTCTAACGACTCATCCTTAACTATCCTTGGTTCTACTGCTTGCTTAACAGAGACATCTCTCATAACTTCAGAGGGTGACATTCCAACAGAGAGATTAACATCACCAGGACCAAAGTCTTCAGGTTCAGATGACGAAGACCTATAAGAAGCAGATTTCTTCAACCTTTTGGAACTCTTTTCTGCTTCAGGTGATCTCTCATGTTTACCTTGTTTTACTTCTTGGTTCTTGGCTGGAGTTGTATCGCTTTGATCCATATCCTCCAATCTCACCAAGTTCAATGTTACTTCAGAACCTTTTAGTTGGTTCAAACTCTTCTCTATGTTCTTCTTTTCATCTTTTTCACTTTTACCAGACTTTGGAGACATGCTTCTAGATGACTTTGGTTCCTCTGCTTTATCATGTGAAGATAATCGCGTGCTGCGACGTCTGCTTGCTTTATCACTTTCCCGCTCTGGAGATTTAGTTCTCTGCCTCCTCTTCTCATGGATTGGTGACCGCTCACTCCTTGAATGTCTTCTATCCCGTTCTCTCTCCTTTGATGCAGACCTATCAGACCTGGATTGTCTTGGCTTTGTGTCTTTCTCTACAGAAGTGGACCTGTCCCGAAGACGCCGTGATCGCCTCCTCTCAGGTTCATCATCATGTCCCTCTTTGCCAGACTCCAACAACCGTACGGTTTCTGCAGTCTCCTTGCTTCGGATCTTCACAATCTCCTCCGCCGTGAGATAACCGTTGCGGATGAACTCAAAAACTTCCTTTTCATCGCAGTACTTAATCCCACCTTTCTTCTTGATGTAGTCCAAAACGTGGAGTTTTTGGGAGTCTGATGGTTGGTCCTCATCAGGTCTGAACATGTGTTTCTTGTTCACTTTGAACCTTACAGGAGTGACTGTACTGTCATTCCCATCATCATCCTTGTCCTCCTCATCATCTAATGAGAACACAGACTTCTTGGTTGGCTTTATCTTGAACTCCACTTTATTCTTTGCAATACTTGTTGTAGTTGGCAAAGAAAAGTTTAGTTTGTGAGTGGATGAAGAACTTGCATCCTTTGGGCCCTGACTGCGAACTTTCTTCAGCAGTTTCTGTGCAAGTGAGAGCTGCGAGTCCTGGTCTGGAGACGAAGGTGATGGAGGTGATGGAATTGTAGCTATTTCTTCAGACTCAGCAGGAGGATCGGAGGATCTAGATGACGATCTTGTCCGTCGGTTTAAGGTAGGAGGTGGTGGGGGCGGTTCTTCTTCAGAGCGGCTTTTTTTCTTTTTTCGTTTTCTCCCTCGTTTAGTTTCAGGAGACAAAGAAACATTTGGCATTGGTGGCAGAGGAACTTCATCAAGGTTAATGGAAAATGTGTTCAGCTGGGGAAGAGCGTCGATCAGATCAGAGCGGGAGGGTTTGTCTCCGAGAGGAAGGGGGACATCTTGAAGTGGCAGTGAGCTGGAGGTTTGCTGCCCTGTGGGAGGTAGATGAGCGGTCTGATCATCTGCTGCCTGGAGTGTCTTCAGATGAGGTAGGGAGACGGTCTGCGCATCAGTCTGGACCTCAGTGGACTGCCCGTCTCCATCTTCATCTTCCAGCGGATCACTGCAAGAGAAAGAGATCATAAGTACTCGGTCAAGCAGGGGATGACTAAATTATGCGTAAATGACAGACTTCTAAAATATAAACAGTAATTCGAAAAATAGAAAAAATAAAATATTCTATTTCTAGTTCCTTATCTTAAATATTCATTTTTATTTAATCAGAAAACTGTTTAAACAAATTACCTGCTGATGCTGAATTAGAGGCAAACCATTTCAAAATGTTTATATCACAAGCATCAGAACTTGTTAACAAAAGGAACATTGAATTCCAGGTCTGGCCAAAGGCTAATAATTGATATACCAGAAAACATGTCCTCTATTATTTTTTTTTCAATTCATTATTTAAACATGTTACAGCAAGAGACAAAGAATACATTAAAACATCAATCAATGAAAACATGAAAGGCTTTACAGTATTTTTGTACACTACCAATGATCACTTTAAATTGTGTATAACAACCATGTCATGATTCAAAGTGTTCATAGTCAAAATAAGGCCTATTCGCAAATGCATGCTTCAACTCTAGACCATGACCTTTGAACTTCAAGGTCACAAATAAATGATCACTTTTCATTGCGTATAATAAAGTGCTTGAAGTGACTTGAAGTGCTCATTGTTAAAATAAGGCATATCCGCAAAGGCATGCTGAGTGGTGACCTTGACTTTTGATGAATTTTAGCGAAAAACTTGGTCTTTCTCCATAGTTGATATATACCAGTGATTTTTTTTTATTTTAGTAATTTCAGAACTCGTGCCCTTGACCTTTGACCTTTGACCTTGAATGTGAACATGTCAAAAAGATTCCCCAGAGGTATAAGTAGGAAGTTATGTATGAGTTCTTAAAACATTATTGGGAAAAAAGTTTTAGCCAAAACAAAATGCACTGGTGGTGGCGACAGAAATAGCATAAAAACTAATACCGGTAAACTGACTTGTCTAATGAGAATCAATAACTCTAGAATAATGAAGAATTCCACCATGTTTTGATGGTGCAATGTTAGTAATGAACTTCTTTACGACAAACACCCTGCAATTACATGGAGGACATGACATGAGTGTCAATGTCAAACTATGTTCAGACAAGAGTGTCTAAATATTGATATTTCCTAAGCAAGTGATATTATACCAATATTAAGACAAGTGTGAGAAAAACAGCATGACATGGATGAAAATATAACATCATATTTATTACCAAATATGTGAATATAAAGAAAATACATCAAAATATACTATCACGAACAGGTTGATTACGTGATGTTTCCCCATTTATAAAGCAATCTTATAAATGAAACAGTACGTCATAGGATTGTTAATGACATCAAACCCCCATGACAAAGTGATTTTTTGCCCTAGGGCATTGTATGAATAATATTAAGGTAACCTTGGTAGCCAACTTTTCAAACTAGAAGTGTGTGTACTTAGTCTGCTCCTTCCTCCAGTTTACCATAGAAACATCAAACAATCAAATTGTTGCCAAGGAAACAGAAACATATAAATTGAAAACAAGCTTTAACTCCCAGAGGCAGATGCTGCAATATGGAGGAAGTATACCAAAATTTGCTGTAGATTGGTCAAGTAGTTTCAAAGTTGTGCTCCTGAAACACCTACAGAAAGCCGAGCAAGAACAGTATATCTCCGGACACAATTGTGGTAGACATAATTGGACCTATAACAAAAACAAAACACAATCGCCAAAATCTTGAAAGATTTTCTCATTACCAAATTGGCATGATTTTCAGATAGACTTTGTGAAAACTTCTGTAAGTCCATTAACTGCTTGGACAAGAGTTAAAGAATGTCAAAGCTACAGATAAGTTTTTGGTTGACTGAGTAAATGTACTTGCTTGTGTTCACCTTAATTGAGTATTCAACATTTCTTTTGAGTAACCAAATACATCAATTGAGTATTTTACCAATTTTGCATTAACTGTCGAAATGACCATAAATAATGGAGGTTTCACACAGTAGGTAAAATCCATTAAATATTAATATGAATTGGTCATAAGACGAAGTGAATACTGCTTTTTACGAAGAAAATGAAAAAAAAGTACCCCACCGTTGAAATAATTCTGCAAGGTGGTGCCGCAAGCTGATAGGGACTCCACACCTTTCATACTTTTCATTTCTGTCTTACACAATTAGACATTATCAAAATATTCAATATTTGTTTCTTATTTTGATCTAAATTTAAAGAGTATAAATTATGAGGACAGTATCAATGAAATAAAAGGCTTTTCCATATTGATTAATAATGTTTAAAAACAAAAAGTAAACATCTGTATGAGGAGATTTTCTCTAAAGTTCTAGGAATTCTGGGGGATAAGAAGGTTGGTAAATTCAAAACCAATTACAGTGACGCCAAAATTTACAGAACCATAGAATTTCATATATAAATCAATATAACAAAAGAAAAAAGCGAGTTCACCATACTATTTTAATATCTTTAGATAACTAAAATTAGGTCACAATTTTGTCCAAAGAGAGATAACTCTAAAGCTTGACTGAGTACTACCAAAGTACTATTTACACTTTAAATATATTATAGACAAAATATGTTTTTGTATCATAAAAAAAGTCTATTTCGATTAGTTACAATAAAATAATAATGATCCTAAATTCCTAAAAGATCCAATGCACATGTATGACACTGTTACTGAAAATGGCCACAGAATCTACAAGGCAATGCACTTCTGACAACTTGGGAGTGTTCAGAAGCAAGGTTTGTTGAACCTCTTTAAATGCTGATTCAACTGTTATTTATAGTATATATTCGATCTGTATTGTAATATGAGAGACGATTCTAAAGACTTCCAAGTTTAATAATGTAACATGTAAAACATTTTTAACATTTTTAACCTCTCATTCAGTGCTTTTGATTTTGCACATTTGTTCAAAGTACATCAGACATGGCCATAGTCCATAGACTTTACCATAGATAATGTAACAAACAACTCAAATAGCATTTATTTTTCACTGAAACAGTACCAAGCCAGCCAGACTGGACAGTTTTATCAAATGGTATGGTCGCGTATATAACTGGTTGCTTTGTAGGCCAGCGCAAATTACTTCGTGGTAGATAGTGAACGTAGAGAAGGAACGTTACTATAAGTACTTCCATACCAGTTGATAAATGCAACACGTTTGAGTGGTCGCAGAGAACTGCTGAGATAATATTATAGCCCTGTAATACCGGTTTTCAGATTTCAGTTACTGAAACCGATTACCATGTACGCAAGTCAATCTTTGACATTACTTTGTGTACGCATTAAACATCAGCTTAATTGAGTATTTTCGAAAATGAAAGTGTATTAGTACGCAAGAGAATTGGGTTTTTACTAAAATTAATGCGTTTTAAATTAAATATATAAATTAAATACGCAGCTTATCTGTAGTTCTCGAATGTTGACTCTTGCCATGTTCTGAAACCATTAGTTAACATTGCATGGGAATTGACATTAATACTCCTAATATTGCTATCATGAAAGAAGTTTCAATTTGCAATTAACATGCTATGCACTGTTCTATAATACCAGAGTTATACACTTCGCCACGCAACTGTATTTTTTTGTTTGTCATTTCTTAAATTAATGTTTATAAATTATATATTAGGTGTATCTTTTTAAGCTATTAGTAATTACAGGCTTTTGAAAAAATGTAATGTGACATCATCGTACTTTTCAAAAGAAGTTTTGTCACTTACACTTGAAAAATTTGCTTTGGTATCCACATATGACAACATATCAAATATATTTGGTTTTATACTAACGAAAACACCAATTATTGTATTAGAGAAATACTAGGTTCATGTTTGAGTCAAGCCTTCATGACAAGACGGGATGATGAAACCTAAAGAAACAGATAATGAAATGAAATTGAAATTGTGTGTACATTTTGATGTTTTCTCATTAAAGTAACCCTGTTGTTGTAGCAGTTACATTACATATCTAATTCAACTGCCTTTATGCATAGGTTCAATGTTTAAAGGCAATTGCATATCGTTGGAAGAATATTTGTATTAAAAATAAAAATAATTTGATAGAAAAGATCATATTTCTTTTAAATTACACTCTTCTGATGTAATTAATTTCACAAGAAATCATCCCACAATGTAGATTGCTAAATGGCAGAATATATCAACAATCAGGCCCACCAGCCTGCATGTCTGTCTGTCTGTATGTATATCTGTACACAATGGCCGAATGCATGCTGTATAACGATTGCTTTGTGCGGTAGGCTGGCTGGCTGACAGGCAGGCAGGCAGGTCTAGAGCCGAAGAGAGGAGAGAGGAGAAGAGCTGTAATGAGGTCAGATAGCTGGACTGCTTGCTGGGCCTGCTGGCAGCCATCTTGTACGTCTGCTTGTGTGCCGGTGGAGCAGACGCCATGCTTCTCAGCAAATATCCCTCTCAGTGCTGTAATGTCAGTTAAATTTTTCACTGAAAATTTAAGTCTGTGTTTTGGTAAATTGACTCCAGGATATTTTGAGAAGGGGCAACATTTGCAAGGAACTGAATTCATGAATTGTGTATAGGCATCTGTTTGCATAATTGTGTGTCTAAGATGCAAGATGTATGTTGTGCAATGTAGAGTCAACTGAATATTTGCAGCTATCCTTGATAAATCTGTTCTCAGATTAGGTAAATAAAACTTGTTTGTGAGGCTAGGTATGTTTAACAGCAGTGACCATAGAATCAATCAATTAATTTAGTGTATGGGTCTATAACATACTTTTCTGTGTTATATACATTGATTTGAGAAGTATTCTGTACATACATGCCTTGATCATGAAACATTTTTGAAGAGAGAAATTGAGAATACCATTAAAAATGTCTTAATCACATACACTGTCACAATGAACTTGTTATGTTTCTATTGTAAAGGTGTGTTTGTGCGGACTAATTTAAAGTTAAAATGGAAAATCCTCCTGTATAATGCATATATACAACTCCAACACATTTACAGAAACTTAAAATAATGCGTATGACCTTAACAAATCTACAAAACAAAACTAATCATAAACCTGCCAAAAGTGAACTTAATGAAAATAGCACAATTTCTCTTCAGATAAATCAATTCATCAATTCAAAAGTAATTTGATTGACATATACAATAAACATGCTGTTTTGAATTATCAAAAGTAAAAATTGTTTATAGATCACGTTCTTAATTATATTTATTTGATGAGAAAAAACAAAGACCTGAATAAGACCTGAATAAGAGCTACCGTTGCTGTGTTATGCAATGTTATTCCCACCTACCCACTGGTGATAAGATAAGATAAACTATCTACACTAGATTAAGTAATTGAAGTAGTTGAGCAAAGTGGGAGCTAACCACTAACTAACTACCACAGACAATGAGCTGCTAATAGTTCCTGGGTGTAACATACAACATATCTACACACCTGATAAATCAGATATACGAGAGGTGTACCATAAATTAATTCATTGGTATACAAGGGTTTCCTTTTTAAACTATCCTAAGAATATGCTGTATAAAACCAGGGTGACCTTACTCATTTACTGTGTTTAATCATATACCATATCAGTCTGCAGCTTTGGCAGTCTGCAGTAAGGAAAGGGTTACGTTTATTTAGTGAAAAAACAAACTGGTGTAATAGTTAACCTTCTGTCTGCTAAAATACTACTCAGTGTACTCACACTTATAAAAACTTTAGTCAGTTTTGGCAGTCGGCAGCAAGGAAAGGGTTACCCGGTAAGTTTATTTAGTGAAAAAACAAACTGGTGTAATAGTTAACCTTCTGTCTGCTAAAATACTACTCACACTTATAAATACTGTAGTCAGTTTTGGCAGTCGGCAGCAAAACAAGAGGCAAGTCTGTTTAGTGAAAGGACAGTTGGGACAAGAGATAGAATGGCTGCAGCATGCTAAAATTGAGTCCAACTGCATTTGATAATCAATACACACATCTAATCCGCTCGCTCCGGTTCCCTGATAGCTGCTGCTCTACTTCCTCCGATATACACGGATGGGGAAGGGAAAAGCTGACATTTTACTGAAGGCTTTGAGGACTACTAGTGGTGTAGTTCAGGTCATCGGACCTGGTGGCAATTACGTTGATCAGTAGAGAAGTCGGTCTCTAATTCTGAAACGAGCAACATTTTTGTCCAAAACTGACATACAGAATGATAATAATACCGATAATTTGCTCAGTAACTTAATTTTGTAACAATTTGAACAGTTTTTATGTCCTTGCCACATTTTTCAGCCAGTGCATACTTGTATTTGTGATTCAATATTGTGGTTTTCTCATAAAAATAACTGGTAACAGTATCGCGAATACTTGGTATCTTTTTTTATCATTTTAAAAGTTTTATAACTTCAGTCAATATTCTACATAAACATGAATTAATACATTTATTCATTATTTTGTTGTTCTTCATTGAACAAATTTAATTAATATGACAGTAGTTTTAACCATATATGGTAATCTCATAACCGAACACAATGGACAATACTCACAGCAAACAAACCATCAAAACGAGTCAAATAAACCAGGAGATGAATGGTTTCCTCTCATATTCATGGAGCAAAAAGGAATTTGATTCATTATTATCTTTTCCTTAAATCGCTTGAAATCTTAGAGACATAGAAAAATCAATATGCATTATTGGTGATGCTGAGAATTCTTCTGTCACAAGGAAGAAAATTTCATATTTGAAAGAATATCAATCTTTCCGGGTCATTTTTTAAAAGATATTTTTCTGAAGATCTCTATACCACTGCCTATTTTAGCCAAGATGAAAAATGCAGGAACAGAAAGATCAAGCACACAGAAACATCTTCGTTACATTTTTTCACAATCACTCAAACCAATTCGTATTTACATTTCATTTCAGCTGCCATTTCATAAATGCAAATTTCAACTTTATGATAAACAGACTAGAGAAATTGTTCTATCCAGTAATGAACACAAGGGCTCTAGGATCAGAAGTATTCAAATCCAATGAATATTAGGATAATCCTTATTCAAATTAAAGTAATACTATTGTGTTTTATAATCTTGGAGTATTGGAATATCGAGGGACATGTGCTTATAGTATCATGTTGTTATAATAAAAGCTTTTGAGAAGATAAAAAAAAACCAGGATCACATAAAAGCACATGGCTTATAATTGAAAAGTTTGAGGAGGGGAGGGGGACTCTGTAAGTTTGAATTTGTTGGAGGGGTCGTTTATTGAAGTAAAGGTACTAAGGCTGCATAAAAAAAGTGAAATGTTTCTCTGGCACATTTTTTTCAAAAGTGACGAGGGCGGTAGGACTTTATTTTTATTTTTTGTTGAAAACAATAATGACGCGGGAGGAGCACATTTTATTTATTTTAAAATATAGCCTGAAAGTGGTAGAGGTATACAAAATGGAAGCACATCCATTCCTGCAGACCCATATATTTGTATGAATAATGGGATTTGGGGGTTTATCAAAAGTGATGCAACAAATTCTTAATTTATTTTTTCAAATGACAATAAAAAGTTGTCACGCGCCCAAATAAAAGTGATGCGCCGACGCCGGAGAAACATTTAATTTTTTTTATTTAGCCAAATAAAGTTAATTATTGTATTTTCTTAATTACTCTGAAATGTTGAAGAGGCTTTAACTGTTGGATGTATGGGGATGTGATGAGCAGTTGGTTGAATGACTGGTATAATTGGTCATAAACAATTTACCTGTGAAATAGTTTCTGTCAAACATTTCTTAGGTTGACTCATAATAATTAGTTTATAGATTATCAATGTTGAGCCATAATTATCAGAGTTCCCTAGATAGTTTGAATACAGCATTCATGATGAAGCTATGAATGTCTTTGGGTTAGATCTTTTAGAAATGCACCAAATGGCTAGTGCTATGACATGGGTAATTTCAACCCCTGCTAAACATCAATAAATGAATTATTATTGAATAATGAAACTTAATAAACTCCCATCCTGTAGCCTGGATAAAGCTCTGCTGCTATCTGCTCAGTCCACATCCTGTATAAATACAGGTAAATCAAGAGCTACTAAACCTGGCAACTCAGACATGATGAACACAGGTATACCTTGTACTTGCAGTAAATGTCAACTACCGGTCACAGGTCAAAGGTATGCAAAATAAGCGAATACCAAGCTCGCCAATAAAAACTAGAGGTGTGGCAGCTTAGGATGAATGGCTCCTTTCAGTACTTTACTCATATCACAACGGAAGAAAATAATTTCAGATTAACACATAATTATCTCTTTTATTATGGGCCTTTCTGAACAAACTTTTATGTATCTGTTTAAGAATTTCTCCTAAACTATCACAAATATCCTATCAGAAAGTTTGACTACCTATAACTTCCTCTGAACTTCTTACAGCCGCAAGTTCACAAATGTCAAACAAAAAATTACCTCCCCTTATTGCTTTGATTAAATAAAATATTCCTTTGAGTTCTATCTGTTTTTGTATAGATTCCCTATTGCTGCAATGTTTTTGTACTGTTGCCCTGTCTTCAAAAGAATCAGGAGATTATTGATGTCTGCTCTACATACAAAAACCTTGAGGTTTTTATCTAAAATATTGACGGATTCTCGTAATAGTTGACAAGGGAAGATAAAATCAATATCTTAGATTACCGACAGTTACCATGATTTCACCATAGAGTCTATACAGATTTTCTGAAAGCAATAAATATATTTTTCAAGAATGTTGTTAAATAAAGGACAAAATGTACGGGAGCGGGAAGAGAGAAGAGAAGAGACGAGAAGAGAAGAGAAGAGAAGAGAAGAGAAGAGAAGAGAAGAGAAAGGAGAGAGGAGAGAAGAGAGAAGGAGAGAGAGAGAGAGAGAGAGAGAGAGAGAGAGAGAGAGAGAGAGAGAGAGAGAGGGAGAGGGAGAGGGAGAGAGAGAGAGAGAGAGAGAGAGAGAGAGAGAGAGAGAGAGAGAGAGAGAGAGAGGAGGGAGGGAGAGAGAGAGAAGGTAAGAGAAGGTAAGAGAGGGAGTAAGCAGAGAATTGGGACTTGACAGGTCCAGTATAAAGCTTGACCTAGTTTCCTGTGCCTACTTGCAGCACATACTTCTTCTGCACCACATGGTCCAAACTTACCATGAGCAGGCTTCACTTAGTGAAGGGAGTGGGCCACATGTACTGTGATGCAAACTGGCACTGGAGCAAATCCAGCAATTTGAAATAGACGATCATAACAGGAGGTGCAGGGCTAACACTATGCAGGAAGGATCATATATTTATTTAAGTTAGGTATTTAATCATACTAATGAGATCAAAATAATATTAACCACTTTTTATATGGATCATTGATGTACCACTAGGATTCTTTTGCGGAATGAATATTAAAGGTAAGGAATAATGCAATCGCACACCTGCATTTGCACGGAAATGTACAATAATAGGAGGCAATTTTGTAATTTTCACAGCCTAGAAGAAGTGTACTTTGTCATTTTGCAATATATCCTATTACTACAACTTGCATAATGCTACTATAAACTCCATCAGTCTAGATTTATAAATTGATCTTGTAATTTGACTTCCAGTCCGGATTCACCCCCATTTTGCGAACCAGGTTGCTGCACATTTGATCATAACAAGATATTAGAACAGCGCTTCTTCCTGCAGTGTAACTAGGCAACATTACGACAAACTGCAGAAAGGCCTACATTCAAATTTGCAGTATATAAACTGCTAACAATTTGTAAGATATAAACTCCAATTGCAAAACAGGAGGTTAATTCCAGCTTGCTACTTATATGCAGTCAAACTCTTCTCTCAGTACTGTGCATACTACTGCAGGAAACAATAAGTCTAGAATCGATAAACTATAGATGACAATCATGTGTGCAAATTAACCCTTTCAACACTAAGAAACCGGAACGCTAATACGTTTGCATGCCCAATTTTAGGCGTGTAGGGGTGAAAGGCTTAAAGATACATTACCAGTTTTTCATTATATTATTATTTGGCTTTGATACATGCCAAAATACCATAAATGCTGCTTTAAATTCAAAGCATCTTATTCCACTCGCATATTCATCCCCAAATGCTAAATATATGACAATAAATATTTTTCCTTGGAAATCAAGCAACTATCTTATACATTACACAAACCAATGTCACATGTTCCAACTACATGTATACTAGGTATTTAAATCACAACTTTACACCTTTGTATTGTTACTATAGGATTAAAATGATAGTTTTCAGCAACAGTCAGTACTTCTCGAAAAAAGACTTGACCGGTTTCCATCACTTGCTGATAGTGTCTGCACTTCTTGGTGGGTGCTGTTGCTACGCTCACACAAAAATGCAACTAATCTTAACTCAGGCAGTGATGAAGATTGGTGTGTGTTATGACTTAGCAATGTGGGGTAAATTGAGGTGTCTCTAACTAAACTGAAAGTGTCATTTAGGCTGTTTCAGAGATAATTATTTCAAGGACAGACTGCTTGAATAAATTGCAACTGGTTGTCAGATTTCGTGCTTTCATTAATTTATAAGATAACAGGGTATAAGTGTTTTACAGGCAGGGATAGCAGGCTGTTAAGCAGTGTGATAAGATTTAAATATAATAAATTTGACTATTCACAGCCAGGTATTTACATTTGCTATTAATGAACCCCAAGATTTAAGAAAAAATTCACAGTTTTCGTCATTTTCTTTATAAGTTGAAAACTAAACAGTTGGCGTTATTTTATAGGTTCTGTTTACATGATTACCTTTTGACAAACTAGTCTCAATGAAAAAAAATAATTGTGTAGATTGTAAGTTATTCATCTCAGACTGGTGTTCTCAGTATTACAGCCTATCACTATGATTTATCTTTCACATAATCTATTTGCGTTATTAATGTAGCAAATGTTAAGGTTTCAAGAGAAGCTGTAAGGGGAGATAACTCATCCGTTATTCACTCCTACCTAAATCATAACTGTAAAACATTGGAATGTCATTTCAAAATCCAGTAATCTTTATATTCACTACTTCATCCACAATATCAGCATCAGCACAACATTTAGTTATGATTTCTTCAGACTGAACACAGTTTTACTATTTGCAGGAGTCTCCTACTCAAGCCACAAAGACAGTTAATCAGAGACGTAAGCTAAGATCAACCTAACCCCATGGCTACAGTTACAGGAGGATTACCCATGATGCAATTGGGTGGCCATGATTTGTTGTTGCAGGACCAAGCAAGCTGCTTTACATAGCAGACGCCCTCAACTGAGTGTAGAGGATGCAGCTATTGATGGCAGCAGCAGCAACCCGGACCAAGCAGCCATGCACATGGACTCCCAGCCTGGTGGGCAGACAGACATGTTGTCAGTCAGTGTGGGAGGAAGCTTGTGCACAAATCAATGAACACTGGATTTCACAATCATGTAATTTGGACTTTCAAAACATGAATCAGCTTCTGAATAGCTATAGATGTGGAGTTAAGTCTAGTTGGATAAATCTCCTTGTCAGCGTGTATGTGGATGTGGATGTGGATGTGGATGTGGATGTGGATAAAGTTATGGCCTACGCACAAATCAATGAACCAGAGTCTCTGCAACAAGGATTCTATGAGTTTCTGAACAATGTAATTTAGACTTGCCAGTTTTGTAACAAAACTTAAATACAATTGGCTAGCAGGAAGACTATTTAAAACACAGCTTGCACACGATATTATTAATATCAGTAAAAATATCAGTACACTTTTTTTGCCATCAAACAATTTCATGATTTTGATCCTTACAAAACTGATACTCACTGATACTAAATGATATAAAACAATCAAATGTTAATTGCAATATTCACCACATGAGTTGCTTTTAATTGATAACAACAGTCCATTTCTAGAGTTCTAAATTCGCACAAGCCCGGAAACCCATGGCTAGTTAAAGAGAAACTAAACCAGTAAAATATAAATACTGCTGGTTTAAAAGGACTACTGAAATAACCACTGCCATTTTTAGCTAACAGGAATATGTAATGGCCTGCCATGTGCTCATAAGATAGCACTAGTATTTTTAAAGGGTGCAGCATGGAAATGAAGATCAAATCCTCTATCAGAAAGCATGAAGATGAAAAGTTCAATCTCCTCTTTCAAACACTGTGATATACCTGTAGTAGTTAGCAGCTGGAATATCGCCAGCTTTGAATGGAAGGATGAGCCTTACTATTGATATACACAGCAGATCAGCAGCTGAGTAGTCCGATTCAACTCATTGTGACATGTGGTGAGGTGAGGTGAGTTGGGGTTTTACGCCGCTTTCAAGACTATTTCACTTATATCACAGCTGCTAGTATTATGGCAGGGAGAAAGCCCGCGACGCCACGTGGCTATGCATTGTGGTGAAACCTGCGAGCATCAGCTGAAACTAGCGAACCATGGGTGGTACTATGCTGAAATTCAGTGTACCATTGTACCCAAACCTTACTGCGTGTAGATCAGTTCTCTACTGCAGACAAAGTTGCCGTCCCCCTGGCGGGATTCGAAACCCGGACCTCTTGATCTGAAGCCGAACTCGCTAACCACTGCGCTATCTACTGAGATGTGGTGAGATGTTGAGAGATGAATATGGTGAGATGTGATATTTGGTGAGACGTGGTGAGGTGTGGAGAGTTTTAGTAAGATGTGGTGAGAAGGGGCGAGATTTGGTGAAACTTGGCGAGAGTGGTGAGATTTGTTGTGGGTGGCTGCAGTCTGCACCGGAATCAATACTTGCAGTTGTGTGGAGTTTTCACTTTCTGAATCTGAAGCTATGCAATTTTAGACTTTTTCTGCTCTGATTTTTGCTTCAGGGAAGTTGGATTTAATACATGCATTTTAAATGTTTATAAATTGAAAAGGGGGTCGTCGTTTATCTTTGAATTGAAATCACTGTCAATGAAAAGGCCCTTATTATTGCCAAGAGCAAGGTCTCTCCAGGGTATGAACACCTGCTAAGCCAGTCAAACATGCTACGGACAATCCTACTAATCAAAACTGGGCAATCCGTGATTATTCCCTTTGTTAACAATTAACATGCCCAGATGTGAACCACACAGGAATGATTTGACACTTGACTTAGTAGGTACGGAGTTAAAGTGACATTCAGCGTTTTGCATAATATCTTATTTGGCTTTAATATGTGTCAAAATACCATATGTGCTGATTTCAGTTCAAACATGAAGACATAGTCATCAACATCCCCCACCAGACTCAAGAAATCGAAACAAGGGCAATAATATAAAAAAAGAGCAATAAATAATTGTACACTTCTCATTTTCATTTCATCAAGGTATTGATACCCTCAAGCGACACAAACGATTTGATTTTAAAATAGAAAAGCTATCCCCTTTGAAGAGACCTGGAACAGAGTCGAAAAAATCGGAACAAGGGCAATAACTCCTGAAAAAATAATCACACGCTTCTTATTTTCGAACTCTATCAAGGTATTGATACCCTAAAGACCCACACCAAATTTGGTTATCCTATCTGAAACAGTTTCTGAGAAAAGCTGTCCCCTTTGTAGATACCTGGAACAGAGTCGAAGTGACAAGTCAAGGGCAATAACTTCGGAAAAAATAATCACACGCTTCTTATTTTCAAACTCTATCAAGGTATTGAAACCAAAAGACACACACCAAATTTGGTTATCCTATCTGAAACAGTTTCTGAGAAAAGCTGTCCCCTTTGTAGATACCTGGAACAGAGTCGAAGTGACAAGTCAAGGGCAATAACTTCGGAAAAAATAATCACACGCTTCTTATTTTCAAACTCTATCAAGGTATTGAAACCCAAAGACACACACCAAATTTGGTTATCCTATCTGAAACAGTTTCTGAGAAAAGCTGTTCCCTTTGTAGATACCTGGAACAGAGTCGAAGTGACAAGTCAAGGGCAATAACTTCTGAAAAAATAATCACACGCTTCTTATTTTTTAACTCCATCAAGGTATATATGCATTTAAGCCAGCCACCAAATTTGGTTATCCTATCTTAAATAGTTTCTGAGAAAAGCTGTCCCCTTTGGAGATAGCATGAACAAAGTGCTAAAATATGGAACAAGGGCAATAACTCCGGAAAAAATAATAGCAAGCTTCTCATTTTCGGACTCCATCAAGGTATTCATGCCTTCAAGCCACACACCAAATTTGGTTATCCTATCTTGAACGGTTTCTGAGAAAGGCTGTCCCCTTTATTTCAGACGGACGGACGGACGGACAGACGGAGCTCAAACCTATATCCCCCTTCCACTTCGTGGCGGGGGATGATAATTTCACTCAACTTGCATATTCATCATCCCCAATTGCCAAATATATGATTATTAAGTGTTTCCAATGAATATCGAGCAACATCCTTATACATGTGCAGAAACAGAAACTGCAAGTCCCATTTACATGCACAGTAGTTATAAGACCTATAAAACATTACCAACCTAAATTTGTCTTTTTGACTAAGTGACGAGTGACAGCAGGGGTGCTGCCCCTTAAATCAGAAATCACTAATTACACCTTTACACTAAGAGTAACTGTTAGAAAAACAACTGAATTTTCACAAGCTTACTCATGTTTTCTTGTAATGAGAATATTCAATGTATTCATAAATAAAACAAAGATACAGAAATGAACTGAAATGAAAATCGCTGACATTTTAAACCAGTTGTTCATGTAGAAGGAACAAACTTGCCCTATTTAAAATTTCAGAAATGTCATCCATGAATAAAGCAAGTCCTTGTTAATAAAGGTCAAATGTCAACTTAAGTTTATTTTGCCAACAATGGAGAGCACGCAATGGATATAGTTGTTAAGTTGAAGCAGGAGACTGTCTCAGTGTGGGATGTGGCTGGTCGGTAAAGGATCTGAACTACCTAAAATAACCCCAGGGACAAATCAATAGCAATGTCCTTATATGGAATAGTTTGTGACCAATCAAACACCAGTATTTCTACAGCTATCAACCAACATCAATGTTTTTAGAGGAGAGTCAATATCCCATGTGTTACATAATACCAAGAAATGAATTAATGAATTTGGACTGTTGTGAACTTAGGTCTGGGAAATGGAAATAAATATTTGAGTTATGACCATTGAAATTAGGAAAATAAACTGTTCTTTTAACTGGAAATGTTAAGCCTTGATAAATGGAAATAAGTTCTCGATGGCAGATGACTAAATATTAGATAATTTCCTTTCACAATATCATTCAGCAATAGACATCGGACACTGGCTTGTGTGTAAAAACACAAGTTTCTATTTTCCTTGAATGCTCCATTAACTATTTTAAGATTTTGAGTGAAATAGTTAAAACTTTTCATGATTATTTTCAAGACTGTTAAAAATGAGAAATAAATGTAAGTTGCAATGAATTTGACACATACTCAATGTCAATGTTTTGGTAAAATATTTCCTTTTCATGTTTACTCTAGTATAATGTCCCTTTTCATTCAAACAGAAACCAGCAAAATATTCTGAATAATGTTGCTAACTAATGACACTCACTGATAAATCAATTTCAATTTTTCAAAACTAATTGGAATCAGCAAATTCTGCTGATAGTGTCCCAGTTGAGCACTTTTTTCATTTATACCATGAAAGATGAATTTATCTTGCCAAAGATTTTCTGCATGTAAGAGTAAAAATCAATATGGAAACTGGGCGGCAAACTCAGACACAGAATTCCTTATTCAAAGACAATATTCAGTTTCAATAGTTTCCAAGAATTAATCAACTTTGTTTTCATAGAAAAGCTGGAATGATTGAAATGATATGATGAAATTTTATGATGATGATTATGAACACCAGCACATTATTTTAAACAGCAAATATTTATGTAATTCATTATGGAATGTAAACTTATATGAATGAAATGTTCTGTGAAGTCATTGATGTATACCTTTGTTGCATTTCATTTACAACTGTACATATTGGCATACAATTATTAAATTACCAAATGAACGACACATAAAATGAGAATGAAGCGTTTACTGATTCCCCATCAGTGATTTTTACAAATTTGGAGAAAAATTCATTGTTTCTCAGAATCTCGCCCAAACAATATATTGCTAAGTTTCCCTCCCCAGAACATTATGCCAAATTTTTACGATTGAACTGATTGAAGTTAAAAATCATTATTTAATATTCGATTCTGTGACTGTTTTGCGTACCTACATACTTTCCATCTATGCTGGAGCAAAGTTGCATCTTTTGCTTCCTGCCTTACAAGTATTCCCCCAAAATATGTTAATCAAGTAATTAATTCTGCCTGGCCTGATGAAATATTCAGATACAATGATGTAAAGCACATTCTGCTCGACAAGAACAAACTGTTTGATATTTCACATAAAGGGGACATAACTCATGCATGAGGGGATAATTTCAAAGTCAGGGTGAGGTAAAGTTATTTTGGATGCAATGCCACTTTCAAGAACCTGAACTTGTATGCCACCAGTACTATAAGTGCACGAAATAATCCCAGGTAAACTGACTTCTTTTGGTCCAAACTGGACTTCATGAAAATTGACAAAATCATATTCTTGGGCTACAACTATTCAAGCATATTCCATTGACTGGTATATTTGCAGGATGAAAGCCGTCATGCATTGCAGTAAAGGCTGCAGGCAGCACTTGGATATGATCAACTCTCAGTGTTGCTGCAGGTACTGACAATGTAGCATTGCACCTATATATAGAACTACAGGCAACCTTGCTGCGGTCCTGGACTGTCTAGATTCAAACTATGCACTTTTTGATCCCCTTCCTCTCCCGATGCTATAAATTTGAGCATGATGGAATTCCACAACCTAACATCAAAATTTCAATCCTACTTTTTGCTACAAGTTAGATAAGCCCTGTTTATACGGCTAACTTTGCACATATGCAATATTCCTTTTTTATTTATTTATTACGCGTTCATATGTGTTTAAATTGGATGGTCATGGTGTGAAAAAAAAGAAGATTATCCTAAATAGAGATTTTGAAAAACAATATTTAGAGTTTCTCTTCTATATTTTCTCAACCTATGTGAAGTCACTATGTCTGTATATGACGAACTATTACTAGAATAATGAAAATACCATATTTACTCCGTATACTAACGGTAGTAAACATTTGCACCTGCCCCTTACTTGGTGCAAAATTGCTTATGGTAGTGAAAAATTTGCCAAAGGTAGTAAAATATACATATGTGCAAATGCGTCCATACACCGAATTTTGCTCATATGAGCAAATTTTCGTATGTGTAATGTTTTACTCATATGCAAACGCTCGCCGTATAAACAGGGCTTTAGTTACGTCCAACACAGCATGTACAGGGCATGGCACAGGTTTAAGTTGATGTTTAATGCAATTCAGCAATTTAGTTGAGGAAAAACAAGCTGACAATTCAATGCTGCTTATCAAACAGGGAAAGATGAAATATTGATAACATGATGGTCATCAGTAATAAATTTGATTTTGAATTGTTTATGACCATTCTGATAAGAGTGACAGATCCGTAACCTGGACAGTGAGACGTCCAGTGCACCAGACAGCTCCCCACACAAAGCACTCATCCTGTCTGTATTTGTTTAGCACCTAGAAACAATCATTTCAACTGAAAAACAATATTCTTTAAACAATGAAGTAGCTTAAAGAAAACATTTCAGGGTATCTAAATCAATTCAGTATTGTTGGGACGTTATGTGCCAACTGATATCAAAACCATTTCAAGAGACATTTGGAGGAAGAGCAAGACAAAAAGCTGTTGACTGTATCAAGCACAAGCCTGGTCCTTCCATGGCTGTATTGATTTTCCTTGCAAAACTGATCAAGGTACTACACTCCGTACAATCAATGAGTCCTACAAACCAGAAAGTAGACTTCACTTATCAACATTTCTTTGAATATCCTAGAATAGATGAAAACTGCAAACTGTAACTGTACTGTAGCTTTTTCTTGCACAAAAGACGACAATGATGATAAAAAACATGTTATCATAGTCTAATACCAAAAAGGGATCATACCCACTGAAAGGCCCGTAAATACTGCAATAAAATGTATAAATCTGTGACTCCACGAAAAACATACTTTAGGGGAGAAACCTGTACAGATCTCAGACTCATAAACCTTAACTTTGATCTTCCAAGGATTCATACTTTCTAGATAAGAATCAAAGGAAAGTTTCTTTGAGCAAACTTCACTTTCCAGTTTCCATCCTTCACAACCTTTGGTCCCCGACTTCCCACAGCTGCAGAGCTACAGTAGGTTTGTCGAAGAATCTTTATAATAAATCCCACCTTGTTGAAATGTCAACTGCATTTTTTCTATGCATTGTAACTGTGACTGTTTGCTGGAACTGACATAGTGAGGTTATATGGGGTTAAAGCATCATCAATATTTCACTTGTATCAGTATTATTAGAGAGAAAAACCCTGCAATAGCATCGAGGTCAAACAACTTACAAGTGTGTGTCATCAAAAACTAGCACAATACAAGATCACAGCTTATAGTTGCTTGACCAAAATAGAGTTTTTGACACCCTGATGTCACCTTTTTATATGATACTGATTACTGAGTTACTCGTGGAAGAGGTTATATTATATATAACTACAGTTCTGCAGTTATAAGATCACTGCATTGAATATCACTGTAGCATCCCACCCAGACCTTACTGCATGAAGTAAATCACTTATGTAAAGCAGGTAACTTGCATAGCCCTGGCAGAACACAAAGCCCAGCCCTCTTGCTCTGAATCAGGTCTAAGTCTGTAACCACTGCACTACAGCCTCCAGTCTCAGAAATTGTCAAAGGGGGAGCTTCACCTTGGCACCTACCGTCAAAAGTTTGCGATATATATCAAACATTTGGTGACGTCTTAGTCAAAGAAAATTACTGCTATCAGTGACCGGCTGGCTGTTGGCTTCTTAACTTAAAATATCATACATGATATTGCACTGGTTATGAGTTCAGTCACAGGGTTATCATGGCATACCTGTCATTAGTCAATGCTAAACCCAGATTATTCCCTTTGTTGATGAGTAACGATTCCTGTTGTTTGGACACTCAGGAACGGTTTCACATTGATCAAGTAGCAAAAGGTTTCCAGAAGGTTTTGTTTGAAACCTATTAAGAATTCATCAAAAATGTCACAGAAAGTTGACCGTCCCTAAGTTCTTGCAATCAATAAGCCTCAACATCAAAAGCATTACCAGAGCAGTTCATTATTGATCTTAATTCTCAACTTGCAAATAGCATGGAGAATGATCCATCGCTGTATTCAGAGGTGAAAATTAACCTTATCGAAACTTTAGCCTATTGAAACTTTCAGATAAATTAAAAATATATCAACCTGTATCCTCTATTTCCGATATTTCCAATTCTTTTCAAAAGTGACGGAGGCAGTAGGACTTTCTTTTTACAGGGAAGAGTACATTTTTTTTCCCTTCCAAATATAGTGTACAAGTGGTAGAAGTATACAAAACAGTTTCCCATCTATTCCTGCAGACCTATATATATTTGGTGGGAAAAAAAGAATTTTGCATTTGATCAAAAAGATGCTGCAACTTCTTAATTTAAACATTTAAATGACAATAAAAAAAACTGTAACGCGCACAAATAAAAGAGATGCACTGTTGCCTAAGAATCATTTCAGTTATTTTATTTAGCCTATTATACTGGAGAATAAATAAGTCACAATGCTTTCTTTCAATCTGAAATCTTGATGAAGTGCCCTCTCTACTACCGTTATGACAATTACCATTCAACATATATATTTTACAAATAAATAATCAAATAGCCAAAATAAATCAAATGGAACATTGAACATATAAACTGAAATAGCTTAAAATAATGACTGTAATAATGTATCCTCATTAACAGCTAACTTTTATATCACTTCAATTTACATTTTACTTCATTGATAAAAATGTTATTTCCAGTGAGTGATATTGACATAAATTGAGATCAGCATTGAAATCTTAGATGTTGGCTTCAAACAAAGATATTAACATTAGCTATCAACTTATAGCTTGACAATCTTAGATTGTTCATATATATTTATATTATATATGTGCATCACATTAACAAAATCAAGACTGACATATCCATTTCATGAAAGAATTTTTCATATATTCTACTGATATATAGCTTACTTTGAAGATTTAATTTAAGTATTTTTTATTCATTTGCTCTTCTCGATTTTGTAAAAGCAATATATTTGGTACATCTTCAAAAGTAAATTTACATGCTACATAGATAGATATCACATTTTTGTTCCCGGTAAATCAGATTTTATGTACAGGTTATGCATGGCACAGACATAACATTGATAAGAGGAAGAAGAAGTTTTTATGAGAGTTAAAAGTTATAAACACAAAAAACCTTTCTTTCACTCCCTGAAACATACCCTTGCATTCTCTTCAACATAATTAATCAATTACAAGGTAAACATACATTTCCCTTTTTCTCAAATACATTAAAATTTGCCTTTTCCAAACACACTTTTTCTATAGAATAATAATAATTTAATTCTATCTTGAAATGTGACAATGTTGATGTTATATTCCAAAACTTGACAAGAACATGCTATTTGTCTAGAAGTAGCATCAAATCACACTGAAGATATGATACCTGTCTGTACACAATGCAGCCAATAGGAAAATTATCGACATAATTCTTATTTGAAGCAGCCGGGGGAATTTTGTGCTTGCATTACACATCAAGTCCAGTTACGGTATGTGACATTTGTTCAAACTTTTCAATTGTGTGTTCTGAAAACATTTAAATTTTTTACCGACAGGGATTATTGCATTTACTGTAATGAATTACATTATTGAGATGTATGAGTACTATATTCTATAACCATAAATTCATGAATTAAATTGTGTAAAATTTCATCAATATATATTTTCCTTTAATTTTACCTTTTCCTACCACAACATTACAAAAGTTACAAATTGACTAGATCAGCATATTGACATAAGAGACAACTCTTGTTTCAAATGAGTATCACTTATAGACACTGACAAGACCATCAAAACAACACATATCAAAATGTTTACACAGTGCATCACATTTACTTTGGCATTCAGACTGTTTTCATGCTACAGGTTCATTAATTCAAAATATTATATATCTAAATAAAAGAGTCATTGGTTCTGTATCTCATTAAGATTTTCTTTATTTACTATCTGGAGATCTATAACATTGATCAATTGTTAATATTTATTAAAATGCTTGAAAAGGCATTTAAGAAATAAATGTCACAATGTGTTTGTCAACGCGAGTATAACCTGTTTGAAACGTGAAATTAAATACAAATTAACTGGCCTGGCCTCATAGGCCTGATGAACTAAGAAGTTGTTTCAGGGATAATGTCTGCTATGCCCATATTTGAGAAGGGTCAGGACCAAATGTACAAACTTTGATCCCCTGGGTACAGTAGTGAGGTGCAGCAGTTCTGGAGAAATCGAAAATGTAAACAGTTTTCAGATAACCGATGTTTGCCGAATGACAGCCAATGCCTTTAAGGCCAGACTGCAGGCGAACTAAAATTTGGATTTTGACAATTTCTTAGGAAATACAAAAATATACATACAAATTTAAAGATATTCAGGTAGGTTGAGTTCTTCTGTCAATGGAGATTCACTTAAAGCATAATTTTTACATGAAATATATTCAGCTTTACTTGTTAAATTTTTACCATAGAATCTGAAGTTAAATTTATTTGCATAATAAACAGTAAACTCAGTATTAACATTTATCAACATTTATCACCATGCATAAATCTTTTTTTTCAAATAATTTTATAGATATTTGGAAAGAGAGTGTTAAAAAAATTAGTCAGCATAACTTGAAAAGTAACAGATATACCTTTGGAAAACTGGAAGGGAAGGACAGACTGACAGTCCAGAATGAACAGGACGATTGCATGTTTTAATTGTTGTTAGATCTCTAAATTAAACAAATTGAAGTTGTCTCAATCTGCAGTGACGGTCAATATCCAAACAACACAAATGTTTGCGAATGATCAGCCCCAGATTCTTGCAGAGCTTTTGGACTGAATAAATCCACATGCAGACCAAGAAGGCCTAATTGATTTTTGATTGAGCAATGTACATGGGAGGGTCAACATACCTATTTATGATAATCACAGATGCACACGAGGTGCAGAGGCTGATGCACACACACCTTGCATCAGGAAATTTCTACCTGAAAGGGAAAATGCTTTGGTTTGCTGCGAACTTGCCTCTGAAATGTTTGTGTTGTTTGTATTTTGTGATATTTTGTAATGACACTTACTCTGTTGGACATGCTGGATCGTAGAAATCCGCCATGATCAGAGGTGTTAGCTGCTTGCCTGGTCAACGGGCTTCTTGCCGACACATTGAGGCGCGGTTACGTTGATAGCTGAACATTGGCCGACTGCTCTACTGGAGGCACAAGCACGCCGGGTGATGGTAACTGTCGATCGCTTGTCCCTTTTCCTCCCTGCTATTTCCTCGGCTGACCCTGGTTCTTCAAATATAATAATTGTTAGCGCATTTACAATACCTCATTGTAAATAATATATATCTTACTTGACTGTCATGGACACAGCATTTCCTATCTACCACAATCTTTGTTGCAAATATATTCGTCCTCGCTTTCCAAACACGATCGTCGGCCATGGGAAATCTCATTAGCCTCGAACCAACTGCTTTCATAAATTACATACATTTAGAACTTTTAGTCAAATATCCGTCTTAAAAATATAACCATACTTCTTCTGTATAATCATTGGGACGTTTTCATTAAATATAACTCAAAATTACATGTTTCTTTTTTTTGAAAATGATAATGACGACAACACGTGCCCACTATTTTGCTCCGGTCCTGCCTTACCGAGCCTGGTAACGGGTCGACTGGAGCACTTGTTTCAAACTAGTACGTGGTGTAGAAACGTGCCACTTACCGGTCATGTCAAAGACTGTTTTATCATGTTATTTCAAAAAAAATCAGAATAGATGTTATTCTTGGTCTCTGATCTTCAGAAAAACTACTATATTACATATTATTCCTTTCGTTTCGTTTCCAGGACAACAGTTCAGGCCTCAAAGTAAAACATTTTTTCAAGGAACGGACACGCTCCTAACATTTTATTCTTAGGAGCAAAAGAAAATTGCAAGGAGCACATATAAAATGAGATTGTTAAAATTACCTATAAAGTTATCAGAAAAGCAGAAAACTGTAAGCTAGCTAATATTCAATACTGTCATTTGTGATGGATAATGTCTAAATTTGATGAATAAACAGAATGTGGACCCAAATGTTTGCCAAGGAGTATGTGTGCTCCTAGCTCAAAATTACAGGGAGCAAACTGAAAAATTAGGGAGCAAATGCTCCAAAATTGGTTGCTATTTTGAGGCCTACAGTTGTCGATATTTTGTGATAAAATATTATGCGATTAAAGTAGAACATTACCTTTCAAGGCTTTGTACAATAATCTAACCCTTTGTCTCTTCTTTCAACAACACTAGTTTACAAACAATTCAAATAGTTCCAAAATGGAGCCCTAAAGATGCCTAAATTCTGAGCTGAGTATAATTTATATAATTTTCTATACGTCTTGGCTTGAATGTTTTGCTCTAGGGTCTGGATGACAGACTATTCGTTTCCTAAATAAGACACAAATATATTTATGCCAATAATTTGCTTTTAAATTTTGGATATGATTTTTTCTTAATTAGCGTACAATTATATTCAATTAACCGGTCGAATGTACCAACTTCCTATCAACATTCTCCGACTTGCTCTCAATAATGCATATATATATACAGACACACACATATGAATTGACTACAATCCTATTGTCATACGTATTCATGTTGAATGTAAAAGGGCACTTGCATTGTGTAAAAGGGCACTTGTATTAATAGTGCACGGACTTAAATTACAATTTAAATAAATTTTAGTGAAACAGTTCACGGAACACGTTCATAGAAACATATTGCTAACGTTCTTTTAGATACCAACATTTAAATACCGATGGAGCCAAAGTCGGAAGACTGTACGGTAATTGCTTACAGTCTTATTTTACTTGGGTGGTTACCGACTATTGAAATCGGAAAGTCGAAATTATTAGTCTCAAACCGAAGTGTCCAAATAGCGTTTTCAAGATGTTTTCACCGATTTCAGAGTTTGAGATGATGAAAACGCTTTAAATATTTTAAAAATATTATTGCCATGCATTCAATGTAAATATTGATTGTTTAATCCAATTGTTTAATAAAATAAAGTTTCCAAGAATAGAGTTATGACGTCACTGCGCAAATCATTACTCACAAGGGTGAAACACGCATTTCAGTCGACTTGATCTTCCTGCGAAGAAGTTATCACATTTTTATCGAGTGAGGCCCATCTATTAGTTTGAATGAGCGGTGAACTGTTGAATTTGAAAGAAGGATTCGGTGAGTGTTATTTGAAGAAGAATATACAAACAAATTAATGGCGAAACCAACTAATTAACATCGTTGTTCGTGGAAGAGTGGTTTCAAAATGGCGTCGATTAACTCTGCTAAATATAAAATGAGGAATATTGCACAAGTTTCAACGACCATTGGATTTATTTAAATTATTTTCATGAATGTCAACTTAAATTATCTGGAACATTAACCAAAGTTGTTAAGTTTTAGAGTCTTTGTCGTATTCTTAGAGTACGGAATACATTGTACAGCCCGTAGCCGAAACCCCAACCATGTTTCTAATGATTCCTATGTTTATGACACTAGATCTAGTGTCTGAGTGTTAGTATTTCGACAGCGAGATATTTATCCATATTCGGCCATCAGTGTCGTAAACATAGTTTGAAAAAGACACAAATGTAATGATTTATAAATTTGTTACAGAAGTAATGAAACACCATTATAACCAAACTTGAAAACATGAACACCCTAACACTATTAACGACAACATCTAGTGTTGTTCCTAGATGTATAGCGGAGAGGGTCATTTTGGCAAATTCTATCTCAGCAGATCAGGTTGAGGAAACACTGAAATCGCCGTATAATACGTCAATCGGCGTATAACAGTCCTATCTACGTATATAGAGATTATTATCCGAGGAAGTGTGTCATGACTTTTACGAAACGAGTGTGAATTTTTGTATTGCCAGAGCAAGAGCGAGGGTTATACATACATTTGCACGAGTTTCGTAAAAGTCAGATGTCACACTTTCGAGTGTAATAATTTCTTTATTACCTATTCTATGCCATTTGATTCGCGTAAAATTAGCCAGGAAATGGCTCACTTCCTTTGCGACGGCAAGCTACCGTGACGTCACGAACAATCGTTTTATGACGCCACAGACGAAAATATACAGGAAGCCGTGGTGAAACAATCGTTGCTAGGCAAACGTGATAAGTGCATATGTGCTCATATCAATAATATTAACTTGGTTATGTTCAACCATATGGGTAATAAAGAACCATACGCCATATAAGCTCTTTGCCAATCATATGCAAGATTTGATTTGAATCCTTGAATTGTTGACTTTGAAGGCAATAAACATCACCACTGTACAGTTCTAAAGTATTCAAAAGCGAATTAACAACCCCCTCAAAATCTAAAACTTACACAACTTGCATCACTGACTTTTCATTGTCATACCATTTCAAAATCGGAAGTTGTACTTGTTGATAAATAACCGTATTTGATTGGCAATTAAAATATTAGTGTGCTTCACTTGGAAAGGTTGGAGGCCGAAAATAAAATGCTGACATCTTTGCGGAAGTTTGACATCGTAACTGAGACTTCAATGCCAAAATCCATGGCTAAAGTGATGTCAAACTTCCGCAAAGATGACTCTTTCGATTTCTTTCCTTTTAAGTTTAATGTCATTTTGCTTTACAGTTCCTTTGACACAAGAATTTGATGATGCTAAATTTGGGAACCAGGCGAAGGATGCCCTGATCCATATCCGAATACAACAACGTAACGGTCGCAAGACTCTCACAACTGTCCAGGGCATAAATCCGCAATACGACTTCAAGAAAATTGTTAAAGCTTGCAAGAAGGTTAGCTTCTTTTTTTCACATCTGCTGGTATGTTGTCATAGACTTTTAAAGAACAAAACCTATTTAGATTGTCAAGTCAGTTTGTGTGTATATTTTAGGGGTGGGACCGTGACTATTGACCCAAAAGGACTATTGCGATAGCGATGTCTATTGTGACATATTGCAATAACTATTGCAATAGTTTATCTACAGATAAACAAAACAGAGCAAATTCTAGAATAAACAGTGTTTTATTATCTTTACTTTCAAAACTTTTTTCTTTAAAAGGGAGGGGATTAGTTCAAAAGCAACAAGTTACGTGTATAGTTGTCAGTGATCTGTTTTGAGTGTTCAACATTTTTCGAATCTAAAAGCCATATTTGTGTACAAACTTACTTTTAGGTTCAAATAAACTACTGGATTCAGTGGATTGAATAGTCTATTTAAAGTTACTATCGATGAAGTACTATTGACAGTAACTATTGCTATAAATTGATAGTTCGATCTATTGTAACACCCCTAGTATATTTGTGCAAGAAGTATACGTTGTATTGTTCTATCCAAGAACAAATATTTCAAACAGATTTCATAAATGCAGTTAAATTAATATCTTGCAGCAGTTGTCTTTCAGAGAAAAATTATAGTTAACTTCAGTTGCTGAGTAATGATTGTCTACAAGATCAAAAATGCATTTGTCAGTTTCTTAAATTTCTCAGAAATGGTATTTATGTCTAATAAAGAATCAGCCTGTACACATGTCACTGGTCTCAAAGTACCACAAGTAACACAAAATGAATTACAGATGTACTAGCATCAGCTAGTGAAATATGAACATTTTAACACTAATCATTGGGATTCTCAATGTTGAAACCTTTGTCACCAAAATAAACCCTTTGAACCCTAGTATAGAATGTTGATTGTTACTGACTCCATGCATGTCTCTTGTGCCCTGTCAGGAGTTTGCGTGTAATGGCACTGTAGTGGAGCACTCGGAGTACGGGGAGGTTGTGCAGCTGCAGGGAGACCAGCGTGAGAACATCAAAGGGCTCCTCTGCAAGGTCGGGCTCGCCACTCCGGACCAAGTGAAGGTATACATGCTTCTGGATTTCTTGCACGCATGGTTGGATTTTAAAAATCTGAGGGTAATAGACGAGTATGATGCTTCAGGGATTCAGATTGGCGTCGGTCATAGTCCGATTCATTTCATAAATGACCGTTAGATATTATGCTAGCTAGTTCAAAGAACCGATGAATTTCATGGTACATCTGTCAACTGAAATTGCCTTTCAACTGTCAATAACTTATTCATTTATGTATCTAAATATATATTTAAATGTGAATTGCCAAAACTGCTGATAAAACAATAACAGTCCATCAACATTCTCGGAAACGCTAACCAAACCAAAAGGGAGTCTACTCTTGTTCTCCCTCCAAATAGGTGCTGTCTAATGTATGTTTTATCATAAAGCGCAAACGCACGCTTATCTGTAACCAGTTATCGGCATTTGTTTACAAATGACAGGCTCTTCAGCTGGTTTTCTCGTGGTCTGTTTTATTTTAGTGTTGATAACCAGGGAAATTAGTATTAAAACATATAAAGATAGGAATTGTCAGTGAATATTTTAACTTAAGTCCTTGAGCGATGTTTGATACAGACCATGTGCTTATTCAGTTATTGAAGACAGACATCTGTAAGTGTTTCTATTTCTATATAATTAGAAAAAAAATTCAGGGCAGGAACATTATGTCAATTAATCACAATTAAAATCAATAAGAAGTTTTCTGTGAAAAAAGAATTCAAACATTAAATGTACTTTTAAAAATATGTCAACTTATTTTGAGTGAACAAATATTCAAGATTGAAATTGTCAGTTTACTAATGTTTATATAATTAATTAATAAAAAAATTAATAATTTAATTAATGGTTAGCGAGTTCGGCTTCGGATCAAGGGTTCCGGGGTTCGAAACCCGCCATGGGCATGGCAACTTTGTCTGCAGTAGAGAACTGTCCTACACGCAGTAAGGTTTGTGTGCAATGCTACACTCGATTTCAGCGTAGTACCACCCATGGTTCGCTAGTTCCAGCCGATGCTCGCAGGTTTCACCACAATGCATAGCCACATGGCGTTGCAGGCTTTCTCCCTGCCATAATACTAGCAGCCACGATATAAGTGAAATACTCTTGAAAGCGGCGTTAAAACCCCAACTCACCTCACATTTAAGGGGCGTTTTTTTCCCACTTTACCACTTCCTGTTATTTTTTTCATTTATGTTAAATATTTTAACAAAATATATATATGCTTAGCAGTGTATGAAATAAGTCTTAACATTGGCAGCCCAAAAGCATGAGGTTGTCAATTTTCATGTAAACATTACCGGTATACACAAACTTTTAACAAGTTACCAGGTCAGGCCAAAAGTTTTTAGCGGTTTCATACATTGATGCAGATTATATTTATAAAGGAATGATTATCTTGGTAGTGAAAAGTCAAATTCTCAACCAAATGACAAAACAATTTCTCATCTATGTTGTTTTTCATTTCAGGTGCACGGTTTTTAACCCCCCTGATGTTGTCGATGCTACTCCCATTGTGAACAGTCATTTGTAAACTCTCATTGTGATGCTAGTATTAAGCCTGTGTTTTAGGTAACAATGTATTTACTCCTAGTTGATACTTTCTGTTCTATCTCCATCTTCCCATTGGCATGGCTGAGCTAGGCAGCAGAAGTTAGAACAAGACCCAACTGTTTGGACAATGAAATTCTCGTCAGTGAACGCAAGTGATTCCAGGAGAGCCCCGCGAAGGATGAGATTTTTTCACCTGGATCGCTGGAAATCAATTAAGTCACAATCGTCCCTGTGTGTGTTGATTTGGCCTCAAACATCCAACATCAAAAGTCCTATGCTATTCAACAATTTGCCTTTTTAGTAGATCAATTTCATATTCCTTTGTCATTGGTAATAAACATTTTTATATTAATTCAATTTCAATTGTTTGTATTCCCCGCCATGAAGTGGAAGTGGGATATAGGTTTGAGCTCTGTCCGTCCGTCCGTTGTAGATAAAGGGGACAGCTTTTCTCAGAAACTGTTCAAGATAAATTGGTGTGTGGCTTGAAGGCATTAATACCTTGGATATTGAAAATGAGAAGTGTGCAATTATTTTTTCAAGAGTTATTGCCCTTGTTCCATATTTTTGGACTTTTCTTGGCATCTTCAATGGGGACAGTTTCTCAGAAACTGTTAAACACAGGATAAATCAATTTTGTGTGAGGCTCGAGGACATAAATACCTTGATGGTTCATGCATCATTTTTAGCTCATCAGGCCTGACAGGCCTGATAGGCGCATGGCATGGCATGGTGTCCGTCTATCTGTCCGTAAACTTTTAGATTTTTAGCTTTTACTCCAGAACCAATAACTCTAGAGAGCTAAAATTTTATGTGTAGACTCCTTGACCAATGCGGATTCTAAATTGGTGACCCTGTGACCCCAAATAAGAGCCTTACAGGCCATAACCTAAAAACCTATTTTCATCTTCTTTTCCAGAACAAAAAGACCTAGAAGGCTGTAATATTGTGTGCAGACTCTTTAGCCAATGGGGATTCTAAATTGAAGATTTGGTGATCCTGGGTCCCCAAATAAAGGCCTCACAGGCCATGACCTAAAAACCTATTTTCATCTTCTCCAGACAAAAAGACCTAGAAGGCTGGTATATTGCACAATATTACAGCCTTCAAGGTCTTTTTGGAGAAGACCTAGGTCACAAGGGCCATGACCTAAAAATCTATTTCAGTCTTCATCGTTAAACAATTTAAACCCTGATGAGCTACAGAGCCCACGGTGAGTTCAGATAACTTACTCCAGTACACTAGTTCTGTTCCTGTAATTTGTTCGACTGAGGAGGTATTAAAATTCTTCATTTGATTTCTCTCTAATTGAGAAAATTACCTCATTCCAACCTTCTTTGCATTCTCTCTTAGTAAAGCTGGGAAGCTCAATTTGAGAATGTCAACTTTGTTGGATGGAGATTCGTAAATTGCCTTTAACCAACTCAGAAAAATAAGCGTGGCAGGGGTGCAATTTAAAATGGTCCACTAAGTCAGTGTTTTTGCTGTGCACAGACAGTCCCAAAGCTGACATTTTTAAGGGTCCTGACCCTCACTAAAATACAGCATTTTCCATAGAACATTTAAACCAGCTGGGATAGGAAGGTAAATTTTCAGAACACAATAACATCTTGGTTACATGGAGACATGAGTGTTCATTTGGTCATCCGCACACCCCCTCAAATTTGAGCATGACATTGTCCACATTCAAACCTCCTTTCACTTCCCTACTCTGAAAGTAAGGGTGTGACAGTTGTGCACCCCTTTAAAGACTTTGATAAACAGTGTTCCATCTGTGTGCTGAAAATTGTCAAATTGACCCTTACACAAGAATCATAGTAGGCACTGTCGCGTTTTGTATTTTCATCCCTGCCTTTGAAAGCAATACTCTCTCCCCCTATTAATTCAAAATTAACCCTCATGAAAGGGTGATAAATCCCTCCTCAAATTTTGGTTCTAGATTCCACACAATTGTCAAACGTTCATTACAAATGTTAGTATTGGTCTTAATCACATCAGCTTTTAAACAAACTCAATTTCATGCATGTAACACCATAATTTGGGGAGAAAAGGCTGGCAAAGAGTTCAGTGAATGAGTCTTGGAAGAGGGAGCTCGTTATAGGGCTGGTAATAGATGTTATGGGATTACCATATTTCAAGCTTCTGTGCTTTTGAGACTGGTCATTTCAGTGTACTATTCTAATAGAGTAAAAACGATAAGTGAGCTCAAATCTTAGACTGAGAAGGTCGATAATTAAGTTTGTTGACATGCCTTGACCAATTTGGATTATAAATTGGTGACTGGGCAATGCCCTATTATTTGATGTGATTGTCGTGGGGATAATGAATAATGTGATCGCGGATTGGCTACATAGTCGATGGCTATATTTTCATTTTAAATACCGATTCGTCACTTGAATGATATTCGCCTTAAAATGTTACTCACGTCATTTCAATGAATTTAGTATTTTCTGTGTGGTTGATATTGTCCAAGGGAGATAATCAGAATTACCTCCCTTGGATTGCAGAATGATTTTATGGCATTCAGGTAGATTGCCGTAAAATTGTACTCCTGACATAAATTCCGAATTTAGAATAGAATACAATCTCATTAAAATCAGATCATTTATTCTTTCCTAGGCATATTTGATAATTTGGGTTGTCACTTATCTATAGATGAGTGATAAGCCATGGGAACGAATCAATGATTTGATTTTAATGAGATTGGAACAGAATATTAACAGCATTTGTGAAGGAAATACAGTTAAGCCTAAGAAACCTAAAACGAGATTCAGGTTTTATTACAATATCTTATAGCGTTGTTTATGTATTCGGAAAAAACTAAATTCGCCTTATTTTAAAGAAATGACGCAAATGGGGACAATTTGGAACAGAACTAAGGAATTCGCAGTTTGAAGTGGACCAAACCATCATAAAGGAACTATAACATGAAAACACTATATTCCTCTTCACGTAGCCCGTAAGCTAAGGTACATAGCTCTGACAGACGTTATGCAGTGGATACGATAGGGAGAACGGAATACCGATATGTTCACTTAGCTAGTAGCCCGTCAGTACCACGGAGCGATGCCTCTTTGTGGTATAGTGGGGACACTCAGGTTTATGCATAGATAAGAACGTTTATGAGGTTTCTCTTGATCGCCTGTCACGATTCACAGCTTCAGTCTTCTGAAGTTCATGACGTCTGGTTATTATTCAAGGGCTTCTAGTATTGAAACCCCGATAAAGCCGAGGGGCGTGTCCAAGGGCGTAGATACCATTATGAAAAAAAGCCCGGGCTTACACATGTATTTTTTGCTCAACATTTGTTTCTGTTGCTTTAAGCTAAACACGTTCTCAGAATATTTTTCTTTAATTACATTTTCTTGCAATCGCTCCTCTATGGAATAATATACTACACGTACAGTAAATATCAAAGCACATAGCACATAACCATTGGAGTAGCAGTTAATGACAAAGATAATGTTCTATGTATCATGAATTATTTAAAAGATTTCTGTCTTCATTGCTGCATTTTGAAATGTACTTATGTGTAAATACTTTCTGAACGACATGATGTTAGGATGATGGTGAATCATACATGAAATTCAGATAATTACAATCACCCTTCAACGTTACAAGACATTTTAGAGTGAAACTTCGTTGAACTTGTTTGATGGATTGCAGGGTCCTCTGGGTCCGTTTGAAACCGTTAAACAACGTGACCTGGATTTGATAAAACCTTAATGCATGTTTAAAAACGTTGTTAACATGTCATTTGTTGGTGATTTCAAAACAAGATAACAATATCAAATCCAAATAAATTACAGGGTATATGTTTTTTGTAAGCTGTGATTGCAGATAGCTGATTGAGTGTTCATATCTAATAATGCTATGTAAATATGTAGAAACATATCTATTCTTAACTTATTGATGACATATATATATAGAACATCATACTTGTGCATTTGGATCGTTTGTATTGAACGAGAAGATGTCATGGAAGCGGAGGAACAACGAGTTCGAAGAACGAGTTGTTCCTCCGCTTCCATGACAGCTTCGAGTTCAATACAAACGATCCAAATGCACAAGTATGGTGTTCTATATTTATTATATACCCCTTTGTATTAGCAAATTGGTAAACAAATAAAGTTGCGTAAATTTACTGGGACGACGTGCTGCGTATTGATACACGGACGGTTGCTTGACCAGCACGACTCATGATTTGAAATCTTAATAATATCTTTATTTTCTCATTTGTTAGCCCAAAAGAGCTTTAAGTGAAAATTTGTTCAGTGTGTTAACATAATAAATCCATCAAATTTGCTTTACTATTATTTAATTACAAAGAACTGACAATAATAAACAACATTCAGGCTTCCGTCCGTCGTGCTTCTTTCGAATGACGTAACCATGGTTATGACGTCACAATTGTAAACCGTTGTGACGTCACAATGACGCAACATCGCTAGCGAAGCTTTCGGCAAAGCGCTTTTCTTCCTTGGTAATGATAATTTGAGTAACATTTTCCCTTCTTGTGCTGTTAATATTAGGTCTTCATCCAAATTGATACTTTAATCAACTGAAACATTACCAGCAGTATTAATAAAACATAAATTTCGGAGATTGAATAGGAAAACATAGAAAATTACGGAAAATTCCGAGAAGTGCCGAAGTTAAGAGAAAGTAGAACCGTCAGCCGTGCAATACGGAATTCACCGTGCAATACGGAAATCGACCACGGAAACCGTATTGCACCCCTGTATTACTATCTTAAGTTTACATGGGTATATAATAAATGCCCATATCCCCATGCCCCAAACGTCAAGTATAACATTTCAAAACTTTGAACCAAAGTTACAATTAATTTTCTAAAAATGTGAGTTGAACAAATATAAGGCAGAAACCATAATGAAAATGAGATGAAATGAAACAAGAGGTTGAATCATAATTGTCAAAAAATGATTTTTTTCGACAATTTCAATTTGAAAATTTTGAAGATTCATTGTTCAATGTCATTTCCATTCTACTGCCTAATATTGCCTATCACAGTCAAAGGGTAGATAATTCCCGGACTAATTAATTATCATGCTGAAGTTCAAAATCACATCCGTCAGTTTCCATCATGCTTTTAATAATACCTTGATGCGAATAATAAATTATCATGTATGAGGTGCGATTTAACAAGTATGTTTAATCGTTGTTAGGCTCATTACCAAACGCTCCACATATCTGAGCAAACAATGCATAATATAGCTCTCTAGAAACATCAGACCTGCATATTCCCCATGCTCAAATATAGTCGGTCTATAGGCCTATACATTTATTGTTTCTTTTAAGATAAAAGTTGTCATTATCATCACAGGAATTTCTATCATAAAATTGGCAATACTAAGAAATGTGACGGTAATGACACATTATTATATGGTAATGACTTAAATTGTCAATACATTCAGAAATGCCCACCACTGCTTATAATGTCCATGATGATTTTTAAATTATGCATATCATATTAATATATAGGTTCATTGACATCACATACATCTAAGTTAGATTGTTTGTATAAAAGAGCTAAATTAAAATAAAGTGTGTGTATTTTATATATCATTTATTAAAGAATATAAACTTTCACTCTAAGAACTGCAAAATGTTAATGGAAACGATATAAAATTATTGGTTTACTTAATTTCAATAATTTTACAAATGAGCCTCTCGTTGTGAAATCACCTTAATTGTGAAATGTGTGAATCTGTGAAATATTCATGCAGTTAGTAAATTTACGTGAAACAAAATAAATAATGTTTAAACTAATTGCTTAATTAATGCAAGTGTCAGTTAAGTGTTAGTCTTCTTGATAAACTGTACACATTTAAGTTCTTCATCCTCTTCAAATAATTGAACATATAACGTCATTTTGGAGTTCTTGAACTAATTAACGTCAAACAATAGCACTTTTGCCTCATAAAAATGAAAATTTAATTTAATTAACCCGCAATGCAACTTATAATTAAAGTTTTAAAACCTATCGGGCTTACACAGATAAATAGACTTACTACGCGCCTGGTGTCGTCTCTTATTTAGTATGTTTGTTTTGTTTGTAATGTTTCCAGACCACCATTGTCTCTGCCCTGTTCATATGTAAACACAAGCTTATGGGAGTTTAACACTTCAAGGGAGACAACTCTTCTCCGTTTTGATACCGTTTAACATGACCACTGTGGTTATACAGATATATTTCGACATAAATTATCTTTTGAGTCAATTTTTATGATAATTTTCCAAAAACCTTCCTTCCATTTATGGCACACTTTTCCATTCACCGGTTCATGCACCAAAACGCTACCACCGCCAACAGAACCATAACCAGGTACCCATTTGTACTGCTTGGTGAACAGAGTCACATTTTGAATTAGGTCACTTACCAAGGATGATACTATAAGTCTCTCAACTCGTGCCTCACTTTTAGGCAGTGTTTTTAGGCAATTCTCAGTGTATCAATGAATCGGGTCACCCACTCCTGCGACGAGCCGCGCCGAGTGTTGCTGAACTGATCTATACTACTGAGATATACACAGAACCACGTGCCATTAGTTTTGTCTATGTTAGTTAATAAACTTATAAGATTATTTCAGTTTATGCGGAATGAGATTGGTTTATATGTTTCCTATTCCATTCCATTTAAAGGTACATCCATTGTGTTGTTTGGGGTCAAATATTCCAAACGTTATAAATGGTGTTATTTTATCGAGAAGTACTGACTGTTACCGAAAACTACCATTTTGATCATAGTAGACTTAGCATTTTGATGATCTGAAGGTAAAAGTATTGATTTCTGATCGAAAACCGGACAATGCACAGCGTGTAGCGCGCGCCAATGAGTCAAACGTAATTTTGGAATCTTATTTATAACAGATAAAAAAATGAATTTGAGTTGATAATGTTTAAAAGGTCCCATAACTACTGTGCATGTAAATGGGACGTGCAGTTTCGGTTTCTGCACATGCATAATTATGTTACTCAATTTTAATTGGAAACTAGTTATTATGATATATTTGGCGATTGAGGAAAAATATGAAAGCTGAGTGAATTTATTTGTGTTGTAGACAACACATGTCGTGAGTTGGAACGTATAAAAGCCAAATAAAATGTTATGAAACACAATGGATGTACCTTTAACGCTTGCACTCGGCACGAGAGATCTTGTTTCGTGTCACAGTCAAGCATCTGGCAGTTTCGTCTAAACTATCTACCTTCCAAAAGCTTAGAAACAAGTATTTTTGTAATGTTTTTCAATACCATTTTGAAAATGTCAATGAAATTAAATATGTCCTACATTTAGTTCCATCTGTACAATTTTCAAATTAGTTCAACAATATGTTTTTCGCCTGTTATTCTTCAAATAGATAATTAACGGCAACAGTCTGAACTTAATTAGAAATTTTCCATAAATTAATTCAATGTTCATATTTAGGACGAGTTAAACCTGTGTGAATGTGACAATCTCTGAGTCGTGCTTGGGAGGAATTAAAACGACGTATACCACACATCCTTCAAAAGTTGACTCGCCTGCCTTTAAAGGCGCTGCATGTAGGAAGTATTGTTTACACACAAATGATTCTCAAATTTGCCATTTATTGTTAAAGTTTATAAAACTGTATTGCTAAGTTAGAGAATAACACATCGAGTCTTATCCATAGAAAACGGCGACGTTTAACCCCATGATAAAAACTTGAATTACATAATATTAGATATATCAGATAACAATACTTTGGTTTCAATTTGTAAAAAAAATAGCTTACACATAGTATGTATGACTTCGAACAAATTATCTCCGGCCCTGAATAATCGCTAGGTTAAATGTTTTTCAAGGGTTTACGGTATATAGGGAATAACGCACGTTGAAAGACAGCTGGCACGCTGTGGTGAAACACGTGGCAACCATATACGCAATAAGTAGGTACATAGTATATGTTAATGAGCCAACAGATAAGTACAAATGACACTTGATCTTGTTTGGTCATTTAAATCTCTCCTCGTTCTGTTATTCCATGTTATTTTGACATAATTAGGAATAGACAGAAATACGATAAATATATTCCATTGCCCCACACACATTAAGACGTGTTAAAGTTCAGTGTGTATATATATACTGGACAAAATTAATTAGGGATATTTGTAAATTATTGAATTTTGAATAATGATATATTTATTAATTGACTTATTAATGAAAGAATACTCATAAAAATACCATTTTTGTCCAGTGTATAATAAACATTAAAACTAGGTAAACTTCATAACTTTCATTTGTTCGCTTTTAAAAAAAACAAAAGTAAAACTTAATTCTTTATGACACGAACAACTCATAAAATCTCATATTCAAATGAAGACGGAGCGTGTACATGTATTTGTATGTATCGCCTACAAAACAGTTATACCACAAAGTAAATTATTTCGTAAATCCTACACAATGTATATTGCTATTCAAATATGAATATGGAAATAATGAAACTCAGCATTGTGGTGCAATCTTGCATAATGTGAGTAAATTGTTCAAATGTATTTACCATGAACAATAACAGATGTATACACTTCACAATTATTACTGATACGCTGTAGATTTTAACAGCCGATTACTATGTACATCTCTCGACGATCAATACAGAAAACTAAACGCTATCGTGATTGTTAACACCTGTACATTCCCAGCTGTGTTTAACAACCGCATGTATATATTCACTGCTCACAGTCTAGCGGCCATTTGTTCATAATGTCGTGGTTATGAAGGAATCATTATTATTGAGTAGTAAATGATATAAAAAAAATATTTTAAAACCAGCAAACCCTGTTCAAAATTACCAACAGTTAAAGACGCAGTAGCACGTTTCTCTGCATTATTTATCAAATTTTCCATTTATTATTAAAGTTTAAACAGTATATTGCTACGTTTGAGGGTGAATCATCTCATTACACGACCCGATAAGCCGTATCCTTAGAAAACGGTGTTCTGAAGTGAAAGAAATGGTGCGACTTTTACAAATTTGTTGAACTCTTCAGTGTAAAATTTATATTTGTATCTCTCATGCGATTTTGAGACATCAGACAGTAATATTGTAGACCATTTCATCATAGTGCAATAACTTTACCGAACCACTTACATTCGTTTTAGAACTCTTGTTATTGATCCGGGAGTGCTATTGGTAACACTTATTTACATTTTCGTGAGTGTACCTAATATCAGGTAGAAAAAGGTGCTACAGCGCCATAAATGATAGTAAATATCTTAATTACTAAGGCGATAAGTCATAAATTGAGAACATAAAAATGTAGTTGTATGAATAGTCAATTTATTGTTCGTCTCTTCCTTTCAATTCAATTCAATTCTTTATTACTGAAGTGTAGGCCATCGGCCCATAACTACACATGTTATGTATGACAAGACATGATGTGTACAGCAACATTCATTCAATTAACATCTTTGGTACATGGCATGAAAAATAAAGCTTGCTAGATTATTGAGGAGCTTACAATTCGATGTTGACATGAGGATTTTAAATTTTGTTTTATTTGGATTTGTACAAAAAGTTTCCGGCAAATGATTGAGGCGGAGCTCTTTAAACTTGGAACACACAGGAAGAAAATGATATTCATCTTCAATATAGCCTTCGTCGCATTGTAAACATAATCTACCATCTCTCTCTATATTATAGAACCGACCCGTTTCAATTCTTAAGTGATGCGAAAAACACCTGAATTGGGCTAATGCTACTCTAAACTTTTTAACAACAACCGCTTCCTTTCAAGGATATGATACTTAATGGAACTCTAAAATGCACTGGCTTGTTACTATGGTATGACCATCTACATGGTTACCAACCCGTCTACTGCTGTGTGTTCGAGGTTCCTCGTCAACTCTTGGTATTTCTCTGTAGTTGATATATAGAGAATCTCACCCAAGTGTCTTCTGATATCAAATATATCAACACGAGATGATAAAAGTTACAAATATATTTTTACTTTTATCAACGAGTGATATATTTGATATCAGAAGACACGAGGGTGAGATTCTATTTATCATCCAAAATCATTCTTCATTAGTTTTTAATGAAAAATAAAAACATCTGAACACAAAACTGCCATTTGGCTTCCAGTGCTGTGATGTCATAGCATTGTGACATCATCGTGGTTATGATGTCATAGCATTGTGATGTCATTACATGATGAATCAAAATCATTGTGATGTCATGTAGCTGATGCCAACAGGGCATTGTTCAAAATCTACTGTCAAAATGATATCGCCTAGGAGATATCGCTTGATCTCATATAAGCGAAACTCCTGTGGAACCCAGTTTTGGATGATAAATACCAAATAAGAGCATGGTAGCAGAAAAAACTTATCACGTTATCATGTTTACAAATATTTTTCTTTATAAGTGATTTCAGAACTCGTGTGACCTTGACCTTTGACCTTGAATGTGAATATGTCAAAACAATTCCCCCAGGGGTATAAGTCGGAAGTTATGTATATGAGGTCTTCACAACTTCTTGGAAACAAGTTGTAGCCAATACAAAACACACATCGACAGCGGCGGCGACGGAAACTGCTCGAAAACTGATAGCAGCCTCGACTTAGCTGCTAAAGATGTCAACACGAGTTGGAAAAAGTTACAATTATCATGTTCTATTTATCAACCAAAACCATTCTTCATTAAAAGTGTACATCTCTGAGCACGAGCACTGCCATTTGACATTAAATGCGGTGATGACATATTGATATCTTGTTTATGACGTCATAGAATGAACGATTTTATTATTATGTTGATGATGTAAAAAACAGTGTGGTGTCATAGATGACGGTGGCAGGGTATTGTGCAAAATCTACTGTCAAAACGATATCTCACACAAGCGGTATCTCCTGTGGAACAGAGTATTGGATGGTAAATGCAATGAACTACTCCATACAGAAACAACCCGTGTGAATTACAAAAACACAATTGTAGTATAGACTGGCATCAACAAGCACAGATGTTCTCTTTGACATCCATGTATTAACTTCAGCTGTGCATATGATAATTATAAACATACATTTAGAAGAGATATTGCAGCATTCAAGTTTACCTTTGATTTCACCTATCAAAAAAGTCTTCGGAGTGTTTAGGCCTATAGTCTTTGTGTATGTTTACTTATTCGACAATGGATCATGTTTGTTTTATATATTAAACATTGTTATTTTAAAATGATTGACCAAACGCCATACATGATTCAATTTGTTCCAATTTGTTTGTTTGTATCTACTAACATTTAACTTATGGCTGCAGCAAGCCAAGATCTATTGTCCGGTTTTCGATCATGACCACGACTTTGAATGATTGTATTTTCGTTATACTGAACTGATTGACCTTAAACAGGTTATTTTTGGTTAAAGTTAATAATTCTCAATAAAATAACACAAATCATAACATTGGACATATAATATTATGTGACCTCGCCAACATGATTATGTCCCTTTTAACCAATGACATATAAGGCTTTAATTGAACAAACACGTTTATGTAACCAAAAGAAGAGAGCAATAGAATAAATGTATGCAATAGATCCATTTAGTATAAACGTCTTCATATGATGAAATCTTGACGGTCGTGAGACAAGCGTCCAGGGACTATAAGTGTTATAACTTGTGCCCAATCCGTTTCTTAAAGGGAAAGTTCTATCACCGATCTATCGGCAGCATCCGCCATCTTGGATTCTTGGCATTTCGTGAAATGAAAACATATTTAACCCAATTTGAATTTTTGTGATAATAATTCTTATATACTGATATAATATTCACAAAGCAACACATAACATATCATAAAACTAATGAACAATATGATGTTAGGCTGCAGCGAAGTTTTCCCCACTCACAGCAATGGCTGCAATTAGGCCTATCTTTACCAAGTTGTGAAATGTAATCAAAAAGTCATCAAAGTATTAACTTCATTGATATGTTTAAATTTTATACTGTGTTTTGATTATGTATTAATAGCATGCATTAATTATATATGTGTTAATGGGAATATCCTCTCGAATTCGGTTTCCACAAAAAATACCCCGATTGAACCCTCCTTTTAAATTAATAAAACATGTTTTTCAATCAATGCATGCACTTTGACGTTTCCAATCAAACGCATCGAATACGACTCGAGTGTTGACTCATAGTATAAAAATTCACCACAAGTAGCCTAATTTGATTTTCCTTTGAAACATTATAATGTAAATAATATAAATATAAAAACGTGTCTATATGGTGAAAAATAATACTTATAGGTCAGCATGTGTATGTGTGACTCGTTTGGAGAAGAATCTGCGCTTCCCATATCCCTAATGCATGTGACGTCATAACTGGAGTTGTTCTGAAAATCGGGGAGTACGTTCTTGACTCGACTTAGCGCTTGATTCGTGAACTCGAGACTCGAGTTGGCAAATCAAACGCAGCCCAATGAAAGAAAAGCTGTGTAACTTGCACTTTAAATGTTTGATCCGAATAAATATATCAAAGCGTAAATAAACAAATATATGTGAATACCATTTAATCTCTGATTTGTTTATATCAGAAATGATGAGAAAATATGATTTGTGATTGAAAACGAGGCTTGATTTTCCTCCTGGCGGCAAGATCAAAGTAGAATGTGTAGTCTCGAGATGCACGAGCTTTGCATGTCGTGTGGGCAATGGTACGTCAACTCAGTGAATCAACCTATCTCTATAGAGTTCACCATGAAATACGAAAGACCAAGAAGAACGGTATGTTTCAAGCTTGTAATTAGGTAAAACGAGGTGTTACGATAAATTAATTACGGTTACAGTTTGGTACTTGAGAAAATTCTCCTGACCTGAGTACTGTATGTAATGGAGTTGCAACTTCGTTATTGCTCAAGCGTTCTGATTGAATTTAATTATCAAGTGAAATGAAGAATGTATCATCGCAATATCAATAGTTTGACTGATCAAGACAATTTTATTTTAATTTTATAAGTCATTTCATCATTTCTTGACAAGGACTGAACGGGTGATAATGTGATCGAAAAATTCTATTTGGTCAACAACAAAATTCATTCGTTACAAATCTTCGTTAAATCTCAGTTAAAACCTAAGACAAAATCGTTCTCAATTTGAACTCGTCTTTGACTATAACCGACATCGGCCGTATCCATTTACCCAATACAAGATCTGGTGTCATGGGGGTTAAAGGGCATGAAGGGACATAAATTACGTTGCTGGAGTCACATATATCGAACGCCATCAATGGTCGATATGTGCAACTACACTTCATTTTTTTTCAAAATTTATTCACATGAAATTGCCACGATGTAACAAAAGCCTGTATAAATGAGTGCTACGTGGCGAGTTTTCCAGGCGATTTGTTATTTGTTAAATAAAGATGTACATATATCAATTTCTGTTAACATTTATCTATACCATCATTCAAGGTTGTTACTAATGTTTCCTCAGGTATATTTGCCTTGTCATATATTATCAAATCATTTTTCAATTCGGAAATAAAACTATCACATTTACATCTCATGTTTATGTGTTTAAATTTATAGACATATATTTGGCAAATACACTTAATACCACACTAAGTCCGCACTTTCGGTTCTGTCTTGCCGCAGTTTAAACCTTTTCTTGTTCGAGGATTGCAGCGCTCTTGTCTACCTTTTTTAAATTGCCTCCTTTCTGAATTTACTGTATACAACAAATGGAGAGATCTATACGTTTGCTTGTTGTACTGTCGGCAATAACGCTTCATGGACATTCAGGAAAATGAAACATCCAAAATGATATCACTTAACCATTATTTGAATTATAAAAAGTATATTTGTGTTTTAAATTAAGTATTACACAACTTTACGTTATTGGAATATTTGTGCTTGACTTGCCAGATACATTGGTTTGTAAAGCTACCATTCGATGACTTGGCACTGGTGCGTTCTGATGCCCGATAGTTGCGAAAAAAACATATGTGCTGATTTCAGTTCAAATTATTTCACCCAACTTGGATATTCAAACCCAATTGCCCCATGGTTCGCTAGTTCTAGCTGATGCTCGCAGGTTTCACCGCAATGCATAGCCACATGGCGTTGCGGGCTTTCTCCCTGCCATAATACTAGTAGCCGCGATATAAGTGAAATACTCTTGAAAGCGGCGTTAAACCCCAACTCACCTCACCTCAAACCCAATTGCCTATTTAGCCTAATGACTTAACTAACATTACACGTCCTATTTACGCGCGCAAATATGTCCCTTTAAACATAACCAACTCAAATTTTTCTTTCTGTTTGATGCAGATATTTCCAAATTTATGTGAAACTGCCGCGCGCCATTCGCGGTGCATTGTCCGATTTTCGATCAGAAATGACAAGTCTCACCTTTACATCGTCACTCTACGGAGTTAACTATCATTAAAAGGCCAATTGGCAACTAAGCCAAAGGCCAATTGGCAACTAAGGCTGTGTAGAAACAAAGGTACCCTACCTCCGTTTAAATATTAGTTCTTAACCTAAAATGAGACAAATGTGAAAATAATTTATTAAATTTGCCCTCTTGAGACCCATTCCTTTGGTATCAGTTCTGGTACATAAGTCTACTCTCAAACTCAATCGCTGATTGAACAATTTTAACGTTTTATTTGAATCATTAACTTCATGTTGAATTATTTCATCTAAACTTGGAATGAAATTGTGAATATACAACATTAAAACTTGTATTTACTATTACACCCTAAAATGTAATATCAACTTTAAAACTTGAAGATACATCTTTCAAACGTCGAAATTACAACTTAAATATACAACTTTAAAAAAAACAAGCAGACAGTGTCGGTCATATCCCCCGCCATGTAGGAATTTTGAATATATTTAGGAATTTTGAATATATTTAGGAATTTTGAATATATTTAGGAATTTTGAATATATAATGCATTTACTTTCTTGAAAATTGTTATAACTCATAACTCATAAGTGATAGTTCTAATCTGAACACGTTGATAGTCTGATTGAACTCAGTTTTACGATTTCCAGTGTGTCCTAGAAATAATGTTTTTGCCAGTGCCAAGATTCATTGACCTTGATCATACATCTTTGGAGTTAAGGTCTGGAAACACAATTTTAACATGTTTTTCCATTGAAACAGCCAAAAACAAGTTTAAAACTTGAAAAGGCACAGTGACCAACCCTATTTGTTCTATCAAGTTTCATCGAGCTTGGTCTTATTGCCTTGAGTTATGTTTCGGAAACAACAAAACTATTCTTAGATGCATTTCCAAGGAAACGGCAAAGCAAAAGATGAAAGAAGTAGAAAACTAACACAAAGACACAATGTCAAGGTTCATTGAGGTTGGTATCATGTGTTTCAGTTATAGTTTTCCCTCTTCTTGGTTCTAAGTCCAGACTGTTTGCATTCGTAAAAAAAAATAAAAATTCTCAAATTTCTAAATAGCAAAAGGCACATCTACACGCCGTGTGAACGTGTACGCCAGAACAATATTCCCACAAGGGAAATGTACGCTCCCCAATGCTGGCGGTAACTTTCGTTTTCATCAATCAGTGTTACCTTTTTTATATTACTGATCTTCATAGATACAATTATCCAAAATCCTTCCATGCTGTAAAATAGTGGATATCCATAATCTATCATACCAGATTGCAGCTGATTTTGTGCCCTGGTTATTTTTCTACGTATGAAAATCTACGACGTCTTGGCCAGGAAATCCGACAGTCACTCACAATTTTCCATCCGTGCATACTAATTACACTTTATTAAGAGCTGATACTGAAACAGCAAGTTTTAAGGGTATTGATGAGAGTATCTGTAAAATTTGAAGTCAATGCGTTTCTGGACTGTGAAGAAAATTACAGATTTTCATCCCGCCACGTGGTCGCGTGGTGTCCGCTTCCAATTCACGCAAGTGTCCGCTCTCAACTCACGTCATAGCAATTTTTTGTACGCTTCCAAGTAGATAATTTGAGAACTTTCTATAGATTAACCGTTTGTAACCCACATATGCGTGTCATATTTGTGTTAAATGGACACTTGCTGATGAAAGCTTCGACCACATTGAAGAAATAACCGATAAAGCTGAACCTCCGTTAACTTCAACGCCTCTTAAGGTCAAGAGAAGCCGCACATTATGCGGCAATTTTGCTCGTACCTACAGTTCTGTCTCCAATTTAAAGATCTGATGAAATGCATTTTTCTCAAGAATGACAGATGATTACCTCTACGTATATTGTATATCGGAATCAATTGAGCATAAAATCGACACATGCAATTGATAATTAAGACGATTTTAATTCACACATTTCAACACTACCGCAATTAGTTGGGCGATTCATTTTGAAAATGTTCACTGAGGCGTGAATGAAGCGACAGACAGGGCCGGCTAGACAGCTACTTCGCCAAGCCTCGTTAATTAATTAATGATGATTATCACTGCCGCTAAATGAATTTATGAGGTGAATTACACCGCCAAAAAGACATGTTAATTGTCATCTGCGGAATTACCTAGTTGGATATCTAAACATTCGATATATATGGGAAATTTAAGTTGGTTTATTGAAGATTTCTTTGTGAAATTAACAATCAAAATGTTGCGAAATTACGTTGAATTATGACTATCACCAATAATAAGATTACTCACGTGACGTCACAGAAGTTATCCCTTCAGGGGTCACACCCCCGCAGACTTTCATTCTGGTCGCCAGGGCTAAATTAGGCGGGTTTTTTTTTTAAAAAGTCGTGTATAAGTAATTTATGGACCGATTTCAGAAATTTAAAATCGAGCAATTGTCATATTAACATCACATTTTAATGAATCCGATTTGACCATATGTCATTGCATCTATCCTTTAAGATCTCACATACGAGAGAAGCACGAAAAGGATGCAACCTATGCAGATATGCATGAGCAAGAGTGACTACCATGGTCACATAAACACACATGCACAGATGAAACCGTTCAAGTGTACCAACTGCGCTAAACAGTATGTTCGTTCCAGTCGCTGTTTGTTCAATTTTACACGTTTTATTTGATTCACAGAATGGTGAACTATCTACAATCCTGGACATGGCTGTAGGAATTGTGATCTGACATTTTCTGTGTATTTATGTTCATTGTTTTTGTCACGAAAGGTGGCAAGTCTCTTGACATGTTTGTTTATATCATATAAAAGGACAAATGCTTTTGATTTATTTGTTTTTTAGTTTGTTAAATTCAATTATCTCAAAAGAAAACATGCTTGTTGATTTTTCCCCCGTATATTTCAGAGGTTACCATGAGACCAGAAATATATGGAGCTGTCAACTCGTGTTGATGTATATGATATCTGAAGACACTTGGACGATATTCTCTATTCAGCAATATCTGTTTAATCAAGGGGACCTATCGGGGTATTTTTTTGGAAACGAAATTCGAGGGGACATTCCACTTCATGCAATTTTTTTTTTATCGGCTTCAAGTTCTCGTATTGATTTAGGGGGACTCAAATGAAAAAAATATATGCATTAATATATATGTATGAAACTTAGGGGAAACCGGGGCAGGTTGTGTCAGTAAAACTTATTTTTGTTGTAATGTAAGTACATTGACAGAAAATAATTAAAAATTGGTTTACATACTTTCTTTACATCGCAAACTACAAATCGGGACTTAAAGTTCCCACAAATATTTTAGCATAATTTCGTAAAATGCGAAAGACGAATATTTTAAAATCGACCCAACCTGCCCCGACAGCCACATAAACCTCACCCAAAGACACATACTATTTTACCCTGTAAATAATTGAGCATTATTAAATGGAAACATGTAATCATTCATTTTTCAATAATAAACTAAGCTCTTGGGAGTTGACACCAAGATAAATTGAGAGCGTACACTAAAGAAACGTTGTTGGGTCTTGGAAGTGTACACTGATTTTATGACCATGTAATCTTTAAACCAGAAATGCTCCTAAACGGTGAACTGTCCAGTCTTTATATTTCGCAGGATTACTGATAATAGGTCATAGAAAAGTATGTTAGAACTTTAAAACATTTGGATCAGTTGGTGTCAGAGTATTTTTTACTGAAATCCGAAATTCACACGTGTAGCACTGACGGCAGTGTCCAAATGTCTCAGCAGATAACCCTATGCAATGAATTGATGATTGAAAGTTGGTATACGTATAATGTATGGAATGCTCATTAACAGCATGAACTATCTCTGCTTAAAAGTGTATATATCATGAGATATTTAATAAAATTCTACTAACAACAGACAACACGAAAGTTACCGCCAACATTGGGGAGCGTACATTTCCCTTCTGGGAATATTGCCCTGGCGTACACGTTCACACGGGGTGATCTAGACTACTTGGTTGATACCTGTACAACGTTTCAGCAAAATATATTGAATAGTTTTGAAGTTTGAGGCCGGAATATAGTTGTCCCTCTTCTTGGTTCTAAGTCCAGACTGTTTGCATTCGTTAAAAAAAAAAAATTCTCAAATTTCTATATACAAAAAGGCACATCTAGACTGCTTGGTTGATACCTGTACAAAGTTTCAGTAAAAAATATTGAATAGTTTTGAAGTTTAAGGCCGGACTATAGTTTTCCCTCTTCTTGGTTCTAAGTCCAGACTGTTTGTATTCGTAAAAAAATATATATATTCTCAAATTTCTATATAGCAAAAGGCACATCTAGACTACTTGGTTGATACCTGTACAAAGTTTCAGCAAAATATATTAAATAGTTTTGAAGTTTAAGGCCGGACTATAGTTTTCCCTCTTCTTGGTTCTAAGTCCAGACTGTTTGCATTCGTAAAAAAATATATATATTCTCAAATTTCTATATAGCAAAAGGCACATCTAGACTACTTGGTTGATACCTGTACAAAGTTTCAGCAAAATTTATTGAATAGTTTTGAAGTTTGAGGCCGGAATGGAAAAGCCCGGACGCACAGACAGACGGACAGACGGACGGAGCTCATTTCTATATCCCCCGCCAACTTCGTTGTGGCGGAGGATAAAAATCATTGAATTTGGAGGTGGTAGTCTTTCGTTAATTAGCTGGTATTCAGTAATGTTGAAAACCTGTTGATACTACAGGCCTATTCGCCACGACGGTAAAATTTATCTCGCTGTTAATCTTGTCAGTGTCTGAATAAAACCAATTTAAAGGCACTGTAGAACATTTTGTTGCATACATGTTATGGTTTCTAAAATGTCATTTATTATCAAAGTTTATAAAATATATTAATTGTTACGTTAGAGGGCAGAACATTACACGATCCATTAAGCCGCATCCCTAGATAACGATTATCCGTATTGGGAAAAAATGGTGCGAGGAATAAAGCGACAGTGTTGTCGAACTCGTCTGTGTGGGAGGTAGATTTGTAAGTCTCATTGGAATTTGAGTTCATACAGCAAGATGGTTGATCATTCCATCGTGGTACCATGATTAAAACTCTACTTTGAGTGTGTAGGTATCGCTACATCAGTCAAATCACTTGAACTACCTTCGAGCGTACATTTTAATGTGAAATCCTTAAAATGGCCACTCGAAGGGCAATGGACTCGTATATATGGCTTAACCGAACCATGTAGGGCCTACATTCGTTTTTGAATTATTTTTTATTGAATGAGGAGTATTATTCAGCCATTTTTAACACGTACTTAATGTTAAGTGACATCACGTTTTCTCAATAATAAAAGAGTACAACAGCGCCTTTAAGAATTGCGACCATACTCGTAGGCTGCCACGATTTTCTGTTATTATTAATACATGTAGTTGCTTGAAGTTTCCCCAGTCTGATTAAAATCGACGGTTTTCCGTGGAATAAAAAATGCAAAATAGTGCATCTACCGGGATGCGAACTCATATCAGTCGTAGGTTCCACGCCAAACGAGGAATCTACAGAACCTGTTCGTATCCCGGTAGATATATTATTTTGCAAATTTTATTCCTCGGAACAAGGTCGATTTTAATCAGACTGGAAGTTTCCCTTGAATACAGATTGTAGGGGAGACCGGGGTTGGTTGTAACATGTTCATCTCAACCAATCACGGATTTACCTGTCCATAGCCATCAGGGGTATGACGGCTCGCTTCCAACATGGGAAGACCGATTTTTAGACCTCGAGAGTAATATTTAGTGGTGTTGGATAACGTCTTCTGAACGCATCGTATTAATGATGTTGGTCACGATTAGATACCAATTCACATTTTTCACTTCGAAATTCATGTACGTTCGCTGAACAATCATTCTTTGTTTTTACCGGTCCAATTAAACTTTCCTGTATTTGTGAAAAGTGACACTTGTATTCCTGTTACAACCAACCCCAGACACTGTTGCAACCTGCCCCATCAGTGGGGTAGGTTGTTACAAAAACATTGGTAGGATTATTGCCTTCTCTCTCGGATATGAGTGGACATGTTCGTGAGTTGGATATATTTTTGTAAAGCCAAATATTGACAGTCCTTTGAGTATTGTAGTTCGAATTATCGAACTAAAATAGTTCATAAATATGCAAACACTTAAAAGTGTTACAACCAACCCCGGTCTCCCCTATTTTGGAATACACATATAGGCTAAATTACATTGATGTTGTAGATGTTTTTAGCGAAACGAAAAAAATATAACTTCTCGTTAACCCAAGTCAGACGAAAAGCTCTACGAAAAGGTCACTTTACGTTGTAACACGTGCTTGGCTACGAATTGTAGGCCCCTACCCCACTGTTGTATTAGCCCGTTCCGAATATGAACACAACAGTCAGATGAATAATGATGTATTGCACTTAGAATATTATCTTATTTACATAAATAAAATGATTATATATATAATTAAACTGATCAGAATGAAATCATACATATTTTAACCCGAAAGTTTTTATAGTAGGCCTAAGGTTGTGTGTGTCATTTAAAAGTTCGAAGCATTTCTTTATCACACAACTTTCTGCTTTGTTCAACGGATTATACGTAAGACAATATCGTGAAGAAACTATTGCATCACTTAGTCGTTGTGTCTACGTTACATTTTATCATTGGACCCGCCCCCTGTGAGATATGTGACCCAACATGACCCGACCTTGAAAGGTCAATTTCTAAGCGTCGTGTTTGGCGCGGGTCGTTTCGGCATCTGAGCAAAACTTCAGTTCATAATTTTATCAATGTAAATTGATCTTAAAAGGTCTTCACAACAATCATGCACAACATGGCATGTGTTCGGAGAAAATACAATCGCGGCTAATATGTATTTTAGAGAAATTGAGCACGATCACGAAAAAGCCACAGCCATAAAAGGATAGAGAGTCAATGCGCCTTTCTCCGATAACACATTATCTATTGTTTCGAGTGGGTAAATAACACGATGTATTATTCCAAATTTGTTACTGAGGTGATTGTCAAAAAAATATACGCTAAAGACATCTTTATCGCCCTTACATCGAGATTACTTCAGTTTCTCACATTCTATTTTCGCGGAGCACTTTCGTCCCGTAAGTGATTCGCCTTGGAGAACCGTATCACGCGCGCCAACAAAACGAATCCATCCGATCAGTGTAATAATTTTGTTATGAAAGCTCAAAATGATATTCAATAAATAAAGTACTTTTATTATGCCCATGTAATTGGTAACCACGATTTTAGACAATGTCCACCAGTATATCAGTGGTGGTCACAGTTTACTGATTAAGGATAATCTCGGTTGCCATGTTGGATATCCGAGGCCATGTGACTGAGTCTACACATCACTCAGTGGCTGATCAAGCTGGCTCTAGCTACCTATTTTGTACCGTTTCGCCACTTTAGATATAGTTAGCTATCGAAATTTCGGTATTGGTAGGTCAGGGTAACATCCCATCCCTTCATTTGCTGGAAAATATCTTTATTTATTCCAGGGAAGGTCACTTAAGAAGGTGAGTGAAATATGCTTGGAAGCGTGTTGAGTCTGGACGCCATGTCTTATGCGGTTGTATCGCCATAGTCACGTGTGCGATAAAAAATTGGCGATACCCTGTTGATATTTGCCCAAAATACACATTACATTACCATATCATGACAACCCAAGCTTATAAAACCATGAAATTCCACTGTCATCTAACTACACATGCTAGATTTCTATTATGAGGTCCTAACATGCAGGCAGGCTGAGTCTCATCAGTATGTGAGCAAATGCAGAAAAAGTACTCCAATATTAAACATACAGACAACTTTTTAAGTATTCATATTGCCATAATCAGATGGAATGGGTCACATTCATTCGTTTTCATTATTGCTTTTGACATTATTAGTGTAGGGAAACTTGCTTTTCGTGTTCATTTATTACGTCCCAGTGACACCCTAAATGGCTACCATGCTTTATATAGAATCCAAGATGGCGGCCTCCAGTGCTCAGTTCTTGTTCATTCAAGCTACAGTATTATCCTGCCATACAACGATTATCCTGACTATTTCACATACCTTTTTATGATCACGAAATACTTAGATATGTATATTCGCATTGTATCGGCTCTTAAATGTTACAGGATGAGTTGTATCGTCGAAAATACTGAATCAGCATATGCAAATCACTTCCTCCAAATGTAATCAGGCTGGTTTTCCTATGTAACTTCAAATGAATGCACTGTTTAAATTTGAAATAAACTGAAGACGAACTAAGCAACAGTTTATCTCAGGATTCTACCGCCTACTAATGTTATTGATTGTAGATTTGCCGTAAGCATTCCTATCATTATAAATGAACCAAATAATCCAAAACCCCAAGTGTATTTTTTCTCAACTATGACATTGAAAGCATTAGGCTAAATTAAATATATCAACAACTTGCATATGTATTATAGATTGTTTGTGTGACTGTTATTGAAACAATTCAATGTGTATGCATATTTATTTTGATTTAGTTATTCCAGTTGCGCTCATGGACCTTAACTCTCAGACTCCTGTTATCATGTTATTGATTTCCTGCAAATGATATTTCTTCAGTGTAAAACCTGCTTTTCATTGCTATCAATTAAAATGTCTGAAGTCAAAACTTGTCTGAATGAAATCATTTATATTGGGAACAAATTTGATATTTATTGACCCATACATACTTCAGTTTGTATGTCACTAAATCACAAATAGCTAGATGTGCCTTTTAATTGCATTATGGTAAGGTCCTGTAGTTAATCAACAAGTTACAACAGGGTGATAAGCCTCATTTGTTATCGGTTGTTGATTGGCATGTTACTCAGCCCAAAATTCAAACCGTGAATGCTGTTCATTAAAATTAAATGAACTTCAAAATATTCATAACCAATTACAAACTTACTTTATTTTCTAGGGGTTGGGATAGCGCAGTGGTTAGCAAGTTTGGCTTTGGATCAAGGTCAGGGGTTCGACAACTTGTCGAAACTGTTTTATTTTTCAGTAGGGTTTGGGTGAAATGTTACGCTCAGTGCAGTACCATCCATGCTTTGCCAGTTCCAGCCGATTCTCTCAGGTTGCACCGCAATGCATAGCCACCATTGCAATGCATGTTTTCTTCCTGCAAAAATATCTGCAGCCATGTTAAAAGTGAGATCTTGAAGTGCATTTAACTGCAGCTCGCCTTACCTTATATATTCACAGTTGAATCATTTGCCAGACTCAACAAATTCATGCCTTATCTTTCATAACTGCTTATCATCAGCTTATGTATTGCTGTCCAGATTGAAGATCTCGGACAAGACTTATCTCCGCTTGGCTCTTTCTTTACTGTTGAAATTATCATTTTCTATCCTGTAATGAGCAGCAGTCATTTAAAAACTGGAATTTTGGATTAATGTAAAAGTGAGTTTTTAAATGGATCAAATATTTGTTTCCTATAATTGGGTAAATTAAACTGTCTCCGTTACTTTCATAAATGTATGAATGAACCCTGGTAAACTCGTTTACATCTTAAAATGTACTTTCTATTTTAGTATTTCCAGTTTTTGAGGCCAACCATCATGTTTAATGTTGTTGAATTCGTCTTGTGGGAGATTGGAATTCACTTTATCCATCCATCCTTGCACTGGCTGATTCTTTAAGAAGATGATGCTTCTTAAACAGTAAAAAGGTCATTTAAACCGAGGGGGCGGGATAGCGCAGTGGTTAGCACGTTCGGCTTCGGATCAAGAGGTCTGTGGTTCGAATTCCGCCAGGGGCAAGGCAACTTTGTCTGCAGTAGAGAAAAATGTTCTACACGCAGTAAGGTTTGGGTGCAATGCTACACTGAATTTCAGCACAGTACCACCCATGGTTCGCTAGTTCAAGCCGATGCTCGCAGGTTTCACCGCAAAGCATAGCCACATGGCGATGCAGGCTTTCTCCCTGCCACATTACTAGCAGTCGTGATATAAGTGAAATACTCTTGAAAGCGGCGTTAAACACCAACTCACTCACTCATTTAAACCTTAAAAAATCAACTTGCTGTTATTACATTTTGAGAAATTATTGTATGCATTTAGATTTAAACAATTAATTGTACTTCATCTTTTGTCAGTCTCATAGGATTTTATCATTAGATATACTGTGTCGTTACTGAATGAGGTAAATGATGATTTTAAATTTGACTCTATTGAACATTTTGTTTGATTGGGGAAAGGCCTTAATATAAGCTTAATATAAGCCTTAATATAAGCTGCGCTTGTTGGCCAATCCCCTTCGTCTTGTAATTTATGGCGAAATAAATATGTTTAAACCATGTTGTTCGATTGGTAAAGTAACATGCTTGCTGCAGAATTCAGTGTTGTAGACAATGAAGCAATTGTTCACAAAGGCTCAAGTTATTAATGAATTACTAGCTTTTGCTAGTGAATTTTGAGAATTCAGTCTGATTGAAATCTACCCTTTTCAAGGAGTAAAATCTGCAAAATAGTGCATATCGGGATGCGAACTGGTTCTAATAGATCCAGGCACAAGGTCTGAGGACATCCAGTATAGGGTGTCTTCTTTACCAGTTTTTTCAGACAAATCCAATCAATGACCAATCACATAGTTTTTTAACGGTCCCCATTTGGTGACCCCCATTTTGAAAGCATTTGGAATTATTCGTTATGGAAGCAGATGAAAGGATGACTGTTGGTAGTTAACTGCCCCTGCCTCCTCGCATTGAAAGATTCTGTTGGAAGTCTTGTGATTAGCTAACTGAATTGTCAGAACATGCAAGCATATGGGCTGTCATGAGACTGTTTGGCAAGGAAACCTCTGAGCGATGAGTTTGTATCCAGGGAATTGCACTATTTCGCAACTTTCATTCCTCGGGGAAAACTGTCAATTTAATAGACTAAGAATTAAAACCAAAAGATCTCAAACACTTTAGTAAGTTAATTACTGAATTTTTAAAGAACAAATTTTAAGTAGATGCTCAACACTGAATTTTTGTTTTGGCTTGTGAATTTTGAATTTTACTCATCAATGGACAAGTCAAGTGTCAAAATGTGAAACTTTGAGTACTGATTCTCTATTTCATGCAATGTTTGATAATAGATATTTCAATTTGCAATGGAAAGTAAAATGAATTGAGCTGCTGTATGTCCGTATACAGACTTGAACACTTCTGCAATGACGTGTTGATTTGAATATACTTATCCACATGCCCAACCTATTATTTATCTTAAGGTCTGTTCTCTGCATGTTGTCTGGTTGTGTAATTTAGGGTCTGGAGAAGTTCTGTTCTCGTTTCCTTGCTATGACTATGTAATTATTCTCCTTTGAACCAGTGGTGGTTTGATATCGGATTCCAACAGAGACTATCACTGTAACCTTGTTCTGTCAATCACATATTATTTCATTTTATTTGACGTTGTGACATAGTTGACATAGTTTGAATATTTTTGAATGATTCTTTCATTAATTAGTTATATGGCTGGACAATATTACGAAATATGTGACCTAACCTTGTGTGTTGGTGTATTATATCGTGGACTGACCTGGTGTAAACGGACAGTAGACTGACAATGCAAAAGTGGTGATTCTTTGAATTATTTGCTTTTCACACTGTTGAAGCCCCATGAAGTGACCTAGTGGTAACGTTTTATAAGTTATAAATGCTTATTAAGCAGAGAGAAAACAAAATAACGGCCATTGATCAACCATTTTGGAATGCATGTATTAGTCTTAGAAATAAGCATTGTTACAAATGAGAAATATATATGAGACTAAGTGACTACATTTAGTCATTTACTGAAGCAGTGGATTGTCTCTGCTATTGAGTAGCAGTGATTAATCAATCATCAGAGTTGTGTGCTGTGTTACTCTCCTAGTAGTATTAGGTAATACAGCCCTTTAATGAGATTATAGCAACTGTAAGCCCATGGAATGATTGCTTGCAGCACAATAGGTATCCAACAGCAGGGGTTAGGGGAGGGTAGGGGTGGCCTTGACAACAAGGGCAGAGAACTCTTCTGTACACTGGTCAGTTAGTGGTCAGCTGGTGCATGCCCACACTTCCCTCCTCCCCTCTCCCCCAGGCAGTTCAGCTCGATGTCTGTGTTGCTGTGTGTGCCAGTAGGATATTTTCTCTCCACGGATACACACTTCGGGACATGGCTGCAACCATCAGCCGACTGCTTGTATGGAATCCCTGTGAGTGTGTATGGCCAGTATTTTTAAGGAAATATATGGAGACAATATTTATCCTACTTAGGGATATTGGATTTTGAAATTTGAATGATGTAACTTTTAATGTTGAGTGTTGTTAAAATTGTCGTTTGTTGACACATTTACTTAATCCTTGTGAGTTCCCACAGCTTGTTTCTTGTCAAGATATATGCCTTATGTATGATAATTTTAGGAGAAAATGGAAGTTTACAACATTGTTGATAATAATCGGTGGGTCATGTCATTTTGGCCTATTTTCGACAAATGGGATCCTTGTGCAATGAGAGGGGTATCCTACTTCACAAAGATGTAATGGATACAGTCCCCAGGACCCTCTCATTGTCAATATAATGATGCTGAATACAGAATAGAATTACACTGTATGAATAGACTCAAGCAATGATACTTTATCATTTCAGAACTGATAAAATCAATGAAATGTCGTCTTATTAGTGCTAAAAACATCAGCAATTATTATAATTGTTAATTTGTGTTGTTGTTTTTATAGACATTGGACACAGCTTGAAACTGAACTTTAACTGACTGGGGATACTTTAGAAATTGAATATTGATGGAGAGTTATTACTGTAGCAGGGATAAACTTACCTGCGAGTCCTGCTTCATTTACTCAAAAAATTTGAAAAGGACTCATAGAAATTTAAACTGCGAGTCCCTGAGATGCAAGGTTTTTATCTATACTAATAGGCTTACTATCGAGGGACTCGCTTTTATTTTCTGGGACTCATAAAAGCTTGTGATAGTGAGTCCCTGTACTCTAAAAGTCATATTTGTAGATTAATCACTGCTGTAGATATAAATGAACAAGACAATGTATCATTATTGCTATAGTATGTATTTCAGTCACCGGATTACTTCCTATATATAGTGGTTGTATTTACAAATATAACTGATTATTGAAACCATCCTTAGATTTCTTAACTTGTGACTTGTTATATACAGAATTATTTTCAAAGTATTTTATGTCCATATTGACAAGGAATTTCATATGTACTTTGAAGAATTATTTTTTTAATCATGTACATTATCGTGCAAAAAGATGAAAATTGTATGTTTGGTCAATAAGATTCTCCCTGCCAAATGCCTGGTCCAATCCTTTTGGAACAGTTGATGGGAATACCACCCTTTGTCCGATATTTCATGTATCGGCATGGCATCTATGTAAAAAAGTAATCGTTTCAAGTTTTAATTGGTACAATTGGAATAAAAAAGTTGGAGGTCATCGACCGTATGCCTGTTGATTGACCAGATGGGAATGTTGCTGAATCATTTCTCAGCAGTTTATTGATTATGTAATTTGAATTTTTCCAATTAATTCAAACTGATGTGCCAGTGGACTGTGGACCATGATGATGTATTTGTGACGAGACAGGGAGTTTTTAGCATGCTATACAACTCTATAAAACTATTTCAAACAAAGGGTGTTGACCTCGTTATGTTCCTTTACTTTTAAACCCTCACAATTAAACTATAGAGGGTTTGTCATGGCCCACTGTCTGTCCATGCCAAAAAGGTGCCTGTGTTATAAAATTAACACCTCCCACAGTTTTTTTTATCAATCTTTCTGAATCTATACACTTTGCTTTTTATACATTTGTGATATGCATGTGAATTTTTGTCTCTAGACTTCAAACACTTCCCATTTCAGACTGTTGTGAAATCCACTCCTACCCCAGTCTGAAGCAATGAGTCCGAACGCTAATACATCAACAGATGATACACTTAATATTTCTAGAGTTAAAGCCCTTGTGGCCCGGGACCTCGTTTCAACTATAGGGCTGTAAGCCTGTAACGATTCACCACCTTTTGGATTCGGTTCAATATTCAATTTGGGGGGCGGGATAGCGCAGTGGTTAGCGCGTACGGCTTCGGATCAAGAGGTCCGGGGTTCGAATCCCGCCAGGGGCACAGCAACTTTGTCTGCAGTAGAGAACTGTTCTACACGCAGTCAGGTTTGGGTGCAATGCTACACTGAATTTCAGCGTAGTACCACCCATGGTTCGCTAGTTCCAGCCGCTGCTCGCAGGTTTCGACACAGTGCATAGCCACATGGCGTTGCGGGCTTTCTCCCTGCCATAATACTAGCAGCCGCGATATAAGTGAAATAATCTTGAAAGCGGCGTTAAACCCCAACTCACTCACTCACTCATCCCAAGACATTTTTTGTCAGGCCAAAAAACTTTATCTGATTCTGTTCAAACTTCGCAAAACATTTTTGATTTCATTAACAGATGTAATTTTAAAAAATCCTGTTCTTTTCCTGAACCAGTGACCCTAGAAAGCTCAGCTCCTTAGCCAATGGGGATTCAAATGTGGGTCACAGGGGTCATGACCTAAACATTTATTTTCATCTTCTCCAGTATGAAAAGCTCTAAAAAGCTGAAATGTTGTGTACAGACTCCTTAGACAATGCTGATTATATATTGTAGATTTAGTGACCCAGTGTGGCCCCTAATAAGGTCCTCAGAGGCCATGGCCTAAAAAAACTATTTATTCAATATCTTGAACTTACTTCATCCAAATTTAGTGTCAAGTCATGCTTTTGTCATACACTGACAATTTTGAAAACTTTGAAATTGTGTATGGTGAGGATTTGGGCATTATATAACAATATAAACCCTGATGAGCTACATGAGCCCATGGTATATTATTTTCATGCGTGAACGTCGAGTATTCTTTCAGTTTGAAATGATATTTACATCTCGAAAGCATTAGAACATCATTAATCGTTAATTATCTATGTTCGGGTGACATTTTCTCTTACAACAAGCCCTAAAACATTGTTTGTGATGACATTATACTGTTCTAAGAGTAAATTGTCTCTCAAATGAAATATTGAACATGTTATTATTATATCCTTGAATCAAAATTATCTGTAGCCCTGTAACCAAATCAAAATTTTGACCTTTTAAATCGAAGATCAAATCAAACACAAATGTCCGTTATCAGTTCACTGGAATGAATTGTTGCAGATCTATTTACATGGTCACTCTTGACATTACAATAACTCATGGCCCGTTTAACCCAATATGTTAAGTTTGGTGACATCCTTCATTGGGGAATTACGTTGACAAACTTTTCAAACAGTTTTGAATGCTGTATCTTATGAACCTTATCACACAGTATTTTCAAACTTGGTGACTGCCTATATTGGCGAAATACGCAATACGCAGACATCTGTCTAATTTGCTGACCTCATGTTAAATTACACTTGTGACGTCATCCTATTGTTCTTTCACTCCATTATTTTTCAGTAATGGAGAGTCACACATCACATCATATTTTTGAAGTAGAAATTTAATTTCTTTAACTTTCTAAAGCAATTTTGTTAAAAGAGCAATACTTTGAGTGTAATTTAAGTAGGGTAATATCCTCATAACTCTCCATTCCTTTAAAATAATGGGCCTCGGCCCCTGTGGGGCCTCGGCTCCATTATTTTTAAGGAATGGAGAGTTACTCGGACATTACCCTCTACTTAACTTTTTATGACGAACCACCGGACCAAATGACAAACACTAATAAATGTTTCATTCAACATTTAAGTGGCGGGGGACACTGATGTTTGAAATAATAAACATTTCTTAACAACGATTATGTACCTATTGCATTGAAACACAAACATTAAAAGAACACCCATCTCAAGGAAGTAAACTGGTCTGACTTTAAAGGGAAAGTTCTATCACGATCTATCGGCAGCATCCGACATTTCGTGAAATGAAAACACGCTATATTTAACCCAATTTTAAAAACATTTACACTGATAGAATATTCACACAGTAACACAGTATCATAAAACTAATAAACAATATGCTGTTAGGCCGTAGCGAAGTTATCCCCACTCACAGCGACAATGAATGGCTTCAATTCTCATTGTTTTTATGTTTCAACAAAAGTGTGCTTGTCTTTATCAAGTTGTGAACGGTAAAGTCATCAAAGTATTATCTTCATTAATATCTTTCAACTTGACGGTATTTAGCTTAGTCGGGGCTGCTATCAGTTTTTGCGCTGTTTCCATCGCCGGCGCGTTTTGTATTGGCTATAACTTTTTTTCTTGAAAGTTTTTAGAACTCATATACATAACTTCATACTTACACCCCTGGGAAATCGTTTTGACATGTTCACATTCTAGGTCAAAAGTCAAGGTCACGAGTTTTGAAATTGCTAAAAAAAAAAATTCCTTGTAAACAGGATAACTTGAAAAATATTTGTGCTATCAGGCTCTTATTTGGTGTATATCAACTATGAAGAAAGTCCAAGATTTGTAAAGGTTTTCGCTAACATCCGTCTAAGGTCAAGGTCATAGCGAGGTCACGACTTTAGCATGCTTTTGCGAAAATGTCTTATTTCAACTATTAACACTTTGAATCATTACATGATTGTGATAGACTTAAGAATTGAATGTCAGTTTGTGTGTTTGCACTGGAAAATGAACGATGTCAAAGCGGGATACAAACCTCCGTGAACGGCGAGCTCTACTGCATGTAAAGATAAGTAATAATAAGTAAGTTTCATAGTGTATTGTCTAAGGGGTATAACAGCACTTATTCCACTAATTTGATTGGAGCCTCAGCCTTCCTGCTGGCAGAATTACTCAAATTAATCCTTGTAATAGAAGTAGGTCATCTCGAATTGATCACTCAGGAACAGGCAATGGCTATTTCTGGTCCAAAAGGTTTGATTGGTTATATAGTCTTTTAGCGTGGAACTCCTTTCCACTAAGCAGGTACCTGTCCGTTCGATCACATACTCATGTTTTGTATTTTGCTCATACTAGTTTCTAGCTCTAGATGTCTATTAGCTTGTATCATGGATTTCAGGTGACCTGACCAACCTAATGTTTCTAAAAATTCAATCACAGTAATGTATTTCTTTGTTAATATTTACCAAAATTTGAAATAATTAGCAGCCCCGACTTAGTCGTGGCTGCTATCATTTTTTGCGCAGTTTCCAGCGTTTTGTATTGGCTCTAACCTTTTTTCCTAGGTTTTGAGAACTCCTATACATAACTTCTTATACCCCTGGAGAAATGTTTGGATATGTTCACATTCAAGGTCAAAGGTGAAGGTCACAAGTTCTGAACTCACTCAAAAAAATCTTCAAAAGATTTTGTTCTATCAGGCTCTTACTTGGTATATATCAACTATGGAGAAAGACCAAGATTTGAAAAGGTTTTCGCTAAAATCTGTTGACAATTTAAGTCACAGCGAGGTCACAACTTAAGCATGCTTTAGTGAATATGCCTTATTTTAACTATGAACACTTTGAGTCATTGCATGATTGTTATACACAATGAAAAGTGATCATTGATGGTGTGACCTTGAAGGTCAAAGGCAAGGTCATGAAATACTGGTTAAGGCCATGTTAATCCTTTGATCCAATTTTGAAATCAGAAATAGGTTTAAAGAACAAACGTGAAAAGTGACCCCACTGATGATTCAACTTGTAATAACTCGAATAGTGAAAAAATATTCTAAGCTATATTGTTATCTCATTAAAAGCATTTTGACAAATTTTAACAATATATTACTTGAATAACCTTCAACCTTCGATCATAAGCCATACTAATTCCGATGACCTACAGAGCCATTGACTTTTTTTTTTTACAGTGAAGAAATGTAATTTATGTCTCAAAATGGGCATGAAGTCTTGATACTTGACACATTTAATTATCGCTAGTTCCAGCCGTTGCTCGCAGGTTTCACCGCAATGCATAGCCACATGGCGTTGCGGGCTTTCTCCCTGCCATAATACTAGCAGCCGCGATATAAGTGAAATACTCTTGAAAGCGGCGTTAAACCCCAATTCACCTCACCTCACCAACAATAATCAAAGTAAATGAAAAATTGCTGTAAATTGGCATGGTGCAAGCCGAATATGTATCATTCAATATTTAAAAAGAAAAAGTGCATGTCACGGACCTTTGATTTGATGTTTTTTGTGGTAATGTTTCAAAAAGAGGCGAAATATAATTATTTTGTTGAAGTCGACGATATGATAATTAATCAGTTATATTATTGTTTTCTTTTATAAATGGAATGTTATTAGAATAGAAATGTGATAAAAATAAATGAAACAAATTCAAACATGATAAAAATTGTAGAAACATACTGTTGGACAATAACAAGTAATAAAAATATATGTCCCTGACCAATTTTCTGAGTTATTATCCCCCGCCACGAAGTGTAAGGGGGATATAGGTTTGGGCTCCATCCGTCCGTCCGTGGGACAGTTTTTCTCAGAAACCGTTTAAGATAGGGTTACCAAATTTGATGAGCTGCTTGAGGGCATGAATACCTTGATGGAGTTCGAAAATGAGAAGCGTGCAATTATTTTTTCCGGAGTTATTGCCCTTGTTTCGTATTCTTGGACTTTGTTCATGGTATCTCCAAAGGGGATAGCTTTTCTCAGTAATCGTTTAAGATAGGGTTACCAAATTTGATGTGTTGCTTGAAGGCATGAATACCTTGATGGAGTTCGAAAATGAGAAGCTTGCAAATATTTGTTTTGGAGTTATTGCCCTTGTTCCGTATTCTTGGACTTTGTTCATGGTATCTCCAAAGGGGACAGCTTTTCTCAGAAACCGTTTAAGATAGGGTTACCAAATTTGATGTGTTGCTTGAAGGCATGAATACCTTGATGGAGTTCGAAAATGAGAAGAGTGCAATTAGTTTTTCCGGAGTTATTTCCCTTGTTCCGTATTTTTGGACTTGTTTAATGCTGAAGTTGACTATTTATGAACATTTATTGACACAGGGAGATAACTCTTTACTGGAAAATTCAAAGTTTTATTGTATCATTTATTTAAAGATAATATCATCTCTTTGTTTTTTCGATGTTAATTCGTTTATTCATATAGACAATACTTCCAAGTAAGCAAAACACAAACGATTATTTCGAAGCGTCACCTACTTATCAAGATATAGCCCTTCAAAGTGAGTAAATTTTGCCTCCTCATTATCTCATTCTTGAAACAGTTTTCCGCGGCCCCTCAGTGTAGCATAACCTTCGTTAGCGATGTGACGTCATACACAGGAGTTGCTTAATGAAATCTTAAGGCGATTTGTCGATTTTCGTTGATAATTCGTTTAAAACATAATAAGAACGTTTTGACATTACAAGTTTCCGATAGAATGGGTATGTGTGCGTCCGTAGGGAGTAATTTCGGAGTTTTAGGAGCATTTTTCGATATTCAACCGCTGATTTTAGATTTGTTCTTTTCCCAATCGAGTGGAGTGTTATGTTATCTTATAAGCTACAATATGTTTTGAAATGAATAACTGACAATTCAAAAATAAAAAAGATCATGCAATTTTTTAAATATCATAAACGCCATTTTACTTAATTTGTTTGATGTGCTTGATTTTGTGTTTGAAGAGTGTCTATAGCTTGAAATCTACTGCGTCAATATTTCTCATGGTCACTTTATTTTGCTAATAGAATAGTTTCATTACAACTAAGAAAATCCTATAATTTTCATCAATGTTACTGGTTTACACTTTTTAGAAGAACATATTCGGGCTATCTTTAAATCTATAGTCGTGTACATTTACAATTACTTAGATTCAGTGTAATACCACTACCATTTCCTAGCATGTTATATAAAAGGTCTTGCATTTTATATTACATGTAGTTGTTGATGGTCAATTCATATGTTTGTGGAAATAAAACAATGTTTAAATCACTTCGGATAAAAATATGGAAAATGTATCTTTCCCAATTTCAAATGAAAGTATTGGAACTATAGAACTTTGATCAACCTACCATGACCGTGTGTACATGTGTTGTTTGGTTCTCAATTTTTAAAAAATATTACCCTGGCAATAGTTCAGTCGTGTAGATTTCCCCTCTTATTTAATATTTATCTTAGTTAGAGTGTCAATAACGCAACTACATCACTTGTTACATATCGCTACATTGATAAACAAAAATACTGAAATATATTTTGTTATTTTGCATAAGGACGAATGTGAACTTTTTATTTATTCAACATGAATGAGGCGTGTTAACACCGTTATAATCCGTATGAAATGTGTAATAGATCTCTGTGACGTTTGAACATCTTCATCATCTGACATGCGGGCCGCCGCCATATTGGGCAACGATGAGAATTGTTCCAAAACACATTGCAGAATTACGGGTCCCGCAATGGTCACATCCAGTACCAAACAGTGTTGACATCTGCTGCCATTTGTAGTACGTTTTACGGGGCGTGTATATATGTAATTTTGTTGTATAAGGACAAAGGTAAATATGTTATTTAGGCAGTTATGTAAGGCTAAATCTAGTGGATTCTGTCATTAGACGCCAAACGACTCCTGTGTATTACGTCACAAGGCCAAGCAAGCAGAATTCGCTCTCGGCTAAAGTTTTATGAGGCGTAATTGAGCGGCGTTCTAAAAAGGCGTTATAAAAGGTGTTTATTGGTTGAATTGACAAATATCAAGTGAAATCCTCGTCATCTTGGAATATGCTTGAATAAAAACCGAAAAGTGATATGGTCGGGGTTTGTGGATCTTTAAGGTTAAAAAGCAAATGTTTTTTTACCATAAAACATGAACTATTTCACACAACCATAACACCATTTCCATTCGTTATTAGAAGCCAAATATTATTTGATTTTTAATTTTACTCAAAACGCTGAAATTTAAAAAATCAATCAAAATATGCATGCTCACCCAGAGTGTTTTAAAAAAAGTGAGAGAACAATGTGGTGTAATGCAGTAGACTGAAGACCTCTGGCTGGTAATATTGAATGTGTTGCTATTTGTCATCTGTACACCTGACTGTCTCTGTCATTGAGAAGAAGAGTTATTGATCCGGCTGGTGGTCTGACATCAAGCAGTAAATTAATTAATAATGAGGCCGCCTCACAATAATCCAGTCTTACATAGTGTCTTGCTTTCCAATAATGGGAGAGATCCGATTTGCTTGACTTTGCTGTTCATATGTGGAAGTCTCAAATAATTTTGTCTTGGCTTAGCTTTTTGGATTAATCTGACATGTTTTACCATCTTTACCTTGTTCTTTAGTTAACAAAATGTCTGTGACAAGATGACGTGAATAATCAAAGGTATCTTTACCAATCTCTGCATCCCAAAAGCAACACGAGACAAGAAAGTAAATATATCAACATTTTCAATTCAAAGTGAAATGGTTTATCATGGGATATGTTTTATCTTGGGTAAACATTTTAAACATTAGTTTACCATGAAACCTGTCTTGCATCTGTGTTGCAGGGTCGATAATTATTCAGTTCTGTGTCCCAAATTTTTCCAAAAAAAATTCCAATTTACCATCGGGTCACAGACTTAAAGTGATAATTTGTGGCAGGGGATCATGTCACCTGGGTGACAATTGTTTGTTTGAATTTGAAGTTGATGTGATGTGATGTGATCCTGTAGATGTATTTGGCTAGCTGAAAATTTGCACTAGTACCCGAGGAAATTAACTTGTCTGAATGGCAAGTGCTTTGATAAGGTTAATTTTGACCACTGATTTAAAAAGTATTTTGACTGATAGTACTGTATCATTTTAAAACTGATAAAACCTGAAGCTCACATTATTAAACTATTATTTAAGTAATGAACTAAATTAGAGATTTTTATTGAGTAATAGAACCCATGGTTCACTAGTTCCAGCCGATGCTCGCAGGTTTCAGCGCAAAGCATAGCCACCATGGCGTTGCAGACTTCCTCATGCAATAATACTACTAATAATACTCTTGAAAGCTGCGTCAAACCCAAAATCATCTTAACTCTCGATACACCTGTTAAACCTTCATACCACAATCACGGTAAAAATTATGATACATCTCTACAACTCCATTATTTAAATAAAATATCCAATTCATGAATAAAGTATTAATGTGGAATTGTTTCTAATACTGATTATGATATTGCAGGTGGAAAATAAAGAAGTTACCGTGGAAACCTCAGCTGCCCTCATGACGTCCGACCGGGGAAACAGCGGGGGAGCTGAGCTAGAATTGAACACACCGGTGAGTTGTCCAAATGTTTGTGTTTTTTTTTATATAACCTGCATGTTGCCAAGGATTACAAACATCAAAGTTTTCTGCATGTTATCACTGATATGAAGTCTGCAAAAAACAAATACATACATGGCCAATATCATTGATCCAGGCCCATTTGTGCACTGCTATCTCATCATTCAGTATAAAACCTCATGTTTTACAGTTGCAGTCACCAGATGGTTTAGTTTTCAGGGGCGGGATAGCGCAGTGGTTGGCACGTTAGGCTTCGGATCAAGAGGTCCGGGGTTCGAATCCCGCCAGGGGCACGGCAACTTTGTCTGCAGTAGAGAACTGTTCTACACGCAGTAAGGTTTGGGTGCAATGCTTCACTGAATTTCATTGTAGCACCACCCATGGTTCGCTAGTTGCAGCGGATACTCGCATGTTTCACTGCAATGCATAGGCACATGGCGTTGCTGGCTTTCTCCCTGCCATAATACTAGCAGCCGCAATATAAGTGAAATACTCTTGAAAGCGGCGTTAAACCCCAGCTCACCTCACCTCTAGTCATTCAACAGTCATGGATTGCTCAGTATGAAAAAACGTCGTTGACTGCAAAACTTTTGATGCAACCAATTGGGATTTTCTATTTCTAGCTGAGAAAGTGCTCAATATGCAACCAAGGTTATGATAGAGAATCTGAAGGGAGTTACCTGGGGGAAGACAATGATAATTTTCATACTTCATGAAAGATTTTACTCATCTGCATTGCATAATCAATCTTCAGGTGTCAAACATTACATAATTATTTATTCCGTAAGTACATCAAATTTGGTGACTGTGAAAGTATTGAATAAGTGATATTGTAATGTCTTGTCTACAGCAGTGCTTGTCTTCCTTAGATGATGTAAACAAACCTTTGACAAATGTCTGTCATAGTGAAGCATTCAAGTAGTGGTAACATCTCATTCAGTATTATTCCGTAGTGCACATCCTAGGGCCAGAATTCTTAGTGGTAACATTTCATACAATTTTATTACATAGTGCACATCCGAGGGCCAGAATTCTTAGTGGTAACATTTGAAACAGTTTTATTACATTGTGCACATCCGAGGGCCAGAATTCTTAGTGGTAACATTTGAAACAGTTTTATGACATAGTGCACATCCTAGGGCCAGAATTCTTAGTGGTAACATTTGAAACAGTTTTATAACATAGTGCACATCCGAGGGCCAGAATTCTTAGCGGTAACATTTGAAACGGTTTTATTACATAGTGCACATCCTAGGGCCAGAATTCTTAGTGGTAACATTTCGGTGATCATGTTTCCGCATCACATGTCTAACATTCTTCACTTCACCAGTATAACAATCTTTTCCATTGAATAATCATTGACATAAATAGATTCTACAGGAGTATTCAAAGGTAGATAACACATACAGATTAAGACATTTGGATATGAAAACATTACCCACTAAAAAGTGACAAATCCATTTTAAGATAAGTTAATATCCCGCATCACAATGTTCATTCACCTCCATAACAAATGTCACTTCTGATAGACTCGATGGATTTAGTTAATTACTAGTTTTTGATTTGACTGCCTTTGGATACATTTTCTTCAAATTTTGCCTCCTTACATAAATTTCTAAGAGTCATTGACCACCAGTCTGCTGTAGGTTTCTATCACTTGTTGAAGATAAATTAACTTGAAATGGTATAAAATATTGGTACGAAGAAACAAAAAATACAACTTATGGACAGTCATGACACATATCACGGTGAGAGTTGCTGAAATTATCTTCCCATTTTTGTAAGTACTAAGTAGTAACCTAACAATGTGTACTTTTAAGTTTAAATTGAAAAATTAAAAGCTTTTTGCATTTAACAGGTCATTTCAGTTCTTCACTTTGACTAGCATGGAAATCGGGTATATAATAGAGTTACTTCCCTTTGACCAGATTTCTGAAATTCTTTCTTAATTAATGAAAAGATTATTTTCATCTTACTAATGAATTATTTGTAAGAGAACAATTTCTATTCCTTGTAAAGTTTGTATTTTCAAATATTCTGTCCATTAAACATCATTTTGTTATTTCAACGAAGACATGTATCTGATGAAATCCTGCATTCCAAAGTCATGACAATGATCCACATTTATACACGGTCTGGTTTCTATGGAGTTGTCTCCCTTTGTTCACTTTGGCATAAGTGTAGATTCTCCTACAAATTTAGGGACTACTCTAGCTGTTATTTTGAATAAATTGTTTTCCAGATGTGTTTATTCGGTTGCATTTCCATTTGTGACTGATTGATGTTTCTATTTACTGTCTTATAGGACAATAAAAGTATTGCAAAGGATAAGGTGGCAATAAAAACTTTCGAAATCTTTAAATAAAATTTATAGATCTATTTGCTTAATGATTATTAAAATCTTATTATCCCCCGCCGCACGTTTAGCGCGAAGCTTGGGATATAGTATTCGTCTGCGTCCTTACAAAATTGAATAACTCATACTATTCACTGGATTCTTTCCATATTTTGCATATGGGTTCATCATAGGAAGAGTAATGTTCCTACAGAGGTTTGTGACCTTGACCTTCATTTCAAGGTCACAATCTCATGAACCATGCGCTGGATTCTCTTCATATTTTACACATAGCTTCTCCCAGGTAAGACTGGCTGATTAGATTTTGGTGACCTTGACATTATTTTCAATAACTCACTCACTCAAATGGCCGCTCGATTGTAGTTAAAGTGATCTGACTGTAGCATTTACCTAAACACTCAAAAGTAGAGTTTTAAATTTGGTGCAATGATGGAATGGTCAACCATCTTGCTGTCTGAACTTTCAAATTCTCATGAGATCTACAAATCTACCTCTCACACGGAGTTCCACACCACTATCGCATCATACGTCACACCATTTTCTTTGAATACAAAGCTGTTTCAATGGATACAGCTTATCTGGTCGTGTAATGAGATGTTTAACCCATTTTTACAGGGGTCAAAATTAACCTTTTCAATGCAGTAGCTATTCGGACTAGTGCATTTCTAAAACTACTAGTCCAGACTTGTTTCAACTAGCCAAATACATCTCCATGATCATTTCACCTCTTTCGGACCACCAGTTTTCACATTCTACTATCCCAGCTACTTTTAAACTAGCCATGGGCTACCAGACAAATGCTAATTTCGAACCCTGCATTAACATACCAATATATTAAATGGTAAATTTGAGAAAACATAATACGCAAAAAAACTGATACAACCTGTTACAGCACTTTTTAAGGGGCAGAAAAGTGCATTCAGCTTGTGATGAAGTGGTCTTTGCTCCACCCATGGTTCACTAGGTTTCATCACAATGCACAGCCACAATTTTATTGCCCTGCAAAAATGTGTAAGTGTGCTGAATCACAAATCACTTCCTCCCTTATAGTACTAGAAAGCTGAATTATGTCTCCCCCCGAAGGGTCAGGGAGACATATTGGTTTTAGCTGAGTTCCCGTCGGCGTTGGCGTCGGCGTTCCCATTTCGTTTCCGGAGCAGATCTCTAAAACTATGTGACCAATCATCACCAAACTTGGTATACTGTCTCTCCATATCGTGTAGATGTGCCTTTTGGGGGTTAGATATTTTTTTTGATTTAATTTTTTTTTGATTTCCTTGGCAACGATTTGGACTTAGTCTATTTCAAGGGTAGTGTTCGTTTCCGGAGCAGATCTCTAAAACTATGTGACCAATCATCACCAAACTTGGTATTCTGTCTCTCCACATCATGTAGATGTGCCTTTTGAGGGTTAGAGATTTTTTTAAATTTTATTTATTTTTTTATTTCCACCTCATCGATTTGGACTTAGTCTTTTTAAAAAACTGTCTTTTATTTCAGCATCAAATCATTTAGAATTTTGAATATTTTGTTTGCTACAATTGTAGAGTTGATAGGTTATTTATTCAAGTTGAATTATACAGAGAACATTAATGGTGCTTTATGATAGTATTGTTTAGAGGTTTGGAGCATTTGAGGAAGGGGGAGACATCTGTTTTTACGGGTAAAAACACTTTCTAGTTATTGTCTGGAAGGCAGATAGAAATTATTATAAATTGTAGATTTGGTTATCCTGTGACCACACCCTCATTTCGTTTCTTTAAAGAGACCCAAAAACCTTAAAAAGCTTTTCTTTCCTCGCTCCTTGGTCAATGGGGATTATGATTGGCTCCAAACTGAGGCAACAACCTAAAATATTTTCGTCTTTTTCTCCAGACCATGACCTTATTATCAAGGTCTCTTATTACTTTGACCACTTTTCAAACTCTTGTTTTCCCCGCTAAGCTAAGTCGAAGCGGCATTAAACAATAACTCTCACACTCACACTCACTCAAACTCTTGTAATTATCCCCTGTAGCACAAAGCTAGGATGTAGTATTCGGCTGATTAGTTTTTGGTGATCTTTACATTATTCTCAAGGTCACAGCGGAACCTAGTATCTTTCAGGATGTGACTTTATTGGCCCCCTGCCGCAATGCGGAATTCAGGCCTACCAAAGAAAAACGCGAATTGCAACGGAAAGAATCGAAATGCATACAGAAAGAGACGAATTTGCATCGTAAATAAGCGATACGGAATGAAAAGACACGAATACGCACACAAAAGAGACGATCAGCAATTAAAAATACACGAGGACGCAAAATGAAAGACGCGAAGCGCAACACTGTGACTATGCATGCGCTGTCCAATTAAAACATGGCGGATGAAAGTTTGACCCCGTCGACTGGGAAGTTGAAATGCCTTTTCTGCTTCTTACAACTCATTTCATGATGTTTTATGAATTAAAGAAGGGTGGAAATGGTTTACTAGAATGCTCATGAAATAAATAACCAGCCTTCATCACATCTGAGAAATGTCATGTTTTGCTTCGCTTTGATTACTGAGCATGCGCAGTCACAGTGTTGCGCTTCGCGTCTTTCATTTTGCGTCCTCGTGTATTTTTAATTGCTGATCGTCTCTTTTGTGTGCGGATTCGTGTCTTTTTGTTCCGTATCGCTTATTTACGATGCAAATTCGTCTCTTTCTGTATGCATTTCGATTCTTTCCGTTGCAATTCGCGTTTTTCTTTGGTAGGCCTGGAATTGGGGACTTTGTATTCTGCGCCGTCCATCCATAGGTCACATTTCTTGTTAAAGGATAGATGAAATGACATATGGTCCAAATCGGATTCATTAAAATGTGATGTCAATTTGACAATAGCTCGATTTTAAATTTCTGAAATCGGTCCATAAATTACTTATATACAGCTTTTTAAAAAACCGCCTGATTCAGCCCCGGCGACCAGAATGAAAGTCTGCGGGGGTGTGATCCGTGAAGGGATGACTTCTGTGACGTATGTGGAGGAATTTGATTTTCAGCGATAGTCACAATTCAACGTAATTTCGCAACAATTTGATTGTTAATTTCACAAAGATACCTTCAATAAACCAACTTAAATTTCCGATATATCGAAGGTTTAGATATCCAACTAGGTAATTCCGCAGATGACAATTACACAATTATTACATAAACATGTCTTTTTGGCGATGTAATACACCTCATAAATTCATTTAGCGGCATTGATAATCATCATTAATTAATTAACGAGACACCGGCGGAGTAGCTATCTAGCCGCCCCGCAAGTCGCTTATCACAGTCACGCCTCAGTGAGCATTTTCAAAAGGATTCGCCGAACAAATTGCGATAGTGTTAAAATGGGTGAATTAAAATCGTCTTAATTATCAATTGCAAGTGTATATTGTCTCGATTTTATGCTCAATTGATTCCGATATACAATATACGTAGAGGTAATCATCTGTCATTCTTGAGAAAAATGCATTTCATCTATCCTTTAACGCGATATCTCATGAAGGTTTGCATCCAAAGTCTTCAAATTTGGTGTCGGCCTAAATTGGGGGATGACAGACACAAGTCAATTTTGGTGACCTTGACCACATTTTCAAGGTGACTATGACACATTGACCAAATGATGTGTCTTACTTAACTCATTGTTAACGGCGAGGAACATTGCCGTTCACTGGTTCCTGAGAGATTTTCAGGATTCAGTCATGAATTTATTTTTTATTTTCGAAGTATTACTTCACAGCAAGAGATCATGCCACCTTAGTGACAATTGCTTGTCTTGTAAATCATTGCCCCAACTGTCTTGAAATTTTGTGACGGCTTACATTTGGGGATTACACAATCACTGTTTGATTTTCAATTTTTGGTGACCCTCAGTTTTTTTCAAGGTCATCCGAAAAAATTCTACATCCACTGAATTCTCACAGATATACACTGTTAAAGGGACACTACATGTTTTTCTTGAAATTTTATTTAGATTTGATACATACAAAAATATCAAATATCTAGATTATGTCCAAATCATCTAACTTGATTTGCTTATGTATCCCTGAACGCCAAATATTTGACAATAACTTGTTTTCAATGAAACTTGAACAGCGGCTTATTACACAATGAGAAGCCGAATTTATGCAACCCATTTACGAGTATGCAAATTATATGTTCCATTTAACAGTACCAACCAATATGTCTCGTCTGCTACATGTAAGTTTTCAAAATTACGTTTGAAGAATTGACGCGACACAGCCGTGGAACATTGTCCGGTTTTCGATCATTATCAAGACTAAACATCTTAATAATATAACTATACTGAACAGATTGGCACTAAAAGGGTAATTTTCGACAACATTCATTACTTCAGTCTCAGTAAAATAACAGTCTTGGTAACTTTTGACCCATGTTACTGCAATGACATACGGAGTGTCCTTTTAAAATGATAAATATCATAGGGTATTTCAGTATTCAAAACACTGAATTAACAGCCTTCCCACCCACCAACCTTTTCATATTCAGAGTATAACTATTTTATTTCCCTTATATCTTCTAATATCGCCTGTTCCTCTCGCCCAACATCATGACCCTTAATCAAGGTGCCTTTTGTCGTCTAGAATTCTCCTTTATAAAGTCTTTCTGAATATACATTTGATTTTAGGCTACCACTTCCTTTCTCCCTTGATGTTTCCCCATCGTCTTCCTCCCCTCCCCAACTCTCCTCCTCATCATCCTTTCTCCCCCCTCTCTCTCTCACCGGTTATTGATCGGCTCATCATTCAGTGTTGCAGCTTACGTAGGCGACTCAAGCAGATGCTAATCTAATGATAATACACTTGCAAACCTATGTTAATGAGACATGAGTTGTCTCCCTTTCTCCAGATATCTTACACAAGTAACATTTAGAATGGCTTACACTGTGGAGGCAATATTTAACGATATTTATCTTATGCATGTATATTGTATATTATGCAGGAACACTTCAAGTAGTTATTTATGGGTAATTGGTTCTGATTATCTTCAGTCTGTTATTGTTTTATTTCTTTTCAGTATTTGTTTTAAAAAAATGATTTAAACAAATTAGATTGAAAATGAAATGAGACAATTCTGAGTAGCATTATGACTAAAATCTCAGTGATTTAAGGAATACATGTTTCTCGAGAAAAGCCCATTGATTCCTATAACAGTACATTAAGAAAACTATGGGTTTGATGTCAGCCCTACATATTTATTAACCCAAGGTGAAAGGACCCATTAAGACTGACCTAGTTACAGCCCAACTGGCTGTTTTGAGGGTACGATGCCAATGGACATCTACGTCAAGAGCCCATCTGAGGCTGCCAATGAGATTGTGGACACAGAAATAGCACTGCATTAAGTGTCTGTGGCGGTAGTGGCCTGCTGGCTCACCGACAGGCCGGCCGGCCAGTGTATTAAGGGTGTTCAATACATTCTCCTCACCTTCGGAGGGCGAGATTGTACGGCTAGATCTATTGATCTCTGCCCGTTAGTCCTCAGGTAGAGTGGCCCCCGTCTCTTCCTGTCCTGTATGATTGAAGCAGGAAGTAAGCTTCATTCAGACCTTGCTCGCATACATAATGTAAGGGGTTGAGTTAGGCCTGCTTTCATTGATGTAAACATTACTTCAATTCATAGATTCTTTTTTTTTTAATGAAATACACTGTATGCGAGTCTTGTTTGTAATGTAATCGGTTATGGAGAGTGTCTGACATGTGGATAGAGGTAGACAAATACTTGGGAGGGATTACAATAGGTCTATAGCATGTGATGATTTGTTGGGGCGCTTGTTTCATGGTCACGTTAGTATCAGTCACAGCTTGACGATGATGGAAGCTATTTTTGTCAGATTCATTTGGCTGCAGTAATTTCTGCCACCCACCTTCCTGACAGATTTCCATAGCAACCAGCTCATTGTCTCTGTTGGGCTTGATAGTGGCAGTGCTGTCTACTGGTCAGTCTACAGCACTCAGCTGATACTCGCCTAACAGCTAGTCATCGGAGGATTATCAGTCTAGCGTCATTCGCCATATGTCACACTGCTAGCAGCCGGCTAACAGGACTGAGATATTTCAATCTTGGGCTTGTGACTTGACATGGCCTGAGGAAGTGCAGACCTACTTTCATTAAATGAATGATTTTAGTCTCAATGACTTGCATACAACAATCATATGTGTATAGATTTCTTGTTTGTGTTGAGGTAGCTTTGGTAGCCTGAGGCTGGCGAGTGTTGACATTTGGTATGAAACAGTTGATTGGGCAGGTAAACAAGCAGGATGCTACAGCTCGGTCTGACATCAGGTCCAGAAGAGCAACATGGGTTGTCAACCTGTACCTCTGTGACACTGAGGTAGAGGGATCTGGTCCCGCCACCAACACATAACATCTTCATCTATTATCTAGAACTGCTGGCGACTGGCTGCTGGCTGGCACAGCAGAGAACACAGTGAGACAGACAGGCAAGCAAGCGGACGAACTGACTAACGGCAGTGTGTGGGAAGATGAAGCACCGATGCTAATGATGTAGCAGCAAGCTGGTAGCTCTGTGTTAGATAGTTCCATACATACTCTCCTGCATCATTGTCAATGTGTGACCAGGGGACTTGAGATTGAGCCCAATTGAGATATTGTCCTGGCTTGTCACACTGAACTGAGAGACTTGGCACTGCTAGCCTTGCCAGCCACACAAGCGAGCTGCGAGTGAGAGGGAGGGAGAGTCGCTGCGAACTCGTCAGCATGGTTAGCACCGTCACTACAGTGTAGGGAGACTGTCCTCTCTGCCTGCCTGCTTGCTTGCTGCTGCTCTGTCTTCACCGCATACTGACTGCTATATCAGATGTGACCTGTCCACTGCACACTACGGACCAACAGACTTGCGGACATACTAAATGGTCACACCTGGCCGAACACTGGACACTTTTTGAGTAAAAGATGATGAAGAGGCCGAGGGGCTTGTCAGTGGTGACTGCTTGTGTACAGTGGGTGCTGTATTGTAATGTGAAGTAGACCATATGTTAGCCCGGTGGTGTCACACCAGTAGCACTGTAGCCACATTCCTGTGTACTTGGTTGCCAACAGGGTGTATACATGCTGCCCGGAGATGTATATTATTATTCGGCAAATTCTTGTGTGCTCTGTGTCAAGCGAGGCCAGTCCGCCAAGAAGGTAAGAGCTTATCCAACCTTTGACCTTTTGATGACCAAAGCTGACATCACCATATTGTTGCATGTAGATGGAGAATTAACATTCTTTACATCATTCCAGTGTGAATGCTGTATAATCGACTGCCAAAGCTAACATTCTCCAAATGCACCACGTTCTTGTTAAGTGTTCCAGGGGACCATATGGTGCTGTGAAATTCATTAGTGCAAAGTGCACAAGATTTTGTCTGACATAAAAAAAAGGTTTACTTGGCAATATGACAGTACAGGATTGGTCAAAATGCGTTTATCACATAACTACATAGTTATTACATTGAATATTCTACTAATATTTTCTCTTAAATCATGTCACATTTCTCATTTTCTCCATATGAGCATGTACTTCCTTGTTTTCAAATGAAGTACTCATTTATCTTAAGCCAGGCTGGCAGATAGGAAGCTTGCATCCTGAATTAGGATCAGTGTCAGTTTAGGTTATTCACTGGTGCAAGGGAAGGAAATGGTTAAAACATTATGTAGTTATTTTTATCATTTGAATGTTATTGAAGGATTGTTTTAGAATTAGATTTAAGAAATTGAATCTGGCATTTGTGATATCTCATTACACTGTCGCCGCTAGTGGCTGCAATACTGCCGAAGCGGCGTTAAACAATAACTCACTCACTCACTCACTCATTACACTGTTGTAGATTTATTTGATTTTGAATATTTTTGGGTTTTTATGATCAAGAAAGCCAATACAATGTTGTCATTTTGAGGAAATATAACTTCCATGAAATTTTTCAAACTTTTAAAATTAGGATCAAAACATTTTTCAAATGATTTTGTTGCGAAAATATCTCATCTTGGCATACAGAAAATCCCAATCCAGCTGATTTTCCAAGGAGAAACATGGTTGCTTACTGACAAAGTACAGCTTCCTGAGATATCAGGTGACAAGAGCCTGTGACAACCCTGTTCGGAGCTTGGTGTCAGTGACAGGTTGGATGTATGACAGTATTAATCAATTGTCAGGGAGTATTGTGGAGCTTTGATACACTTCCTGACAGTAATGCTCTTGTTGATCAGAGACTGATACACACACCTCCAGAAGGCTGTACTATCTTGCATGCAGAATCTCTCCAGGTGGTTCCAGGAGGAAGTAGACCTTTGGGTGCTTCGTTGTTATTATATTGATTATTGTTGTTGTCAGCTGACTGGATTTCCAGTTTGACATGTTGAAGAAATTTAGATTTATTAAGAGTGTGGAGTTTGCGTAATATAAACATGACACTATTACAGGGTTCATAAGTTCAAATTTAGATATATAAAAAAAATATCTTGATTACAGGGGGGGGCGGGATAGCGCGTTCGGCTTCGAATTAAGGTCTGGGGTTCGAATCCCACCAGGGGCACAGCAACTTTGTCTGCAGTAGAGAACTGTTCTACACGCAATAAGGTTTGGGTGCAATGCTACACTGAATTCCAGCGTAGTACCACCCATGGTTCGCTAGTTCCAGCCGCTGCTCGCAGGTTTCACCGCAGTGCTTAGCCACATGGCGGCCCAGGCTTTCTCCCTGCCATAATACTAGCAGCCGCGATATAAGTGAAATACTCTTGAAAGCGGCGTTAAACTCTCACTCACTCACTCACTCTTGATTACAGATTTATTTGGTTTTGTATGTGAAATTATGCTCTGATTATGAAATTGACTTATTCTACATTTTCATCACTGCTATTATTTTGTGTTGTTTTCTGTTGATCAGATAGGCAGTGATAAATTTACCCCTGAGCCCTGCATCAAATACTCACAAAATTTGGAAAGGACTCATCAAAATTTAAGCTGCGAGTCCCCTGGGTTTTTGTGTAGTATTTGCTTACTTGTTGAGGGACTCACTTGTATCTGCTGGGACTCGCAATAGCTTGTGGTAACGAGTTCCTGGACTCTGTATGTCACATTTGTAAATTTATCTCTGGATATGCTAAGCATATTTTGACATTTTGGAATAATGTCTGCACCATGCGGTCAATTAGTATTGTTTTGTTCAGAATAATGTGCGTGTTATTGTAACTTTTAATTGGCACGAATATATATATATATATATATATATATATATATATATATCAGCTTGGGTTATTTGTCGGCAAGTTGAAATACAATTTGACAAGCCAGTATTACATTGAAGTGATGAAATCTATTTGGGGAATAATAAGTAACCAGCTCAAAGTGTTCTGCATATTCTCTTTGATTTTAGGAAATATTATCTAAGTTTATTTATTGCATTACTGTTTGTGCAACATCATTGGTAGTGTATAATGTCAAAATAGAATTTTGAAAGCAATAAATTGAAAATTATTCTGATCTATGCAATCAACAAATTAAATTTGATCAACACAAATTATTCACATATTTTGTTCAGAACAAATAACATGTTCAAGGATTTTACAGTCTCAGTCACTGAAAACTCATTATCTTCAGGAGCTCTCAACACGAAATGAACTGAGTAATTTGACTAAATTTCAATTACATGATTGCTTGTGATGAGTGCCTCTCTAAGACTTGGTGTTTGTATGGATGTCAGGTAGGCAAGACTGTGAAGTGTCTTGTGACTGCACGAGGAGTAATTGCCGTCAAGTTTCTCTATTCCTGCTTTGCCTATACAAACAGTGGAGTTGTTTTGTCGTTGTTTGAGGTGTGGATGGATGTTTGTCATGGTTTTCAATTTTGTCTGCACTTTAAAGTTTTCAACATCTGTACTTTTGATGAGTTTATTCATGACTTGAGTTCGAGATGAATACTTCACCCTTCAAAGTTTGTGATATAATGCACATGTGACGATGAACGTTATTGTACCTGGTGGTTGTTGTGGATACAGCCAGGTGTTTGAGGACTACTTGTCTGTAGGTCTGTGGTCTATAGGTCTGTAAGTCAGGTCTGCAGATCTGTGATTTTACAGTATACTTCTGCACCACAGCTCTTTGTTGTAGAAGTGAGACTTGTGTGTGTGTAGACATTGGGGTCTTTGCACAAAACAATCTTAACATTAAGGTTAACCTTAGTGCCATATATAATGTTATAACCTTAGTGAGTTAAGATTACCTTAAAGCCTAGTGCAGCGAGACCCTGTTGTATTAGATCTACTCTATGATCTGTGGTCCAGGGCCTCATTTCACAAAGCACTAAGGTGATCGTAAGTCACTAAGGTTACCTTAGTTCAATGTTAAAGAATTGGAGTTAAGGTTAACCTTAGTAAAGGTTGCTTTGTGAAAGCCACTGCAGCCACCTAGCCGGTTGTTTGGGAGGTGTGGCTTTGGATCTGTAGATCAGTGGCCTACAGAACTGATCTATTCTACTGCAGCTTGCAAGCAATGTTATAATGTAGTCTCAGATCTGCTCTAGGGTCTGTAGCAGTTCTGTAGATCCGTGGTCTATTAAACTTTCTACTGCAACTCCCCAGCCAGGTGTTAGGGAAGCTGTGCCGGTGTTTGAGTTCGAGTACACGTGTAGATGTGAAGAGCTTGCCAGTCAGACGCACTGCCACGGTTGTCTCCTGCCGCTTGTATCTGGGTTAGCAAGGTGCCCTCCTTGCTCTACCATTTGCCTCCCTCTGTTTATTCTCATTTGTACAAACACACCAGGACAAATAAGACCAGCAAACTCATCAAGTGGAATTAGCGGAGTTAAGTCATGCCAGGAAGTAGAGAAGGCTTTGAGAAAATACTTGTTGAGCTGGTTTGACCCTGCCCTCCTGTAGTCGGTGTAGAGGAGTTTCATGTGTCCTTTCTTACTCTTTCTTCTTTTCTTCTTCCCATCTTTCCCTCTTCCTTGTTTTGCTTCTGTCATCCTGCCAAACATGTAGTTGACGAATCAGACAGGAGTTCTCTTTATCTGTTTCAACTTGTTCATTCTTTCCTTCTCATCTTCATCTGTTGTTCATCTATCCATTAATTCAGTTCAGTTCAGTTCAGTTCAGTTCAGTTGTGTCCCTGTTTCCCTTTTACTCCAGTCAATCTTCCTATCCCTTCTTTTCCCTTGTCTATTCGTTTTCCTGTTTCTCTTTTACTCCAGTCAATCTTCCCATTTCCTCTTTTCCCTTGTCTATTCCTTTTATTCCTATAGTATTTCTCTTTCAGGCTTACCAATTCCCCTTCAACTGCTCTCCTCATTCCCTCTTCAAGCTTTTCTCCCGCCTCCTCTCTTGCCACCACCTCCCCCTCATGTTTGTGTTCACCTGATGTACATTAGTGTGTACAGCTGGTCCTAGCCAGTGTTCGAATTGAAAGTAGGGTCAATGTGGCCTCAGCCATTGTAAACTTAGAATTAGTCATATTCTTGTGAATTGTTAATGTAGTGTTCTAACTCAACGTAGACACTTTAGTCACAAAGCACCCAGATTATGGAAGATTGAAAAAATTTATTTCATGGTTTTAAATTTAAAAGTTTCAAATATATCTTAGTGGATACCAGTTCAAGCACCTGCTTCAGTAACTGAATGTCTAAGCCCTCGTATTATATGAAGTAACTGTTCACCCCGACACCTGCAAGGGGTATGAGACATGTACATTTCATGCCGGGTTTCTGCTCCCATGTTGTAATGCTTGTTACTGGGAGAGGAATGTGCAGGTTGACTGCATGTTTAGTCTGATGGAGTCCAGATTTCCAAAGTGAACTGGTTTATTTTTAATCTCTGGCTGACTCTGTATCACGCTAACTACAGGCGGACACATTCTGTGGATGGAGTGCCGTGGCTCCAGGCCATACCTTTGTTGAAGTCGTGTATTGTGCTCCATAACATAAACGTTTCAGCAAGTCTTGTGGCCCACGTTTAGCCCGAGGCGGCCAGGTTAACTGCTAACAACCTGTCTCCCTGGCTCCTGGCCTAGAAACCTCAAGGTGCCACTGTCCGCTTCTTAGTTGCCATTCACTTGCGTTTTTATTAAGGCGAAATAGCAAAAGATTAAATGTTTCTAGGGGCATTGGCGCGTCACTTTAAATTGTGCTTGTTACTGGGTTTTTTATTGTCATTTTAAATAAATTTGCCACGTTTCACTTATTCCCAAATTGCATTTGTCTACAAAATAAATGGGTCTGTAAGTAGGGATGTGCTGCCGTCTTGATACTTATAGCAATTACAAGCTAAACAAAATAAAAAGTACTCCACCCCTGTCATTATTTGTTTCAAGAAAGTCTTACCGCCCTCGTCCCATTTAAAGAAATGTGCCCGAGAAAACATTTTGTAATGTAATACCGTTGGATATAGTCGTCGCCCTGTCTGTCCGTCCATCCGTAATCATTTCGTTTACGAAGCAGAACTCGAAAACCGTTCATGATATCTTTCTGAAACTTCCCATGTATATTACCCACCTACTGAAGTGGTGCCTTTTGATATTTTCAGATTTCTGAAATGTTTCCCCCCCCCCCCCCCCCCGTTTTCATAGATTTGCACTTTGTTCAGAGATAGGTCTGCTCAGGAACTCTAAAACCCTTCATCATATCTGTATCTCAGCATGTGTATTACCCATTAACTGAAGTAGTAGATATACAATTATCTGTCAAAGATGTATTTTACAAATTGTCGACCAGTGGGATATATGTCATCTTCTGATGCCTCTTGTTTTAACTCCTCAAGACCTCACCAGTGAAACAATTTCTCTATTGCAATTATCGTGGAAAATTAATTATCTGCTAGTGCTCATCAAGTGCTAGTACAAATCTATAAACTGACTATCATAAAACTGGCATTTTGACGTTTAAGAAAGTCAGAAAAATTACCTGAAAATGTCTTCACTTCCAATGCCCCTGTAGCGTTTCTCTATCTATTTTGCGTTTACATGAAACAATATTTTAGTAATACTGTAATTGATTTATTTCTTGAAAGCCATGTGCTTTTAACAAGATCATATCTTTAAAGTGAAAATACTGGTTAAAAATAAATTTTAATTGTTTGTTGTGGTAAATATTTTTTTGTACATTGCCAAACTTCCAATTTTCAACTAAGTTTAACATTGTTAGTGTACAAGACTCAATAAACCTCCTAAAATGGTGTCCGAATTAGAGCTTCATTTAATTTAAATCGTTTAAATTTAAACACTTAAGGTGCTTTTTTTACATCGATTGCAGGAGGCTGGATAGCGCAGTGGTTAGCATGTTTGATCAAGAGGTCCAAATTTGAGTCGCGCAAGTGGCTCAGCAACTTTGTTTGCTGTTTAGAATTGTTGTATATATGCAGCAAGATTTTGATGCAATGCTTGGCTGAATTTCGGCACAGAACCATCATGCCAGCCGATGCTCGAGCTCGCAGATTTCACCACAAGGTGTTCTAGGTTTTCTTCCTGCAATAAAACTAGCAGTAGTGATATGATTTAAACATATTTTATTTATGAAAAAGTTGACATGAATATGGATTGGCACAATAAGCCATTGGCAATCATAATCAACTAGCAGTAGTGATATAAGTTAAATACTCTTGAAAGTGGTGTTAAACCCCAACTTACCTCATCATGTAATGATACTAATACAGCAGATTATTTAACCATTTACCTACACAGACTGTGGCGGGTTAGCGCGTTCGGCTTCGGATTAAGAGGTCTGGGGTTCGAATCCCGCCAGGGGCACGGCAACTTTGTCTGCAGTAGAGAACTGTTCTACACGCAGTAAGGTTTGGGTGCAATGCTACACTGAATTTCAGCGTAGTACCACCCATGGTTCGCTAGTTCCAGTCAATGCTCGCAGGTTTCACCGCAATGCATAGCCACATGGCGTTGCGGACTTTCTCCCTGCCATAATACTAGCAGTCGCAATATAAGTGAATTGCTCTTGAAAGCGGCGTTAAAACCCCAACTCACCATCTTTAGTATACATATCTGCATCACTTAATCTTACACAGAGATTAAATCATTAGAAATAAACTCATCTTTCCAATCAGCATTGTGACCTTGGCTGGGCCAGTATGTGGAGAGAGTAATTAGTTTAACGAGACGGTTGCTTAATCAGAACTTATTTCAGGCTTTTTATCGATACTTTTCTTGATATTGATATTTGGGCTAACTTAAGATTTCAATATTATCTTTAGAAATAAGGTGCGCATCATGTTGAGAAATTTAAACATTTCTTTTATATAAAATTGGAGCTAATTACTGCTTACTGTTTCTCTGTTACTTTCTTAAATTGCTGATGTTATGACGATATATGCTCATATTGCTGAAAATGTGAATTGTAGAATCAGTGCATTTTGACGTTGTGTCCTGTTCCTTGGCCTTTCATGAGTCTTGCTACTTATTAATTCAATAGCTGAAATGTCATAAATAGATATTTTGGGAAATGGTGAAGAAATTGATTTGATACTGAGATTTGAAGAATGTTGCTGGAACCGTGAGCAGGATATAACGGTCATCTGTTTCAGGGCACTTAAATCTACCAATGTTGTCTTACCCTGGTCAATGATCACCTAGATTCATTTTGATATAGGTCGCCTTTTACTTAGACCTATGCATTTAATGAACTATTATGATATTTGTTACTCAGTTCTATCAGTATGACTATTTTGTTATTAATAAGTTGTAAAAGAAGTAAATATACAGTATTACTCATTTCATATAATACGCAAAAACAAAAGCAGACACTTTGATGTCATACAGTGCAGATACTAAATAAGTCAAACTTGATTTGTAACTCAACTCCTGGTTTTCAATACACTGTAGAAACCCCACCTTAAAAGGAGGTTTCTATCAGGGTATTTTTTGTGGAAACGAAATTTGGGAGGATATTCCTGTTTACACTTATGTTATTAATACATGATTAAAACAGTCAAATTGAAAGAAACTAATGAAGGTAACATTTTAATTACTTTATATTTCACAACTTGATAAACACAAGCTCACATTTGTTGAAAATTAACACAATTGAGAACTGAAGCCATTCATCGGCGCTGCGAGTCGGGAAAACTTAGCTACAGCATAACAGCAAATTGTTTATTATACCCCCGCTACGAAGTAGTCGGGGGTATATAGCGCTCAGCGCGTCCTTGCGTCCGTCCGTCCGTCCGTCCGGAACACTTTTGGTTCCGCTCATAACTCAAATACTACTAGTTCAATTGTTATGAAACTTTATACATGTACACTTTATGGTCCCTAGATGTGCCTTTTCTATGTTTCACTCAGATTCCATGATTATTTTTTCAGATTTTCCACTTTTAAGCGTCTTTGTGTGCGCGTCGATGGTCACACTTTTGGTTCCGCTCATAACTCAAATACTACTTGTTCAATTGTTATGAAACTTTATACATGTACACTTTATGGTCCCTAGATGTGCCTTTTCTATGTTTCCCTCAGATTCCATGATTATTTTTTCAGATTTTCCACTTTTAAGCGTCTTTGTGTGCGTGTCTATGGTCACACTTTTGGTTCCACTCATAACTCAAATACTACTAGTTCAATTGTTATGACACTTTATACATGTACACTTTATGGTCCCTAGATGTGCCTTTTCTATGTTTCACTCAGATTCGATGATTATTTTTTCAGATTTTCCACTTTTAAGCGTCTTTGTGTGCGCGTCGATGGTCACACTTTTGGTTCCGCTCATAACTCAAATACTACTTGTTCAATTGTTATGAAACTTTATACATGTACACTTTATGGTCCCTAGATGTGCCTTTTCTATGTTTCACTCAGATCCCATGATTATTTTTTCAGATTTTCCACTTTTAAGCGTCTTTGTGTGCGCGTCTATGGTCACACTTTTGGTTCCGCTCATAACTCAAATACTACTTGTTCAATTGTTATGAAACTTTATACATGTACACTTTATGGTCCCTAGATGTGCCTTTTCTATGTTTCACTCAGATCCCATGATTATTTTTTCAGATTTTTCACTTTTAAGCGTCTTTGTGTGCGCGTCTATGCTTACACTTTTGGTTCTGCTCATAACTCAAATACTACTTGTTCAATTGTTATGAAACTTTATGTATGTACACTTTATGGTCCCCACATGTGCCTTTTGTATGTTTCAGTCACATACCATCTTTATTTTTTCGACTTTTTCTACTTCTAAAAAAATTTACAAGTTTATAATCTATGAAGACATACTTACTCTACTTTAATAATACTTCTGTGGTCTATTCATACGAAAGTCTAAACATTGATGTCCTTGCTATTTTGAAACATTTTTTCTTTGACCAATGTTAAATGCGGGGGTATATGAGTGAGCTGTGCTCACTAATTCTCTTGTTAGTTTTGTTGCATGTTATGTGATATAATGTGAATACTCTATTTGTGTATGTCTTTAGTTGGGTACAATATAGCATGTTTTCATTTCACGTAATGCAAAATATCCATGATGGCGACAGAACCCTACCATTAACTTCCTGGATTTTGTTGCAGGTCACACCAAAGAGTACAGGTCCTGGACTCAACCCAAACGCCAACGTCTTCCTGAGCAGCAAGTCTCCTGCCTCTCCCCCGGACTCCTCCCCTGCCGCTCTGACATGGGATAGTCCAGCTTCAGACACTAGTGAGTACATAACACTATACTGGACTCCTACATTATTTTACAGAGGGAGTTCTGTACCATTTCGCTAAATTAGCTTATCAGGCCTACATGGTCAGTTGGGGTTGGGCTTATGTCCTCCTGCAAATGTGTGTTGGCCACTTCTTTTTCAAAACCTATTGGCATGATCCTTTGGAAGCTAAAATTTGAAGCATTACATCTTTTTACACGGAGACTGGAAGTTTTCTCCCAAAAGTCAGTGTGACAGGTTGTTCACACTCAAATCTTTTGTACCGCTGTGAAGCTCAAATTTGATAAAATTGTCGTTATTGGGAAGAGATTTGTACTACTCCCAAATATATGGGCTATATACTAAAGGTAGTGATTCACCATTTTAAGGGCTTTGATAAAATGTTGAAGTTACACAAATGACCTTTCAATAGAGCCCAATTTTATGCCTGTTACACTTGAAATAACCGAATGTAGCTTGCATATTCTTGAATCTCCCCAGTACATTTCTTCTTCATCTTGTCCCCTGTCTTACTAATACTATCCTGGTGTTTCCCAGTGAAACAATAACATGGGCAATGTCTTGATATGTTAGTCTTTACCGGAAAGATAATGGATTCCTTATGAGCTACAGAGCCAATGGCTCTATTTTGAGTATTGTTCAAGATTTGCTTTATTTGAAATTGATTGATAAAGGGTAATCATTTGAATGAATCACATTTGACATCATTGTTTTTTTCATTATCTCATGTTTTCATTCATTTACATTCATGAGCTCTTCAAACATTCCAAATTAAAAAAAATACATATTTTTATCTTGTAACTTGTATTTCATCAAAACTTTGAAGCCATGTTCCCCTGATACAATTATGTGTACATATGAAGTCCCCTAAAATACAGGTATACAGATACAAACGTGACATAGTTGATCTATATTTACCTCATATTGATTTCCGCCCCCACTTCATTTCGACCTCGTGCCCAGCTAGCCTACAGTTTACACAGCAATAAATGGTATTTAAATTGTTCTTATTGAATATTAAGGTGTTGATTGTCCAAGCATGACACAATTGACTGTTTATAACAGGATAGCAATCTTCTTGTCAGCTGTGAAACTTGAATCAATACTGCCGCTTTCATTACGGAATTGATGGGTTTGAGTTGTACACAGGTTGAACATGGTGCTCCAGTCAGTCAGTGTACACATTGATTTATTACTGGGAACCAGGACTCACTTGTCAACAACACATGGCCTTTGCACATGTACTTACAATGCTGTAGCTCTTGTTGATACATTGCTTGCTCCCTGAGGTTCACCTGAAAATGTCAAATTTAACAATTAGCAGGTATTTAATGACTGCCAAGCAAACTACCTGTGATTGTGAACTATTTACTATTCATATATATTTTTTTTGAAATACTGACTATTTAATTTCATAGAATACTGTACTGAGTATACTATAAAATGTATTCAACTGTTACTCGGTTCGGATTATAGGGCAAAATTAGTTGGTTCAAAACTTTGACCAGTGTTCTCTGTTCACAAATCTGTTTGTAGTAATGATTTCAATGGAAACTATATCTTTATTGATTTAAAAGGGGTGAATTAAAAAAATCATCATTAATTATTTCCATATTGGCTGAGCTGCAGGTGCTCTTCGCCTTGTGCCAATACAATTAACCTTAAAATAAAAATAGTAAAAATATTTAATTTAATATAAAGTCATCAAAAGCAATTTACCTTGAACCTGCAACAGGGCCAATACAGAAGTATTTGATTCATAACATAACATTGGAATGGTCCATGAGGGATGATGTAAGAGTTAATCACAAACACAAATTGATTTGACATTAATGCACAGCATCAGTTTTTCATTTGTTTGTAAATTGCAATCATACCTTCTCTCCTACAGGTTTCTCAGGTCTGACAAATGGAGATGTAAAGCTAGAGCCGACAAATGCGCCGGTGTTGGGCGTGGGTAACGGCAGCAGCAACAGCACAAGCGCCAGCCCGAGCAGTAGCACCGGCACTGCGGCCACGTTCCCTCCTGCACCGGACTCGCCCGCCTCTCTCACAGATCCCTTCTCACCCCCAGCCACCAACTATAATGACAACCAAAATGCCATCCCCAATGATAATGCTTCAGTCGGTGAGTGATACATTCTCTTGACCCAGGATTTACACAAAGTGATATCTCTAGTTAAAATCACTGGTGATAGAAACTCACATCTTTTTATTACTGTATCAAATTTACAGTATCTTTTACAATGTCATCCCCAACTTCTATTTTCAACAAACAAAAAATATGACCAAAGATGCTAAGGGTGCAATGATTCATAGGCCTACGATACATGATACGATTTGCCAGTGAAATGATACAATATGAAATTATATGCATTTAATTATATACATATAATTTATTTCTTATCTTGTCAAATACAGTAAATGCTTTCTCTTTAGAGTATTATAGTATTTCAACCTGAAAACTTTGGGAATTTTAAAAAATAAATTGTCTGATGAAACATTAAACTGAATGATCCAAACTTTCTGAACTGGCCCAGGTTTTAATAAAAAAAAAAAATTGTATTGTGATACATATTGAATCAGAATATAGTTTTATCCCTTGTAAAGCAAGCTTGCATACTTTAAATCTTTTGGAAATTATCATCACCACAATTATCACCATGCACTTTGCGCCATGTTGTTTGAATTAGATTAACAATATTTTTTCTGCCAAACGTTATTTGAGTGTAGCACATGTTTGTGATTTTCTATATGACTTATTTATAATGAGTGTGTGCTCTGTTCCAGCTTCCACAGAAGATGGCAGTCTGCCACTGGACTCATCCATCCCAGAGGACCAGCTCAGACAGATGCTCCAGACACAACTTGAATACTACTTCTCTAGGTGGGTAGTCTCAGATTTACCAGCCTGAACCAAAGGTTACCATGTCGGGTGGACTTTATTTCATACGGATTTGTAGAATAATAGGTCCATTTGTATAGCATCATTTCCATGCATGAGCATACTCAAAGCACACAATTTGTATTATTACCCTTACGGAATTGTACAATAGGTGCCCCTTCCGTACAACCATATAGGTCCGTACCCATTATAACAGCTGGCTGGACTGATTGCAATGTGGATGAAGTGCCTTGCTCAAGGACTCCATATGTGTGGAGACCCAGGTCACAAATTTTGGTATAGTCACCGGGATTCAAACCCAGGCCTTTAGTGAAATAGTCTTATCGCCACAATGTAGGTGAAGTACCTTTGCAATCGCCCTGCCTTAATGACCACTTATAGCTCATACAAGTACTAAGTTATGTTGTATTAAATGTTGAGTAAAAAAATCAATCAAATCTGTTCATTTACCTTTGTTGAGAGGTCTTCATTTTAGTTGTAAAATACCTTTACCTTAATTACTCCATGTCTATCAAAATGAGTTCAGAACATTTGAGTGATTTTGTGTTTGTCTCTTCAGAGAAAACCTTGTCCACGACACCTACTTACAGTCTCAGATGGATCCGGATCAGTATGTGGCCATTGCCACAGTCGCAAATTTCAATCAGGTTCACAAGCTCACAAACAACCTGCAGCTCATAGTCGACGTTCTAAGAAGTAAGTTGGTTTACGTACGAAATGTAATAAGAAAATGGGCATCAATCTTGAGTTGTATGAATATTTTATGTGTAAATCAATAATTAAGTAAGGAGTGTAAGTCAAGTTTTGAGTCAAGCGCTCCAGATATGCTTTTGCCCATGTTGACCATTGGAGTAACGTTTTCAATAGATATGTCAATTCTAGTTTTTAAAAAATTTATGCTCAGTTGCTTATCAAGGAACATTGGTTTCACATCTTTTACAAAATGGACATTCAAAGAATGCTGGAATTACCTCCCTTGAACAAGTACTGGTACCAGAGTTCGAGAAGTTAAGGACACTGGGGGTTGTCTTCCTTCCAAGCATTGTATTGAGTCTTGTTGCCCCGGTTACATCAACCAACGTGGCTGCATTCAAATTCATATATTTATTCAAAATATTTATTTGCATGTTCATTATGATGTAACTTGACTGTCCTGTGTGAATGCCATTTTGTTATATCTGTACTATTCTATCACAGGGTCACCTTCTGTGCAAGTAGATGAAAAAGGAGAGAAAGTGCGACCAAACCACAGCAGATGTGTTGTAATACTTAGAGAAGTGCCAGAATCAACGCCTGTAGAAGTAAGGCCCAAGTTTATCATACTTCCTAGTTTCATCATACTTTCTATGTGGTTGAGTTGAATTTAGGTTTCTGACTTAAAAACAAGTTTCTTCTTTATTAATTTCATCATTCAATATTCCCTTAGATATATTGAATTGCACCCATTATCAAACTTCCATCTTGAAGAAGACACTTCTCCTACTTATTCAATTTAGTTAAATACAGTTGTGATACTATGAATTCAGTGGACTCTTTCTGATTTTAGGATGTTCAGAAATTATTCCATGGAGAGAACTGCCCGCCGTTTGTCAGCTGTGAATTTGCTCACAACAACAGCTGGTATGTGACGTTTGAATCAGACGAGGATGCGCAGCGTGCCTACCAATTCCTCCGCGAGGAGGTCAAAACATTTCTCGACAGACCCATTATGGTGAGAGTCTGCTTTTAACTTTTCACTTTATCTGTTGGATGTGCTTAGTTCCCTTAGTCACTCAAATGTTTGTGGGAATTATTAATGTTTATCCCTGTGTCTATCTTATTCCCTAAGTTTGAAATTTTGCTGTATAATTTGCTCAAAGACACTGCTTGTAAATAAATTAATGTTGCAGTAGCTTAAAACAGTCTTGTACAAAATATATAAAATGCACTCAATATTTGTTCATGCTGAATAAACATAAAAATTGCTCATTTATTTTCACAGGCTCGAATAAAAGCAAAACCATTAATACGGTCACGGTACGTGCCTCGGAATGGAATGAAGGTTCAGTATCAGGGTACAGAACAGGCTAGCTACCCTATAGCCCAGCCCCCTGCACAACAGGCCGCCGCCGCCGCCGCCCAGCAACAAGCAGCACCCTACAGGATGGTGCAGACTCCCTCCGTGCAATACATCAACGGACAGCAGGTAGGTGCCTTCTGCTTGGTCAGGGGGAACCATTCTAGTTGGTCAAGCATGGAGAATCTTGACTGGTAGGCACAATTATCATTTGATTTGTCGGGCAAATATTGGATGAAAACTCAAACTGAAATTCAACATAGATACTGTTCTCAATATATAACAAAGAATCAAGGATCGAAAGATAAATTTGAACCGAGTGTCTTTGTAGGCTAAAAGTTGAGATAATATCCTACCAGAATGGTCTTGTGAGCCTGTGATGGAACAAGGCTTGAATGTGTCGTGACATAATAACGGGAACTTGACGTCAAGAAATTCTATTAGTGATTGAATTGTACTTGTTGAATAATTGAATTGTAATTTAAGGTATGGTGCCTTGAATTATTCCGACTACAAACATAATGTCAGTAGTATTATACTGACTGTTGCACTGTTCTGTTGCAGCCCTTTTCTTTCTACCCTCTGAGTCCCACGGTTATGCCAACCTGGGCCACTCCTAACACTCCTGCCTTTCTCGATCCCGGAGCGGTAAGTAAATTCAAGGTGAATACACAGCTGGGAGAGGAGAGAGGGAAACTGGAATGAGTTTCTGCCTCTGGGACCTCTCAGTGGCACACACACTCGCTTCGCAACCCGTCCAACTAGAAGAAACTGTTCAGGGTGAAATGTAGTTAGATGTAATATTGGGAGTTATTCACCAATGTAGTTTAGCCAGGATCATTTCCTCTTCCTCACCCTTCACAAATCCGATTTTCTCCTTGATGCCGTCGTGCAAACCAATCCTTGCGCAACCCTTTGCTCACTAATTAATCTGAGCTTAAATTCATGCATTTGTTACTGGTAAATAAGTTTAGTTTGTCCTTGATTTTTTTTCCTATTCCCCAACCCCGCAAGGGGCTCAGCAACTTTGTCTGCAGTTCTACTTCAGAGCAGTACCACCCTTGGTTCTGTAGTTCCAGGCAATGCTCGCAGGTTTCACTGCAGTACGTAGCGTGTTTTTTCCTGCAGTAATACTAGCAGCTCTGATATAAATGAAATACTCTTGAAAGCAGTGCCTTGCCTCCTTTTCCTAAAAATTGGTTTTATCCTTTAGACGGTCTTGCTTGGTATGGAAAGCATTCGTAGAAATTCGACCGACTTGAAAAGTTAAGAGGTTAAATCTTAATAACTAAACCAGAAACATTATGGCCATGTGTAACCAGAAGAAAATTTGAAATTTGGTGAATAGAGGTTTCAGAGTGTTTTTTGCCACTGAGATGGTTTTGCTTGCTTGATTTAGTTCGTGGTTTTTGGATCCTAATGTCAAGTTGTGTATTTAAATGTTGAATGTGTTGTTCTTTGTACTCACACCTGTTTTAATGTGGCAAGTGGTATGTGTTGGTTTTGATCCATGTTTAAATTTTACCATTGATCCAGTTCAATTAACAAATATCCTAATCGGCTTCTTTCTATAACTAGTCAGTCATTTTCACTCTCGATCACAAAAACTACTCAGTTAACTAATAAATTAATTTTATTTGTGAATAAATTACTTCAATACTTAACATGTGAATTAAAATGCACATGTGTATGTTGTAGATGTTTCAAATGAATGGGTATCAAGCCACCAGTATAAAACCGACACCATCCTCAACTAGGCACATTTACCAAGGCAATCCAAGAAACAACAGGTGAGAACACAAGCAGGTGCTTGTTTACAGCCCTTGCAATTCTTTTTACACATTCATCATCTTTCCTTTTAGCTTACAACCTTGATAATCTAAGTATTTCTCGATTTGGGACTTTTATCCATTGTATGCTTAAAATGTTATTTTCCGAAAGAAATGAAACAGAATTTTGAATGAGATGATTCAACTTCCAGCGAACAGCAGTTCCAGTAACGAGATAATGATTATGAAGCTCATTCTCAGAATTAGAATTGATAAAGCTTTATTATACTCAAATTTGACTGATAATGACAAATGTTAGAGGCACAATATACTTTTCTTTTCAAAGAAATGCAAAAACACATCGGACAAACACCCAGGACCGCAACAACTCTGAAGGTCGAATGAGCAATGACCGCCACTCCGTGTCGTCCGGCCCTCGAACTAGTCCAAGGAACTCTGACAATGCGCAGATCTCTGCTTACCCCCGGCGTGGAGACATGGGAGGCAACTCTCACTTAGTCAACACTTCCACACAGCAGCCACATGGCGTTGATGCCAATGCAAACCTCACACAAAGTAATAAATCAGACGGAGGCTCACAGAGTCAAAGGTAGGAAGAACAAAATTCGATATTACCGTAGATGCATCGTTACAATAAAATAAATGCATGCCAGATTTATGTTGGAACATCTTAACTAAAGTATGATAGCTTAGAATAAGAAATTGTTACCTTTTTTAAAAAAGCCAACTTGCATTAAAAAGATAGTCTCTATTTGAAGCATGAATTGTCTAATTTTCAGCAATGTTTTTATTGCATTGTTCCAGTATGTTTTCCCATGACTCTTGTTCAAGAATGTTTTGGGGGGTTTTTTCAGGAAAAGTTACAAACGTGGAAGGAGAGGAGAAGAAGCTCCCAAAAATTCTTCAAGTGGCCAAGTATGTATTTATCTTCATGATTTCAATCATCCTTTCCTTACCCTGATACTGAACCTTTAATCATAAATTGCCTCGTCTTCAGCATGGGGAAGTCAGTTTCTGATGTTTGAAATGAAATTTTCTTGGAATGTTTGTTACCCGACCTCCGTTTCTAGGAAAGAAATTTGACGTTTAAACAAATTTTAACTTCCACATTTCAGTGCTGTCATCGCTCGCCCTTCACCCATAAAAGTAAACAACAGTTAACAAATTGTGCTTCTCAATTACAGCGACTAAATCCTTCCATGTCAGGCCGAGACGGACGCTTGGAACCTCAGTTTGAATTAGAGTCTACGTCATTCCCGCCTTTACCAGGCTCTCAAGTAAGAATAGATGTATTAAAAAAAATCATTTGTATAATAATCTGCAATATTCATAATTAGAAACAAACAAGCATTTCTATTACTAACTCCTGATGTCACCTAAACCTATTACTTTCTTGAAAAACCATTTTGAAGATTATGGATGCGGAACACTAAATTGCATTTTGAAAAGTGACCTGCATTTTGATTTTCTTATTTTATACCTTTGTATTAATTTTCATATTTTGTTTTCCAGAATAATGCTGCTTCAAGTGAAAACTTTGAAAGCAAGATGTCTGATGTTGTGAAAGGCGTAGCTCGCCGAGAAATAAGCACAAGCAAAAGTGTGCAGCAACAACAGCAACAACAACCTGTTCCAACATCTGTGCCTCCACCTCCCCAGCAATCTACCCCTAGAGTTACTTCCCCTCCCCCATTGGCAGTCCCAACACCCCCTTCCCCGGGTCCCGTGCCCCCTTCCCCAGTCTCAGTGGTGACGCCGGTATCCCCCGCTCCTGTCAAGGAGTCCCCAGAACCAACAGCTGTTCCTGCCATGCCCACCTCGGCCACCGTTGCCGTCACTGCCGAACCAGTTCCTCAGTCAAAGTAAGTGGGCAGACTTTTTTTTGACTTCTGAGCTAAAGTATGACTTCATGAACTAAGGTGTTCAGCCTAACTTCTAGAGTAATCGTATAATTTAAATGTTACTGAATTAAGAGGCATACAATACTTCCTCTTGACGTGAAGACTATGATATGAAAACATTTCGTCCTTTTTGGTAACAGTGGATGATTTATTCATTCATGTATATAAAAGAATTGCATGTACATTGACAAGAATTTCCAAGATTTTGGGTTGATTCAGTCATGTGCACTTCATAGTTTTAAACTTAAAAAAAAAAATAATAAGAAACAGTTCAATACTTTCTGGAATACCAACAGTTACATACACTTTTCAGAAACGCATAATCTTACTGTTGCTTGTATGTTTCAGAAGCACAAAGGCAACAAGTTCGGTGGAGAGCAGCAAGTCGGTGAGTGAGCCTTCAGTCACAAAACAAGCCTCCGTCACTGTCTCTAGCCAATCAAAACCTACCACATCAAGTGTATCAGTCCTCACGGTGAGTGCCATCTTATTAACATTTATTCTTCCTTGGCAGATCAATTCTCTATTCGTGCAATCTTGATTCATTGAAAGCAATCCTCTTGATATTTTTGTTAAAAATATACCACATTATGAACAAGAATTAAATATGTTTAAGTTACAATCTGCTAAATCTATACACTGCCCAAATTTGTCTAATCTAATACAATGTTATTTGAATTTCTTCATTTAATCTCCATCAAACTTTAAACAGTATTTGAAATAAATCCTGTCTGACCGCCCTTAACCAACCTTATGGTCTAGGGTGTCAAATATTTCATGTTTAAGTTAGATTTTTGCCATTGGAACTGACTTAATGTACTGTATACTTTTACTATTGTCATAAATTTAAGAGTAGAACACGGATATAACAAACTTCAAGGGACCAAAGAATTCAGTTCACTATATCCGATGTTTACTATTCACTTTTGACATATTATATGGGGTTTTGTCGGGACTTTGTTCGCTATATCCGTGTTCTACTGTAGTTACTTCAGTCATTACAATACAATCAAACTCTATCCTCTGCCTACAGCCGGAGGAGAAAGCCGCGCTGCCCCCTGGTGTGAAGCTGAGCTACGCACAGATGGTACAGCGAAAACGTGACCCGGACGGAAATGGGAATGGCAATGGAAATGGTGTGTCTGAGAAGGTCAAGGACGAACCTCCCCAGTCTCCCCCTCCTGTGGCCTCGGCCGTCACCAGTGCCAAAAATGGGCAGACCCTGCGTGAACAGACACAAACTGTAAAGGTGGCATCGGCATCTGCCCGACAGCCGCAGATGAAAGAAAATGTGCGCAAAGACTTTGAACCCAAAGAGCAGCGGTCCCAGGGGGGCCGACGGGCAAAGGAGAACCGAGAGAGAAGGGATAGGAGGAGAGATCGGAGTGAAAAAGACTTGAAAGTGGCTGCTAAATGATATCAGTTTCAAGACTAGTCCGACATTTATCAAATTTGTGGCGATGGAAATTCTGTGGTGTCCCAGCCGCAGTAGGGTGAAGTATTGTCAACCTTTTCATGGAGGATCACCTTATGGGAATGCATTGCGTGTGGAGATTAATTTTCAAGAGGGATAATGTCATCAATATTGATCATTCATTTAAATTTGTGGTCGGATTGTAGGCACTGGACAGACATCACATTGTCTCTGGGTCCAGCCAGGGTGTAGGTTTCGTTCTAGCAAGTTGTGCGTGATGAACGGCAATATCTCTAGGACTGATGGATGAGTGGATAACAGAGAGCAATCTCTTCCTCCTTCCTCATTGGTTCACTTGAACTGGTCAGCCAATCAGAAACATATGCAAGTAGCCAAAGAAGGTTGCCCACCACCACCTTACCCAAGGATTCGTTGAGTCGAGCTGCAACTGTGCTGATCAGTGTGATTCTCGGATTGCGGTTACCATGGAAACTTGATTATAAGCTGCGTGTGGCCTCGACCAAGCAATTGTTGACAAAAGAGGGGTATTCTTTTGGACAGGAAGTTGAACGAATGTGTGTCGCAGACCACAAGACTTCTCCTCCACTGGACGTTTTACTACACATGAATCATGAGTGTTATTGATGGATTTATGGATGAAGGGATCCATCCCAGGACTGGAATTTCTCAATTGAAAATTGAGTGCAATGGGAAAATGTCCTCTTTCTGTTTTGTAGAGAAACCATTTACACTATTTAAGTTTTCATTTTAATTTTTGTTTAACCATTCGGTCGAGGTTTGACTGTTTTCACCATCAGTGGTGTTTAGGTACTTTGGGTTTGTGGAAAACATGTTGCTTGAAAAGATGTTTCTGATCTGGCAGTTGTTGATAGACGGACACAAATGTAACATTTTAAATTGTTTATCTTATTCAGTTGATTATGTTAGTTTCCTCTTTCGTTAATTTTACTGGACCAATCTACATAACAAGCACTTTAGTCCGAGAATTTGATTATTTTGCGCAGCAAGGTTTCACTAATCAGCTTTATTTTATGAAGTGTGGGATGTGTTTTGATCTTTCTCACGAAAAGAGAAGAGATAGTCGTTGAGGTTGGATCTCTGAGTGCACTTGATTTGCAGAAGTTGTTGCGTGTTTGGTTGTATGTTTATTGTTATGTGTGAATGGGGCGAATGTATATGACAAAACCATGCTAAATTGTTAAATATTGTGATATCATTGACGTTGCAAACACCCACTTTATTAAAGTGATAGAGAATTGTAAGTTGCACTTTCAAAACAAAGTTTCATAAAACCACTTCAATACAGAACTAAACGCATTTAGATTCGTTGTGCCAAAACTAAACAGCCTAGGTCTCAAGTTCCAGTATTCCGGTTTGCAGAACGAATGCCTGTAACCTTTCGTCAATGAAGAAACTTATTTTTGAAAAGGAAACCGAATTTGTTTATTCGGAGTGATAAGTGTCTTAAATTGGAAGTAAGCTTGGTCCTGTCGAGGCTTGTTTATCATTACATCTGTTAATGTTGCTCTCATCCTGTAAATTCACATTAGTCATAGCATTGATTCCTACCTGAAGATCGGGGGACGACGTGAATTGCTTCACCACTCTCACCTAATCATACAACATATATATCTGATAAAAAGACCAAAAAAAAAAAAGAAAACAAACAAAAACCAAAAAAATACCCACAAAAACATATTTTCATTTTTATGATATTTCTCGCTTGAACGTGTCATATTTTTAACCTTTATGATGTAGATAATCCAGAATAACTTCATTTGTGTGTTTGTCTAGTTGAACAAGTCTTGACAGGACCAAATAAAGGAATCTTTACAGTTCCACAGGGAATCGGAGGTTAACCAGCCTCACTCTGGTAGGAGTTTGCTTCTGATTGGTTGAGACTGAGGAAGCTGTTTTCTGATTGGTTGTTTCAATGTCCCTGCATGTCTGTCTGTAAAGGATCATTTTGAAGATGCCAGTGTGATGTAGGTGGTGGTAATAGGGGCTGGAAAGTGCTTGTAAATTCACAACTCATAATTTACATCTTTTGAAAACTTGCTTCATCAAATCTTCAATTAAGTTGATGTAAATGTCTGAGAATAAGTTTCCCTCATCAGATTGTTTTGTCTGGAGTTGACTAGGTTGAGATATAGACTAAGTAATTGTGGTTTGAAGAGCTGGCTTTCCAGCTAGAGAACAAGAGTTTGTTTAGTTACAGTCTGTACAGTTACAGTACAGTGTGGAGGTTCGGCTTTCTGTATTGCTTGTTTACGTTCATATCCAGGACAGACTGGTTACCATAGTTACAAAGAAACAACCCAAAGGTGCTAAGAGGAAAGTGCATGTCACAGAAACAGAAGAAATTTCAACCCTAGGTCAGGTTGGCTTGATATTTCATATTCCATACCATTTGTTGAATCATTTCATAAGTCCAGGCGCAGCATGAGGCAGGCCACAGCCTTGTGGGTCTATATTGTGATACATATAAATACTACATATATTATATATACATACATATATATTACTAGCTTTCCCCTGATAGCTCCTAATTGGTTCCCCATTGATGTGAGCTTGGTGTGTGTGAATACAAATGTGACTTAGTGTTTGCCCCCCCACATCCTCATCCTTCATCTGTTGGGCAGATCAGGAAAGTAGCTTCACCTCGGACGCTGTGTGAGCATGCTCGCACGCACACTCGCTACCCATCCTCCTCCGCTCTGAGCGGTTCTGCTTCTTCTGTCGTGTACTTGGTCGGCCTGATTGGCTCTGTGGTCGTGTGGTGTCCTAATAATCATGTACATAATATACTGTGAGGGAAGGGTGAAACGTATGTGTATATGTTCATGTACATACCTATAAATATATATAATGAAGAAACTGTTGAACTGAATGTAGCTAGTTAATTGTGAATGTTTTAGCATTTAATATAGTTGTTGCTATTCCCGTTGATTCTGTTGATCCTATGTTCCCACCCTCTCTGTCTGTCTGTCTGTCCTCTTTCCAACTTAACCAAATGATGCTGTCAGGCGTAACCAGTTCAAATGTGACTTGACTTTAAAGAAAACCAAAAACCTCAATTTGAAAACCTACTGTTTTGTTTTTACTTCAGAGGGAAGTCAAAGTTCAGAAGAAGAAAAAAACAACTAAACTTTTTACTTAAAATTTACAAATACAAATGTTGGATGACGTGTTTGATTATCTTTGTCTTTCCTCTCTGACTCTCTCTATCTCTCGTCTCTGGGATCACCATTGCTAATTCTTCAGTTGCAATACATCTCAAAACCAATGCAAGCTAAAGAATTTTATATCCACTGACAGAACTATTATTGAATACAAATTTTTAAATACAAAATTTTATGATGTATAAGAGTTGGCCTAACAATATCCAGATAAGACCAACATGAAAATCTGTTTTTGACTGATTGTACATAATGGCCTACGTAGTTTTGGATCAACAAGAATTTGTAATGTTTGATTGTTTATTTTTGCTAATGTTATTTGATGGCTTTAGTGATTTGTACGAATCTGCTGACTCTGCTAAATGAGTCAATCATGGTCTAAAACTCTTTGCTTTTCCATTTTCTATATTTTGTTACTTTTTATTTTTTGATTATTGGTGGGAAGCTCTTATCTATCATTTGCATGTGCTCAAACAAAACCCTTCCTCAGAAGAAATATCACTTAATTTATTTGTAATTCTCAAATTGTTACTTCACCATCAAATTACCATTTTCTGGTTGGTTGTTTTAGTTGTGCAGTATCGGTACATTAGACGGAATGTCTGTAAGGGCCTGTACCCAGAAGCCATATTGTGTACATATGATATATCTGATAAAAACTATATATTATATACAACAAATTGATTTTCCAGAATTGACTGACTTGTAAAGATGCAACTTGTTATTCCAGTTGTTGTAAGTGCAAGCCAGGCAATGTGACTGCTTGCCTGATTCTCTGTAATGTCATCCCATGAAGCCACGTCGTAGTAGCGCTGCCTCATTCATCATGGTGTCTTCATTGTTTGCGACTAATTGATTAATCTTTGGATGTTACATATGTATGGGTAAAGATGTTCTATGAAAATTGTGCAAAACCAAACTATTTGTAATTAATTACCTATGATTGGGATCTTGATGCCTGCCGACCTACCTTCCTGTGTTTCTGTCCTGTCTATCTGCCCCACCCCCTTTTCTTGCCACGCCCCTCCCTCTCTCCCTCTCTCCTTCTTCCCCATCAGAGTCTGGTTTGCTGGAGTGTGTATACATACAAGAGTGTTTCTTAAAGGTTAGAGTGAACAGCGATGGCAGAAGACTCCTCTATTGAAGCTTCAACACAAGCAATTAGTGACAATCATTCTACACTGAAAAGTTCACAATAGTTTCTACAAAACATTTTGATGACTTAGGCTAAATTAAAAAATGTTAAATTTTTCTCGGGGAATCAGCGCATCCCTTTTATTTGTGCATGTGACAACTTGTTTGCCGCATCAGTTTCACTAAACCTCAGAAAGGATGTACTCCTCCCTCGTCATTATTTTTATCAACCAAAAATTAAAAAGAAAACCCTACTGCCCTCGTCATTTTTTTAAAATATTTGCCTGCGAAACATTTAACATTTTTATGCAGCCTTAGTATTCAATGCTATTTCCATAACGAGTCATAAACATATCTTGCATTTTGATTTGATTACCATGAATCGCAACCGCAAACCAAGCATGTTTTTTAAAATAGAAATGCTTTTTTCAACAAGTCATATTTCCTCTTACAGTGAAATATGTCATTCTTGCGGAGACGTTAATATCATGGAAATAATTATTCACCTCATTAAAAATCAAATAAGCTTGCTATTTGATTTAATCGCATGAAAAACAAGTACCTCATATCAAAACCAGTCGTGTAGTCTTACCCAAAAATATCTTGGTCAAATATTTAAGTGTATTTCATCTGTCTGCCAAGAATTTTCAATCTTCTGTGATGATGACTTTGGTTCAAAGTGACGTAAGTTACACTTAGAATCATTACGAGACAGTACTTGGAGATTACATATTAACTAGTTAATACTCAATATCTGCTTGTTTTGAAGCTTTTCTCTGATTTTTCCACTATTCTATCTTTTAGGACTTTAATAACCATGCAGTATATACAAAACCAAAGATGGCCCAGTATTGTGGGTTGGGTCTAATACCTCTGAATAGTATCGGCCATCAGGTGGTGGAGTAAAGGGGTAATATTTGCATTTAGTCAGTTCAAAGAAATGGCAGTTTGTATAAAGGCTCGGTTTAAATTGGATACAAGTATCATGTGGAGTATTTTGTAATGAGTATCAAGATTTACACTGTTTTGTTAATTTCAAGTAATTGTTCTTGAATTTATTGGAATTGAGGTGTAGGGAAATGATGTTTTTGTAATTAGAGGGGCATAATAGGAGTTTAATCTTGTATTAAATGTAAAATTTAACTCGAAACCCAAAAGTCTAGGGACAGTTTTAGTAGAAATAATATAAGCCCATTAAGTTGTTTAAATATTTGATTTACATATATAGTCAAGTATTTGAATATTTGTCAATAATTGAAGCCAATTAAAGGTCTAATGGTTTGTTTCTAATTTTGCATAATGTGTACAAGCATTGTCTACACGGACTTGTGAAACGATCACATTACAGGCTTATCTCCCCTTGATCTAAGTTGAATGCAAGATCGTTGTGGAACCAAGAATTATGTATTCAGTATTTTTGAAAATATCTAACTCAAAGTGTTAGATCAAAGGGAGAAAGCAATGTTCCACTGGTTGTGTAAGTTGATTGAAAATATTAAAACAGAAAACGGCATTATATCTGTCCTTCTATCTCCTGCTTTCCTGTTTTCTTCTTCTCTTCTGCAATCTGATTTGTTAATTTATTACCACATGATTGAAATATAGAGGAAGAAGAATAAAGCTCTATCTTTGTCAAACCTTGTTCTGTTGTTTATATTTAAAAGGCAGTTGTATACTGCTTCACATTGATGGTCAACGTTTAGCAGCGGCGATACCAGGGTTTTCAGAAAGCAAACCCAAGGCTTCTCAATCTCATTAAAATCAAATCGTTGATTCCATCTCTATTTTATTTGGCTACATTTTATTATCACTCATCTACAGAATGAATCAACAATTTGATTTAATGAGATTGAGGGCTTAATTAATTCTATTTTGAAAATAGGGATTTTGACCAATGAACGTTGAAACAAAATAAAAGCATGGGCTTATATTCTGAAACATGAACTTGTATTCGGATTTTTTTTTAAAGTGAGTCATATGGAATATTACACCCCTTAGAAAGTTTTTTCTTTTGTTTAAGTTACAGGTTATTTGCCATAATCACCATCCGCACAGGTTAGTTATCTCATAATCACCATGGTCGGTTATGAGATATTCAACCTACGGAAACAAATGGACTTGTCAAATTTGGAAATTGTCAAATTAGAAACGAAGTGAGATTTGAACCCTGGATCTCTTAATCCTCGAGCAGCGCCTTTACCAATATGGAGCTACCGAGGATCCATACTGACGAGTGTTCATTCTTTTGAGTCATGGCTGTATTGACATTTTTTCTAGTATTGTATTATATATACATATGTATGTATAGGTACCAGTTTGACTATTTTGTGTATGGAATGAAGGATTAAGTTTGAAACCTTCCTTGTATTACGGATCAGTCATACCCCTTTAAAATGTATACCGGTATATACAATTGTTATAAATAGTGTTCCGCGGAAGTGTAAGGCAAATAATGCCCCGATTATTTTCTACATAATCATCACCCCGTGACCCCAAAAACCTATTTTCATCTTCTCCTCTAGTTCCAATTGGTCTAGTTAGCTGAAAAGTTACCTGCAGACTCCTTGGCTAATGGAAATTCTAAATTGTAGATTTGGTGACACCGTGACCTCAATTGGGGTCACAAGCTTAAAAACCTATTTTCATCTTCACCAGTTCCAAAAGGTCTAGAGAGCTGAAGAGTTATGTGCAGACCTTTTGGCCAATGTAGATTCTAAATTGTAGATTTCGTGACCCCCTGACCCAAAATAGGGTCACAGGGGTCACGACTTTAAAAACCTATTTTCATCTTCTTCAGTTCAAAATGGTCTAGTGAGCTGAAAAGTTATGTGCATACTTCTTGGCCAATGGGGATTCTAAATTGTAGATTTCATGATCCTGCGACCCCAAATATAGGTCACACACGTCATGATCTGAAAGCTATTTCATCTTGAGATTGTATGTGCTCTTTAAAGGGGGTAATTTAAAGGAACAACAGTAATGAATTAAATCTTCAAGTGTGTCTTTATTTGTAGGGGATTTTATCTCTGGCCTTAAAGATAGGTCAGAGGGGTAATGACCTTAAGACCTATTTCATCTTCTTCATTTAAAGTGCTTTCTATGTGTTGTACCTCTCGCCCAGAAGTTGACATTTTGAATAAGTTAATGTACATGTATATAAAACCTGATGAGCTACAGAGCCCATGGTTCTATTTTTAGCTCATCAGGCCTGAAAGGCCCGATGGGCTTATGGCATGGGATGGCGTCCGTCCGTCCGTCCGTCCGTAAACTTTTCACTTTTTCGACTTCTTCTCCAGAACCAATAATTCTAGAGAGCTGAAATTTTATGTACAGACTCCTTGGCCAATGGGGATTCTAAATTGTAGATTTGGTGACCCTGTGACCGCAAATAAGGTCCCCAGGGGTCATAACCTTAAAAGCTATTTTCATCTTCTTCTCCAGAACCAATGACTCCAGAGAGCTGAAATTATATGTACAGACTCCTTGGCCAATGGGGATTCTAAAATTGTAGATTTGGTGACCATGTGACCCCAAATAAGGGCCTCACAGGCCATTACTCTAAAATCCTGTTTTCATCTTTTTCTCCGGAACAAAAAGACCTAGAAGGCTGTAATATTGTATGCAAACTCTTTAGCCAATGGGGATTCTAACTTGTAAATTTGGTGACCCTGAGACCCCAAATATGGGCCACAGCCTAAAAAACCTGTCGAAATTGAATTTTGAACTGATATTTTATGTGCACTTCTTTCACTTTATTTGAAATGTATGTCGACTTGAAAGAACAATCTACATTGTGGACATGTTTGTCAAATTGATGTAATCAATGTGAAATGAGAACTGTTGAATAGCCTATGAAATGAAAATTGTGACAAGTCATAAAGGACTAAATTGAAGAGGAGTTAAGAATTCTTTTATTTTACATGAGATATGTGAACTGCATATGACTGGTGATGAAATGATAAGATAAGATTATTTTCATCTTCTCCAGAACGAAAAGACCTAGAAGGTTGTCATGTTGTGTAATGAGTCTTTAGCCAATGAAGATTCTAAATTGTAGATTTGGTGACCCTATGGCCCCAAATAAGGGCCTCACAGGCCATTACCTAAAATCCTGTTTTCATCTTTTTCTCCGGAACAAAAAGATCTAGAAGGCTGTAATATTGTATGCAAACTCTTTAGCCAATGGGGATTCAAACTTGTAAATTTGGTGACCCTGTGACCCCAAATATGGGCCACAGCCTAAAAAAACCTTTGAAAATGAATTTTGAACTGATATTTTATGACACTTCAGCCACTTTATTTGAAATGTATGTCGACTTTAGATAACAATCTACATTGTGGACATGTTTGTCAAATTGATGTAATCAATGTGAAATGAGAACTTTTGAATAGCCTATGAACTGAAAATTGTGACAAGGCATAAAGGACTAAATTGAAGAGGAGTTAAGAATTCTTTTATTTTACATGAGCTATGTGAACTGCATATGACTGGTGATGAAATGATAAGATAAGATTATTTTCATCTTCTCCAGAACGAAAAGACCTAGAAGGTTGTCATGTTGTGTAAAGAGTCTTTAGCCAATGGAGATTCTAAATTGTAGATTTGGTGACCCAGTGGCCCCAAATAAGAGCCCCGTAGGCCATTACCTAAAATCCTGTTTTCATCCAGAACAAACTAGAAGGAATATTTTGTTCAGAATGTTTAGATGTTTGGATGACAAGGCTTAGAACCGAGATTGTTTAGCCAAGGTGATTCAAAATTGTACTATGTACCATGAGATTCATCACGTTGCCTGTTCTCTTTAAGCCTTATACAGTTAGATCAGTGCTGCCAGTGTTTAGTGCAAGCAAGAGTCTATTACATAATTTGGCGGTAAAACACAAAAAACACAGCTGGCTTGTAACCAGAGCCAAGGGGTCAGAATATTGCATAATCTCCTGTGTGTTGACCTTGCTGAGTGCTCTCTCTCAATTTCAAGACTAAGATTTGTCAGGGTTAGGGATTGTGCATTATATTGAGACAACATATTTCTGTCTTCATCATCAAACAAAATAAACTCTGATGAAATACAGAGCCCATGGCTCTATTTTTAGAAAACGGAACGCATGGAAACTCTTGTAACTCTTGAAAACAAAAATGTACAGAATGTTTAACATTTGTTCATGAGAATTTGAGTTTAAACTGAGTCAATGCATCACATGATAACGAAACTTTGCAATCAGTACTACTTGTAATTGCATCATCTACGGGGGTTTCTAAAAAATCTTCAAACCGTTCATTGAACATGGACTATTTGTAGTGTAGAAAGGGGAGGCTACTCTCATTGGACACTTTGGAATTGAATAGAAGCCCATGGGTTTCTATTTGGAAACACTTGAAACTCAATAGTAGCCCATGGGCTTCTAAACGAGAGTGCTTGCTTTCGGAAAACCCCGGTATTAGCTTCCAATGACCACTATGATACACTCGATAAAATTTATGAAATAACTGAATCACCCTGTCTCTTAAATCTCTTGTTTTCATGGAATTTTAGCACACAAAGTGGTTCTGAATTGCTGCAATGCTTAAAACTATTTAAGGGGACATACTTTATTTTAGCTCACAGTAAAAGATTGGTCAATAGCCGAGGTTCTCAAACTCTTGTAAACCGCCTATTCTCTTGTACCACGCTCAGGCGGGATAACAAACAATTCGGTATATTTGCCGAACTGTTCTAAGCGCGATACTTTTGAATTTCTTTTTTCTTTTTCTAAATTAAAAAAAAACATGATCGGTGAGATAATATCCAATATGGATGCCCAAACCATATTGCAAAGCCCCGTAAACTATATTTTAAGTTGTCATACCGCACCTCCGGGTAGATGAAATTTTGTAATCCTGCGGCCCGGCTAACAAGGACACTGACGCGGGTTACAACATTTCATCTATCCGGAGGTGCAGTCTGACAACTTAAAATATAGTTTACGGGGCTTTGTAATATGGTTTTGGCATCCATATCGGAGCGGGGTGGTGCATAGGGCGTGTTGGCACTCACTCCCTATATAATAAGGCTGGTATTGTGGTCTGGGATCAAACCCTAGCCATAGCTTATAAATGAATGGTATTACCTAGTTTGGAGCAAGTCGGTTATGGTAGTAAACAATGTATGTAACAACTACGAAACAAAAGTGGCTTATATGTAAACAAAGCGGCCAAGAACAATCCATGCAAGTCAATTCTCTGCAGGTTATGCGTTAGGTTGAGCACTTGAGAAAGAATGAAAGCATTTAGTGAGCAGAAAACATTATTTTAAGAACACATGCCCACCGACGTTACTAAAAAGCCCTGACAAACGAAACTTGTGACCCATTCAACCGTTGCGCAAACCTCCTTGTTTCTTGTAACCTTGACATCATTTACAATGTAGGATGACGGATGTCAGATGATTAAAGCTACCCCACTCTCTAACACAGAGGTTGCTCCCTTCATATTCCAATGTAACCTTTGTTCTATATTGGGCAAAAAATCTCGGAAGGAAAACGAATTGTGTTTAGTTGCATTGTATTTGTTACGATCAGATATCGGAAGGGGGTAGTGGCCAGTGTTGTTTTCCGGCGATGGAGGTACAGTGATGGCCAGGGATACTTTTCCCACGATTGCAAGCTGGCCCTGACGGTACAGGGCAATCAGTCAATATATTCAACAGGTGCTGGCTGCATCCTAATGTCTATCTTCATGTTGTCATCACACTCTTACCTCTGGACCAGTGTTCATGGATCATAAAATCAGTCCCTACGCAGTGAACGACTTTTCAAACTGGAATGTTGGGGAAAATTGTGACTGGTCGGCTTCGAGTTCTGGGCCCATATTTTCGAAGCTGTCTTAGTGCGGAGGTAGTCGTAAGTCAATGTTAATGTATGGAACTTACTATCTTAGCGCTAAGAGAGCTTCGAAAATATGGGTCCTGATCTTGAATCCTATTGAGCCACGAGTAAAGTTGAAACTTGCACGGGTAAAACCCTGAACACTTAACAAACACACAAACTCTATTTCTTTAAGTATTCACGTGACCAGCTAGTTGATTAAGGTCACATGACTATATTGAAGGACTACTCGTCATCATACCACTTGTAACCTATGTAGTTTAGGTCAAAGGTTACAGAGATACAAGTGGTTGCAAGTGTAAACATATAGCGAGCTTTCTCTTCCTACACAATCCTCATATCAACTTCATATAAGCTGTTCACTTTGCACTCGTCCACAAATGTGTCGCATTATTATACACGACGAGAATCAACATATCACTTGGTGATTGTTTGTGATTTTATCTTCGTTTCAATCGGTTTCAATGTACTGGACATGTTAGTGAGGAGGAAAGGTGGACAGCTACTTGAAGATACCGATCCTTCACTTTTACAAATATCTGCTTTAATAACCGTAACACGTTCTGCTTATTCAATACATGTTATTTGCTGAAGATTTAGACGATGGTGAACAACAGTAAGACAACTGTATGGATAACAACTTATTTATTGAATGCATAACGTTTCACATGATGAGGGCAGGAACAGCCCAGAAACGTTGTACATACAATGCAGAAGAGGGTACTATCCATATATATTCTTATGGTTGTTCACCAACTTCTAAATGTCTCTCGAGAATCCCAGGTTGTTTGCTGAGTGTAATGTCATAAACGCTTTTGAATTATATTTTCAATATAATATGAAAGCAAGTGTGGCTTTCAGTTTTATTGTGCAAGTCATTCCCAAGAAGGACATGTATTTATTTCATTCATTCTGCAACTTGGGGTAGACTTGCAACCTGTAAGTACCAGTCAAGATCAATGTTTCGTGGCACAAACAGTGGTCAATTGCTGTGACCTTGAGATATTTTGTTCAAGGTTACGGAGGGATAATGCAACATCTGGAGAAGCGTTAAACGGGCTATGTCGTGAAATGGTACCATGGCATTTTGATGGTATCCACCAACGATTCTATTGGTTTGAAGTTTATTGTGACTGAGCATTTTCAAATTAAGACATGGGTCTAAAGGCATTGCGCAATGTCAGGAGAACGATTTGATAATTGATTGTTTAAATTCAATCTTCAACTTCAACCGTCTAAAGCATGAGCTAAAGCACAAAGGTCTGTTTTCAAACATAGAAATCTCTTTCCGAATGAGACAAAAAATGTATAAAGCAACTGCAAGTAATCGAGTCGCCCCTGAAGCCTAAAATAACAATAACTTTGTATATCATATTCATTACTTACTAGTATCGACACAAGTACACAGCACAAAGCATGTTCAATAAGCCGAGCTGCCACCACTGCAAGACTGTTCCATACGTCATTACAACTATAACGACTAGAGTGACCCGTGCGCCATATGGTCGCGTATAGACCCGTATTTACACAGACGGTTGGTGTGCTGTTCTTAATTAAGGTGTATATGTAAATTACTTCTCTACTTAGGCATCGTGACCGTTTTATTCATTTAGGAACCTTTTGTCCAGTCTAGGTACCTCTTTAGGCATGTCTAGCACTATATATTGCGTTATTTCACATACCCGGTAAGTACAAAAACAATATGGCGGATACTCCCGATATAACTTTCACTTTAAAGATACATCCATTGTGTTTCATAAAGTTCTATTTGACTGAAATACGTGTCAACAAACGTTATTTGCTGATTTGCTGGGAGCATGCAACCATGACGTCGATTAAGATGCTTCAAGATAACCGTCCACTATGCCTTCACTTCCAAACCAGGTACCCAGTTGTACTACTGGGTGGATAGGGGCACACTTTGAATACAGTTACTTCCCTATAGTATGATCACAGGTCTCTTAACGACCAGAGTGAGACAGGGAATCAACCATCCAAACTCTCAGATCGACCAGCTGTGAAGAAGGTCACCGATCCGGCGATAAACTGCGTCCATTGTTGCTGAACTTCACAGATGGCTGACAACTGAGCAATGCATATGTCCAGATACCACTTTGATGAAAACGTGAGACCTTTTCAAGTCTTTAAAGGGTATTGGAATACATAAGAAGCAATAACAACTTCTTTATTGTGAAGACACCAAACATTTGTGACCTGGGTCTTCTACTGTGTTGTGTCTTTGGGCAAGGCACTTCATCCACATTGCACTCAGTTCACCCAGCTGTACAAATGGGTACTTGAATACGGGTATGCATGGACCTATACGGTCGCGCGGAGTTTGATAGGTGGCATCGAAAGTACAATTCCTTCAAGGTAATAATTGTGTAGCACCTTGAGCATGCATTGAGCATGGGTATGTGCGCATTATAAATATACTATTATAAATATACTATTATTAGTATTATTGTTGTGAAGATACACGGCGTCTCGGAGCTTACTTCTTCAACAGGAGAAATGATTGATGGGAGAATGAGTACATACCCGAACTTCCTGTATCTTCACAATAAAGAAGTTGTTATTCAAACATTCCTGTTTCTTAGAGATGTTGTGTTGAAAGTCGTATGCTGGTATATATATGTATCTAAATTGCCTTGTTAGTCTTATTGGGATGCACCGATAATGACTTCAACGTCAATATCATGACGTCAACTTAAAAAGACAAAAAAACATCTTCCTTTTAAAAAAAACCCACTTCATTCATATTTCGCATATTTCGCATATTTTAACTCTCAGCTTTTAAACATATTTTGGGTGTATAAAAATACGAAAAATAAAGTCAATGAATACTAGCACAGTGTGTGTATATATATACGTATCAGCATTATCATCGAGGGTTACAAGGGTTGGATCTTATTACACTTGAACCGTGCCATTCGGCCATGATACATAGTTAAACGACCTCTTCAGAGATAGATATAGAGTAGATATACATATCTTATCTCACTTTCATTAGTCCATAACGTGTACCTGGTTGAACAACATTGCATTAGTAATATATATACACCTGACATATCCTTACAGTTTGTGGGGAAATATAAACATTATATCACGATATATTTATTTTAAATAATTTAAAAAAAAAGTATAACCTCAAAAATTATATTTATCATCACTATAATATATCTTGGTTACAAGAATGAAAAAAAAACCCATTAAAATAATTTATCACAAAGCAATCTATATATACGGTGCCAACTGTCAATATTTATTAAAATTATCTAAAGTTCTTTGTGAATATCGATCAAAACAGTGATAACGTTTCTGTAATCACAGCTGTTATCAGATAGTATGCCGTATGTATAGGAAGATTGCGGTTGCGGATACCTTATTTACCGGTATCGTGGTATAGGGGGTTATGAAATAACCGCTTATAAATGCTGACAGCGTTGCTTGGCCTGGTGTCTTTGTGATCCAACATATGTACATTACACTGACGAGTGATGAATTTATGCTTGTGCGGCAGATTTGGGAGCACAGCTGACGAATCATTGATCTGCTACTTTTACTTTCGATTTCATGGAATCAACTTGAAGTCCTAGAATTGTGATAACACTTGCGTGCTGATAGTAGTGTTAGTAGGCAAGCAGTACTTGAGGCCATCACATTACAAGTTTGCTGTGTCCATTGGAAATACGTGCAGTACAGAGTGGACTTTACTTCAGTTCAGTTCCTTGTCATCTGCTGTCATAGTGCTGTAAGGCAAGTTCACATAGTTCGTCGCGGTTTCTTTTCAGCGCTACGGGGTTTCTATGAAACTAGGTCTGTCCATAGTTCGCGGAGGCCGGGTCTTCAACCCTGCGTTCAAAGCGAACTTTCCCGGGGTGTTCGCCATTCCTGACTCAATGTTATATATACAGGATACCCGCCGCATGAGTTGGTGAACGGGGGCTACTTTCAAGAGTGGGTGTTCACGAGCGCTAGCAAACATCCCTTGAAATGTCATGCTATTGAACGCAGGCCAGTTAAAATAAGAACTTTTCCAGCAGGCCTACTCATGTACCCTGGGCGTTTCCTCTCGTTTGCTTTTTTCAGTGAAATTGATGGTTTTCAGGTTAATATAAACAAACATGTAATGATTGCATTTTGTTGGGGGTATTTTCTTTGGAGAAGTATAGTTCGAAAACTGTATGACGCTAAAGACACGATTAGTAGCTCGTCGTAAAGAAGAGAAGAACGACTAGAAGGACTAAAATTAAGCATGGAGTCGAAGTTCAAAGCTGCAGTCTTGAAGACCTAAGCATTGAAGCGTCAATCCTAGTTTTGTTGTTATTCTTCATTGAAAGCTAAAACGAAAAAAGTTTCATTTATGTGTCGCTGTTAATAAACGGATCACAATTTAATATAATGAAATATAATCTGATAAATTACAGTTTGAAATCGCAATGTATGTCCACCTGTTGAAGTTTCATTCGTTACATAACGGCAAGCGCCATACTAATTACCGACTTTTTAATGCCAACAAATCCATCTATTTTGTCAGCAATCCTATGAATTATGATTACAAAACGTCAGTTGATTAAGGATATTAATCATGAATGAATAGAAACTGTAGAATACCATTACATGGTTTCCATGCATGTATATAGAAGGTACATCCTGCAACTTTGTTATCGTGTTGCCTACTATGCAATGTGTAAACAAGTTTCTTTTTTTATTCCCTTCTTGATAACGGGAGAAATACGTGTGATATACTGGACCAACTATGTAGGCTACCCGTGGCAGTTGAACAGTTAACCCTAGTCGTCTATACGCTGTATGTTGTTTCGGCATCTGCAAGGACAACCACAAACTGTATGGCGTACTAGGCCTAGACTATATGTTTGATTCTTCTCATATAACACCATCTGTCGTTATATCAAGCAATATTTGCTCTCTGCATCGAACTAGAAGTTATTGGATCAATTCAACAATATATACTGAGTAAACAAAATAAGGGAACATCTGAAAAGGTTTCCTTCTGTCAGATGACATTCAAATAGGAAAAAACGAATAACTATATTGATAAAACCAATTATCAATATACAGAGTAAATTACATCTAATCTATAATAGCCAAAAATCGAAAAATTATGATCGTTATTCATATATACTCACGTCCAAAAGAAACTTATCTAACAGATACTGACTGTATATAGATTAATCGTCGAATCACAGGAACTCGATAGCGTAATTAAAACGTAGAGAAAACGTAGGTAAAAAAACCTACACCCTATATAACATAGAGTAAAGGAGCAAGGGCAGCTACATTGCCGATATAAGGGTCCATTCAAAATTAACTCTAAGAGTTGGTGACATTCCCAAATGAATGTATGTACCTATCACCTATACATCTCTCCGCAAAACCCGGCTGTTTTACACCATATGCCACCCCTACGATAAGTTTAATAGCTCTTCAAACTCGAAAATCGACCACAAAAACCTCTCCCGTGAACGTTATTCCGCAGTCGACATTATTCGACCGGCACCTTGATGCATGCAAACGCTTGTCCGCGCATTGATGTCGTCGGCTCTGATGGGAATTCTCTGCCACTCCTCTCTCAGTGCTTGAATCAACTGTCGACTTGTGTGTGGACTGTGGAGGTGGTTGTCATTGTCTGATGTGGTGTTTCAGAGATGCTCAACCGATGACAAGTCAGGAGACCGTGGAGACCAGGGCAGGACGTTGACGTTGTGTCGATTGAGGAAGTCAGTAGGCCTACGATTCGAGCAACATGGGGATGGCTTTGTCATGTTTGAGAAAGGGTCCCTCGTGGCTGTTACTGTATGAACGGGAGAACTATAGTGGCCTCTGGTCGATGTAGCGTTGACCAGTCAGTGTTACAAATGTACACCAAACACAACAAATCTGTGGTCTGGTCACCCTACCCCAGATCATCACACTGCCTCCACCGAAAGGAGCAGGGAGCCACCAGTTCGCCCACTCTCCGAAAAACCCGTCTTCTTCCGTCGTTTTTAAACACAGAAAACCTAATCTGCTTTCGTCCGAGAAGAGTCACTTTTGTCAGTCCCGAATCTGCCAGCGTTGTACTTAACGTGCCCATCATAATCTCTACTGGCGGTGTCTAAGGGTCAGCAAAGTTCTTCTGTACGGTTTGTAATTCCTGATGCCGAAGGAACGGAGGCGTCTGTCTACTGTCTGTCGACTGACGCGATCACCCAATACCGTTCCTCCCGTTGACGTTGACGTTGTCGTAAGGGAGCGGCTTCGGAGGTGGACATTACGGATGTACCGGTCTCCCTACACTGTTGTGATGCGGGGTCTCCCTGAGTTCGGGTGGTCCCTATCTGGTCAGCCTGTTGGATGCGCTGGATAAGGTTGGGTACTGCTGTGGTCTGGCAACCAAAGGTTCTATCAGAATAGCACAAGAAGCAAATCAATGGCTCTTTGACGCTGCTCTGCTGTTAGTCATGTCTTTCTTCTGGTGGTTTTCTAATGACGCTGGTGACAGTGGGTTGTAAAGAGTTCGTTTATATCCAAGATTGCACCTGCATTTCTTGAAGATGGGAGAAACCTGACTTTATATTTATATAAATCGTTCTTGCAAAACACGTTTTTGACATGCTACGTTCCTAAAGCACAATGTCCAATGTGTTTCAATGTCCACGAACACAGGAGAACTCGGGGCGTATTAGTTCATAATATTTAAAAGACACTTTTGCATTTGACCAAAAGTAAAAAGGGTAGAGGTTCTTTGGGACATCAGTATAGAATAACACCGACAATTCATGTGATGTTTATGCTGTTTCCTTGTATAGTTTACTCAGTGTAGCTTCAAATTCAAGATATGAAAAATAGCAATAAAGACGTACATAAGTGTAACGTTTGTGTTAAAGTCTACAATTGTCTGCGAAACTGCTATATTAAAGTAATGTTTGAACTTGGTCGTGTAGCATACATTAAAGTGACTGCAGCACGTTTTATAATGAAAATAAAGAGATCTCAAAACATGGAAAGGAATGTTACCAATTGCAAAACAATCCTCAATCAATGAAGAGTTCTAAAACGAATGGCTATGATTCGGTTAAGCAACGCGAATTCATCCTCGAATTATTAACATGTGTCCACACTAAATGACCGCAAGCATTTCAATTGTTGTTTTCTACGTGACACCGTTCTACAACTATGCCTACAGATAATCAGGCCGTGTAATGGGCTGTTTCACCAGCATCGAACCCAACTTCTTTACACAAGGCATAACTCTTGTCAGTCTCCATAACTGGCTGATTTAAGCCTTGCAGTATTTCCCTCGCTATTCCGTGCTAAGATAGTGGACCGTTGCACCTGAAAAGCATAATGGACTCAGATTCCCTGGCACGAAAACCTTAGAGAAATACGGCATATACATATATGACAAAGCAATAATACAACGGACAGACTACAGTCATATAGTACATGCATACTGTATGGGTATACAATCATTCTATAACTGTACACTATACGACGATAATACGATGGACAGACTGCAGGCATATGTTATAGTACATACATGTACGGTACGGGGATAAATCATAGTTACTCGTTTTCAATTTCCTTTAATCACAAAGTATACGCATTCTGTATGACAAAGTATACGTATTCTATAATATTTGTCTATTTTATCTTGTCGTTTTCGTGAATGATATTGAATAATAGAATCTGGGTATGGGGCAAGGTCATGACATGAGGTTTCCCAAATTGACTTTCCATCAAATCTTTGAGAGTATTTTGATAAATGGCCAGTTTGTTATAGAATGGAGGAAGCCTCTGCTGTAGCCGTTGCCGTTTTAATCCTGTATATGCGTGATGCAACCATACATAATTAAAGTTTCTACGTGATGATGAAGCTTTATCCCCTCTTACAAGCACACGATTTCACACACGAATAAGTGGCACGTAAAGCCATCACAAATGAATTTTGACGTAGAATTCAAAAACTGATATACACTGTTTGAAGGAACTCCCCTGGGTGTGTAATATAGAAAAAATAAGGGACTATTAAATTCCATAAAGAAGACAGTTTTCAAGCAATATTTAGAACGTTATTTTAAACTTATTTCCAGGACAGATAAGCGGTTCAAAGAATGCGAGTGTGTAGGAGTTACTATATAAGAGGTGGGAACATTACAGCCGCTTTATGATTAAGTTTAGGATAAAACAAGGCATCGTGGTTATGCTTGCGATGTTTGAGGTCTTCAACTTCCCATAAGCTTTCACACCGAGGGTTGTTGGACACCGATGCCCCGGTCATATGCCTAAGCATAGATTGGCTGAATATATATACATGTATATAAGTGTAGGCCTATGTGTTATCAGACCTATACTCGTTGTATATTCAGAGTATGGTTACAGTATGATGTTTCTGTGCCAAGGTCAAGGTCAAAAGGTAAAAAAATGTGACCTCATCCGAAAGGTCTCATCACAATGGATGGCATGTGAAGTATCAAAAGGCTATCACTAACCAATCAATATGTATGCCCATGGTTAAGGTTCTCGAAAAATGCTTCCTTCGCCAAGGTCAAGGTCACGAGGTAAAAAATCACGACCTCATCTGAAAGGTCTAATTACAAGGGATGCACATGCGAATCATTAAAGGTCTATTAATGACTAATCAAAAGTTATAGCCAAGATTAAGGTTTTACGAACACATGGACAAACTGGGAATTGTCATGCATCTCGCTGTCTGATCTCTCAAAATCGCATGAGACCTACAAATCCATCTCTCACACTGAAAAGTTGCACAAAATTGTCGCTGTATAGGCCTATACGTCGCACCCATTTCTTCCAATACGGATAATCTTTTTCTATGGATACGGCTTGTCGGGTCGTGTAATGAGAAGTTTCCCTCGCTAACGTAACAATATATTGTCTAAACTTTAATAACAAATGGCAAATTTGAGAAAAAATAAAATGCCACAAACCTTCTTGTACAGCGCCTTTACCCCATATCGCCTCACCTCATATCCATCTCACACAAGCGATATCTCCTGTAGAACACTGTTTGGATGATAAACCCTTTTACCACATTCACAAATGATATAATTAGTATAAAGAGATTAAACAAGTCCAAAATTAAGGTTTGAAAATACACTTATGGTTTGATATTTCTATTTACCATGTACACAAATGATATACCTATGGTTTTGACATTGAGAAATATATTGCTCGAAAAAATCTCATCATGAACTCTTTTGAACGTTATTGAACGAATGATTTCCCATGAGGTAACCCACGATCGATGCATATCTTTTCCATGTACTGTTTTTTCCACTTTGGTTTGTAACGAAAATGCCAATTTTAATATGCATAATGTTCTATATCAATTGTTCCTATTAAGTGTACTAAATATTGACGATTGTGTCCAAATGAAGTGAATACAAAATTATTTAAAAAAAAGATATACCTATTGCCCATGTGATATTAGTCTCACCTTATGCAAATATACATTTGATATAATAAGTGTCGTAATGTCACTGGTAGTGAGAATGATTTTCAGTGTGTTAGAATACTCGGTATGTGTGTCTCTCCATTTTGTTTATGAGTACATTATACACTGTAAACCTGAGGTATATTAAGCCCAACTGTGTTGACATTGTGGGCGGGAGATGTCACGTGACCTTGATTGTACTCCCATCCAGATTTAGGGCAAGTGAAATCAGCATTAAGTGTTATGAATTATATGAGATAACAGATTTACTTTTCAGCATTTTTTTAACTGTATACATTAAAGGTGCATCCATTGTGTTTCATAAAATTTTATTTGGCTTTAATACGTTCCACCTCACCACATGTGCGGTCAACAATACAAATAAATTCACTTAAATTGCGTATTTATCCCGAATCGCCAAAAATATCATAATTACTAGTTTCCAATTAAAATTGAGTAACATCATTATGCATGTGCAGAAACCGAAACTGGACGTCCCATTCACATGTACAGTAGTTATGTGACCTATTAAACATTATCAACTCAAATTTGGCACTTTGTCTGTTATAAATAAGATTTCAAAATTACGTTTGACTCATTGACGCGCGCCACACGCTGTGCATTGTCCGGTTTTCGATCAAAAATCACTACTTTTACCGTCATATTGTCAATATGCTAAGTCTACTATGATCAAAATGGTAGTTTTCGGTAACAGTCGGAACTTCTCGATAAAGTAACACCATTTGTAACGTTTGCAATATGTGACCCCCAACAACACAATGGATGTACCTTTAAACGTAGGCCTATTACGTAGATCTAAATTCTCACGAAGTGGGCGTTTGACATAAATCTTGGAGATCACGTTGTACGTGTTAACTAATATAAGTGTCTGTAAATATAGGTCTGTTATTTTTGTTCTAGTTCTTTAATCTTGAAGTGAAAAAATAAAATTTTGAGGTTATTATTTTATGATTATCACACAAATCAGTCAATGAAATATTAGAGTCCAACATTGGAATATAACGAAACATGCACCGTAGAGAACAGTTTACTATTTAAAACACAAATGTAAGTTGAACTTTCACTGTCTTTTGGGAAAATGTATAATGTTCATAAGTCGACCATATTTGGATGTAATCGATCACGGGTCAAGGTCGAAGTCACAGCTTGCACGTGCCATGAGTTGTCGGCATGCTCTATATATCATACAAATACCGGTATATTTGTGCGTGCCTGCGGTTTCTTGAATCATTCATTACTTTACTACTTACGTCGTAGTTTAATTACGTATTATCAGAAATTATAATACAGAAATCGTACAATAGTAGGACCAACTCCAAGGCTAAAGACTAACGTGAACAAGGAGGGACCTTATCAATAAATGTATAATTAATTTATAATGTTGTTCATTTTACTCAGACGATTCGAACAGACTTAGTCAAATTTATTTCCAGGATAACCATAAAAAATAATTATCTCTGGACATTCTTATGGCCAATTAGCAAAGCAAACTTTCTCGTCGTTATTTTTTTTTTTTTACGTGGACTTGAATTATATGATCATTAACTACACAGTAATGAGCAATAACTCACTGAGTTTAGAGTTGTTAAATCGATCTTATTCTTTGAACTCAAAATCCCCTGTAGTTACATATTCACAATCGATTATACTAAAACGTTCATTAGTTGCACTCGTATTGCAATTTAAAATAAGCGAGCAAATAAAAAATATCTAAATGTTTGTTAAAGAGCCTGTTACAAAAGACACACTTGTCAAAACATTATAAATTCTGTATCACATACCTGAAGTATATTGGAGCTCAGTGTGAGCGAGAGATGTGAAGCAGGCCAACACACAGGGATTTTACAGCCGACTCTCTCTATATTTGTCGCTGGACGTTTATTTATCATCTCATCACGTTCAGTCAAAGGATACTCAGTTTCCATTCAGTTGAATCATGAGTTGCTGTAAGTATTTTCTAAAAAAATAATTTGTTGTGATAATATTTAAACTGGAAATATTTGGGTCATGTTTAATTTTCAAATGCTAAAAACAGCATGCTTGAAAGCAGAAATGTAACAGTCTGTTATCTGCATTAATCTCCTTCATTTAAGTAGCTATACACAGAGCCGGGGATGTTTCACATTTATCGTCGAATACCATGTTACATATCTCATCGAGTGAAGTAGAAATGAATATTTTTACGAGTGGCGCAGCCATTATGTCTACTTCACGATATGAGATATACAATACAATACAATACAATACAATAGCTATATTTTTGGAATAATCATAATACTGTGGTAAAAAGTCGGGACCAAAAGTTGATGCCAGTATTAATAGGATACCGGATTAGACAGGTGCCAGTTTTGGCAGTTTCCACTGTAAATGGTATTCGACAAGAAATGTGAAATGTTGTATTTATTTGATTGAAAAAATTATGTGTAGTTCGTAAAGGACATTAATTTTATGAATAGAGCACCATCGACCGCCTTGCTTTGCCACTATCATTTTGTGACGTCACCATATTGTTCCGATGACGTCATATGATTGAAAGTGTTATTTCACTCAGTAGAATAACATGTTATTTCACTCAGTAGAATAACATGTTATTTCACTCAGTGAAAAAAACGGATTTTATTTTAACGGTTAATCGCCATATTTCAGCACAGAAAATATGACAAAGCGGCTGGTTTTGAAGAGTGATAGAAAACTAGTTAATCTATTTGACAAATGTATGCATGGCCTCCTGTGGAGGAAACATATTATGCCGGAAGGTCAGGTTTCGATATGGAACTTCTTTTTCACAAAGTGCATAATGTAATGATAATGACTGATGATCCCCACATATATATAGTTATAGTTATATCATATATTACATTTATTAATTGACATGAAGAGACAACAGGCAAGACGAAGCAATACAACGCTGATACAGATATATGTTCTATCAACCGCGCAATATTGCTAAATGTAACATCAGAACTTCAGCTATATTAAGTATCTTATCAAAATGTGAAATTTAGTGGTTTTCCTTGGATATTACCTCACAAATTAAAATGATAAGACAGATTTATTCGTGAACGTACGAAAAACAAACGTCTCGGTATAATGTTTCTTCCAAACACTACGAGGGCTACACTAAAGCATAATATGAAATGTATCATTTTTGGTTAATCGTTATGCGTTTTTTCGGTAAAGATAGTCAATAATTGTTGTGTCCATTTTGATATTTGAAAAGTCGACTTTTTAAAGTAAAAAGTATTTTTTAAAAATCCCTTCAATTTGACAATGTTTGTAATATTTCAACATATTTTTTAAATTGATGCTTCGTCATACATGTAGGCCTATATCCAATAAATTTGAGTACCTAAGTTTAATTATGCCGGTTGAAAAAGTATGTAGGCCTCCAAGGAAAATTGCCTATTAGATCTAGATATAACCGTCTTTGACAGCAAAGATCACGATAGCATTCGCCCGTAATCGGCAACGTTCGGAAATACTCGTTGTAAACGCCATTTCCGGCGGCATTCGACGAATTGGAATGGCTCGAAAAAACAACATGAAACCAGGTAAAGAAAGCAGTGTGCCTTTTGTTAGCAATTTACTCTGCTTTCTGGTGATTTTGTTCCTGTTCACGAGTAGTTATTCCGCTAAACATGCTGTAGATTTTGGTTAGAAAAAAGCCGGCGAGTTGACAAAGCGGGCCATATTTCTCAAGCATGTGCAAGCGACGGGCGTTCACCATTGAATCGAGGAGTTTGACAGCTGTACCAAAACACGAAATGCACGCCCCGTGACAGTGCTAAAACTTTATTTGTATAACCCTGTAGGAATAATGATTGTAATTGAAAATCCTTTCTTGAAACAATACTTCCATCACAGTTAAGAATAGTTGTTCGTGTTTGATAACATTGGTCTATTTTGGTTCATCCAGCCACAGCTTGCCACTTCAGCAGATTCGAGTGACTCCGTGTGTAAGTTGCGTGTTTGGGATCTAGGCTATCTTGAATCATTTCTGAGAATGTCTCAGTACCTTTTGTATACAAAACTTCAAATATCCTGACAACATGTTATCAACGTGTCAATGTGGGGTGAAGTATCTGAAGATAGATTTAGAAATTTACATATTGCTTAGATGAGTTCAAATTCCAGTGCATTGGTTAATTCCCTTGCAACAACAACCTGCTGTGTAATATAAGTCTGAAATTTTCCAGCCCGAAAATATGATTTTGTAAATTTTCACGATCAATTTAAACAAAAAACTAAAAAAGATACCTTTCTGGACTATAAAGAATCAGCGAGTAGACAGACTGTCTGACATGCTCTTTTCATACACTGCCTGTCTGAGATCTATGTTCTTTTGAATTATTAATCTTTGATAAGAAATTGAATAAAACATTATTGGCATACATTTTACTGGGTTGGACCTCAATTTGTATCCCCTTAATAGTAATTTATAGGTGTCCTTTAGTAAATAATTGAAACTTCATTGAAATGAATGATATTTTCTGGCAACAGGCAGTTGTTATTATTCATTGCATATAATTACAAGTATTAAAAGAAGTCTCTTTATTATATGCTTAGTGATATAAGACTAAGTTTTCTCAGTTGGAGAACATGTGTTCTCATCACTGCTGTTTGATATCACTTTCTCAACACATAGAGAATCTCACCCAAGTGTCTTCTGATATCAAATATATCAACATGAGTTGATAAAAGTTACAAATATCCGAGGCTTGCCGAGGATATTTTGACATTTATCAACGAGTGTTGATATATTTGATATCAGAAGACACGAGGGTGAGATTCTATTTATCATCCAAAATCATTCTTCATCAGTTTTTAATGAAAAATGAAAATATCTGAACACAAAACTGCCATTTGGCTTCCAGTGCTGTGATGACATAGCATTGTGACGTCATCGTGGTTATGACATCATAGCATTGTGATATCATTACTTGATGATGCAAAATCATTGTGATGTCATGTAGCTGACGCCAACAGGGCATTGTTCAAAATCTACTGTCAAAATGATATCTCCTAGGAGATATCGCTTGATCTCATACAAGCTATATCTCCTGTGGAACCCAGTTTTGGATGATAAAGTGAAATATCACAATGGAGATGACGTCATGTGTACAGTGGTATGACGTCACGTTAAGATAAGATAAGATAATATCTATTGTCCCAATAGGGAAATTTGTTGTGTATAATTATAATCAATGTTACATCAGGGCCGTTGCTAAGTGACAGAGCAACAATGGTATGACTTCGCCGAAATTGCTCAATTGAAGCAATTTTGTACATAAAACACCACATTTCTGACCACAGAAGCATATGATAAACAGAATATTTTGTGTTTTCAGTGCAATATCACTTATCTCTCATCTCTTGACGGGGTAAAACCAATTTATTGATGGTCAATTGTTGTACTGATAGCGATTAGATTGGCAGTCAATTGTTGTACTGATAGCAAATGGATTGGCGGTCAATTGTTGTACTGATAGCAGATAGATTGAAAGTCAACTGGTATAGTGATAGCTAACAGATAGGCAGTCAATTGTTGTACTGATAGCAAATAGATTGATGGTCAATTGTTGTACTGATAGCAAATAGATTGATGGTCAATTGTTGTACTGAATCTACTGATAGCAAATGGATTGAGTGTCAATTGTTTTACTGATAGCAGATAGATTGGCTGTCAATTGTTGTACTGATAGCAAATAGATTGGCTGTCAATTGTTGTACTGAATCTACTGATAGTAAATAGAGTGGCGGTCAATTGATTACATACAAATTGGTAGCCAATTCTAGAATCTACAACAGGATTGCCTGATGCAGTATAGTTAGATACGGTCAACTTTTACTGTCCGTCCCAGGCAGGCTATGAACAATAGGATTGCCTGACGACGGGGTGTGATAAATGTTCAATGTCTTTCAGCTAAGTTACTTGGGTAATAAACAGTGAATATTTAACTTCATAACACTTAGAAATATTCTTGGAAATGCACATCATTCAATTAGTCAGACATTACCATAATATACTGAAAATAACTTAGTCAGTGTAAACAATGTTAATACTGTACATGCCCTGTGGCAAGTGGACACTTACAAAAACAATTAGAAACCACTGCCCATGGCAAGTAAACAGTGGCGTAATCTAATCTTTGTACTTAATCTGTGTTACATGCTTTGAGAAATAAGTACAATTTTGTAAAATAATTCTCATAGCAAGGATACCAAGAACTATCAAGACTAGAATTATGTGTATCTACATTACAGATTCAATTAATTTGGTCCTATAAACTAAATTGTTCATTTTGATGTGATAATCTGTTGTAGATACATCTGTTTAAATATTTAATTTCTACATTACTGTTAACAATCTGTATTGATAATTTATCACTGGTGAAGAGTATGTATACTAGTATTGTATGAATTGTAAGTTGAAAGTGATATTGATGATTTTAAGTAGATCCTGTACCGAATGTAAACTTTCAAGAAAATGAATATTGATGTAAATGATTAAATAATAAAGCTTATTTCGAGATATTATTTCACAAATGTTAATACTTGTTTGCACTGGGATAATTTCCAAATCTTATGTTCCCATCAAATAAAACAAAAATAAATTATTCTACAAAATGTGAAAGATTATGTATTATGTTTACATTCTAGAATGATAACAAATCTCACTGAAGTACTACATTCTGTGAATAGTATCTAGTTTTCGTGCAGTTTGTAGAAAAGATAAATGCCGATATGTTTTTGAAATTTGCCATTTAGATCAAAACGCTGTCAGGTTTTAAGGAAACCTTTCATCCATAAATTATTTTGACTTCTTCAAAGATAGGTGCAATCTCATTGAAATCAGATCGAACCTAACACTCTTACCTCACTGCGTTCTGATCTGAACAGTGCACTAAAGAAGCCGTGTCAGAGGACCTTCACTCCAGCCAATCAGTAAAGAGGCTGAAAAACCTTCGGACCGACATGAGTTGCAAATCAAAATGCCGAGTTGATCGAGATAAGAAAATGGCGGTCGATGTTAGTTTGTGATTTTGATGTCAGCTTTTTAAAGAACCTAGCCATGTCAGTCCCCCCAAATTTATTATATTATGATAACATTAAATTCTGTTTTATGTGGATTTTCATTAGTGCAAAAAGAGTTTTCAGAAGCTGGCGAAGAAATAGTGAAGAAATTCATGAAATCAAAACTGCGATTGATTTGTGAAAGGATAGAAAAAATAAGGAAGGTTGTGCTTTTGAAAACGAACAATAATGGCATGTGTATAAAATGCTTTTCTAATGTTGAGAAACCCAAAAAACTTTGTTGATCAGCCAAATGTCATATCTAACCTGGCCTCTGATTCGTTGAATGTCATGAAGGTGAAAGGTCACTCTGAAGGCCGTCTGACACAACCTTTGCGGTGCACTGTTCAGATCAGAAACGCAGCGAGGTAAAAGTGTTAGGTTCTATCTGATTTCAGTGTGATTGAGATAGATGTTTTCTGTTTTTCGGTCATTAAACAGCATCATTAAGAAGAACCTTTAATTAAATCTATTACCTATTGATACACTAACAGGATGTAGCTCAGTAGGTAGATTGTCCGCTCATCACCTGGAAAACTGGGCTTCAATTCCCGGTTTTGTCATACCAAAAGACGTTAAAAAATGGGAACTGCTTGACACTCAGTATTTTAAGTACAAGGCAATGCAAAATTGTTTCTGCACTGTGGCTGCCGGGTACAAAATGCACAAACTGAATTTCCAATGTACATTGTGTTGCGGACAACAAAAAGTTACTACTATAATATCAGGGCTTTTTTTACTAAGGTTAACCTCATCTCCCATTCTTTAACAAAGCAAGAATTACCTCAGTGACTTGCGATCACCTCAGTGCTTTATGAAGGAGGCTCAAGAGGTCTCATTAGGACCTTCCAATCCTGGTTGATTGACTCTACATTACCAGACACAATTCCCACAATTCTGTCGTAGGAATGCTTTTGCTGTTATTAACTCGCTGTTTGCTGAAGAGATTAGTTCCAAAACATTCCTTTTAGAGTGACGGACGACCTGGAATAGTAACTGTTGTACAAAGTGATTAATCTGGGATTTACCACGTCCACGAAATAATATTTGCCATAATATTTCTACTTCATTAAGTTGCATGTTTACAGTGTTCCTCCTAGACAGATTCCTGTGTACATTGAGTCGCCCTTTGGGTTTTGTTTCCTTTAAATATGTCACAATTTTAAACTTATCAGTGTAAGATGTTCCAAATGTTTTAAATAGACTAAAATGCCCCCAGAAATGAGAACATTGGAACAACTTTGTGTAAGTACAGTTCCAGCGGCAGATCATGTCACCTTAGTGGCAATTGCTTGTTTCCATTCAATTTGTCACAATTATATACTTAATCAGCGTCAAAGTCCAAACTGGGGGCGGGAAAGCGCAGTGGTTAGCGCATTCGGCTTCGGAATGAGAGGTGTGGGGTTCTAAACCCGCCATGGGCAAGGCAACTTTGTCTGCAGGAGAGAACTGTTCTGCACGCAGTAAGGTTTGGGTGCAATGTTACACTGAATCTCAGCGTAGTACCACCCATGGTTCGCTAGTTCCAGCCGATGCTCACAGGTTTCACCGCAATGCATAGCCACATGGCCTTGCGGGCTTACTCCCTGCCATAATACTAGCAGCCGCGATATAAGTGAAATACTCTTGAAAGCGGCTTTAAACCCTCACTCACCTCACCTCACCTCAAATTCCCAACAGTTTGAAATTGTCCAAAATGTCCCCTTGAATGATAACATGGGAAAGGCTTTGTGTAAATATAGTTCCAGCGAGGGATCATCACTTACCTGATGTTTGAAATTGAAAGTTGTGACATAGCTAGAACATTAAAGGGGCAGTAGCACGTTTTTTCGCTGAAATAAGTTGATGAAATGTTTTTGAAAAATAATGCCACTAATGGTAAAACACCCTTCCCTGTTCGGAAAATCAAGTTAAAAAATGAGTGTACATGGTTCCATAAAGCCTTGGGAATCGTTTTTGTCATACAAAATAATAAATTGTGTTCACAATAAAATGGCCGCCATGCAATTTTTGCTTAATACGTAATACCTTTATTACCACTACGCATAATTGGTTTGTGTAATATATATATAGAACATCATACTTGTGCATTTGGATCGTTTGTATTGAACGAGAAGATGTCATGGAAGCGGAGGAACAACGAGTTCGAAGAACGAGTTGTTCCTCCGCTTCCATGACAGCTTCGAGTTCAATACAAACGATCCAAATGCACAAGTATGATGTTCTATATTTATTATATACCCCTTTTTATTAGCAAATTGGTAAACAATTAAAGTTGCATAAATTTCTGGGACGACGTGCTGCTTATTGATACACGGGCGGTTGCTTGACTAGCACGACTCACGATTTGATATCTTAATAATATCTTTATTTTCTTATTTGTCAGCCCAAAACAGCTGTAAGTGAAAATTTCTTCAGTGTGGTAACATCATTAAACAATCAAATTTGCTTTATTATCATTTAATTACAAAGACCTGAAAATAAGAAACAACATTCAGGCTTCCGTGCGTCGTGCTTCTTTCGAATGACGTAACCATGGTTATGACGTAACACTAGTAATCGGTTGTGACGTCACAGTGACGCAGCATCGCTAGCGAATCTTTCGGCACTGCTTTCAATTCCCCTTCTACTTTACGCTTTTCTGCCTTGTTAATGATAATTTGAGCAACATTGTCCCTGCTTGTGCTGTTAATATTAGGCCAAATCCATGCTGATATTTTAAACAACTGAACAAAATTCAACAAATACTAGCAGTATTATCAAAACATAAATTCCGGAGATTTAATTGGGTAAACATTGAAAAGTACGGAAAATTCCGAGAAGTGCTGAAGTTTAGAGAAAGTAGAACCGTCAGCCGTGCAATACGGAATTCACTGTGCAATACGGAAATCGACCACGGGAACCGTATTGCACCCCTGTATTACTATCTTAAGTTTACATGGGTATATAATAAGATGTTTTACCTTTTGAAGTAAATATAAATGACATAAACTATCATTATAAATGGGAAGTTTGAAAAAATAAAATTTCCAAAAACGTGCTACAGCGCCTTTAATATCATTGTTTTCCTGCAGATAACGCTTCGTCTATTCATTTTGACACGAGGACCAAAGCTGTGATGGCTGAGGTGAACTCTGAGGACAAGGTCAATGTTAAGGAAAAGGTAAGCTAGACAGACTACTGCATGGACGGAGAGATGATCTAAACAGAGTTATAGTTATTGTACTTTTATGTGGAAAATGTATTCAACATATTACCCCTGTTCAATTGAATACTCGGGGCTGAAAATTTTCAGCTGATCAGTTGAATTCAGTTTTGGGTTTGTCCTATCTGTGGTTTTATTCATAGAATAGCACCCTGGAACCTTAATTCCATGCATTTCAGCTGTTTTACAAAACCTCCAATATCATTCTTCAATGTTCAAATTCCGAGTACCATCCTATCGGAAAAGGTATTCATGTGTTGGCTCGAAACGGAACACTTTTACGTTGGTTGGTATTTATTGGAGTATAGAACCCTCTGTCCTTTGTTATAATTATTTGTTTCGATTCAGAATCAAGGATGCAACAAAACTAAATTCACAACAAACCACATATTTCATGAAAATAAAGTCTTGTGAATGCAAACATGCCCAAAAATTCAAATATTAATGAAATTTTATGAAATTAATGACGTAAAATATTGTATGCAATACAAATTAAAAGTAGACTTTCATGCACTGAAGCGAAAACAAATACTTCAGTTCAACCAGTGTAGCTGTGAACTGTTTCACCCCTATCCATGTGACTGCTCAGTGTTCAGAAGACCAGTTCATAAAGAGCTAACTTTATCCAATTGACACCACAAGTCTCTCAATTTGTGTTTCAGTGTGGGGCATGGTACAAACCCTTCAAACTACTTATCCATCTTTATACTCGTGACAAATATTTGTATGAACTTTCTTCCAAGAAGAATTATTTTGCAGGGGGACACTACCATGTAGTCCAAAAACCATTTACATAAGTACACTAATTGTTACCGTCTGTCCGTCCGTAATCATTTCGTTTCCGGAGCAGAACTCGAAAACCATTTATGATATCTTTCTGAAACTTTGCATGTGTATTACCCACCAACTGAAGTGGTGCCTTTTGATATTTTCAGATTTCTGAAAATTTTATTTTTTTTCGTTTCCATAGAAACATGTTGAAGTTGGACTTTGTTCAGAGACAGGTTCGTTTCCGGAGCACAGCTCCAAAACCGTTCATCATATCTTCCTGAAACTTTGCATGTGTATTACCCACTAACTGAAGTGGTGTCTTTTGATATTTTCAGATTTCTGAATTTTTTTTTTCTTTTTCGTTTCCATAGAAACATGTTGAAGTAGGACTTTGTTCAGAGACAGGTTCGTTTCCGGAGCACAGCTCGAAAACCGTTCATCATATCTTCCTGAAATTTTGCATGTGTATTACCCATTGACTGAAGTGGTGCCTTTTGATATTATCAGATTTTTTCTGAAAAATTTATTTTTTTCTGTTTCCAGAGAAACATGAGAGGGATGTTGGTTGTTGTTGATTTTGATTGCTTCTGGAGCCAAAGTCTAAAACTCTTTAACATTCCTGAAACTCTGTAATACCCACTAACTGAAGTACGGTAGTAGATACACAAGTATCTGTAAAAGATGTGTTTTACACATTTTGTGGAACCGGTGGGATATGTCATCTTCTGATGACTCTTGTTGTAAATTAGTTGAGACTACATTGCAAAATGGCTACAATACATCCCCGCTTTGCTTAAAAAGAAAGGCAAGTAAAGTGTTAAATTTAGATACCGGTAAATTGTAATGAATAGGGGTGAAGCGGTGCACTTGTGCTTCATTTTAGTACTTATTGAGGTACAGAATTCTTGATTCAGTACATTCTCACGTAAAATTACAACAAGTCACATTTTATTTGGAAACTTTTTAATTTAAATTTTTTTTACATTTTATCATTTTCTCAAATAAGTATTAGCAATTAGTGCAAAAAAACCTTAAACAATTAAACTGAAAATACAATCTGTTGTATGTACTGAAAATATGTGTTGACCCAAGGTGCTCTGTACCAGAAGCCAAATTTAATGTAATGTAGTTGTGAAATGTTATACCATAAGATGTTTTTCTTTTCAGGTTTCAGCAGTGCGCGAGGTTGTTCTGGGGAAGAGCACCAACGAAATAGTTTTAGTTCTTCAGTACTATGATTACAACGTGGAGAGAGCAATACAGGCATATCTTGAAGGTAACAATGTCTTCATCACTTATCATTTCTCCTAGACTTCTCTTTTTGCACATCTATGTTATTCATATATACTGATCTTTTCAAACTGTAGATCAAGTTCAGAAAAATCAAACAGTTAATGTTTCACGGGTCACTTTGACTGTGTTCATGTATTACCTTGCTTGAATATAACCAGAACTTCAAAGCTTGAAGCTTCAAAGAGATGTTGTATTATTTATTTATCTGACATCTCTCCGACATGGTATAGTTGTATTGATGGTGAGGTAGTCTTTGTTGCAAAGCGATTGGTTATTGATGCGGTTAATGATTTGCCCTGCTAAATGATGTCACTCGGTTCAAACTATGTATTATGGTACCGATGTTTGATTTTAGGCTCTGAAAGGAATCTGGACAACTAATATTGTAATCCAATTCATCACAGTATAAATGGAGGAGGGTTAAACATTAGCACTAGTCCACTAGTGCATGGATAGTTGAAACAAAAAATGGGTAATGAAAGGTAATCTGAAGGATGTGTTCATTGATGGACAATATGATCATGTAGATGTATTTGGCTAAGTGGAATGTGTCTGGGGTACTACTAAAGAAATCTAGAAATAGTTTGATTGGCTCATACTAGATAATGCTAATTTCTACCCCTGATGGAATATCCGCTCTAGCAATGCTTTTCACACAAGGTCTATGAATTTTAATAAAAGCCTATATCTACGAGGGGCGTTCAATAAGTGTTGCAAGCGGGGCATTGGTGTTTACATAAACAGTGTCAGCTTATAGCAGATGTTACTATAGTCAAAACATAACATTGACACATGTCAAAACAATTTCTAGACATAACAATTATTTAGATATAATAGCTGCGCTGACCTAGGGGTCTCCATAATCATGGATTCTCTCAAACATGAACAACGCGCTGTGATCAAGTTCCTTACTAAAGAGGGATGCAAAGCTACAGAAATACATAATCGTATGTGTACTGTGATGGGTAAGGATGCTCCTAACTTTTCAACAGTTTGTCGCTGGTCTCTTCAGTTCAAGCGGGGCAGGGAGTCCTTAGACGATGACCCACGGTCAGGCAGGCCATCTGAAGTCACCTGACCGGAAGTTATTGCCGCTATCGAAAGACAAATTTTAGCTGACCGCCGTGTTAAAGTTTCTGAACTGTCTTTGGAATTCCAGATATCAGTTGGAAGTGTTCATGACCATCTTGGTATGTCCAAGGTATCTGCAAGATGGGTACCCAGAAACCTCACAGCACAAGATCGCCTGAAAAGAACCGAAAGTTGCATGGAGCTCCTGGATCGGTTTAATGCGGATGAAGCCAGGTTTTTGTCTCGTCTGGTGACAGGTGACGAAACCTGGATCCACCACTGGGACCCGGAAACTAAACTGGAATCCAAGCAATGGAAGTACCCGAGTTCACCGCCTCCCCTGAAGTTTCGCACTCAACCATCAGCTGGCAAGGTTATGGCGACAATCTTTTGGGATGCAAAAGGCTTATTATTAATTGATTACTTGCCAACCAAAACTACAATGAATGGTCAATATTATGCCAACCTAATGCAAGAATTGCGAAAGACAATTCGACAGAAACGCCGTGGAATGTTGACACGTGGTGTTCTGATTTTGCATGACAACACTCCAGTCCACAAGTGAAGAGTTGCACAGGCCGCTATACGTGATTGTGGATTCGAACAGCTTAACCACCCACCCTACAGCCCAGACCTAGCCCCCAGTGACTACTTCCTGTTCAGAAACCTGAAATCCGCCCTACTTGGAAGGCACTTCCTGGATGACGAAGACGTCAAAGCTGCCACAGAGGCGTGGTTAGGGGGGCAAACGGAAGATTTCTACAAAAGCGGCATCAAAAATCTTAAAGAGAAATGGAATAAGTGTATTGAGGTGAAGGGTAACTATATTGAAAAATAAAAGTAAAAAATTGACTATGCCAGTTGGTTTTATATTGAAGTTGCAACACTTATTGAACGCCCCTCGTAATACAGAGAAAGTGAATTAGAAATAGAAGTAAAGAAATGATGATTATTTGGTTGATATCATAACATGTTTGGAGTGATTTATGCATGATACCATAACCAGGGTATATAAGGTAATAAGCGCCCTTCTCTAACCCAGCCAGGTAGAAGAAAACTGTTCTACATGCAGTTAGGTTTGTGTGCAATGCTACACTGAATTTCAGGGAAGTATTACCCATGGTTTGCTAGTTACAGTCAATGCTCATAGGTTTAACCTCAATGAATAGCCACCATGGTCTTGCAGACTTTCTCTCTGCAATAGCACTAGCAGCCGTGATATAAGTGAAAGTGGCATTACATCCCATCACACCTTACCTGGATACAGAAGCACACTGAGAGCTCCAGCCCCTTCATTTAATTGTCAACTAACTGCAAATCAGAAGCTATGTGTTAATTATGTCTTCTCGGTTCAACACTGTATTATGGTACCAATATTTGATTATAGGCCTTGGATTGTACAAGAATATCGTTGTTGATTATGATAATTAAAAGAAACTAACAATCTTTGCTTTCAGATGGTGCTAAAGAAGCTTTAACAGAATGGCATTTTACAGGCAACAAGGTAATTCACATGGCAATATTTTGTTTTCATTCATAATATTCCGTGGCATTCTTCATGGTGTTGAATAACTTCACTTGCAAGTCATAACTTGCACCAGTTTACATCACTGGCTCATTCAAGCTTTGCTGAATTTCTGGGTTTGCACAGCAGACTGCCCTATAAAGGTAAGTGCATTGCGCCACTTCACTAGCAAACAAAAGTTAAGGAAGTACAGCAAGGCTTAGATTAGCCAGTGATGGAAACTGGCTAGTGTTATAAGTTGGGTATTGAAGTGAAGGGGACACATCAATGTGTGACCAGAATTGAATTCTTAGATTCAGCAACTCTAGCTTCATTGTTATTGTTCCCTTTAGTGAGAATAATGCTTATCAAGACAGGAATTAGTACACCATGTGGAAAAACATTGGTGGTAATACATCTTTTTCTGTCAGGTTCCCAGCAAAAAGAAGAAAAACAAAAAGAACAAATCTTCAGATGCTCAGTCAGGTGCCAAAGCATCATCAGCATCAGCATCAGCATCAGCATCCAGCGCTCCCACACCAGCATCAGACATGAAGGCCGTCCTAAACCATACCAAAGAACCAATAGCAAACGGGGACTTGCATGACGGTAACAATTTAATTCACATTGATCGATCAGTTGAATGAATGTAAATTTGGAATTGTCTGAGCTGACAAGTTCTAGTAGCAGTAGTAAATTTTTGTAGGGGAAGTTATGTGACACCTTTAATGATATAAAGAAGCAAATGTTTTAGAAAGTTAAAGTTATTTTTCACACAACCTTAATTTATTCATAAAGTTATAGTATTTGTCACTGCTTGTATTTTAGCATTTGACACTATATTTTCGCCAAGGCTTGTTAAGTTTCAACTAGTTACTTCTAAAATCTCAAACAATACATTTTCATACATTTGCTGTGTTCTCAGATGAAGAGCTGCTGAGAAATAGAATGAGACTCCTTGATGGAGACACGTCACACACAACGCCCTCCACATCCACATCCACCTTCACACCGACACCGGCACCAGCACCAGCACCCGCACCCGCACCTGAAGCAGTGTCCGCTGAACAGTCCAACTCCATTGGGGCAGTAGCAGAGGCCCTGCCTCATCAAAACAAACAACACCACAATAAACATTCGGATAAACACTCAGGTAAACCAAAGACCTTTTGTACTCGTTGGTTTCCATCTGAAATTTGTAGGATTTATAAGATCACTAGTTCTAGGCCAGGCTCACAGGTTTTACCGCAATACATAGCCACCATAGTGTTGCGGGCTTTCTCCCTGTAATATTACTATCAGGCGTAAGTGAAATATTCTTGAAAGCAGCGTTAAACCTCAACTCATCTCATCTCACCTAGATGACACATGAGCGTTCAAATGCTCCGAAAAGTGAATTTTTGATCATTTGTGATTATTGATGCAAATTTATGAATAATGGATACACTTCTAAAATCTGGTTTGTGAGCAACATTATGCTTGATTTAGTTTTCGAAGAGTTAACTGCCTGAATTGTTGAGACATTTTTTCCAACAATTGACAAGAGATTTACAGCAGCAGTTGTCTCCCTTGCAGGTCCCCATCACCATGGTCACCACAATCACCAGCGACAACGAACCATCAGCGAGAGAAGCACTTCGAGCGTCACCACAGAAGGGGTCAAGAAACCATTTGCAGGTGCACTTTGAATACCACTTGACAGGAAATGAATTATTCTACTGTATCTTAAGTAGTACAGATGTAAAGGTGCAACTTGGGACACCAAGTCTCATAGAAACTGGATAAGGCATATGTAAAGCATGCACACATCAGATCCCCTAGAAAAATAATAATATCTTAATGACTGTCCATCTAAAAATTTAGTGAGCAGTGTTTATTATGGTTGACCAACACATATCTTCCATGAAGGCAGTACAGCCGTGTCGTGTCGGGTTAAGATATGCAGAGGGAAAGATACGCACTGCCACAAATACAACATAAGTAAATGTAGAGAGTGTATTTACTTAATTTGTTGTTTCTTTTGGAAATTTTCAGAAGATACTACATTGTTTGTAGTAGATGAAAGTTTTTAGGATGATGTTTATTGAGCAAAATAGTGACAAATTACTAAAAAATTGACAAAAATCGAAACGAACAAGACATCATAAAGATTTTGCTCTCTCACATACAAAATGTCAAAGGAAACCAAAATAATTCTACTACCATTGACTAGGGCTTTCATCAGTTTCTGGAAATACTGTTAACATTCATTATCATTGTAAAATTGGAATTGTATGGTGTATTGAAACTCTGTGTATCTTTAGCCTACACTTGTTGACCTATGGAAATATGGGGGTATGGGGGGTAGTCATCTTACTACTTTCAGCGACAATGCATTAGGCATTTCTACTTAAAATTTCTACATGATTGTTATCAATAAAAGCCTAAACTTTCATTTTGTGATAGATTTTTCACATGTGAAATATTGTACTGGTATAAATGGTCTGTTATCTCTTAGGTGCGTAGCTTTAGCCGACAGCACTGTATCTGTTACTTTAGATCATATATTAATGAGTAGAGAGTGTGGAATCTGAAAATGCAATAAATATGATCAATGTATTCCCCTCACTTTGTGGACTAGAAATAGAATTGTCATGGCATCATATGAACTGCAGATAAGGTATTTATTAAATGTTGCTTATTTTTAACATCCAGAGTTTGATCATATTTCTCTGTGTATATATACATGTGTTGTTTTTTGGCAAAATTAAAAAATCGTATAAATGGTTCTCTAATCTTGTGTTTTTGATTCCTGTCAGGATTAGAAAGATCGACAAAAGATCTCCAACGACAAACCACGTCCCTGGAGCGTCTCCGCCTGGGTCTAGATGTAGAGATAGAGAAAGCCTTCAAAAGGATCAAGTCTGTGTTTGATGAGGCTAGAGACAAGTAGGTGGCCGTCTCAAATATCACAGCTCTCTTGTTTTCCTGTGATGTTAATCAAATTATTATTCACAAGCATGAAGTAAGACATAAAATTATTTTTAATGTAACTTGTGCTTTGATGGTTTGTAATAAGGTTGAATATTCATTTGAAAAGGAAAAGTGTAATGTTTTTGTAAGTAATGAATCTACAAGAGATTATGATGTGTATCTATTTGCTATTGTTGCTTCAGTTTGATGGACAGAGAAGTGCAGTTGATGCGGGAAATGGATGCATTGAAAGTTCAAGCTCGTGAGTACCCAGAATCACTAATCAAACAGTTTTATTCTTGAAATATGTGAAATATATGAAAGTGTAATGAATAATAAGCGTGTATCTCAATCTACTGATCATACCCACGTTTAAGGCATGGGCACATTTTCAACTTCTTCTGCATAACATTTTCAGAGTTATACCTTCACTAGAGCATTAGCCTTTCTTAAAGCTGACTGACAGTATATGTGTTATGTAATCGGCTCCTCCAGTTTTTGATCAATCTTTCTGAAACTTGACAAATACTTAGATATACATCAGTGATACACATGTGATATTTGTCCAGACCTCAGTTTAGAATGTTATTTCAATGTTTGGTAGGTTGATTCCTCTCCATAAGTTTCCACACTAGAGCTGTTGTCATCATTTGTTGCAGATGAGGTGTTCCAGATGAGGCACGACAAGGCCGGAGAACTGAAGGTGCGAGTTGATTGTTCTGAGAAACTCAATCCAGCGGAGCTCGCTGAACTACGGGCTGACATCAAGGTATCTAGTACATTCCCTCTTATCAACGTAAAACAATCCATGGTTAGTTCGTTGAAGCAAATGCTTTTACGTTTCATAGCAATGCATGGTCACAGTTGCAGTCTTTTTTTCTGCAATAATACTAGAAGCTATGATATAAGTGAAGCAGTGATAAACCCCAAATTGCCTCACCTCACCCAACTTCCAAACGCAAGGCATAACTCTTGCAAGTCTGCATTACTGGCTGATTTAAGCCTTGCAGTATTTCCCTTCCTTTGCTGTGCCTAGATAGGGAATCGCTGCACCTGAAATGCATAGTGGGCCTGGATTTCTATGCACAGATTTTTTAAGGAAATACTGCAAGGCCTAAATCAGCCAGTAATGGAGACTGGCAAGAGTTATGCCTTGCATTTGGAAGTTGCACCTCACCTAATTGAACATAAGTTTGGGAAGCACAGCACTGTGCATGACCAATAAGCCCCATAACTTAGGAAGGAAATCACAATGCTTTTGATTGTTGTCCTTGGTTGATTTGGTGTAAAACCTCATGAATAGAACTGTTCCTGTATATACATACTACTGGTTCATTGAGGAAAGGAAATTTGGAGGTCAATTGATACCAGGATGAGATCACTTTCAATGAAACTATATGAAATGAATATATATAAGGACCCTTCTTCGTTATGGTTCATTATAAGTCCCTCACATTAAAGGGGTTAGGGTTAGGTTCTAATCAAAATAAGAGATCTCATAAATTGGAAAAGAAATGCTACCTATTGCAAATCAATCCTCCTCAATCACTAAATAGATTTCTAAAAGGAATGGTTATAGTTCTGGACAGCAATGTGTATCCATTTCCCATCCTCAAATTATAAAAAGTGCTCACACTAAAATAGACTCTAGCAGTTTCTGTTTTATATGTGTCACGGTTTTCTACGATTATGGATAATCCCTTAAGTAAAGAAATACTGCATAATTTTAATGCCCCCGAATCGAAGATTCCGGGGGTATATTGTTTTTCACCTGTCCGTCTGTCTGTCTGTTTGTCCACCTGTCTGTTTGTCCACAAAAACTTTAACCTTGGCCATAACTTTAAATTGCTAAGAGCTAGGGCTTTCATACTTGGCATGTGGATACCTTGTGATGAGACCTTTCAGATGAGGTCATCATATTTGACCTTGTGACCTTGACCTTGCCGCAATTGACATTTTCAGAAAACTTTAACCTTGGCCATAACTTAAGATTGCTCAGAGCTAGAGCTTTCATAGGTGGCATGTGCATACCTCGTGATGAGACCTTTCAGATGAGGTCATCATATTTGACCTTGTGACCTTGACCTTGCCGCAATGAAAATTTTCAAAAAATTTTAACCTTGGCCATAACTTTTTATTGTTTAGAGTTAAGGCTTTCATACTTGGCATGTGCATACCTTGTGATGAGACCTTCAGATGAGGTCATCATATTTGACCTTGTGACCTTGACCTTGACCTTGCCGCAGTCGACATCTTCAGTAAACTTTAACCTTAGCCATAACTTTAGATTGCTCAAAGCTACGGATTTCATACTTGGCATGTGCATACCTAATAATGAGACCTTTCAGATGAGGTCATCATATTTGACCTTGTGACCTTGACCATGACCTTGCCGCAGTGGACAATATTTAGAAAACTTTAACCTTGGCCATAACTTTTGATTGTTTAGAGTTAAGGCTTTCATACTTGGCATGTGCACACCTTGTGATGAGACCTTCAGATGAGGTCATCATATTTGACCTTGTGACCTTGACCTTGACCTTGCCGCAGTCGACATCTTCAGTAAACTTTAACCTTAGCCATAACTTTAGATTGCTCAAAGCTACGGCTTTCATACTTGGCATGTGCATACCTAATAATGAGACCTTTCAGATGAGGTCATCATATTTGACCTTGTGACCTTGACCTTGACCTTGCCACAGTGGACAATATTAAGAAAACTTTAACCTTGGCCATAACTTTGGATTGCTCAGAGCTACGGCTTTCATACTTGGCATGTTCATACCTAATGATGAGACCTTCAGATGAGGTCATCATATTTGACCTTGTGACCTTGACCTTGCCGCAGTGGACAATATTCAGAAAACTTTTACCTTGGCCATACCTTTGGTATATCCGGGGGCATCCGTGTTTAACAAACACATCTTGTTTTTATATAAACGGCAAATTTGAACATATAAAAATACAAAAAAAATGTTACAATGTCTTTTAAAGCTAGCTGCACAAAACTTTTTGTTCTATTGCAGCTGTTTGTCAGCGACAGGAAGATGGATGAGGATCTGTGCAAGACAACCAGATTTACTTACGACTCGGATCATTTCCTTGAGGTAAGCAACAATCCTCTTGACAATACCTCTTCAATGTAGTTTCTCAATAACCATCAAGTGAAACAGTTTACAAGTCTCATAACAGGTTATTTCAATGCTGTTCACTAATAGTCTAAGGGAGGTAATTCTTAGTTGAGACAAACATGTTTATTGGTTAATTTTCCTCACTCGAGATGCATGAAATGTTTCAGTTTTGATGTCATCTGATTGATTTTATGAATTTGAATACAAACATTTGGGGTTATTTATCACTGGTTCATGACAAACCGATTGAATTATGATTTCAATTGTTTTTTCAGGAGATAAAACATTTTGGAACAGGTAAGATAATCATATTTCACAACACTTGTTGCCCCTTGAACTAACCAATACACACTATTCAGAGGTTTCTTCTTAACCACTTCTTGATCAGTCCTCTAGTTTACATAAGCTTTATTCTGTTTTTAGAGTAACACATTTAAACCCGCACTTCTTCATCCGGGATGAAAATTTTCTATAGCCCTTGTGAGAAGGAACAGAACTTATTTAGTTGACACATTGATGACAGACCAGAGATAAGGAGATATGCTATTTATTAGACTATGTCTCAGGGTTCGATTTAGTGCGCCTAAAACAGATTGCACCAGGTGCAACCTGATTGATTGCCTGAGTTGCACTTTTACAAAATTAGTTGCACCAAATATATATATTAATGTTGATGTCTATTCTTTCAATGTTAAATACATTATTTATCTGATGTGCTCTAAATATCTGTGGATCTAAGGCCACACTTTTTTTTACTTTGTTTACGGATACGCCGGCCCTAAATTTTGCTGAAGTGGGAAAAAAAAATATTCAATTTTGCCCTTTTGAAATAACCGCCGACCATATTTATAAAATACTGAATAAATATAAATACAATATACTGACACAATCTTTCCATTTATACCAATAGGACATATTTCAACTAATAAAATCTTGCAACTGACAACATACAGGTGACAGACAAACTCAGTGCTTTGACAGTACATTTACGGCCTTCCCAGATTTCTATTTTTAGAACTGTCTCTTTGAGTCAACAGAATAATTATTACAAATTATTTTTAAATAATAAGTTTCAAGAAAGTCATTATTTTGACTAACAATAAGTTACAAATTTGGAAATATTCTACATAACCTTTGCTTGAAAAATCTGTTATAAACAGACGTACACAAATGATGATAGCACATAGGCCTATTGATAGGGCCGATTTATTTTGTTTGAGGGATGATAGGTGATCAAACTTTTGCCTAATATAAAAGTTCCCATGAGCTTAGTTTATTTCAGGATTAGGGGCATTACTTGTGAAATAAAGTTATGTTTTGTGATTCATCATGAAATAATTTTAAAAATCAAGCAAACAGATTTTGACAGAGTACTAAGAAATGCAACCTGCCTCCCCTATTCCTTAATAGTCTAGTCCGTTTAGCGGGAGAATTCTATAAATAGAATGAAAGTGATGAAATCTGTTTGAAGGCCAATGTTTTGATTAAATTAGTAACACAAGACTATTTTTAGCTGTCCAAAAAATGGAGATCATACATAAACCATAACTAGGAATGTCATTACTTTTGACAGAATGTACTTGTGCAACCTATCAGCATTAACCTTTGAACATATTGAATATATTGAAAAACATCCCTCAAAATTAAAATGTGATTCTTGTTTAGCTGTCTTGTCAAACAAACGACTTTGAACGGGGAAATCCATTTCAATGAAGGGGTGTGATAATTAATGTCATATATTTTTTGTTTCCTTTATTTGTTATCCTAGTAATTGTTTAAGAAAGATACTACAACTGTCTTTATTTGATTAAACTTAATACAATTTGGAGCTCTAACTAAAAGCTGTAATGCCTCAGGCACCAATCTTTACGCCCCTACAGTATAGTGTACCAGCCAGTCACATGACAAGTCACATGATCTAACATGGAATTAGGTCAACAGCTTGATTTTACGTATGTCATTTGTTTTTATAAAAAAAAAAAATTCTAGATTATTTAAACTCCCAAAAAGGATATTTTCCATCATATATTAAGTGAATTGTTACTTGCACTGGGTGCAACCTGCCTGTAAATGTTACTTGCAATTGCTCAAATTAACTTGCACGGGTGCAAGCTGTTAATGGCTAAATCGAACCCTGTGTCTGTACGTTGACATTCACTATAAACAGTTATTGTCCTGTATAGGCACACAATATTGTGCCAGCATAGGTGTGACAGTACATGAACAACGGTTTTGAAAGATTCTTGCAAAATAAAAGTTTATTAATATATTAAAACTAATGTCCGATTGCGATTTTGTGTTTTTTGGTACTTTTTTTTACCACATAGCTGTTTCCATGGTGTGTTGATTCAATGTCATTACTGGTTGACAGACCCTGTGTGCTCCTGACCCAATGCTCTCAGTGGTCGTAGCTAATAGCCGTGTGAAGAGTGATACACTAAATATATGCGACAGTTCAAGACGCCTTATCAGGAACTACAGGAGATACAGAAGTTTTAGCCAAATATGTTTATGTTAAAGAAACTAGCCTCTGACAGCTTCTCAGTGGCTGTGAGTGCGGGTTTAAAACAATTACTTTGTTATTTAGGACCGACTATTAACTTTATTCTATTGCAACCACCTAAAGATGTCTTTTTCTGGCATTAATACATTCCTACCAATGCGGTCTTTCTCCTGTTGCAGTTGTGCCTGTGAAGTGCGCGTACAGTACGCGCCGTCCGTCCGTTTCCTCGGTAGCTAGCAGTGGGCACGGTCAGGAGGACTCCGTCTCCCCCTCAACTCTCAAGAAGAAAAACACAAAACAAACTTCTATGCATTCTGGTATGTACCGCCTTGTGTTCTGTAACACTCACTCACCTTTGCTGGGGACATGATCATGATAAATTCATAACACTAACTATCGTTATCAACTGAGGATGGGTATTGCAGAAATCTAATACTGTGCATTCTTGTTGGTACCATAGGTTGGTAGCATAATTTCTTACTTTTAATCAACCGATTTTAATATTTGTGGAAGTTTTACTCTTGTGAGCCTCTGGACAAATTGTCTCTTCTGTTACACTAATTGTCTCCTCTGTTGCACCCAGTTGTCTCCTCTGTTACACTAATTGTCTCCTCTGCTACACTAATTGTGTCCTCTGTTACACTAATTGTCTCTTCTGTTTCACCAATTGTCTCCTCTGTTACAGATGTGAAGCCTGTTGGAGACAACAGCAACCTGTCTGTGTCTGAGATGGCCGAACTCAACCAGCGACTCAAGAACTCCTTGCAGCTTCAGGTATATATAATATGCTTGTGTGATTCCGTTGAGTCTAAATAAATCAGAAAAATAATTTTTCATCTACTTTGTATCCTTTTGTCTCCTCTGATATCTCTCCATATGGGCAGAGAATGTGCACGTCAGGTCTTCAAAATATCTCAATTTGAAAATAACATCTGTCACCCAACTTACATTGTTTGTGGCTTCTTTGCTGTATAAGTTTCGTGTCATTACACTGAACACATGAAACCATTAAACTATACCTTGTCACACCTTTGTCTTAAAGCATATCATTATTATGTACCAATAATGTCCACGTCCAATGATTCACTAGCCAAATGTACGTCTTCACAGTGCACAATGAAAGCCTTTACACCACACTTCACCACACCATTGCTCCACCAATATGTTGTACATCAATGAATACTGGGTCCAATAATTCCCAGCTATTTCCTGATACTGAAAGGAATGTATAAATGAATGTATGAATTTTGAATGCAGAAAGCCCATACAAAGAAGGTAGGTAATCTTACATGACAGCCGCTCCTCCTCCTCCTCCTCCCCGTCCCCCAGGTGTATGGTGACATAGCGACCATTGCTTGTATCCCTACTGTATCCTGTAGCCGCCTCGCTCTTACTCACAGCCAGCATTGTGTGTCAGACTTGTCCTTTAATGTCACTCTCTTTTCCTTTATTTCTAATCTTATTGTTTAGGAATCAGTTTTTATTTTCTTAGGATTGTTTGATAAAATTTGTCTTTATGTCCAGTTGTTTTCATTTACAAAATTTAAGGACAAATTAAACTTCTTTAAAATTTGTCAAATTTTGTCTTATTGTGGTTCATGCCATTGATATTTAATTTCAATGTTTTGTTGGGTGTAAAGCAGGGATGCAGATTCAAATTTTTGCCAGTCGGACATTTCATCTTTGACCTAAAAAGACGAACCCGGAAGTAACATTTTTTTTAAGGAATAAAGTATCAGAAAGTATTACTATTTGTTGGTTCTTCATTCATTGCATACTATTAAACATAACACGAAAGCAATTAACGATAACTATTAGTTTATCATTAACATGCATAAAATGGTTCATAATTTAAAATCAATGTTTACCAACTACGATTTACCGACAGTGCTAGTAAAAGTAGTTTGAGCGAGTTTACACATGGGAGTTTACAAGCGAATTTGCGTCAAGATAGACGAGAAAATTCAAATAATTTAATTGCACATAGTTCATCAAAAGTTCAAATCATGGACCAAATGATATGTACCTTCTAAATAATCATTTTAAATTCAAAGGAACTCGTTTTCAATAGCGATATAATATACGTAAACTCACAACTCGGCAGAGCACGTGGTCCAACTATTTTCCATACGACTATTTCCTATTCAAGATGTAGTTACGAATTTGAACTTATTCTACCGGTAATAAGATTACTTTTATATTTTATTTGAAGACATATTTCGCATTTGTAAATGAATAATTATAAAATAAAAAGAACTAATATAAACGCAAGAGAAATTGGAGTTTTTAAATTAGCATACCTCTTTATAACGTGTGTCATCATGTAAATGCGATCGCGTGTCCGTAGCGTCATACAAATGGTGTTTGCCTACATAACGTCTCGTGAAATAATATTGCTAATTATTCGTTTTTGATAGGTTTATTTATTTTGAATTTTGTATACCGGTAATAGCTTTACCATGCATCGATATTGATCTACCATATTTTATTACAATATGTTACCTATGTGAAAGTAGTAAAATCTTAATCTGTAACAAATTCATGAATCACCGGTACGGTGAAGCCACACTTTCATGCAATGTTTATGATTGACAAAATTTGTTTACAATGCGATGTTAATGAAATCTTTTTCGTAATTAATGTTGTGGAAATGGGTCACATCTTTCAGTCACTAAATGACACTGAAAATATCAATTAAATATCAAACGGTAAGTGTTTTTTCTGCAGACAATTATAATTTACTGAAGATAATGATGATTGACGTCGTGCCTCGTGCTGTGAAGAATAAATGTGACTTCTTGACTGGATCAACGTATTTCAATTTCATTAACAATTATGACAGACACAAGCAGGGCGGTTTGCCTTTATTTAATGCTTGTAAGTTTAGTTTTCCTTTTATTTTCTGCAATCGGTCAACTGATGTCCGATAGGTCAATTTTCCATTCGGTCAAACTGGATTTACAATCTGACATGTCCGGCAAATAGACCGATTTCTGCATCCCTGGTGTAAGGGATATGAATCTTTATTTTCTAGGAATGTTTAAGATTCTATGCTCAATTTGTTTTGTCATGTCCATTTCATATACTCTGTTTGTTTCAATGCTTAAACAAATGTTCCTCTTTGCATTGATATTATATTTATATATTATATTATTTTTTAAAGTTTCAAAGGATTCACAGTTCAAACAATAAATGGTGAATTAAAGAAGAAATGACATTTGAATTGTGTGTTTGGAAATATTTAATAGACCCCCTCTACTCAAATCAATATGAGAGGATTTAATGCTTTGAATTAACATTTTAGCTCATCAGTCCTATAAGGCAAGGAGATCTGATAGCATTGAACGTCATCTGCCGTCTGTAAACATGTTCGACTTCTCCTCTGAAAGTGCTGCACTTCTAAATCTGAAATTTTGTGGGGATGTCCCTTACAGACATCTAAGTTTTTACATTTGATTGTGGCAGGCTTTACCCTTAAAACTCATAAACAACTTCTTCTCTGAAACCACTTTGCATAGAAAACTAAAACTTCAATTAACATCATTGTTATATGGAGACTAAAGTTTGTTAATTTGGTCTTGGCAATATTGGCGTGGCAGGGTGTCCATACTAAAACCTTCTTTAAACTTCTATCTGTGAACCAGTAATACTAGAAAACTTAAATTTTAGAATATCATCTTTGTTGGATGGAGACAGATTTGTAAATTTCATTATCCTTCTACCTAAAATAAGGGCATGGCAATGTTGAAATTTACAGTGTAGTAGCGTGGCACGATTGTAAATAATGGTGGTGCATTTCTTCAATAACTGATAAAATGGTCTATGCAATCGTGTTGGTCATTTGAGAGTCTGAGGGGCTTAGGGTGAAGAGGCAGCTGTCCCTAAACCCTTGTTAGCAGTGTGAAGGGGATTTTTGTATAGGGTATTTATAGGAATATATTAAGGATCTTTAAGGAATTTTGCCAAATTTTTAACAGTACGTTACTTGAGCTAATCGTCAATCTTAGATAATAATTCAAGCTAATTTGATGAGCTACAGAGCAAATGACTCTAAATTTGTTGTGTTGAACAGCATCATATATTGTATAGTTGAATTGTCATATAACAACTTCTTTATTGTGTTGTCTTATTTAAGAGTATATGCTTACTCCTTCATCAGGTGGAATGTGAAGGAAAGATAGAGAAAGCACATACTCCAAATATTGTTGTACCTACATAAATTAAGAAGTTGTTATCCAGAAATTCTTGGTTAATTATGTATTCCACTTCTACTTCAAAACCAAGCATTTTGGAATGTTATAACTTATTATCTGAATATTATATATTCTATTGGTAAAACTATTTGGTCTGAATTGCACAAAAAATATTATTTTGAAAACTCATTATCGGATTTCATTGTACCTGAACTTGTGCATATCATGACTCAAGTTTTTCTCTTTTAGGTCAAAACATGCTAAACTTGGAGTGATTTTAAATTGATGTTTAATGAGAAGCAAGGGAATGACGTCTGTTTTATGGAGAAAAAAAACCAAAACTTCTAGTTGTGATACTTGACATACTTTTCACTTTTCAAGTTGGTTTGAATTAGATTCTATATTAGATGCAATTGTCTCTCTGTTTCTCATAATCGATCTTTCCTTCAAATTGGTTGTTTTGCTTCTGTTTGATGCAAAACCAGCAGAATGATGAGTCCATGGTACTACTGTCAAGCATTGTAACACACTTGTGGAACTTTTGTCTGCTAGTTTCATCAAGTTTCTATCTGTTATCTTACCTCAAGCAGGAACGGGGGCGGTAGCGCAGTGGTTAGCGCGTTCGTCTTCGGATCAAGAGGTCCGGGGTTCGAATCCCGCCAGGGGTAGGCCAACTTTGTTTGCAGTAGAGAACTGTTCTACACGCAGTAAGGTTTGGGTGCAATGCTACACTGAATTTCAGTGCAGTAACACCCATGGTTTGCTAGTTCCAGCCTATGCTCGCAGGTTTTCACCGCAATGCTTAGCCATATGGCAATGCAGACTTTCTCCCTGCCATAATACTAGCAGCCGCGATATAAGTGAAATACTCTTTAAAGCGGCGTTAAACCTCAACTCACCTCACCTCACCTCACCTCACCTCACCTCAAGCAGGAACACTTGGCATAAATGTAAAGGAACAATTAGCGCCTTCATATTAATGAATGTTAGGGTATAAGCACATACATGACTAACTATGATTGTTACCATCAATTGCAGGGTTTGCCGGTGAAATCTCCGCCTCAACGGAACAGACCAGCTTCTGCCCCTGCTCAAAAACCTGAAGGCGACCAACGCGAGGGTCTGTATACACATGTGATTGGTGTATAATTTGTGAATAAACTGTTCAGTGATTGATGTTCCCTAGCCTTATCTATCTATATGCAAAATGTTTATATTACAATGTCTAAAAGTTCTTCTCAATCGCCATAGTCTGGTGATGTGACTATTTCATGCTTGTTTGTAGTTGTGGAAATTGTATCTACTCATTGAATGACAAACATTTTCTCTTATATATATATATATATATATATATATATATATATATATGTTTTTTTATATGCATATGTCCTTGGTTCTCTTGTCGTATTTATCAAACTTCCATTTCTTGCTATAGATGACTTCAGGAAAAACCGATCTGGTCGAAGGAAACGAGGGCCGAGAGAAACTACCCAGGGTGAACCTGCAAGCAATCCAACTGAGAACCACAACACAACATCGAACCCTGCTCAATCTGTACGTCAGAGCTCCAGCCCGGAAAAGAAAGCCAACAGTCGCTCCCCGAGACGAAACTACTCCGGTAATCAGTCCAGTCCACGCAGGTATGGCAGTGCTGGAGGCAGAGGTCAAAGGTCCGATAGTCAAGACGAAGAGTCCCGATATGGTAGAGATGGTCAGCGACCTCGTGGAAGAGGTGAAGGTCGTGGAAGAGGAGGACGGGGTCGAGAAGGGCGTGGAAGGGGTCAAGGTCGAGGAGGAAGAGGGGGAAGTAACTCTAATCCACCTGCTCAGACTAGTCAAGATGGCAGCACCTCTGTGAATCATGTTATGAATGGTTCAACTAAAAGTCCTGAGTAGACGGTTCACTTACACCTTCGGTGGTACTGTACCGCATTACTTATATTAGTATTTAGTCCCCAAAGACTATTAGTTAAGAAGACAAATTACTGAGAAAAGTATGCATGTAGCAAATATTTGAAAGGAAGTTCAAGATGCATGAAAGTGAAAAACACGTTTGCAAACGAATATGGAAAATGTCTTCACAAGTGTGTAATTTGTACAAAAACATCAGGGGCAGTTATCATAATGTTGTCTGTCTGCTGGTTCAAGGTTTGAACATAACACTTAGACAAGTTTACTGTATGTTCAATGTTATCCATCTGTTAAGATTGATTTATGTATATTTTTCTTACAAATTTGTTATTGTTTGTTTGTGAATCAGGGTAGAGACCATTCAATTCATGCTGCTGTCCGGCAGAATCTCATTGTTAGTCCCTCGTGTTGGTGGTCGGTATCACTCATCTAGCTATATACATATCTACATATCTACATCAAGTCAGTTGTCATATAACATGGCAGTACTCTGGATCAATCGTAACCATGCATCTCTTAACACTCAATCGGCAAAACCTGAAATGTAGCCAGACATTACTGTATTCTTGATTCTTGCTGGTTTTTCATTCGTGAGTATACGCATAGGAACAACAACATGCTCAAAATACAATTAAGTCTTTCTCTACAAAATGTGAGGTGTTTAAGGATATTTCTCAGAGTAGTCACTGTTGTTTTAAAGGATTTTCTCCTTATCTTTTGAAACAAGTGTGAATATACCACTACTGTGTAGAAGTCCAGTGCTAAAGTTATCTTAGCATTAAGATAGTGTAAGGCCTATCTTAGCACTGCTACAGCTTAAGAAATCAGATGAAGAAGAAGTCTTCCTTCAGGTCCTTCCTGGTGCAGCAAGATTTACCAACCCGAGATAAGCCTCATATATAAGAAACTGTACCAGTGATTCTGCCGCCAGAAATAGTTGGATGGAACTGATTAACAGGAAAAGGTCCACCATTGGTTACGATTGTTATTCTGTCCACTTACCTGCAGTGTGTAGAATTTATTGTCCAAAATGTATCGTCCAAATAGTGTCTTAACTGTCCTAGATTTAATCATTGAACCACTCAAATGTTAATAAAATGAATAGCAGTTATATAATTTTAACTAAAACTATATGATGGAAAAATATTCTGAAATACATTTTATCCCTGAAACTTACATTGTCAAAGAGAGAGCGGCTCCCGTCAGCAGATTCTGTGTTTATTTTGTTTAATATGTTATAGATATTATAGATATTATTGTTTGACTGTTTCACATATATTTACTCTATTTCAACAGGTTACAGTCTCACTGAGAATTAAAGGTTACCATTTCAAATGTCTTTGTCTATTCAGAATTCTGATAACATATAAAACTAAACAGATAAAGATACGACAGTGTGATGTTATTTATGAATTATGGATCTTTTATCCATATGTATTTATTTAGACATGAATTATTGACTGTGATTGAAGTAACTTTATTCCTATGTGCCAATTTGTATCTGATTGTTTGTAATGATATTTCTGTTATTGAATGCTATATCTTTAAATTCCGATACTGTTAACATGTTAAACTGTCGAATCATTTGTACAAACAAATTTCAAGGACATTTGACATTCATTACTTAAAAACAAATTGTTTGAAGATAAACTTCTGATAGACTTCCCATTTCTGTTTTCAGGACAAAAGTAAGAATTACGTGCATGTGATGAAAAATAAACCTTGATATTTATTTGCAATTTGCAATTTGCAAATTTCTAATGATCTGTTGTTGTGCAGACATTTCTAACACCGCCCCAACATTATCAATAGATTGTTATTGTAGTCAAAATGTCAAATATGAGTACAGCAACTCATTTAAAAAAAAGCTTTTCTGTTGACAACTCAATGTCTACTTCAACTAGAAGTAGTTTATTATTTAGAATTCCTAAAGCCTGCAATGTGTTTGCAATTATAGTGTAATGTGGAGCTAGTTTTAATGCCAGCTTTGTTGACAATCAAGATGTTCTGTTTCTCAGAGACGCATAGTCTATAACTTGAACATATTCAACTTTAAGTCATGAAAATGTATTGTTTACTAGATATTTATGCAGCACAATTTCAGTACTAAGGTAAACTTTCTTTGAAATTTCTCGTAAACATGTACTTGTAACTAGGCTATTAGACTTGGAGTAAGCTTGGTAATTTTGTCAAGTTGTTCCTGGCGGTATGGTATCATTTAAAAAAAATAATTGTGGATTACTTCTATAAATTGAAAAAGTGTGTCCTGCAATATACCCCCCTGCATTATATGTGTGGTTACTTAATATTTTTACAACGTGAAATAATTTTTCAAATTTTTATTTCTTTTTTGATATGAACATCTGCTCAACCTCATATTGAATCGAATTGATCTATATTTTGCTTATGCATTTTTACCTTGAATATTAATTAAATTTTTACTCAATCGATTGACTGTAATTCACATACTGCATCTGAATCATGATTGAATGATATATTTCCGAATGAGATTTCATTGATAGCTTTACATTTAGCTTTACCTGTGTATTAATTCATGAAATTATATATCATCGTTACCATACTTTAAAACTGATAGGTTCATCTCATGAATCGGCAAACTGCTTAAATCTCCGAAACTTGAAACCCATTCTTACGACATGACTTGTAGTTTCAGCTTGAGGTATTTATCATGTTTCCTTTACCTGAACTGGCAACACTTTGATACTGAGAGAAATACACGTACACATACTATTATTATCTCATTGAGAACGGTAGGAAGTTAACATTTTCACATGTGGTGCAGCCCAGAGTCATTATATGAAATTGTCCTACCTCACAGGTGTATCTTTTGTATTATGTCATGATCTCCAACCTCCCCTTGCAAGTCATAACTAGCCACAATTTCCATCACTAACTAATTTAAGCCTACCACATTTCCTTAACTCCCTGTGGTAATGTACTGACATGCTGCACCTCAAATTCTGTAATGCTAGCACAGGAAAGTAAGGGAAATGCAGCAAAATTTAAATTAGCCAGAGATGTAAACTGGCTTTAGTTATATAGGGTAAGTTGGAGTTACCATGAATTCAGAGCATTGTGTATGGACGTGTCAGTCGGTCAATAGTGTCTGGTAACATTTCCCTAGTGACTATAACACAGTTATTTTCATTGGTATATTGTGTTATTTAACCAGCATTCAAATGTGACGTTCTTGGGTTGTACCTAAGTTTAATGCTGAAAGTGGCTTCTACAAATCATAAAGTAAGAATGGGCTGTTAGACTGGTTTTTCTATGTGAAACTTGTCTATACACAAGGTTTACATTTTGTGCCATGGCGGATGGTGCTGTTTGTCTGAGCAAGGTTATTGAACTGCTGTTGATGTTGATGAATTTGCTTTGTGTTTACATGGTTTGTAGTCTGCAATAATACTGTTGTTGAAAAAGAAAGTAACAGAAAAACATTTATGTGATTGTAAATTTTATATGATGAATGAAAAACTGTACATATGTGTAACATGACCATTTTTCTGTTAATTAATAATCTTGTATGTTACTTACCACAGTTACGTTAACTACATGGCTGTTATTGTCCATTCAACTGTCGTGTCGCAAAATAGCGTGAATATTTACTGTTATCTCAGCTTACGACCAAAATTTTGTCCTCAACTTTGATTACAACATATCAGTGTATTCATTTATCTTTATTCAATTTAATAATTACTTTCTGAAACTATTAAAGAAATTAATTACCTTGTACATTTCATTTGTTTGTTTCCTTGTATAAATTGTTTGAATTCAAAAGTGTCATCTTTTCTGAACTGTCTCAAAATTGTTTCATTGATTTGTTTTAGTGTTCACTATGATGTGTTTTGTCTCTATGCTAGAATCCGACTCCAGTGTATGTTTGAATGATAGCAATCATCAGTTGATACTGGAGTTCTGTCGAAGGGATAAAGGCTGGTCTCAAATAGACAGCAAAGGCCTGGCTGAAGCGATAGATGTCCCAGACATTGATTATGGTGTTACTGTTTGCCAGGGGATGGGAATTCTCCTCACCCGATGTCAGTTTTGTTTGTATATGCACCATTGAAATCAGTTTCTATGAACACTCCTTTATCGTTTAATCATGTCACTAATTTGTTTTTGTTTCTGGGTAGCGTTCAACATATCCTTGGGACCATACATATCTAAGAAGGTGTTTTATTTTGTTAGTTGACGATTGTGTTGAATATACACTTGTTCATATTTGTACCGAATATTTCCATTCTGTGCGTGCTATGTTAAGTATATCAATATTTTTATAATTCATTTTGGATGATTTCATGTTAAATATTCAGGTGACAATTCGTCTGTGTGAAATATGAATATATTTTCTATTTATTACTGTCTTATTGCTCATTCAAAAATGTCAAATCAACGCATATTTTTACTCAAGAATTTTTATGTTAAGAAGTAATAAGCATTGAATTTATCTATGGGTTTTGCTTCAAAGTTTTCATGGCAGGTTAGGTGGTATATGTTAACATGCCCAGTGCTATTATGAGAAATATGAATATAAAGACTTGCTTAAGTTGTACAATGTTACAAAACTTTATAAAGATTTTTAGAAACAGTAAACCTCAAAACGGTTCTGGTTTGAATGAATTTACTCTATCACGTGATCACAAATTGGGTTGACTTTGCCTGATTCATGAATGACTAAAGGTTAATAGCAATGCAGAAATGGTAGCACATATTTTGACAGTGGCCACATGGTTAGCTGTGATGCTACTTTCACTTTGCACGGGAGAGTGTAGGATCATGCCTCCAGGGATTCAATTACAGTCAATCTTGCGTTTGGCAGACTCACTAGTTACTAAGTGTTAGCAATCTCTAGTGATTTAAAGCAGGCAAACTCTGCCTCGTATTGTAAGTAATCTGCAGTAAGTGTTTTTCTGTAGAAGTAAAGATGCCTTATTTTCGCCTATATGCGACTCAATCACTTTGCATCTGTTCTATGCAGTATCACTTGTCAGCCATGATTGCAAACTTTTCTATATCACAAACACTTTTGGCTGGGTTTACTTTGATGTACATAAATATTGTTTTCTTATTTCATGTGATACGTATCTACCCGATGCACTTACCTTCTTGTGAACAATACAATACATGCAGTTTGTGGCCATTGCTACTTGAAATGTAAGAGTTGAAGTTAGAACGCTCTGTGTATGGTTGGTTAATCATGCTTCATGATTGGTTGAATTGGCTGCTATTTCTGATTGGTTGAAATGAAGCAGCTGTGTATTCTGACTTTTTGAATAAGCAGCTGTTCTTTTCTGGTTTGTCAGTTTCTTGATTGGTCAAAATAGGCATCTGCTGCCTGTGGATCCTCCTACATTAGCAGATGCTTATTTTGATTGCTCAAAAAACTGATATGTTGGGGAAATTTGGACAAGATGCTGTACTAAATTCTGATTGGTCAGATGAAGCTGCTGTGTTCTGATTGGTGGATAGTATTGAATGTGTGCACTGACTGTTGTCTGTTACAGTGTGACATTACAGAGTTCTATTTTGTGTATGGGAAGGAGATGTTGGTGATGATCCCCTCATGTTGACGGGCAAACTGTCGTCAGTCTAAACACTGACTTGTACTCTCGATAATAAATTCAATTGGTGATGAGAAGAAGGTTTCATGTTTTCTTTGGGCGAAGATTTATAAAAGATTGAAAATCTTTGCAAGTCTATGTGTTGTCATTGTTTAAGATCATTAAATCTTGACGGGAGTGGAGAAAGAGCTTTACAGTGACCGAGTATATTGAGTAGTGAGTACCCAGGAAAATTGCCAAAAATCTGTCCCATTGAAAGATACAAATAATTATTCACCGATTCGCAGAATATGTATAGTAAAGATAATAAATGTTAATAAATAGTCTTAACGTGTAGATCATTTTACCTTGCACAAGAATGAGAAACTTAATAACTGAAACAGAATATTTACATATTTCATACACATAACATTTAATAAAACATATTTCATGTGCTGTAGGTTGTAGTTATAAAAATAACATTTACATTCACAATCAGCAAGGGAGGATAAAGATAGTGGAGAAAATCCTTTGCATGTGAGTTGCCATAATGACTGGTTGCAGCTTCATAAATCCTTGTTTATTTGTTCTACACCTATAATTAGGTACAATGCAATAAAGGAAAATCCATGAAATCACATTCAGTGATGTACGCTGAACGAAATAACACCAGAATTTGTGATACAGAAATTATTTTTCCTATGTTGTACAATGTATCTAGCAAATGATATCATCTATATATGTTGAGATATAGGAACCATACTGTACTCAAAGTCACTTTGGGGGTGGTTAGCGCGTTCGGATCAAGAGGTCCGCGGCACGGCAACTTTGTCTATGTCTGTTCTACACGCAGTAAGGTTTGGGTGCAATGCTACACTGAATTTCAGTGCAGTACCACCCATGGTTCGCTAGTTTCAGCCGATGCTCGCAGGTTTTCACCGCAATGCATAGCCATATGGCGTTGCGGGCTTTCTCCCTGCCATAATACTAGCAGCCTCACCTCACCTCAAAGTCACTCTCTGGTCGATTTTCAGAGGTAGAAATCCATTTCTGCTGGCATTGTTTATAAAAAGTTATCTATGACAAATAGGGATCCGTCTTCATCACCGAAAAACAATTGAGTGTGTTATGCTTCAAGGATAAATTTTTACAGACCAAAGCTACTGCTGGCTTCCACCAGGTTAAAGTGACAAGAGAAACCAATACAAATCATGGGTTTATTTCATCAAAATAAATATTAAATAATGTTTATGTACATTGGTCAAATCACAGAAATGCTTTTACAGAAATTATACTGTTGGCTTCAAATGTATAATTAATTAATTAAGATGTCAGTTGATATACAGATTTAAAGAGGTAGGATACAGGATACAAACTATCCAACTTTCTGTGCAAATTCTCAATCACCAGAGCGTACTTGCTTTTGACTTGTTGAATTGAGTATCGAGTTTGCAAATCAAACGCTTGTTCTCCGCCAACCAGACTATGAGAGTCGAGCAAGAACATACTCTCCAATTTTGCGTCAACTTGAGTTAAGACGTCAAATGTATTATGGGTAGTGCAGATTCCTCTCCAATTGAGTCGCACATACAGATTATGATTGAATTAACAAATATTATTACATATATAGATACAGAAATTTACATAACAATTGCTTGTGTTGATAGCAGAGGCGAATGTTGATACTGTGAGTCGACACTCAAGCCGTGTTTGATAAGAAATGTCAAAGCACATGACATTGTGTCAACTCAACCGTATAGGTCGTGTTGTTAAATCAAACACATGCATTGAATTCAATATACAGGGGAGTTGACCCTTTACAGTCAAATTCATTTCTTTTGACCCTTTTCACTCATTTTTATCATAAAACAACCAATAATTTGCACTAACCCTAATTATGCTAAATCGCAAAAACAAATTAATCCTCTGATTTTCAAATCTGCCTGTGAAACACTGTCTATGAACATAGACACAAATGCAACAAGGTCATGCAATTTTAAAAATAATTACTCGGGATGCAGCTACAAAGCTATCCTACCTCTTCAAACTTGGTAGCAATGTATCAATAAAATGTCTAAGTGACAGATTCATTTCATAAAGTATTCAACATACAACTATCTTTGAACAATGTACATTGATCATGAAAATGTCATCAAAGGTAATATTTAAATGCGTAACTTAATCAAGCAAGGAAACCTTTTTCATCACTAAAACATTTAGTTTACTAATTAAAAATACTGTTTCTGATACTTTCAAAAATACAAAACATTCACAATTAAACTTTATTAACAAATATTGATGCCATTTACCTTGAGTGAGAAACTGCATCCCCAAAAGTGTATTGAAAGAACTTGATATAACCCTGTTGTAATGCCTATCCAGATAAAGACGGTTATGTGAAAAACGTTTCAACACTGAATCAGAGCCACATTGAGACCTCTTTCTATCCTATGTATACTGGACAAAATAAGTTCGGAATATAACTTGTTTTATCATTAATATTTCATTAATGTGCCAAGAAATAAATGCATCAGTATTTAAATTTCTAAATTTAAAATTATCCCTCATTTGTTTTGTTCAGTATATTTAAAGGCGGATCCAGAAATTCTCAAAGGAGGGATGCATTTATTGAAAATAGGTTGTCCACATGCAAAACTTTTCAAAGGAGGGTCTCGGGGAGGGGGGTTTGAAACCCCTGAACTCCCCACCGGGATCTGCCACTTCCATGGGTAGAGAGGATAGTTTCAGTCACTTGCAAGTCTCCTGTCATAGAGTGGCAAGGTAGTTGGGTTGATTTTGACAGTTGGCGTAATACCGGTGTATAATATTTCAGTAAGAGTTGGAAGAATATTGCATGAGGATCGTACCTGTGTCCCATATCCAATGGGTGAGCATTGCAATTTGCAGTAGAAGTTAATTGTATATAAATTAGGGATTTAAAATACAAAATAATTATGATTATAAACTTTGTGATGTCCCACGTCAATCTCATTAAAATCAGATCCTAATTTAGCTCCACTACGTTATACATGTACTTGCAACACAGTGCAACTAATTATGGTCTCATTTTAATGAGACTGGTCATACATGGAATAAGATGGAGAATTAAATTAAATTCACTGCTTCTGATGCATCCTCCATTACTGAATATGTTTGGTTGACATTGCATCCTTTCCAATTTACTGTGAATATTCAATTACCTGTACCAGTATCAAGTTGACGTGTAAGTGGTCTAAGTATTTCTCAACCACTTCTAGTATGTAAGAGGAGGATACAGAGACATACAACAGAAATCTTCTGTAGTTCCTTATAATGTTGGCAGCAGTTTCAGGCTGGTGGTATAAGATCTCACACCCTTATTTGAAAGTATTGTACTTCTGAATTATTTATTGTAAATCTATGTAACTCTGTATCTATTTTGTATACAGGCCTGTGGCCTATAGACAAATAAAATCACTTGACTTGACTCTTTGAAGAAAGCTTTGAAATCAGGGGCAGATCACTTTACTAATCAATGATGATTCTCTGAACACAGGAAGTGAAATGTTCAGACTTCATCCTTCAGTGGAGGATCCAGAAGGAAGCTGGGGGTGAGGTACGCACCGCCCCATGAAGAGGTACAAGTATCCGTCATTGACCTCTCGTCAGAAGTTTTTTGGTTAAGTTGAAAAAGAAAGGGTGCACCTCCTCAAACGAAAAATCCCGGATCAACCCGGCTGTTCAACATTGATGATATTCTTTACTACCAATCTTCTCCAGTTCTCATCTGTTCGTCTCATTCCTAATGATTTTCATCTTCTAAGTAATGAAAGTAACAAGTTCAGACAATTAACCCCTAGATGATGTTCAGACGATTAACCCCTAGATGAAGTTCAGACGATTAAACCATAGATGAAGTTCAGACGATTAAACCATAGATGAAGTTAGACGATTAAACCATAGATGAAGTTCAGACGATTAAACCATAGATGAAGTTCAGACGATTAAACCATAGATGAAGTTCAGACGATTAAACCATAGATGAAGTTCAGACGATTAACTCCTTCATGTAGTTCAGGACTCCAGAACACTGAGTATATCCTCTTTGGTAAAGACTTTGACCTCTTCTGCTAACAACTCTTCGCGAACCCGCTCCAGCTCAGGGTTTTCAGGGGGAAGTACAGTCTGAGGTCGAATAAACTCTTTTGGTTTGTGAAGGTGGTCTGTCTCACCGGCGCTCAGATGGGCCGACCGGGATTCCTGGGGTGTGATAGGTGCACTTGCTGGTCGCACCTTTGGGACACGGTTAATTCTCTCGAGTGTCGGGTCACCAGCGCTGATGTTGACCTTTGTCCTTTCTCTGACCTTGATCAGGGTCTGGAGTGGACAAGAGTTCTCAGTTGTCAAACAGAAAGGGTGAAATGCTCTACCTTTAAAGTTTACAGTAACCTTTATATTTTGACTTTTACACAAACTATGGTAACCAGAATTACTTATCACAGTTGTGATTTACTCTGACATTTATGGAAGTAAAACTTACACAAAACAAGCAGGTTACCATATTATCATTATGAACTAATCATGGCTGTGATTTGACATTTGCACATTTCATAATGTTTATAAAGTGACCAGCGGGTTGTCATATTTATGGACATCACACAGTTTCAATATATCTTATTTAACCGTTGCAGGAATATTTGTATATATGTCCATCAACTGTACTTCAGTGAGAACCCTTCATACAAATATACTTCCATTGCTCACCCTCATAGCGTCTTTTGCCGACTGAACTCTCGCGTAGTCTTGTTTCTCCGAGTTGGCCTTCTCGTCAAACAGCTCCCCGCACTTCTTGTTGTACTGACGTCTACAGGGGAGAGGAACCGTGAGGTATTTCATTGAAATTTACATTGAAAAGTTTTGAATTGCTCTGCTTCAAATAACAAATGATTCAGAGTAGGGGCATGTTGTAATTGTCGGTAGGTTGGGATAGAGTGATTTGATAGGCAGGGGAGGCATGGGCAGTTTTGGACAATGTTGGATAAGCAAATAGAGATTGAAAGGGGAGATACGAAATTAAGGTAGAGTAGATATAAGGTAGGTAGGGATAGAGCAGGTTGGGTTGGCATTGGTGAGGAAAGTGTGGGTATGTTTTGGAGTTTTAACAAAATTATAATCATTTTGTATATTTCTGAATGATACCTACCTCTAAACTTATATGCATCTTCTTGTTTGTTTACAAACACACCAACAACAATAGCAAGTCTAGAAATAGACAACTTAAACCTGTGAGTCTGCCTACCGCTCACGCAAAGCCCGTGCACCCGCATACACAGTCATGTGACCTGTCAAATACCTTCACTACTTTTTGTTGTAAGTAAGCGAAGACTGATGAACGGCTCCGTGGGGAGGACCGGGCGGGCTCCAAACTATAAGTTTAGAGGTAGGTATCATTCAGAAATATACAAAATGATTATAATTTTGTTAAATTTCCTTCATTCACTACCTCTAAACTTATATGCAGAATCCCACAGATCGGAGGAGGGTAGCGAATCAGTATACGAACCAGGCGACTCACAGGAGAAAATTGCCTTAACCAAAACCAGAAGTCATGAGAACGAAGCTCCTTCACAACCCAGAATGGTAGGCTGGTCAAAGCAATCGTGGATTTGCAACCATAAACTGCTTTGACCAACATAGGATTCCGAAGATTCCAGAAGGAACTCCGTCCTTACAACCTCTTAAAGATAGTAAAAGGTTGTAATTACCTATGTTATTTGTTCGCTGCTTGGACGGCCCCTGCTGCCACAAACGGTCCCAGCTGATGTAGGTCTTCCAAGTCCGTCTGTACGTCTCGTAGGTAAAAAGTCGAAAAAGTCGTCGACGAAGCCCAATACCCGGCTGCTACGATATCCTCGACCGAGGCAGAGTGCCAGAGGGGAGCGGAGGTGGACCAGGCCCTAATCTCATGGGCAGATACCTTACCAAAAACCGGGGTAACCGTCGCCGATTTGTGATAAGCTATCTTGATGGTTTTCTTTAGCCATGACGAAATGGTGTTTTTCGAAATGTCCTTGTCCGAAGAAGGAACACACGGGAGAAACAACCTATGTCTTCCTCTTCTAAAGGGTTTGGTTCTGGACAAATATTCTCTCAAAGCCCTGACTGGACAGAGAAGAAGATCCCTTTCCATGCCGTCAGATAACGCAGCGGACAAGGCCGGAACAGAAAAAGATCTTCTTCCTAATGGTCCTGAGATAGACTTCTGGTTTTTAGCGACGAAACCCGGGAGGGTAGAAAGGGAAATCGTCTGCCAATTCTTAGAATGTGTCAAGGAAGACATATCCAAAGCATGAAGTTCTGACACCCTCCCTGCTGAGGCCAGAGCCAGCAGGAACACTGTCTTCCAAGACAAGAACTGTAGAGAAACTTCCTTCAAAGGCTCAAACGGATCTGCTAAAAGAGCCGAAAGCACCACCGACAAGTTCCACTTTAGTTGAAAACGAGGTGACTTCAGATCCTCCAAGTGAAACGACCTGGATAAGTTGCGGATTGTCTGATCTCCAGTCAAGTCGACCCCCTGTAGCGACAAGGCAGATATTAAGGCGGACTTGTACCCATCGATTGTTCCTGCTTTTAGTTTATTCACTTTCCTCAGAAAGAGCAGGAACTCTGCGACGAGGGGGACGGAGACCACAGCATTAGGTTTAAACTGCTGCTTCCACTCCAAGAACTTGGCGAACCTGCAGTCGTAGAGGTTGGAAGTAGAGGTTCTGAGCCCTCCTTTGACAGCTTGTACAACTTCCTCCGAGAATCCCCCTTCTCGGAGATTGTGGTTGATAGTCTCCAGGCGTGCAGATGTAGAGACTCTGGATTCCGGTGGAACCTGTCTGACCTTGGCTGTTTTAACAGTGTTGGAAACACCGGAAGCTCTACGGCTGGATGTGTTGCTTCCATCAACAGATCCGGATACCACGGACGATTGGGCCATGCTGGAGCAATCAGAATGATGATGCAGCTGTGACGCCTCGCCTTCTCCAAGACTGCTGGAACCAGCGCGGGTGGAGGAAACGCGTAGGCGATGAGGCCGTCCCAGCTGATCGACATCGCGTCCACTGCAAAGGCCTGTGGATCCGGTACTGGGCTGACGTAAATTGGAAGCTGATTGTTGAGCCTTGTTGCAAACAGGTCCACCATCGGGGACTCCCAAAGTCCTGACACCATGGAGAAAGTTTCGGGATGTAGAGTCCATTCCGTGGACTGGATCTGGTTTGGTCGGGACAACCTGTCTGCCAGAACATTCAGATGACCTGGAATGTGTCTTGCCCTGACCTCGCAACCGAACTGATCGATCCAGTGAAATAGCTGGAGACACAGATCCAACATGTCCTTTGATCTTGTCCCTCCCTGTCTGTTGATGTAAGACACCACCGTGGAGTTGTCTGAAGCAACCATCACCCTCTTCCCTGCAATCTGCTTCTGCCAATGCCGAAAAGCTTTCAGTATGGCCAACGTCTCTAGCAGATTGATGTGAAGAGAAGACTCTTGCAGAGACCAAGTCCCTTGAACTGTCTGGTCGAGAAGATGGGCACCCCAACCCACGTTGGAGGCGTCCGTCACTAGAAGGACATCCTGTACAAAGGGCACCAGCTGAACGCCTAAAAGAACATTCTGGTCCAGATGCCACCAAAGAAGGGATCGTAGAATCTCCGGAGGAGGACAGCAAGCGGTTGAGAGATCGAGATATCTCACGGAGTTGATCCAACGCTGAAACTGTCGAAGTCTCAGTCTCCCCCTGTTGGTTAAGTCCTGCATGCTCGTGAGCCTGCCCAACAGGGACATCCACTGGCGTAGGGGTTGAGGAGACTGAGACATAGAACGGATCAGATTGCGAGCTACCTCTACTCTGTCCTCCGGAGGAAACAGTCTGGCATTCTCCGTGTCGAAGATGGCCCCGATGTACTTGACCTTCTGCGACGGAACCAGGTCGGACTTGTCTGGATGGATGATGAAACCGAGATGCCCCAAGATAGAAATGGCAAGATCTCTGTTGGACTCCAGATTCTTCTGAGACTGATCTGGGAGGAGAAAATCGTCCAGATAGCCGTGCATCCGAATCGAACTGGAATGCAGAAAGTTCAGTACCGGAGCTGTGATCCTGGTGAAAAGCCAAGGAGCGATCGAGATTCCGAACGGAAGAACTCTGAACTGGAACAACCTGCCGTTGAGAGCAAACCGAAGATACTTCTGAGACACTGGATGGATCGGCACGTGGAGATAAGCATCCCTGAGATCCAACGACACCATCCAGTCTCCTGGTCGTAGAGCCAGTTTCAACGCTGCTATAGACTCCATCCTGAAGTGAGGAGGTCTCTGCAGGAAGTTCCGGTTCAGAAACTTCAGGTCGATAATCATCCTGAGTTCGTCCGTATCCTTCTTGGGCACCAGGAAGATGGGGGAATAAAACCCTTTCGTCACAGTCTTCGGGTCCAGTTCCAGCACTGCCATCTTCAAGAGAAGTTTCTGAATGGCATCCTCTGCTGCCACCAGAGAAGGCCCGGACAGATGAAAACGAGGACCCTGTGGAAGGCAGGTTGTCGGAGGAAGCGTGTCGAACTGAAGTCGATAGCCCTGAGAGACCACTGACAGTACCCAGGGGTCGTTTGAAACAATCGACCAGTTGGCGGCAAATTGTTTCAGACGACCCCCGACCTGTCCCGGAACTACAGACAAGGGGAAAGTTGGTGGACGGGCGAGGGTCGGTAACTGGAGAGGAGGGGGAATAGGTACGTCAAAAACGTTGAGGTTGCCCTCTGCCTCGGCCTCGGCCAGCGTCCTTGCGGGGCGTAAATGTCTTATCAGCCGTCCTGTCCTGTCGGTCGTAATTACGTCTAGGAGTGGTCGGAGCCTGCTGCTTGACGTAGTTCTTCTTGGGAGTTGATTGCTTCTTCCAAGGAGACTGAGACTGGGTTCTTTTTGGCGAGACTGATAAGGCGAGCTGATGTAAATCCTCGTTTCTCTTCCTCTCTAGTTGTTTGTCTTTAATCTCTAGAGACTCCGCCACTGAATCCCCAAAGAGAGAAGCTCCAAAAAGAGGCGCCGAGTAAAGCTTGTCTTTTATCTTGTTGTCGGTTGTCTGAGGCAACTGCTTGATAAAGGCGGTCCTTCTGAGGAGAGTAAGTTGCGCATTGATCCATAGAAGGTGTCGATCTAAATCCAAGACAGCACTCCCCATGGAGTCAAAGAGGTCGTTAGCCGTTGACAACGCTGAACAAGGGATAGGCGTAGACTCGTCCGGTTCCGCATCCACCGGTATAGCAGGGAGTTGCCTGGCAGCAGTAGCGGCAAACCAATGGATGTAGGTGGAGGTCTGCATGGCCTTGTGCACCGAAGACTCGATTTCCCTAATCCTGGCATCCCCGATCTTAATCTGTTCCGAAGGCGAACCCTTGCCCATCAGGTACCGGAAATTGCTGTCCAAAACGGTTTCCCCAGGCTTGGCAAATTGGGCGTCATGCACCTTGTAAGGAAAAGAACGGTAGAAGGAACTCCTAGAGGGTTGCTTGTCAAAGCCTAAGGTCCCCACTCGCTCCGATAGTTGGGCCGCCAGCTTGGCTGTGGAATCCGGCGGTGGTAGCGAGGTAGCCTTTGTCGTGATGACCTTGGAAGAGCCTCTGCTTATTTCACTCTGGATAGGAGCCGAAGGAGCCGGAGGGCGGGAAATGTCCGGGAAATGCCGGTATACCTCGTCTAACTTGTCATACCAAGACAGACCTGAGAGAGCTGATTCATCTGCAGCATCCGCCTTTTTCCCTTTCTTCCCCGAAGAATCCGCTGACGTCCCGTAGAAGGAGAGGTCCGGGGGCCCCGTGGATTTCCGTTTGTTCCCCGCAGGTCGTTCATTTTCCCTGGCTAGGCGACGGTTCCTCTCCCGGTTGGCCTGCTCCGAATGGGACGACTTGGAAGAGGTAGAGGTATTGTAGTCCACAATAGATCTATTCAGGCCCGCCGAATCCCTGGGATGGCCCGTAGATGAGGCCGGGTCCGTGGCGGCCGGGTCCGTGGAGGCCGGTGGCGGGTCCGCTGCACCCTCCGTCGGCAACATGATGGGCTTAATCTTGGATCCGTGGAGGCCCGTGACGGTTCCCTTGGAGTCCTTTTTGGCCTTGACCTTCCCCGTAGGTTCGGTCCCTGGATCCCCGACTTTGACATCTCCCGGCTGGACTGCCTTGCGGGCCGCATCCGCCGCACGGGATCCACTAATCCGGTGGGCTTTCTTATGAAGACGAGGGTCCCTCGATCCCGGAGTCTGCTTCATGGATTCCACCACCGAAGGGGCCAGTATGGAGATGATGTCTTCATTTTTCTCTTCACCCCCCCGCCGCCCAGTTATTTGAGAGATATTATCTCTCCCTGGTGACGGGGTGAGCCTTGGTCCGGTCTTCTCCACCTTGTCCGCTAACTCGGGGATGTTGAGCAGCTTAGACATAAGAGGCATCATCTCGGCAGCCATGGACTTGAATTTGGCCAGGTCCGAGGCCAGAGAGGACGGTTGAGGGACCGAAACAGTAGACGACTTCGACGAAGAACGGGCCAAGCTTCTTTCTCTCGAAGTCACATAGGCCTGGAACTCGTCAACGTTAAGGTTGGCACACTCATCACAGGGTACATCGTAGGTACAGGATACCCCATAGCAACGTGGACAGCAAGGGTGAGGGTCAGCCGCAGCCACGAATTTATTACAGCCCTCGCATCTCTTCGAAGCGCTCATGATTTCTGTGAAAAGTTAAGGAGAATTAACACACAGAAAAACCATAATGAACAAATATAAGAAACCGAAATTTCATATAAGTGTATAAAATACTATATATAAATATATAGAATGAGTATATGATTATGATAACATGAAATAGTTTATCATAAAACATAGAAAATGCAGAGAAAAGGAAACTTTACCATAAAAGGTAAAATTGAAACCTATCCCCTCATAGTAAAACATAACGATATTTATTAATAAACATGAATAAATACCATCAAAAACTATACCGTATGAGAAATTAAATATCAAGAAATAATTTCTGATAATACATAAGGTAGATAAAGTTAGCTAAACAAAACGTGAAGCAAAAACTATACAGATACGCATAGTAAAATATAGCAAGGAAGCGGCCTTAAAATCACCACGCAAAGTCAATGCAATGCGAAGTGAAGTGACACAACACTATACAGCAAAAATCGATAAGTGAACGGGGATACCAATCCCGCACTAACGAAATTTAATTCTATCAAGAGATAAAATATAAAATACGTTTGTAATATAGTTAAATATACCACAAAACATAAATATATAAATAATATGAATATTAGGAGTGAATTGAATAAATGAAGCTTCAAGCCCGATGCTAGAAAAACATGAGGAAGCCGCCATTTTACAAGCCACGTGGAAACATTTGAACCACTAAAATGGCGAATAATAGCATCCAAATTCATATTCAAGTGAAAAAACAAATGGAAACAACAATCTCACGGTATCAGGATACGTATGGGATAAAGGTTTCGTCGAAAGGTAAGGAAATTCTAACTCAGTTGGTGTGAGACGTGTAGACACGTTGAACAACAAAAAGTAGTGAAGGTATTTGACAGGTCACATGACTGTGTATGCGGGTGCACGGGCTTTGCGTGAGCGGTAGGCAGACTCACAGGTTTAAGTTGTCTATTTCTAGACTTGCTATTGTTGTTGGTGTGTTTGTAAACAAACAAGAAGATGCATATAAGTTTAGAGGTAGTGAATGAAGGAAATATATGGAGTTATGGGATGGAGTATGGGATGGGGTAGACACGGGTAGTGGTGGTAAAAATACACGTAAACAAGTATTGGTACACATGGAAGGGAAGCAACCGATGATAGTGAAATAATAGGTATTATGGGTAGCAATGTTACAGGTCATATAGTTATTTACAGTGCAACTGTAGGGTGAGGTAGGGCAGGTGACTTTGGGTAGAATGAGGTAGCGTAGGGTGAGATAGGGTGAAGTGAGGTAGTGTAGGGTGAGATAGGGTGAGATAGGGTGAAGTGAGGTAGTGTAGGGTGAGATAGGGTGAAGTGAGGTAGGGTGAAGTGAGGTAGGGTAGGGTGAGATAGGGTGAAGTGAGGTAGGGTGAGGGGGTGTAGGGTGAGATAGGGTGAGGTGATGTGAGGTAAACAAGCAAAAGTAGACATGGAAAATTTAGCCTGGACACTGATACGGTAAACACAGGGGTAGAGCAGAACCTGACCTGAGTTCTGTGTTCTGAGTCATGAGGTCCTGCAGCTGTTGCCGGTACTTGTCGTCCACCGCCTGCACCTTCTCCTGGAACTGCTCCTCAAACTCCAGCAGACGCACTTTCTGGAGGAGAATATCAACTTATTTTATATTAGCCCCAGGTAACCAAATCTTTTATAAATGGTGTTTTAAGGTTGTCTACACTTCCTTTAACACTTGAACTTGAACAGTTGATTTATTTAAAACCAAACCATTCCCAGTGGAATGGATAACAACTGGTGGCCACTTGGTAACTATAAGCTCTTCCCACCTTCCCCTCTTCTATTCTATGATCCACAACTAAAAGAGCACCTTAAAGGTAGGGTTCTGTCGCCATATTAGATATTTTGCATTACGTGAAATGAAACACACTATATTGTACCCAATTTTGCAACTTTTTGATAACTAAAGACATACACTGATAGAGCATTCACATAGTAACACATAACATGTAATAAAACTAATGAACAAGTTGCTGTTATGCTGTAGCGAAGTTTTCCCTGACTCGCAGCGCCGATGAATGGCTTCAGTTCTGATTGTTTTATTTTTCAACAAATGTGCGCTTGTGTTTATCAAGTTGTTAAATATAAAGTCATCAAAATGTTACCTTCATTAGTATCTTTCAATTTGACTGTTTTAATCATGTATTAATAACATATATCTGTAAACAGGAATATCCTCCTAAATTTCGTTTCCACAAAAAATACCCTGATAGAACCCTCCTTTTAAGGGGGCTGTTGCATGTTTTGCAAATTTTATTTTTTTAAATTTCCCATTTATAATAATAGTTTGTGTCATTTATATTTACTTTAGAGGGTAAAACATCTTATTACACAAACAAAATCAGTAGTGGTAATAACGGTATTGCGCATAAAAAAAAATTGCATGGCGGCCATTTCAATGTGAACACAGTTTATTATTTCGAATTACAGAAACGATTCTCATGGCTTTACTAAACCATGTACATTCATTTAAATTGATTTTCCAAAGAGAGAAGGGTGTTATAGTATTGGTCACGTTATTTTTCAAATCCATTTAATCGACTTATTTGAGCGAAAAAACATGCTACTGCCCCTTTAATGTATTTGCAGGTGAACACAGGTGCACAAACACAAATCCATCGTTTCTGAATAAAGATTATATTCAACCGACAAAACAATAGATATTCTGTAGCACAGCTTTGGTGTGATGTTAAAAAAGGCATTACATGTCATCATTAAGAATAGAAACACTAGCAACACCAAATAGAGGAGTATTTCTCACTGTATCAGTCAGGAGACGTGTTGTGTTGGTCAGTTGTTGACACGTCTCGTTGTACCGTTCTGTCAGCTGTTCCAGGTCGGACTTTGTCTCCTGCACATAAAGGTAGATGTAAGAGAACCCCCAGCATCAAGTGAAATGTCTGTCTACGGCATGTCACAATGATTCAACCCCAGATCTTAAATGCTTCTGAAGAGATGCAATGATAAAAACATTAACATTAACAAATTGCAGTTAACCCTTTCAAAGAACACATAGCAGTAATTCTACGCAATGAGTTACATTTGATAACATCAAAAGAAATAGAATTTTTGGATGTGAACTTATCTTATTCTATGAAAGTTAGCAATGCAACATAGATTCTCATGTTCCATGCTGAAATATCCTCCTTGAATAAAACATAGAAGCTACTCACTCAACTCACCTTCAGGTATCACCATCAAAGAAGAAGATATTAGGGTTGTTAGCCTTGTGGAACCACTATAACTGACCTCTAGTTCTGCTGTAGCCTTGTGGAGCCACTATAACTCATCTCTAGTTCAACTGTTGCCTTGAGGAGCCACTATAACCCACCTCTAGTTCAACTGTTGCCTTGAGGAGCCACTATAACCCACCTCTAGTTCCGCTGTAGCCTTGAGGAGCCACTATAACCCACCTCTAGTTCCACTGTTGCCTTGAGGAGCCACTATAACCAACCTGTAGTTCCACTGCTGCTTTGAGGAGCCACTATAACCCACCTCTAGTTCCACTGTTGCCTTGAGGAGCCACTATAACCCACCTCTAGTTCCACTGTTGCCTTGAGGAGCCACTATAACTGACCTCTAGTTCTGCTGTAGCCTTGAGGAGCCACTATAACTGACCTCTAGTTCCACTGTTGCCTTGAGGAGCCACTTTAACCGTCCTCTAGTTCCACTGTTGCCTTGAGGAGCCACTATAACCCACCTCTAGTTCCACTGTTGCCTTGAGGAGCCACTTTAACCGTCCTCTAGTTCCACTGTTGCCTTGAGGAGCCACTATAACCCACCTCTAGTTCCACTGTTGCCTTGAGGAGCCACTCTAACTCACCTCTAGGTCTGCTGTAGCCTTAAGGAGCCACTATAACCCACCTGTAGTTCCACTGTTGCCTTGAGGAGCCACTATAACCCAGCTGTAGTTCCACTGTAGCCTTGAGGAGCCACTTTAACTTAGCTCTAGGTCTGCTGTAGCCTTGAGGAGCCACTATAACCCACCTCTAGTTCAACTGTTGCCTTGAGGAGCCACTTTAACTTAGCTCTAGGTCTGCTGTAGCCTTGAGGAGCCACTATAACTGACCTCTAGTTCTGCTGTTGCCTTGAGGAGCCACTATAACCCACCTCTAGTTCCACTGTTGCCTTGAGGAGCCACTATAACCGACCTCTAGTTCAACTGTTGCCTTGAGGAGCCACTATAACCCACCTCTAGTTCCGCTGTAGCCTTGAGGAGCCACTATAACCCACCTCTAGTTCCACTGTTGCCTTGAGGAGCCACTATAACCCACCTGTAGTTCCACTGCTGCTTTGAGGAGCCACTATAACCCACCTCTAGTTCCACTGTTGCCTTGAGGAGCCACTATAACCCACCTCTAGTTCCACTGTTGCCTTGAGGAGCCACTATAACTGACCTCTAGTTCTGCTGTAGCCTTGAGGAGCCACTATAACCCACCTCTAGTTCCACTGTTGCCTTGAGGAGCCACTTTAACCATCCTCTAGTTCCACTGTTGCCTTGAGGAGCCACTATAACCCACCTCTAGTTCCACTGTTGCCTTGAGGAGCCACTTTAACTTAGCTCTAGGTCTGCTGTAGCCTTGAGGAGCCACTATAACCCACCTCTAGTTCCACTGTTGCCTTGAGGAGCCACTCTAACTCACCTCTAGGTCTGCTGTAGCCTTGAGGAGCCACTATAACCCACCTCTAGTTCTGCTGTAGCCTTGAGGAGCCACTATAACCCACCTCTAGTTCCGCTGTTGCCTTGAGGAGCCACTTTAACCGTCCTCTAGTTCCACTGTTGCCTTGAGGAGCCACTATAACCCACCTCTAGTTCCACTGTTGCCTTGAGGAGCCAATATAACCCACCTCTAGTTCCACTGTTGCCTTGAGGAGCCACTATAACCCACCTCTAGTTCCACTGTTGCCTTGAGGAGCCACTATAACCCACCTCTAGTTCCACTGTTGCCTTGAGGAGCCACTATAACTGACCTCTAGTTCTGCTGTAGCCTTGAGGAGCCACTATAACCCACCTCTAGTTCCACTGTTGCCTTGAGGAGCCACTTTAACCGTCCTCTAGTTCCACTGTTGCCTTGAGGAGCCACTATAACCCACCTCTAGTTCCACTGTTGCCTTGAGGAGCCACTTTAACTTAGCTATAGGTCTGCTGTAGCCTTGAGGAGCCACTATAACCCACCTCTAGTTCCACTGTTGCCTTGAGGAGCCACTCTAACTCACCTCTAGTTCTGCTGTTGCCTTGAGGAGCCACTATAACCCACCTCTAGTTCCACTGTTGCCTTGAGGAGCCACTATAACCCACCTGTAGTTCCACTGTAGCCTTGAGGAGCCACTTTAACTTAGCTCTAGGTCTGCTGTAGCCTTGAGGAGCCACTATAACTGACCTCTAGTTCTGCTGTAGCCTTGAGGAGCCACTATAACCCACCTCTAGTTCAACTGTTGCCTTGAGGAGCCACTTTAACTTAGCTCTAGGTCTGCTGTAGCCTTGAGGAGCCACTATAACTGACCTCTATTTCTGCTGTAGCCTTGAGGAGCCAATATAACCCACCTCTAGTTCCACTGTTGCCTTGAGGAGCCACTATAACCCACCTGTAGTTCCACTGTAGCCTTGAGGAGCCACTTTAACTTAGCTCTAGGTCTGCTGTAGCCTTGAGGAGCCACTATAACTGACCTCTAGTTCTGCTGTAGCCTTGAGGAGCCACTATAACCCACCTCTAGTTCAACTGTTGCCTTGAGGAGCCACTTTAACTTAGCTCTAGGTCTGCTGTAGCCTTGAGGAGCCACTATAACTGACCTCTAGTTCTGCTGTAGCCTTGAGGAGCCAATATAACCCACCTCTAATTCCACTGTTGCCTTGAGGAGCCACTATAACCCACCTCTAGTTCCACTGTTGCCTTGAGGAGCCACTTTAACTCACCTCTAGTTCCGCTGTAGCCTTATGAAGTCTCTCCAGATCTGCTGCAGCGTTGGAAAACCTCCGGATGAGAGCCTGCAACACACACCAGTCTTATCAAAATAAAACCTCACCACAAAACTCAAACGTTTAGAATCAAAAGTTAACTAAAATCTTGAAACAATCTGCCTACAAACTGAACAAAATACCAAATGCAATACCCCTTTATTTGTGTTAAATCCTCCAATTATATTCTTGTGGTGCTCATTTTCTGGAATATGTATGGAAATGTCAATAATGGAATTGTCCAGGAATGAACCAATGGCTTACTAAGGAAAGTAATATTGATGCATCAGCAAATAAAGGGTAAAAACACATTCCACATTTATTTCGACAAAACATGTCTTCCTTTGCAGTTGATCTCAGGCCATTAAGAATTAAAACATTCAAAGTGCCAAATTTACAGGAATCAACTTGTTCCTCATGACGGCAATAATCCTGTATCAGCCACTGCCTGAAAGAGGCTATGTTGACTATCCAGGAGGCTGTAGGTTAGTGGTTATACAGTGTGACACAGTTGATACAGGTCTTCAGTTGTTTCATTCATACAGATGCCACGAATCCATACTTAGCCTGTGCTTAGTGTGTACTTAGTGTGTATTCTGTACTTAATCTGTATTCAGTCTGTATTTAGTTTATAAATATCTAGTCTTTGTTATGACCATATTTAGTTTGTACTCTGTCTGTACTTAGCCTGTGCTTAGTCTGTACTTAGCCTGTGCTTTAGTCTGTATTTAGACTCTGCTGAGTCTCCACTTAGTCTGTCCTTAGTTGATGACTTTGTTTACGTCAACTACTGTAGGTAAACAGTGTATACTATACACTGACACAAGTCAATATATAAGTACATTGTCAGGACTTGTCCATTCGCTAAAAAAGATTAGTATCAAAGCACATACTTTTCATAAATAATGTTTCATGCAAATCAACAGCTGGAAAAAACAGACAAATTATTTTGATCAAAAATGGAAGTTAATAATCACAACACACCATCTTGTCAGATATTAGATTGTCAAATCTGGCTTCACAACAGCTACATGCATCACTCAAACTTAAATTCTTTGAATGAAATAACCAACATTTAATTTTTCAACTTAAAATGATAAGAACAACTACTTTAGGATAAAGAAATGAGAGCACAAAATGATAATCTAATGATAAAGGATGTTTCTTTCAATCACTTCAATAGAGATTAAAAATCATAATTTTAACAAATGTTGGGAGGTATTGATTTTTGTGTGAAATAATCGGTATAGTGTTAGTCTCACACACAACACTGTAAAATCACAAGTCATATAACTTCACCGACCGGTTGTCTAGATGTAGCTGATTTCAGTTCCTGAGATTAAGAGAGAGAGAGAAAACAAAATAACATACTCAAATTAATGTTTGTTTCATAATTTTTTGTAAATCTGTTTAATTAAAAAAAAAACAATTTGCTAGTTGACAAACTGAATGACATTGATGAATACATGCTTGTTGAGAAACCCCCCAAAATTATTGACTTTACTGAGATGGAGTAGCTGATTGCCAAGAGAATCTAAATGGAGCTGATTGGCAAGATAACCCAAATGGAGCTGATTGGCTAGAGAACCCAAATGGAGCTGATTGGCTAGAGAACCCAAATGGAGCTGATTGGCTAGAGAACCAAAATGGAGCTGATTGGCAAGAGAACCCAAATGGAGGAGCTGATTGGCAAGAGAACCCAAATGGAGGAGCTGATTGGCAAGAAAACCGAGAGGAGCTGATTGGCAAGAGAACCAAAATGGAGGAGCTGATTGGCAAGAGAACCAAAATGGAGGAGCTGATTGGCAAGAGAACCCTAATGGAACTGATTGGCTAGAGAACCCAGAGGAGCTGATTGGCAAGAGAACTCAAATGGTGGAGCTGATTGGCTAGAGAACCCAAATGGAGCTGATTGGCTAGAGAACCCAGAGGAGCTGATTGGCAAGAGAACCCAAATGAAGGAACTGATTGGCTAGAGAACCCAAATGGAGCTGATTGGCTAGAGAACCAAAATGGAGCTGATTGGCAAGAGAACCCAAATGGAGGAGCTGATTGGCTAGAGAACCCAAATGGAGGAGCTGATTGGCAAGAAAACCGAAAGGAGCTGATTGGCAAGAGAACCCAGAGGAGCTGATTGGCAAGAGAACCAAAATGGAGGAGCTGATTGGCAAGAGAACCCTAATGGAACTGATAGGCTAGAGAACCCAGAGGAGCTGATTGGCAAGAGAACTCAAATGGTGGAGCTGATTGGCTAGAGAACCCAAATGGAACTGATTGGCAAGAGAACCCAGAGTAGCTGATTGGCAAGAGAACCCAGAGGGAGGAGCTGATTGGCAAGAGAACCCAGAGGGAGGAGCTGATTGGCTAGAGAACCCAAATGGAGGAGCTGATTGGAGAGAGAACCCAGAGGAGCTGATTGGCAAGAGAACCCAGAGGAGCTGATTGGCAAGAGAACCCAAATGGAGTAGCTGATTGGCTAGAGAACCCAGAGGAGCTGATTGGCAAGAGAACCCAAATGGAGTAGCTGATTGGCAAGAGAACCCAGAGGAGCTGATTGGCAAGAGAACCCTAATGGAACTGATTGGCAAGAGAACCCAAATGGAGTAGCTGATTGGCAAGAGAACCCAGAGGAGCTGATTGGCAAGAGAACCCAGAGGGAGGAGCTGATTGGCAAGAGAACCCAAATGAAGGAACTGATTGGCTAGAGAACCCAAATGGAGGAGCTGATTGGCATGAGAATCCAAATGGAGCTGATTGGCTAGAGAACCAAAATGGAGGAGCTGATTGGCTAGAGAACCCAGAGGAGCTGATTGGCAAGAGAACCCAGAGGGAGGAGCTGATTGGCAAGAGAACCCAAATGAAGGAACTGATTGGCTAGAGAACCCAAATGGAGGAGCTGATTGGCATGAGAATCCAAATGGAGCTGATTGGCTAGAGAACCAAAATGGAGGAGCTGATTGGCTAGAGAACCCAGAGGAGCTGATTGGCAAGAGAACCCAGAGGGAGGAGCTGATTGGCAAGAGAACCCAAATGAAGGAACTGATTGGCTAGAGAACCCAAATGGAGGAGCTGATTGGCATGAGAATCCAAATGGAGCTGATTGGCTAGAGAACCAAAATGGAGGAGCTGATTGGCTAGAGAACCCAGAGGTAGCTGATTGGCAAGAGAACCCAGAGGGAGGAGCTGATTGGCAAGAGAACCCAAATGAAGGAACTGATTGGCTAGAGAACCCAAATGGAGGAGCTGATTGGCATGAGAATCCAAATGGAGCTGATTGGCTAGAGAACCAAAATGGAGGAGCTGATTGGCTAGAGAACCCAGAGGTAGCTGATTGCTTGGAAACCAAAGGAGAGACGACTGGTGACAGTGAACTCTTGAAAAACTCCTGAGCAATTGGATTGGAATTTTTTTTTTCAAGATATGTTTGATAACATAGAGAACCTCAAGATTTATTAGCTGGAGAACCCCAGAGATATAATTTGCTACTTACATCAAGCTCCTTCTTATGTTCCTTCCGGAGCAATTCAATCTGTCGATGACTGTCCTTCATCATGGCTGCTCGATCTGTGTTCTTTTCATGAATCATCTTTGTTTCTGGAGCAATCAGAGGACGTCATCACATAAAGGTAATTTGGTTCAAAACGTGTCTGGATGCCTCACACTGGAGTACAAAATTCACATAAACTTACCATCAAAACATTTCCACAGGAAGAAAGCCCATAACCCTGCTGTGATCATGCATTACAGTGAAACTAGGGAAGCGTGGGTGCATTGTATGCCACTGTGTCATAAAGCCTTGTTAATTTCAAGTGGAACAATTCTTAACTACAGTTCTAAGAACAGACCTTTAATGTATAAAACAATTTCCAAATACAAGTAATACAAATAGGATAATAAAAAAAGAGCTATGAGCTCTTTAGTTCATTAGCCTCTGTATGATTAAGGTTGACAATTAATTTCCTATTGCAAGACAACTTTCCCATACATATACTAATGTCCTATGACAATTATATGACACTTAAGCTGAACTTTCAAAGTCTCAAAGTCCAACTATTAATCCTAAAGCTGTTTGTCAAACTTTTGTCCCTCGAAAAACAATAAATTTTAATCAGACTTTTGTACAAATTGCATTATTAACCCTTTAGCTGCACATACATTGTGTCCTAAGAGTCCAATTAAACAACTCTTAAGCTGTACATACAATGTGTACTAAATCTCCCATTATAAACCCTCTACCTGTACATAGAACACGTCCTAAAAGTCCATTATTAACCCAAAGTTGCACATACAATATGTCCTAAAAATTCCATTATTAACCCTTAAGCTGCCATACTTGTGTCGTGGATGGCCTGCTGCTTCTCCTCCTCGTATTTAAGCCTCATCTCCTCCTCCTTCAGCCGCCACTTCTCGTCCGTCTCCCGGTGGAGGGTGCTCTTGTACGAGTCAAACGCCCCCTGCAGGAACTCTATCTCCTTCGTCATCCGCTCTGGGTGGACAGACAATAGTATATATTCATTGTCAACATTTATTTCCCCGCAAGACATACACTGCGACAGTCTTTATTACTGGCCAATTTGCACCAGGACTTAGGAATGCAATGAGTAACTTCTGCCATAGAAAAGCTGACAAAATGCAACAATAGGCGTATATTAACCAGTGATAGAGACTGGTGCGAGTTATATTTTACAAGAGACCTGGGGAAGAACAGGAATATTTTTCTGGCTAACAACTTCTTTAATGTGAAATTACACGACGTTTCGGAGTACATACTCACTCCTTCATCAGGTGGAATGTGAACACCTGATGAAGGAGTGAGTATGTACTCCGAAAAGTCGTGTATTTTCACATTAAAGAAGTTGTTATCAAGAAAATATTCCTGTTCTTATGTATACCACTTCTAAATGCCCTTCAAAGACCAGACCTGGGGAAGTTGATCATCTGTGCGATGAAGAAGTTTTTGCTGAATCTTTTGCAATTAGATATATCTGTGTATAGGTCTATACTGTTTTGAATCTTTTATTACTTTTAACCCTTAGGATGAATATGTCAAATGTAGATTGGTCATACAGTCAAATGAAGAACTCCCGTACTTGGATGTACTGATCTCATGTAAGGATGTTCTGAACCTGATGAACCAGAGTTTTTACTTCTTCTTTCGGCTGTGCCTCAGGAGATACATTTTTTACAAATGTTTATTGAGCTGTGATTATGGAAGCTTTCTTGACAAAGTAGTTTAACCCTAAGACAGCTTGAACTGTTCTTGTTTTCAAACGGTAACTCACTGATCTGCGTGTCGGCGCCCTCCCGGTACTGCTCGGACTGTGTCTCCAGCTCCTCTCTCTGTCTCTCCAGCTCAGCCTGGTGCTCCTCCTCCAGATCTCTGCAACAGATCAGTCGGATCACTGATGTTAGTGATCTTAGACTCCATGTTAGCCTCCAGATCAGTTGGACTCCATGTTAGATTCCAGATCAGTTGGATGTTGATATCATTTGGTCCAGCCTCCTCCTCAATCTAACAAACATGTATACTATGGTTCAAGTATAGATCTACTAACCTGAGATGGTCCTGATGCTGGTTCTGCAGTTCCTCTGTTTTGTCTCTCAGGAACTCTTCTGCCTGTGAAGCGAACATAGTGCTTAGTGTGTATTCATAATTGTTTACATCTACCCTGTCTAACATTGTTACATTTGGGATAACACTACCTTCAAGAGTACTCAGCCTAAAAAAAGTACAAGAATTTGTACTCTTGAAGGTAGTGTTATCCCAAATGTAACAATGTTAGACTTGTTCACTATCTAAATTGCATGTATTTCTTAACTACCCTGTGTTTTTCATGACATTAACCCAATGTTTTACTAAACCCAAACTGAGTCTTTAGCTGACAACAAATCATGTTTTATGAAAAGAAATTAGTCTTTAATACCAACCCAATCTTTAAAAGAAAAAATCTCAAATTTTAGATGACATCAATCCCATGTTTTACAAAAACAACTGAATATTTAGCTGACACCCTCAAAATCTTGATTGACAAGAACAAGCAGAATTTATAGCTGACATATACTTTGTCTTCTACAAAGGCTAACCAAGTCTTTAAGTAACACATACCCTGTTTTATAAAGGCCAACCAAGTCTCTAGCCGAAATCCAACCCTATGTTTTACAAATGCCAATTGTGGCTTTTGCCAACAATTAAACACCCTGCGTTTTACAAAACCAACTGAGACTTCTGCCAACACCAACCCTGTCTTGTACAGAAACAAACCAAGTGTTTAGCCGACACGTACCCTGTGTTTAGCCGACACGTACCCTGTGTTTAGCTGACACATACATACCCTGTGTTTTGTCTGTTTGTGGTTGAGCCTCTCCTCCTCCAGGAAGAGCGTGAGGTCGGAGATCTGCTGCTGTAGTTGGGCGATCAGGGAGTCTCTAAAACATGGAGCCAATGTACACAGTCAATCCTTGTCATGTCAAAGTATGTACATCTTTAAAGTATAATTATAAGTAAACCAAAATTCTTGTTAAACCTTCTTCATTCTGAAAAATGTGACATTTATATAACTTTCACTTATTAATTTATAACTTATCATAAATATTATTTAACTTCATTAACACAAACCATTAAAGTTTTTATCTTGAATCTTTCTTCTCTCATAGTATATGTAGATATGAACACACTGAAACATCTGTGGTAAATTTTATAAAACGACTTAGATACATAGGTATGGCTAATGATAAAAGACCATGCATGATATTCCAGTCAATTTGTCCTTCATGTTAATTACCGGTATCTTTGATGCAGAAAGATGCAAATCAACAAATCAACAAATCAAACTGACCTTTCAAGATCACCATGTCGTTTTCTGAAATGAATTGTAGATACATGGTGTAAACATACACATATTGTTTGTAAAAAATAAATCATTAAAAAGACCAACAAAATGTTTATTTATGTTTATGTTTATATTTCTTTTCTTTTTTTTTTGGCTGACATTTTTTCCCCCAGAATCCCTGAATTACAGAGAAGACATGCATTCAGGGTAATGCAAGTCTCTTAGAGGTAAAGATAACTGATATGACAAGAGATTCAAGACTTTTTACTACTTTAATTTTCACATTCATAGGCACATTCATACATTTATAGTTTTTCAATGTTTATCTTTCTTAATCAATTAGCTCTCAAAACTACATTTCTTGTCCTTGAGAAAATAATATAATATATAAAAGAAATACTGGAATACAACTTCTCTATTGTGAACATACATGACACTTCGGAGTGTATGCTTACACCTTCATCAGGAGACATGACCACCTGAGATAGGAGAAAGCATATACTCCAAAATGTAGTGTATGTTCACAGTAAAGAAGTTGTTATACTGAAAATCTTGTTTCTATGTATTCTAATTCTAAATGCCCATCAAAGATTTTTTCAAAACTTTTACTCATTACAAAAACAATTTTACAATTTTCACCAGTTATATTAAAGTAAATCAACTAAGCCAGGATTAAGGACAAATTTGAAATATATCCACTGTAAGATGACCTACTTCTGAGCCTCATCCTGAGCGGGTGTGAAGAACTCATCCTTTAACGTGACGGCGAACTTGCTCTTGCTCCGAGACAGGATGTAGCCGGGGCCCACCACGAATGGGACCAGCGGGGTCTGTCAATAGATACAAATAAATAGAGGATATTATATCAGTGTCTATGTCATATATGTTTACGCCGTAAACTTTACGGCACGAGTTCCTGAATATTGAACTAAAAGTTAGTCTTTCCCGAGCAAAAGTGACGTAAAGTATGACGAAGACACAAATATAATGTTTTATTTATAACCAAAGTCATGAAAACAAGGAAAATATGTAAAAATCTATGTCCAAACATTATCTGGTTACCAGCTGTTGCCACAGGAGAAGCATGACGTCATCACCATCATGTTTATGACGTTATAAATTTGACTTTGAAATTTAAGCGATATGTTCTCTGCTGATTGGTACAAGGTCATGTGACCGGTATACATTCTCATAAACAAAAGATTGACAGCTGAAAAGGATAACCTTCATACTCTGACTTTTACAAAAAATAACCCGCGGTAGTACTTTATTGCTGTATCATTGCGCAATTATGACACTGCTATCAAATGCTTTTTTCTTGATTAAACTTATTAAAATCCTTACAACGTGAATTCTAATTGTAGTTTGATTGAAAGTTTGATTAAAACAGCATTTTAGAACCAAATCTTAAATACGAGATGAGACAATAAAACATGCTCGTGATTTTAGACGTCAGTTAGAGTGTCGCTTAGCAAATGACGTCATATTTTACGTCACTTTGATTGTTCAATGCTAGTGAATGGGTTCTACAACGGGAGGCATTAATATTTTCAAAATATAGTTTATACAAACAACATAATATCTCCACGGTTTTCATATATAAGCGATCGAGTAACTTTTAAGGGCATCTTATAAGAAATAGAAGATGAGTTGGCGTGCTTTTTATCGTAGAATAAAACATAGCAGAGAGCATAAAACATGAAGAGCTGCGCCCTTCGTGTTTTATGCTCCCTGCTATGTTTTATTCCATGATAAAGCATGCCAACTCATCTTCTATTTCTCATACATCACAATGACAAAGTAATATTTACTGTAGGGCATCGTATGAAAAATGGTTAAAGTTAAAATTTTCCTAAGTTAAAGTCAACTATAATTTCCAGTATCTAAAGATAAACTTGTGAAATATAACATTGCTATGTCAGGATCTATCTTTGCCATGTATTATCAAAGATAGACACCCTAAAGAATCATTGTTAAATTTGTTTTTCATATCTCAATTCATTTGATAGATATGTATGTATACATTAATTGGTATCTGAGGTTAAAATATATCGATGCACCATGTTAAGATCGATATCTAGTCTACAAATTCAATTGTAAATATTTAAAATCAAGTCAAAGAGTCACCTCCATGTTTTTCTGCCATGGTGGAGGTTTGCTGCGTTTGGTCGGTAGATGGTTCTCGAAGTTGTGTCTGCGTGTCGGCTCCTGCTCTACCTGAACCACTCGCTCACAGCTGCAACAGTCGTTAGTTGGATTAATTATCATTAGCCTCTTCTAAATACAACTGTGGCACTCTGAGGGGCCACATTCAGTAACATCCCTATTTCACTACGACCCAATTTCTCCTGAATCATCACTAAAGCGAAATTTTGCACATTTGTAAACATCTAATTTGGAATTAATTATTGAAATCTATAAATTATTCCTAGTTGATTAGGCAACATTCCTCAAATTTGTGGCATTCCTGAAACATTTTCCTTTTGTCCAAAAATGTTCAAGAATGATCTACGAATAGCAGTATGATAGATGCTTCATAAACTATTTGTAATTAAATCACATAGTCCGAGCAAAAACATAAACAGTTCTTGGAAATTCAAGGTTGATCATTTTTTTTATTCACCTGAAATCCTAACCAATCCTGCTCCATCTGAACAATTGGGTCAAAAGAGTAACATTTGCTGGTTAAATTAATTTGCTTGATTATCTCGGTTTTACTAGGCCAATACGATTCTCTAAGGGCAGGTAAAGAATAAACACAAGTTTTAAACAATGAATCAATGATAAACCAATAAACCAATAATGCAGGTTGTATATCATAGTCGCTCATTGATTACATTACATTAAATTTGATTTCATGTTGAATCATATCACAAATTCAATGTCTTCTTTTGGTAATCTTGTAAGACAAACAAGTACATTCACACCACGTATTTACACAAACTAATATCTTTTATTTCACAGCATTGTATTTCAACTATACACATTTTTTCACCCCACATCTTATCATAAAGAAATCAAACAGCCTGATTTAATTTAAAAGCCATATTGTCAACCAAATTGTTGCTTTAAAAGTGCATCCATTGTGTTTCATAGAATTTCATTTGGCTTTAATACGTTCCAACTCACCACATGTGCTGTCTTCAATACAAATAAATTCACTCAGCTTGCATGTTTATCCCCAATCACCAAATATATCATAATTACTAGTTTCCAATTAAAATTGAGTAACATCATTATGCATGTGCAGAAACCGAAACTGCATGTCCCATTTACATGCACAGTAGTTATGTGACCTATTAACCATTATCAACTCAAATTTGTCTTTTTGTCTGTTATAAATAAGATTCCAAAATTACGTTTAACTCATTGACGCGCACCACACGCTGTGCATTGTCCGGTTTTCGATCAGAAATCACTGCTTTTACATTCATATCGTCAATATGTTAAGCCTACTATCATCAAAATGGTAGTTTTTGGTAACAGTCAGTATTTCTCACAAAAGTAACACCATTTATAACGTTTGGAATATGTGAACCCCAACAACAAAATGGATGGACCTTTAACCTGTCTGATGCCAGATACCTAATCCCACATCACAGCATGCTATGGTTTACAGCACAGGAGTTGTTGAACATCAAAGGAAGGCTTACCTATATTACCTGGCAGTCTGTTTGATATAGGTTTATAATACTGGGGGAGGGGGGATGAAATAGGGTGTTTGTGTTGATTAACCATAAAACTGTGATTACAACACAGAACCACTTCACCTCAACATGATATTACACATGATATTGTCCTTGTATCAGACAGAATGAAGGACCAATAGATATACAGGATACAGTCGACACCAGATTATTTTTCTGCATAGCACACACCTTTGGTCAACTCTTAACCTTCCAGATTATTATTTTGTAAATAATTGGTAATAATTACAAAATGATTTTGTTACACTAATTTCCGCGTTTCTGATTGGACGAGAGCTCTCAAAAACCTGCTGCCATTTATCGATGAATGCAGATAAAATGTGCAATCATACCTTGAACATTCGTACCTTGTGACGTCAAAATCCATTCGAACAAACGGTCGTGTCAGTCGGTTCTTACAACTGAGTGTAACGTTTTGATGCAAAATATGAAATACATCTTCACACCTACACCGATAACTGGAATATACATTTCTTTTCCAAATGAGACAATTAACTTCCCCGGGAACACTTCATTTTGATAGATACAAGTCCTCCAGCTTCTTCACTCACAGCGCTTTACTAATAGTAGCCATGTTTGAAAGTCGCTTGATATGCTAATGAGGGTTTATCTAAAAATGCGGAATGTAGAATAAACGAACTCTGATTGTATGCATGTGAATGCTGGGGAAATCAAAATTAAATCTTCTGCCGTTTTAGATGAAATTCATCAATTTTGTTCAGCCGTTTTTCATTGCGTGTAACAAGCTGCTGTTTCTCGTGATAAATCACAAATATATTAAAAGTAAATATTTAAAGAAAAACTTGTTGATTTTGTAATTATAAGGATTCACAGTTTTACATGTTTTGTGCCTCTATTGAAGCATAACAGCAAATTTTTTTGTATAAGATCGCTCCGCTACGAGCGGGCGTGATTACTCGATGTTATACAATTTGTTGCTGTTATACTTAGATAGAGGCACAAAACATGTAAAACAATCCTTAAATGGTAAATTGGCCACTCAAAATGGTGCACTAATTACTCAGCAGTTGAATGGTTTTATTTGATTGTTTTAAGAATCATTGTTGAAGTTGTTCACTTGAATTAGACGTCTATGCTAACATATGATATGACAAGTTTAGGTGAGGTGAGGTGATTTGGGATGTAACACCGCTTTCAAAAGTATTTCACTTATATCATGGCAGCTAATTTATGGTAGGGAGAAAGCCAGCATCATCATTGTGGCTATACATTGTGGTGAAACCTGCAGGCATTAGCTGGAACCTGCGAACCATGGGTGGTACTACGCTTAAAGTCAGTGTAGCATTGCACTCAAACTTTACTGCTTGTAACAAAGTTCTCCACAGCAGACAAGGCTGCCGAGCCCTACAAATTTAACAGAATCCATGCTTGCATGCACATCTCATCCATTGCAAAAAAAAAGAAGTTGAAAACCCAGTTGATATCCTTGAACATGAGCGGTTCCAAGTTACGCACTGAGCATGCATACTTATGTGGACATTTTGCGCTATACAAGTGACATTATTATTATCATTATTACGTGGACTTTCACTTACTCAGCTCTGGATAAGACAGCTGCAGCTGTTTTCGGTCTGTTCATGCGCGCACCATGTCCATGTGAACTTTGACCTCGAACAGATGATGGTGTTGACCTGAAATGAAAAACATAATTGTTATTTTGAAAACACTTTTGATTGGTTAAAATGTTGACAATAGAGTGACATATACATCCATCACGACCCACTGATACTGTGAAGCTGGAGCTGGAAACAAATCTTTTCTAAATAGTTTAAACTGTGTAAACTGTACAATAGTCATGCGATGTTAGTATTATTTCAATGTAAAGTCAGAAATCAATTGCTAAGGAAGCTTGATCTGAAATAAAATCCTTTCAGTTTGTTTCCTGGCGTAACAGGCCAAATTTTCCTCTAGTCAAATCTTCCCCAGGGAAACAAGTTTCTCCTGGGGAAAGTTTAGACTGGGGAAGACCAGTATGCCCAACTTAAGAAACTAACCAGTAGTATCCATAACAATTGATCTCCATTCAACTCGACAGGAAAAAGTTCTTGTACATGCAAGCACAATGTAAATGAAAACAATGAAGAAATTACCCATATGGTCATGTAAACATCTAGAGAACATTTCATCCCCTGAAGATGATAAACGATCAAAGGTTTCCCCGGACTCAAACTTACAGAATTTGTCGCAGCATCTCCCTCCGTCTGACATGTCGATCTTTCACTCGTTGTTTACACATCCAACATGGGTGCAACATAGCCTCGAACAGCAGAACTCGGTGGAAAATATATAATCAAGTGAATGTATCTACGGTTTTCAAAGGATATCCAAACAGCTTCTGGTTATATATATATATGATTTTGTTTGACTTTTTTTCAGAATTTTTGAAACAGAAAATTTTCTTTAATTGTTCGAGACAGTTATAAATGACCCAGCATACTATTCAATTTTCGAATGAATAATTGGAAAAAAAAGTTTGATATCACACAGTGTTCAAATGTTCAAGCGTTAAATTATTCATAAGCTGTTGTACAGAAATCGTTTGCTCATTCAGATCCACCAAGAAAATCAGTCATCCATTTAGGCTCTGTATTGTTGCATGTCACTTTGACGCATCTATCACCAAAATTCACAAATTTAAAGTCAATTGAAAATTCATAAACACCAAATGAAAACTCCCTTAAAGAGAAATTGATCCACATTCCACTTCAAATGCACAGTCACTTCTCTCCTCAACCTATCAGAATTGATTATTCCATTTGCACCTCAAGACACAAAATTCTATCACATTGAATAAAAAAACTCCAACTCCAACTCCAACTCCAACTCCGATCAAAGCAGTTCAATACTGAAGTTATAACTCCAACTGAACATACTGAACGTCCCAGCAATGGAAGACTCGCCGACTGAACGAGTACAACATGGGTGCTAGCTAGGGAGAGATCATTACAAATATCATAATCTCGATCTCTATTGACTCCCTCGTAAGTCACATCAAGAGACGTATCATGACGTATAATCAGCCTATTACACATAAAGCTGCTATCCACCTGGGTCACTGCTTGAAGAGTCCGCTCACTAAAGTCTAGCGTCTAATCAGTGTCCAATAATCTTGTAAAGTAGCCAGCTCAGGAGTTGATCCCTGCCGAATAACATAAACTGGCTATCTGCATGAGTTGAGTGGTCGTCTATATACAATCAGTGAGAAAAAATGTAATCTTTTACGGTAATCAGCATTAAAGTGTCTATCAAACCTTCTTGCTCAATAACTTCAGTGAGGTATTAACAGTTTGCACAGTTGGATGCCCACAGCATGTACAAAGTTAAGTGGTAATTTACATAAAAGGCACCAACTATTTCTCAGTCACCAACTTAGGCGGCAAAATTTAAACATTTGAGACGGCTTGCAATACAAAATTTATCCACAATCACAGAATTTCAAGAATATCCGACTTGCCAAATGACCAAGGGACTCCCTAGGAAGATCACTGCAAAAGAACAAAATACCTGCCTGTCTAGGCCAAAAGTTTCTAGTTTCGGCTGTCAGGGTGGCATTATTGCAGACTCAGATATAATCCAGATCGGGCAACTTGTGGATTAATCAGAGCCTATCAAGCGACTCTCTGCGCCATTAGTCCGGATTATTTGCAGGACAACCTAATCGTGAGGTGTCCTGATTCAATGAGTTGAGGGTTTCATATAGGAAATAATCTGACGGACAGGATATAGTGGAGGATTATCTGTAAGAAATACCTGCACTGTGTTTGTATACATTTGTCACACTTGTTGTTTGTTAATTATAGGAAATTCATAGATAAGGTTATGGGGGTTGTGGCTGATTTGAGTGTGACGATTGCCATGAAATTATGAATTGTATGTGTATTAACATCTGATTTACTCATGTATACATCAATTATATATGCCGAGACTTCAGAATCACTAATTGTAATTCAACATGGCAAAGAGACATAAAATTCTCATATTTTTGTAAAACTCTAACAAATATATCAATAAAACAGAAAAACAATCCTAAATATGGACCCCTGGCAAATTATGCTAATTAACAATGAAATTAGGAGAAACAACTCAGATCTATAAAGGTGAGGAAGTAAAAGGAGAAACTGGTTCACAAAGGTCATGATCAATATGGAATGGTACAATAAACAACAGATAGCCGTGTCAAATTCATGAACAATTAGTAATTATTACCGATATTGGGATAAAATGTCCAAAGGAAGAAAGAAAAAAAGCAACTTTGGTCTAATGTTACAGTGTAACTGAAATTCAGGTTAGCACATCCGACACAGAATTGAGGAAAATCAGTAAATTCAAGGTTTGAGTTTGTATCCTGTTAGGAACTCAACCTGAAAAAGGAACAAGATTTCGTATGACTCCACTATAACAATGTAACATTTTGTCACTATCTAAATGGTATGTATTTCTAAAATGTCAACAAGTTTATTGTGCACTGTACACACAGGCAAGTTTCTATTCATACAGGCCAGATAACATGTAAGCAGATATACTTTGTGTCTCTCTATGTAATATATATAGAGTACCGGTAGATCTTGGGGTTAGTGGGTATCATGTGGGAAAACATATAATAAGAGACACATTATATATATTATATATGTGAATTAAGAAATAGATCAACAATAAAAAAAAATATTCTCTGTTAAATATGAAGAGAATAAATTGTATTTTCTAATCAGCTGTTCAAAGGTTTCAACTTTCAAGGCTCCAGTTTATACTGTTAATCTTTTCTTGTGATTATACCAAACTTCTTAAACTTCAATTACTAAAAGTATTACCGGTATGTGCAGAATTGCATGTAATTGTTAAGAAACGTAGACATTTAAACTTGACTGACAAATGATATGGTATACATGGCAAAATAAAAAAATACATTACAAAAATACTTTAAAGTAACACAGTTGCTATACTAAATCTATTATCCTTTGGTTTTATTCAAAATCAATTATTTCTTCAAGAATAAGCCATAAATCTTGATAATTATGTTTGATCTTGACAATGTCAAACATATACATTACCCGTTTCAGACAGTGCAAACATTTGTAACGTACATTGTGTGACAAGGGCTTGTCATACTGGGTCAGTGAGGTTTAGTTGAAGATAATAGTCTCAGGCTGATTCAATCAGATAGATCCATGCTGTTGCTCTCAATCTATACTTCAACCTACATTATATAGACATGTAGGAATTTTATCATCACATTTTACAGCTGAATGTTGCAACACAGTTATCAGTTCTGACAATATATACCGTAGACCAACTTCCAAACGCAAGGCATAACTCTTGTAAGTCTCCATTACTGGCTGATTTAAAGGAGAATATTAGAGAAAAACTTTGTTTTAACATGTTTAACAGTATTGTGTAAGACAAAGTGTGTCCAAAAAATTATTAAAATGCGACATTTTATGTAGAAACGTTGAAAAAACGTTTTCGGTGAGAGTCGTTTTCCGGAAATCCCCGAGAGTTAATCAGGCTGGCAGCAGTCATGTGATATGATGTCAAAGATGCTCTCCCGCGCGCTGAGCCAGTGTATTTTCTACGTTCGTAGTGTTGTTATGGCTTTCTCGGATAGCGATGGAAGCGTTGATTTTCAACCATCTGACATAAATAACATCCGTCCTTATCAGTATGAACCTATTGTGAATCAACATTGAGTTGAACACCAGGAATCAAGTGGGAATGAGCTTTCAGAAGTAAACAGTGAGAGGGTTGGAAATACAGATTCGTACGTAGGGACTGGCAAACTCTAACGTTACAATTTCACAATAAGTGGATTATGCCGTAAATTAAATGGTTATTGTCTACATGTAGATAACATAGCTGTCAACAACTATTATGTAGTTAATTAAAATATTTTACTACAAATTATACTGCTTTATTCGTATATCCTACTGTACCGCTGAAGTAACCAGTAGCACAGGACAAAATGAACCATCTTGATTCTCGATTATTCAAATCATGTTCGCTTTAAAAACGTATTGATATTAAATATTATTATTATTTAGATCTAACGTACAAACCACTGTTCAATCCTAATCAAGTAAGATAGACAGTAAGATCTACACATTATTATACATAGCTATGTGAGAGATTTGGTAGTCACGAAAACCGGACTAACATGATAATAAGGAACTCGCGATATCAGAAGCCTGTAATAACGTAGTGTAAAGCCCTGTTTATACGGCGAACTTTGCAGTGCACATCTGCAATATTGCTTATGGTAGTAATATACGCATGTTAGTAAAAGTAAATTTACTTTGCGTTCATGCGTGTTTAATTTCTGCCTAAGAAAATGGGATTCCAACTCTTTTAATATAATATGAATAGAGAATTTCTAAAATATGTCAATTAATATGTATTAGATGTAAACTAAATAAATGACATTAATTTAAATATGTCAACATTGGTTTGACTTTGTCGCCCTAATTATAATGAAAATCGAAAAGTCAGATAGATTTCGAAGTTCATCGCGTGCAAGAAGGAGATTATCCTATAAAGAGAATTTGAAAAACAATATTAAGAATTTCTAAAGTTCTCTAATATATGTTCTCAACCGATGTGAAATCACTATTTCTGTAAACGACGAACTGTTACTAGAATAGTTAAATACCATATGCAATCGTCGCTGACGAGGTGAAAATTTGCTTGCGCTAGTAAAATATACATTTGTGCAAATGCGTCCATACGATGAATTTTGCTCATATGAGGGGGGGGGGGGGGGGGGGGGGGGGATGAATTTAAGCCACTTTCTACGTCGGCTTTCAGTAAGTATTTGAACTTGAGTTGCTAGACAGTTACGTGTTCTCCTATCACAAGTACACAAACCAAGCACCTACAAGGATTGAACACTGAAACTTATTATTTTTGCAATAATCATTTGTTATGCTATTGTGAACATATACAATCAGTGGAAATGCATTTTTAGTAAATATATTAAAAAAACAGGATCCAACATAGACGTAGGAAGGGTTCAAAAGTTGGGGCAAGATTTAGAATTTAGTTAGTGGGGGTGGTGGGGTGTAATATAGGCGACAGATATCATTTTAGCGTTGAATATCACTATAGTTTTCAAATGATTTATAACCAAGAAATATTGTTTGTGTGTCTGACAATGCCATTTGAGCTACCACGTTGGCCATATTAAATTGAAATTAATCTAATACAGTTATTAGCCAATGACAAATAATTATACAACTGTGTACTAAGTTTTAAGGCCTACACATCCCCATCCTCGGTGGTACCCAGGGTTTTATATATGCTCCGTTACTCTCAGCAGGAGCATAAATAAAAATCTGGGTAACCGAGGATGACACATCCCATAAGAAGGCATTATAAGTTATATCCTTATAAAGGACTGTTAATTACGAGTACTCTAAGACTAACTATCACTTATTTATAAAACTGTTTTAATATAACGGATCAAAATGCTCTGAACATAGTGAGACAGATTCCGACGGTTTTCGGTCCTTCTTTCCTCTTTGACACTATCCAAACCTTTCGCCGCGCTGCATCCGTCTTTTCACTTGAAAATTAAAAAAATGAAAACTTCTGTCCAGACTTTGATGAATTATTGCACACCAACGCTGCACAATATACCATATCAAGTCCGAAACTACCCGAATTCTACGTATTCAACCGATTCTTCATCTACTCTAATGCCTTCCCTATCACTGCGCCAAGGACCCAAAGCGGGCCGTAGAGCATCTCTGACGTCACAGCCTAAACCTGCCGAAGGCTACCGGCAAATATGCATACGCGCACAGGCAACAGTAGGCGCGGTTGTTATATCGCGTAATTAGTAATTAAACACGGCTTTCCATATTATTTTCGGAGGAATATGATTTTTAAAGTATATTTTACTATAACAGAATATAAATTTTTACAAATATTCTCCTTTAAGCCTTGCAGTATTTCCCTTGCTTTGCCGTGCCAAGATAGTGGATCACTGCACCTGAAATGTGTAGTGGGCCCCGATTTCCTAGCACAGAGATCTCAAGGAAATACTGCAAGGCCTAAATCAGCCAGTAATGGAGACTGGCAAGAGTTGTATATAATTCATGTAAGAATATCAAATTAGACAGTTGAAGGTGCAAAGTCAATTTGTTAAGCTTACCCTGGTGAAGGAATTAAAACTTTTCGAAGGAAGTGATAGGCTGAATGGGAAACTTTACAAAAGCATAGAATTATTCATTTACATTAAAGGGTACTGGTTTCATGCTGTTTTATTTAAACAATGCCACTAGGAAAATCCTCAGTGACAAAAGCAGGCCACCCTAATTAATTGAAGGAAATGCGTCAATTTTGAAGAAAATCCATTCAAATTTGAAAGAAATGCACCCATTACGGAAGAAAATGCTTCTTTTCTCGTTACAATCGCAGCAATATAGGTGAATCCACGGTAATTACAGAAACAGACAGTCTGATGTCGGAAGCAAGCACATCAATATCAGAAACGACATCGACCATTTCCGTGAATTCTCGGTCGATGCCGGAAATGCACACATAAAAAAATGGCGTCCGAAGAAGGTTCTCCTGTTTTCGGAGTAATGTTTTTACTGCTTACAGTCCATACTTTAAATGAATCAAAGTTAAAATACTTTTGTTGAATGTGTCTAGGTATAAGGAATCAACAGGACTATAGGTTAGTGTCATGAAAATGAGTAGTTAATGCTAATGCATTTCCTTCAATTACTTAGGGGCACCTGAAAAGGTGAAAACCATATTTTCCTTTCCAAAAAGATCATTTACTAAGGACATCAATTGTTTCATTTTGGAAGGAATTTTTAATTTGCAGTGTAGGAAATGAACTTGAAATGTAGCTAGCCCGAAAGTCAAATTTAGTCTACTTAAATGACAAAATTAAAGAAAAACCTAGGAGTCCATCAAATGTACATGCAAAATTTTCAAAAGGGGAAGGGGGGGGGGGGGGGGGGGGGGTTACCTAGGGGCTGCAAACCCTCTGTAGCCCCCTCTGGTTCCGCCACTGGTGTAGACCTAGAGCTATCAAGTGCAGACATCTATGCAGTGTAAGACTATAAGGTAAGTTGCTCGTCAGATCAGGTGTAGTCCAGGTATGATTAATTTATTCACCTGGTTCAAGGTAGCATTGGTGGAATACCTGTGTAGCAATCTGAGTAGTAGATTTATCACTTTATTACTGGAGCAGGCTGATATTTGACAAACTCTCTGGACACTTGATCTAGAGAAACATTGGGTCAGATGGATTATGTGAGTCAGTAATACACTTCTCCATAATACAATTAATTACTCTTGGTTTGACTCAACATCTACATTGCTCAACAAATGAACGAACCTCAACGGAATAGCTGCCATCAAGCCATTATTTCTCAGTTTAGTTCCTAAAGGGGCAAGATGCAATTGACATTCGAACATTGGGTCTGGTGGATTATGTGACCCAGTAACACACATGTCGACAATGCAATAAATTACTTTGGCTTTGACTGAAAATAGATGTTGCCCAAAAAATAAATGAACCCAACATGTATTCAATATATCTGCCTTTTAAACAGGCAGTATTCATCAGGTTGGTTCCTATTGGGACAAGATGCAATTGGTCAGTCTGTGTGGCTTGTGGGATGTTGAATAGACTAAGTATTGTCTAATAGCAGGGTATGACATGTTCACAGAAAGGCTGGTTGAATTTTATAAGCACAAATCATGTACTGCCAGGGAAGATGTATTTTGTACACTGACAATAACACTGATTTTCTAAAATGAAGCGGGAGTGCGAGTCTACATTTCAGCAGTTCTGAATCCAAAAGGACTGTTATGCTGTATAATATCCGGATAGTATGGACGTCAGGTATACTGCGTGTGGTGGACATCATCATGCAGTGGTATCTTCTCAAAGTCTACGTGTGCTATACACTTTGGGGAATAAAAAGTGTTCTAGTGAACTAGTGTTCCCTTATTTCATATTCTGTGTATACATAAATCCCATCACCTGTATCAACCTGCAAGGAACTGTACCCAGGTTAACAGTCTCGACACATGACGCCCTGGTCTGAGTGATCATGTAACCCGAGGTCGTAAAGATCTCAACAACACAGTATATCACTCTGGGTATAGTATGACTCAACATGCTTCAAGTACCATACTGGTATGTACTTAAAACGAGACCACAGAACACAAGAGTATAAAGAGTGCTAATGTACTCGGTTCTTAGTGTGGACAGTCAAACTTGTGGGATTTCAAAATGAAATCTAAAGAAGTTTTACGGGTCCGATATAAGAAAAAAAAGTGACAATAAACAATTTTTAAAGCAGTTCAGCAATTTATAACCAATAGTAAACGTTTCTCTTGACTGATGCATGTCTCTTCATTTCTCTGTAAATATCTTTCTACCATTACCATATTATATTGTTTTCTTATTACATGTATGTTGTTATAATTCTTTCTTTTTGTAAATACATGGTAGAAGGTTACCTAAGTTGGATAACTTGTTCCTAATCCCTTTCTTCATTGAATAAAATATGTTTAAATCAAATTAATAAACATACAGGTTCGACATACAAAAAAAATGACAATAAACAACCATAACAAAAACTCCAAAACTCCTGGTCAGCCATTGTTAATTTTCTGAAATATATCATTACATTTCATTTTCACATTCATTGCATTCTTTGCTTTTATTTGATAGTATTTTTCTCAAGATTTGTTTTTTCAATCAATATTGATTTAGTTTTTTCATGTTTTGGTTTAACATGGCCGTGCCGACTAAGCTTATGACATCACAACATTAGAACTACAGTCACAATAATCTTTGACTTAGTGTCATGGTTAACCTGTCATACACTCCAATGACATCTTGCCAAGAACTGATAACGATGTACTCATTTACCTGATAATAATGGTATTCTACAGAGGTGAGGTGGGGTGAGTTGGGTTTAATGCTGCTTTTAAGAGTATTTCACTTATATCGCGACTGCTATTATTATGGCAGGGAGGAAGCCTGCAATGTCATGTGACTGTGCATTGTGGTGAAACCTGCGAGTATTGGCTGGAACCAGCGAACCATGGGTGGTACTACGCTGAGATTCAGTTTAGCATTGCACCTAAACCTATTGCGTGTGGAACAGTTCTCTACTGGAGACAAAGTTGCCATGCCCCTGGCAGGATTCGAACCCCGGACATCTTGATCCGAAGCCGAACGCGCTAACCACTGTGCTATCCCGCCTCCGTATTATACAGGAGCTTCTCTAGTATCCCTTTTCTATTGGAAAATCATAATTTGAGCTTATGATTATGACCATTTATAAAAGGTTCCATAGGAATAAATCAAAATGAAAATAATCCCCAAATATTGAAACATTACAAAATTCAAATCAGGAATCATATATTTGTATTCAAAATTGAAACAGAATTACTAAAAATATCAAAATCCCACCTTTTTCTAAACTCTGGCGTATTGGTATTCTTCATTGTTTACGTTGTCAGATTGAGTGATAAGTCCGTCAGCTGCTTGTGTACAGCTAACAAGGCAGAGCATTATACGCCTGGTTGGCTCGTATAAATGATTTTCTTTCTCTGTAAGGAGATTAACTCTTTCACAGCTCATAGAGCGCCGTGGATCGACCCCCGATCGATACGGGTCATATCAGCCCCAGCTATATTCATGTGCCATCCAATATTGTACAGAGGAATGTTTCAGGTTTATATGGTGCTAAATGTTCTTGTTAAGTTGAAGATAAATAATGACATGTAGCACCATTTTATGTGATTAAGTGTCAAAATATATTAAACAAGCTATGGGTTGACTCAAAGCCAAACTAAAATATGAAATGAATAAGAAGTTCTTTGCAGGTTTTATTTAAACTTCACAGTTTGTCAGTCACACCGACAAATAAATAAAGCAATATTACAAAACTTGACACACCAACATATTTATATTGATTTAAACCTGAGTGCTGATGTTAGTTTTTCGTTCTTTTTGTTTATATATAAAAATATCATTCAAATTGAAAACAAACATCTTCATGTGGCTTTTCTAAAGCTCATATATTTCCAAGTCCCACATGAAACCGGTGTACGTATGTAGAGTTAACCATTCAGGTCTCCAACCACTAGGAGTGACAATCACACACAAGCACTGCACCGAACACAATTCATATACAAGCATGCTTTCACTGGAGCCTATTACTTTCTGTGTATGAGTGTATCTACCTGGAGAGGTGTTTGCTGGACTACCTGTTCGCCTCATTAACTTTATTACATACTCCTACACAGGTGTATATACAGGTAAATAATCAGTGGCATGGAGCGCAGTATACAAATAAACACAATAAACAGTTGCAAGGAAAACGGTATGGGTAGATACTTGTGAGCAGTTGCATGGAGAATGGTATGAGTAGATACTTGTAAGCAGTTGCATGGCCATAACTCCATAAAATTAATATTTCGGAACTTGACTTTGAACTCGATGAAGAGTATCATCTGGACTACCTACATTTTAAATTTCATTCACCCAGATGTAATAGTTTCCAAGAAAACTCCCCATTGGAGATTCACAGCAGAACTAAGTTCGGATTCAAGGGCCATAATACCCTAAAAATAATATTCCAGAACTGGTTTTCGATTTCAATAAAGAGTATGGCCATGAGTACCCACACCCAAAATTTCATTCACCTAGGTTTAATAGTTTCTGAGAAAACTTGTCCATATTGAACACAATAAAACTAAGCCCAAAAAGTTACGTTTTCATGGAAATGTCAACAAATTTAAATTTAAGAAAATTGTGTGCGCGATTGGAAAAACATGGTTAACAAGTCTGTACAAGGTTTGGTTGATGTACCTTTGACGTTTTTTGAGAAAATGGACCGGACAGAAGGACAGATGGGCGGATGGAATGACCGCTATATTCGTAGCAGGGGTATAATAAAGTATGCAATTTATATATACAGCTATGCGTACACTCCATAATCACATACTCCAATAATCGACAACGAATGTAGCTTGACTCATTTAAATGATAATTGATAATTGAACACTGCTCATTGATCGAGGCTCTAAATCTACACAAATAACGTAATTTATCAAACTTCATTTCTCCTACCTGTTCATCACAGTATCACATGAAATCACAGTATCACAAACCCTGACAGCAAATATTTACTCGGTGTTTACACTCCAGTGTATGATTACAAACAGTCGACAGTGTGTGGTCTACAAGACTCACAGTACAGGGTAAATGTGGGAAGTAAGATTGTGATCTCCATATTGTTTCACATCTCATACAACAACAGTTTCCCAAGAGAAAGCAGGTTGTATACACAATATTATCAACTTGAGGTGTAAACGTGGTCACTAGGTCTGCAGCTCAACCAATCAATGACCTGCAATTTGTGGGCTGCCAGAGATTGCAACTCAAAACTGTTATTACAGACAGATGCCAGAAACTAGTTGAAGATTTTCCAAAAGCTGTAGCTCTGTGTATAGATCAACCAATCAACATGTATAACTAGAATAAATTTAAGCTAAACCAGCAACCGACGGCCCTTCATGAAGCCAATATTGGAAGAACTGGTGCTGAAGTCTGTATTAATCAGTGCAATTCTGAGTTGGCAATTTACAGCTATGACAACTCACTACCAAAGTGGATATTCAGGGGTGGATACAGAGGTAGGGTGCTGTGTACAAATACTTTAGTTTTCATAAATTACAATTAGCATGCTACTGCTTATGTCACACAACATCCTGTCACTCAATAAATTAGATGATCCTTACACCCCCCCCCCCCAACTTTCAGATGTTCAAATACGCTAACCATTCTATGAAGTTTTATGTAGACCCCCTCACAGAAAGAGTTTATTAGCTCATCAGGCCTGAAAGGCCCGATGGGCTTATGGCATGGGATGGCGTCCGTCCATCCGTCCGTAAACTTTTCACTTTTTCGACTTCTTCTCCAGAACCAATGAATCTAGAGATCTGAAATTTTATGTACAGACTTCTTGGTCAATGGGGATTCTAAATTGTAGATTTGGTGATCAAGTGACCCCAAATAAGGGCCTCATAGGCCATAACCTAAAAACCTATTTTCATCTTCTTCTCCAGAATGAAAAGACCTAGAAGAGTGAAATGTTGTGTACAGACTCTTTAGCCAATGGAGATTCTAAATTGTAGATTAGGTGACCCTGTGACCCCAAATAAGGGCCTCACAGGCCATTACCTAAAATCCTATTTTCATCTTCTTCTCCAGAATGAAAAGACCTAGAAGAGTGAAATGTTGTGTACAGACTCTTTAGCCAATGGAGATTCTAAATTGTAGATTAGGTGACCCTGTGACCCCAAATAAGGACCTCACAGGCCATTACCTAAAATCCTGTTTTCATCGTTTTCTCCGGAACAAAAAGACTTAGAAGGCTGTAATAGTGTATGCAAACTCTTTAGCCAATGGGGATTCTAACTTGTAAATTTGGTGACCCTGTGACCCCAAATATGGGCCACAGCCTAAAAAAACCCTTTGAAAATGAATTTTGTACTGATATTTTATGACACTTCACTCACTATGTCGACTTGAGATAACCATCTACATTGTGGACATGTTTGTCAAATTGATGTAATCAATGTGAAATGAGAACTATTGAATAGCCTATGAACTGAAAATTGTGACAAGCGACAAAGGATTAAATTGAAGAGGAGTGAAGAATTCTTTTATTTTAGATGATATATGTGAACTGCATATGACTGGTTATGAAATGATAAGATAAGATTATTTTCATCTTTTTCTCCAGAACTAAAATACCTAGAAGGCTGTCATGTTGTGTAAAGAGTCTTTAGCCAATGGAGATTCTAAACTGTAGATTTGGTAACCCTTTGGCCCCAAATAAGGACCTCACAGGCCATTACCTAAAATCCTGTTTTCATCTTTTTCTCCGGAACAAAAAGACTTAGAAGGCTGAAATTTTGTAGGCAAACTCTTTAGCCAATGGGGATTCTAACTAACAAATATTGGCCACAGCCTAAAAAAACCCTTTGTACTGATATTTTATGACACTTCACTCACTATATACTTGAAATATATGTCGACTTGAGATAACCATCTACATTGTGGACATGTTTGTCAAATTGATGTAATCAATGTGAAATGAGAACTATTGAATAGCCTATGAACTGAAAATTGTGGATATTATAAAAAGAAAGGCCCTCACAGTTCAAAACATAAAAACTATTTTCATCTTCTTCTCCAGAACAAACTGGAAGGAATATTGCATTCAGAATGTTTAGATGTTTGGATGAAAAGGCTTAGAACCATTAAAATTGTGCAGAGATTATTTAGCCAAGGGGATTCTAAATTGTACTATGTACCATGGGATTCATCACATTCCCTGTTCTCTCTTAGCCTTATACAGTTAGATCACTGCTGCCAGTGTTTAGTGCAAGCCAGAGTCTATTACATAATTTGGCGGTAAACCACAAAAAACACAGCTGGCCAAGGGGTCAGAATATTGCATAATCTTGTGTGTGGTGACCTTGCTGAGTGCTCTCTCTCAATTTCAAGACTAAGATGTGTCAGGGTTAGGGATTGTGCTTAATATTGAGACAATCATCATCATCAAACAAAATAAACCCTGATGAGCTACAGAGCCCATGGCTCTATTTTTTTGATAAGCAGTGAAAAGGAAATCACTTTTTCCAAACACAGATAAAACACCTCAGCTTTTATTGATTTCGTGTGACTGTATGATATAGCTGACCATTCAATGTTGTGAGGCTGCATAGATTATAAGGCACTTCAAGATCATATTATTATAAACACTGAGTCATGTTCAAGACTATATCATATTGTTTTATAAAAATAGAGCCATGGCCTCTGTAGCTCATCAGGAGATAATAAGTGGGGTATGTTATGGAGTGGACTTTATAGCAATGGTCAGATAATGGAATGTAGTAATAAGAATCTAGGTAGTGAAACGATTAAAGCAGTTTAAAAATATTTTGTTACCATAACTTTGCCAATCTGCTATATATATGTGTTGAAAGAGCAACGCAAAGCTTGGAAATAAATTGCTGGTATCAAACATATAATAATGTGGTAGAGAGATCATACTATTTTCTAAGATCGTACACACATTATATAATAATGAATACCCCGGGTACAATTCTTTGCATACAATTCACCACTGTCAGCTATTGCAATAATGGCCTGGGGCTGTAGAAGAAAATGAAAAAAACCTTTTTAGGTCATGACCCCTGCTAATTATTATAAAAATTTGTTACACATAAATCAACATTCGTTATGAATATCATACACCTTTGCATTATATTGTTTTAATTCTTAATTGCATTATGGCAATACCAACATTTATTACATAATGAATAGGAGCCTCAGTTTTTGAAAATCCCATTTCTCATAGGCTCCATTTCAATACTTAATAAATTGGTGAATTTTTTTTTAGTAAATTCTTTTTCACCATTTCTTATAGGCTCCCTTGGCTCCTCTATGAAAACACAGTGCTGCACAGTAGTTTGAAGTAACTAGAAACCTCTGTGTAACTATCAGTTTTCATCCTTCTGCCAGGAAGAGGTCAACACAATGCAATTACATAACATGCAGACACTGGACTCACAGCCAGTAAAATGTACCGGTATATGTTAGATGCAGTTTTTCCTACAATTAATTATTTTTCTGTACTGGAGAAGATGATGAAAATAGGTGTGATGTCACAATCTCATATAGCTACTTCTTTTATAGTCCTATGTTATCACCAGTCATCACTAGTCATATTCAGTTCACATGTCTCATGTAAAATGAAAAAATTTAATTCCTCTTCAAGTTATTCCTTCAAAGGGTATTCATTATTCAATAGTTCTCATTTCAAATAGATTCCGTTAAACATGTCCATGATGTAGACATCTATCTCATTTCTTGTTCCTATTGAATAAAATTAACTGCAAAGTTAATAGAAAACTAAATCAGTTATAAAGTATAAAATATGATATAAGTAAGGTATACCAAATTGACTCGTACTGGAAATTCTCATTAATTAATTAATTAATTCTCCAGATAATTACACAATATCATGAGATATTAAAAAACTCCATTATTTACTATTAAATTACAAAGAACATTATATTAGATTTAATAAAAGATTCTGTATTAAGTCTTTAGAATACTTTTAGACTTGTGTACCTTTATCAGCAAATTCACTTGCAAAATACAAATAATTACTCATATGTGAAATGTGAGACAAAGATAAAATATGACTTATAATTTTTGTTAGACCTCCAATTCTAAGTTTTTAATTCTAAATATCTCTTTTTCATCAGACATATTATATTCTCAAAGCACATGTTAGAACTCTCACATCAGAAAGATGAAATGCCTTTAACTCAGCTGTTTTCTTTAAAATTACCTCCCTTACCTACTTTACTGATTGAAGTGCACATATAATCTCAGAAAGATGCTGTAAACTGAAATAGGCTTTTAGGTTATGATCCCTGTGACCCATATTTGGGGTCACAGACTCACCAAATTTACAATTTAGAATCCCTTACAGCCAAGGAGTCTGTACATAAAATTTCAGCTCGCTAGAGCCATTGGGACTGGAGATGAAGATGAAAATAGCATTTTAGGTCATTGCCTCTGTGACCCAATATTTGGGGTCTCACTGTCACCAAATTTACAATTTAGAATCCCCTTCAGTCAAGGAGTATGTACATAAAATTTCAGCTCTCTACGTTCATTGGGACTGGAGAAGAAGATGAAAATAGTTTTTTTTAGGTAATGACCCCTGTGAGCCACACTTGGGGTCACAGGGTCACCAAATCTACAATTTAGAATCCCTTTCAGCCAAGGAGTCTGTACATAAAATTTCAGCTCTCTGGAGTCATTGGTTCTGGAGAAGAAGATGAAAATAGCTTTTAAGGTTATGACCCCTGTGACCCACATTTGGGGTCAAAGGGTCACCAAATTTACAATTTAGTATCCCCTTCAGCCAAGGAGTCTGTACATTAAATTTCAGCTCTCTGGAGTCATTGGTTCTGGAGAAGAAGTCGAAAAAGCGAAAAGTTTACGGACGGACGGACGGACGGTACGACAGACGGACGGACGGACGGATGGACGGACGCCATCCCATGCCATAAGCCCATCGGGCCTTTCAGGCCAGATGAGCTAAAAATTAAATGGCGATTTGACATCGCTGAAGTCAACCAGTTAATTTCTCAATGCAGAAAGACACTGGGGACATTAAAAATCGAATTCTTCAACTTTTAGTTTAAATAAAGCGTCAATATTGATAGAAGATACTTATTGATATGGGATTATGATAACCTTTAAAACTATATACGTTTGAATAATGATATGTTTCTACCAACAATCTAAGTTGTGTGGAGATGATCTAGGTCTATATGTTTTAAACGTATTTTATTCCATCAAAAGGATCGGATTGCCGGATGGCTTAAATAAATACCTCTCCTTGCCTCGGTCTATATATGGCAGGAACAGGGACGTTAACTTTTGTAGAATCTAAGTGATTCATTGATAACTAAATACATTCTCAATTCCCATCAACAGGTCCTGGTATCATGAAACAATAGTCAACAACAGCATGTAGCAAGGTGAAACTGAGGATGCAATTAACTGTTGATTGATGTGTGAAATAGCCTCAAATATTGACCAATAATACTCATTGATACCAAGCGTGTCGATAAGCCATGAAAATACCCTTCATATCAATAATGAGGTGTTCGATCAATATCAAAAGGGGCCCATTTTGGGTTGCCCTAAGTTTTCTTTTTAACTATTGAGGTGTTTTTGGTGGAAACAAAATTTGATGGAGCATTCCTGTTTATAGATATACCTTATTAATATATGATTATAACACACCGAAATATAATACTGGGGACAATACTTTGGTGACTTGAGATTTGACAAAGATGTCAGGTAATTGAAATACAGCGTTTCTTCTCATTTCATGTATTAATTGTACAAAAACAAAATGACGGATCTCACATATCAATATGTCACCATTAGTTTTTCAAAATATAGGTAATAAATATGGTACTTAACTGTCAATACCAAAGTTTTTACAAACAGGAAACTATTAACTATATTAAAAACAATGATTTTAACCTTTAAAAATTAGGTCCAAATATACCAGATCAGCTTTTCCTCTCCGACATATCACAATACCCAAAAATTGCCTCGCTGTTGAGTTAAGACCGCAGCAATAAAGCCAAAGGATTACGATGATCTAAAGAAGTTTGTGATAAAACCTTCAATAGCTCCAGCCACTCATCAATCACAAGCAGCTACTGGGGAGACATTCAAGTCAGCTACACATGCTCGTAGGGTCCATACTTACACTCCTGATTAACCATGGAGGAATATTTCTCTTGGAAGAACACAAAGAATCTGCAGCTGTCCATTGTAATGACGCTACAGAAGAAGAAATACCTTTACATTCGATTGAATGAAAATAAAATAATATACCAGAACTTTTCTTATAAATGAACATATATTTCCGGACTTAGGATGAAGGCCCATGCCTTTCAGGCCTAATGAGCTTAAATTTGGAGAAAAACTACAGGCTGTCAGAGGGCCTATTTAATACAGTGAATTAACCCTTTGCTTGCTGATGCAATATAAGAGGTATGTTAATTACCGGTAGTATTAACCAAAACTGGATTACTCTCTTTGTTAATGAAATATAACTCCTGAAAGTTAGCAGGTTGTAAATGTCCGTAAATGGTTCATATGAAGACATATACAAATGAATTTAAACTGATAGAGGGTTACATTTTGATAATGCGCAGCTAAACATGCAGAATTTCTGCATCTTCCTCATGATAAGAAAATAAATCTGATGTATTCACATCACTGACATTTACCACTTTCACAATCACTGATTAAGGAACCAGGGAAGATGGAAGAAATGACGCTGTGGCGAGTGAATACTTGTGCCCATCTCATGAGGTGTTTACAACACTCGTGCCAAAGTATTGGTTTAACCCATGATGTACAATACCATCACCGAATGGTGCCGGGTAAAGCTTCATCATTGTTTTTATGGTCACCTGTTGTATTTATTTTTTCCTCCATCTAGGTTTTTCTGATACACTGTTTTCTCCTTCACATATTTGAGTGAGAGAGTGAGTTATTGTTTAACACCGCTTCAGCAGTATCGCAGCCATACTTGAGTGAGAGAGTGAGTTATTGTTTAACACCGCTTCAGCAGTATCGCAGCCATACTTGAGTGAGAGAGTGAGTTATTGTTTAACACCGCTTCAGCAGTATCGCAGCCATACTTGAGTGAGAGAGTGAGTTATTGTTTAACACCGCTTCAGCAGTATCGCAGCCATACTTGAGTGAGAGAGTGAGTTATTGTTTAACACCGCTTCAGCAGTATCGCAGCCATACTTGAGTGAGAGAGTGAGTTATTGTTTAACACCGCTTCAGCAGTATCGCAGCCATACTTGAGTGAGAGAGTGAGTTATTGTTTAACACCGCTTCAGCAGTATCGCAGCCATACTTGAGTGAGAGAGTGAGTTATTGTTTAACACCACCTCAGCAGTATCGCAGCCATACTTGAGTGAGAGAGTGAGTTATTGTTTAACACCGCTTCAGCAGTATCGCAGCCATACTTGAGTGAGAGAGTGAGTTATTGTTTAACACCGCTTCAGCAGTATCGCAGCCATACTTGAGTGAGAGAGTGAGTTATTGTTTAACACCGCTTCAGCAGTATCGCAGCCATACTTGAGTGAGAGAGTGAGTTATTGTTTAACACCGCTTCAGCAGTATCGCAGCCATACTTGAGTGAGAGAGTGAGTTATTGTTTAACACCGCTTCAGCAGTATCGCAGCCATACTTGAGTGAGAGAGTGAGTTATTGTTTAACACCGCTTCAGCAGTATCGCAGCCATACTTGAGTGAGAGAGTGAGTTATTGTTTAACACCGCTTCAGCAGTATCGCAGCCATACTTGAGTGAGAGAGTGAGTTATTGTTTAACACCGCTTCAGCAGTATCGCAGCCATACTTGAGTGAGAGAGTGAGTTATTGTTTAACACCGCTTCAGCAGTATCGCAGCCATACTTGAGTGAGAGAGTGAGTTATTGTTTAACACCGCTTCAGCAGTATCGCAGCCATACTTGAACAATAAAAGTCTGGCTAGTTTTCTAGGTTATTTAGCTTAGTAATCAGTAAGTACCAAGCCTTTCAGGATTGCCAACTTTTTGGAGTGACAACCTTTTTAACAAAGAGAGATGAGCTGGTATTCACCACTGAAAGACGGACCATAACATTGTAGGAGCAGGTACAGGGTTAATATCAACATGTCTTCTGATGGTTTATACAGATGTGAGGAAGATACTGGAGGATACTACACAACCTTCCATGTAATACCATTTTTATCAAGAAGTTAATGATTTGGTTTCTAAAGAGTATTCTATCTATTACTTGCCCAACTTAATCAAGCGAATTGCCTACTATGTGCCAAAAGTAAGATTTCTGCGAGTTATCTACATTGTGATGACAGTATGACCATTGTGACATCACAGCTGTATACACTATTGTGACACCATACTTGCAGTATTACACTATCTTCCATAGGCGAGGAATAAACATAAATATTACATAATGTATTATCTTTCAGTGCCAAGAGAGACATACTCCCAAAATAAACAATAAATCACCTGTTAATATATTTCTTTTCAAATATTAATGTCAAAATGTTGCAAAGATTAAGCTAAGAAAATGTTGAGTGTTCTTGTTATTTAAACATGAAAGCACTTTTAATCTCTAAAGCATTTATATTTTTGTCAATTATGATGAGATAATGAATAATCCATTTAACAACTAGAAATATGTGCATGTGATGCACTGTGATGTCCCCCGCTCCAACTTTCAATCCAACCTAGTCATATTACCCTTATTGTTCACTTATGCTAAGCACTAAGTTCAATACTGCATTAATAACGAGAAATAAAAAATTCAGAATAGCCAAAGTAGCAAAAGGCACCACTCTATCACTAGGTCTAAGCAAATACAAAGTTTGGTGAAAAAATATTGAACGGTTTTGGAGATAGAGGTCGAAAAAGGTCCCTACCCCCAATTTGCACTAAGTTCAAATTGTTTCCATGGAAACCAGAACAAATAAAAAATTCAGAATAACCAAAATAGCAAAAGGCACCACTCCACCACTAGGTCTAACGAGTAACGACATACCAAGTTTCGTGAAAACATATTGAACGGTTTTTGAGATATGGCACGGAAAAGAAAGCATTTCGGAATGACGGAATAACAGAATAACTGACGGAGGTGAAAACATTATGTCTCCTGAAAAACTTTTTGGGGGACATAATTAAATGTATCAAACAACAAAAATGAAAATTGCACTATTCTAGAGGAATGAAGTACTGGTAGCAAACAGAGAATCAAATTAGTTTGATGAAAACAACTATAACTTCAACTAATAAGTTAAATAGGCTTTCCTGGATAACAACTTCTTTATTGTGAACATACATGATGTGAAGGAGTTCCTACTTCTTCATCAGGGTAATTTTATGATGGTGACAATTCACCTGAGGTAGGAGAGAGCATATACTCTGAAACTTTGTGTATGTTCATAATAAATAAATTGTTATTAACAAAATTTTGCTTTTCTAATGTATTCCTAGTATATATGCCCTAAAAGACTTAAGTTTCAATCATAAACAATTGATATCTATTATAAAATTAACATAAATCAAAGGACATCTTAGAAAACGTAAATATCAAACTACTTACACATTTTGGTTGAAAGCACTTTCATGGAAATAAAAATCACAAAACATGCTAGGGTATCCAATACAAATATAAACTCAATATAACTTCGTGTGGACTTTCAGACAATGTGTTCTGTCTTTCTACATTAGATTAACCAATCATTTGTTGAAGTCTCCACCTTGGTAACTGGCAGCAACATTTGTGTGCACTTGATTTAGTTACCGTAATATCCCTAACGTGCGCTTGAAACGGAAATCTACTGAAACTTTATTACTATTGATTAACTTTTGAAAGGCCTTTTTTTAAAATCTATTGCTTAAGTTAGAAAAAAGTTTTTAAATTAAATTGATTTGTTTGCAATAAGATAAAGAAGCAATTCAATTTTTCTAAAAATCCACAAAGCAAAACTGTTTATTCTATAAATGATAGTGATAAAACTTCCAAAATATATTTTTCTCTAAAAACAACAACATATTATACAAGACAATGTCATACAAAATTAACAAATAACCTGTAAAAGGTTTTTTTGGAAGATTTACGCCACAGCAACAGCACTTTTGCTTATCACCTCCTTACAGTAAGACTGATTAGCTTGTGCTATTCACAATGCAGGCTTTCCACCATAGCCTGGTGAGATCAGGCAGATAAACACCAACTGCTCCCGACACTTCACTGTTCACTTGGCTGGCAGGAGCTACCAGGTGCATGCTTATGTGCTAGATTTAGACTTTCTGTTTATAGATCATGACTTTTTGCTTTTCTAGAATCATTTTTAATGGTGTAGATCTTAAAATTACTATGTATTGATTTTCTTTTCTTATTTTTTTTATTATTTCTCATCAGTATGTCCACCACCTCCCTCCAAGTTCAGTACACATGGCTATTGTGAAATATCCAGGTAACAGTAAGGTCAGCTTTGATAATGCAAAATGACTGAGACAGTAATGCTTCATGCCACTGAAATAGAAGTTAATCTGAGAGAATATAAGCTATATTTTGCTTGATTTTGGTGCTATTGTCATAACATTGTGTGTTTGAATGTTTTAGTTTTGAGAGTAGGGTAATGAAATTTACAAATCTCCACAAGTCTCCATCCAACAAAGATCATATTTCCAAACTTTGAGCTTTCTAGCATTATTGGTTTTTGTTAGATGTCGTTTAAAGACTTTAAAGGGGCAGTAGCACGTTTTTTGCTAAATTTATTTTTTAAAATTTCCTATTTATGATGATAGTTTGTGCCATTTAAATGTACTATAGAGGGTAAAACATCCTATAACACAAACCAATTATCCGTAGTAGTGATAACGGTGTTGCGTATAAAGCAAAAATTGCATGGTGGTCATTTTATTGTGAACACATTTTATTATTTCAAATGACAAAAACGATCCCCATAGCTTTACTGAGCCATGTACACTCATTTTTAACTTGATTTTCTGAAGAGAGAAGGATGTTTTACGATTGGTGAAATTATTTTTCAAATACATTTCATCGACTTATTTGAGCAAAAAAATGTGCTACTGCCCCTTTAAGATGGACCCTTCTGCCATGCCCATACTTGCGAGGGGATCAGGACCAAATGAACAAACTTTAGGCTCCTCCATGTAACATAGCAGGTTATTCTGAAAATTTCAGCTTTCTATGTGAACTGGTTCGGAAAAGAACTTGTTTAAATGTTTTTGGGAAAATATTTACCACGTCCATATTTGAGGGGGGTCAGGATCAAATGAACAAACTTTGATCCCCAAGATACAATAGGTTTGGGGTGCAGTTGTTCTGGAGGAGAAGTAGAAAATGCAATAAGCCTATCCAGTGGGGAGGTCGAGGGGGTCCGGTCCAAAGTACAATACAATAGACACAAAGTTGTAACATGAGTTACAGTCCCATGAGGCTGTTGCAACAATTGTCATCCTTTTTTCACTTGATAAAATAAAAAGAGATTACTTCATGACGAAGACTGTCACACGACAAATACAAAATTAAAAAGGAGGAGAATAACACATGTAGCAAATCTAAAACAAGCTCAATGATAATTTCAACAGTCTAGTGACGTCACTGATTTTTATGTCTTTAAAGCAGGTTTCTTTCAACAGCTAAGGTTTAGAAACTCAAACAGCATTTTAAAAAATTTGACAGGCTTTCAGGCTCTCATGCAGTAGACACCTGATTGTTTCAACTTGAAACCTCACAAGCCAAGCGGGTTTGCTGTTAGGGCTGGGACGCTACCCCAACCCCTAGTATCTACCCCAACCATTTTGTTGGTTGATTTCGCTGACTGGTAAGCCAAAACATGGAGCTATAAGGCAAAAGCATAGAGCTCTTTAGCTCTTTCAATCAAGGTTTCTTATGAATAACAATTGACTTCATATTGTGTTGGAATCCTCAAGTACATGAAAATCTTTTAATCATGAAAGAATTCAAAATAAGACTGTTTTGTATTTAATATTATGATTAAAAGTAATATGATGAATAACCCTGGTCCTACTCAGTACCCATGGCCAGCCATCCCGGGTTACCCATCCCAGCCCTTATTGCTGCCTACTCTTGTAATTCACCCCATCGGTACCTAACCAGCAATTTCTGGTGGGAGGGCAGCTATTTCGAACACTGCACTGATGAACACACAGAACATTAATCAACAACTTGAACAAGAAGTGTTAATCTTGGATCATGTTAGTAACATGAGCCCTGTAGGCAATACAATTGATAACAAGACCTGAATTGTCTTTTAAGAATTTGAAAACATTCTCTTTACAAATGGTACAAGCAACATCAGTTGACATGAAGCTCAGATAAGCAACATCAGTTCTGATATAAGTGATGCTGTAGTAAGCACAACTTTGTATATCTTTAGTTTCAAGAGACAAGTTTCAATCTCTTCAATCTAGTATAAACTTATTTTGTGGACACCTGTCATTAGCTTGAAATTTGCATAGCAGTGTAACCGCTGGTGTTAGCATCTACACCGAAACTTCACACTACTGCAATAAAGAAGTTGTAAATCCATTGACATTCATTGCTTCTCTATCATCTTAGACTTGAGAGAGCTTTGAAAATCTAGGCTAGCGTCGATGATTGAATCAGAGTTAGATATTTGCTACATACACACAAACATGACTTACTTTGGTCTGAAGGAGGATGTTTGGTTGTTCTTCCTCTCCTGCTGACGGAGGGAGGGACTGGGGGAAGTAAACGAGAGGTCCCCGGCGATAGTCACATTGTGTGGAGAGAAACTGGGCCGCATCACTTCAACACTCATACTGACGCCTGCAATGCGGAGACAGAGGTTACTGACGCAGTTCACATCTTATGTTGAATTCATTTATGTGTTGCAGTTGCATGAATAGCTTATTTTGACAATGTACGTCTCTGAACACATACTGTCTTCAGACTTCCAATGGAGTGATGTCATAGCACTGTGACATCGATATATCTTTGACATCACGACATTGTGAAGTCATCATGTTTTTGATGTCATAACACTGTGAGTCATTACTTAAAACATTACGATGTCATGTGGTTGACGGTGACTGAGCATTGGGTAAAATCTACTGTCAAAAAGATGTCTACTGTAGCTGATAGTTGATCTCACAAGGGATATCTCCTGTAGTACAGAGTTTTGGATGATAAATAAATTTATAATCAAATATTAAAGGAATCATCAAATGTGTGTGATAGATCAGGAAACAAAATATAAACATGTATTTACATTGATGAAATTATAACTAATTATAACAGATCCGGTCCAATGCATTTGTGTGCACACATAATAATAGGATCATTGTTGATGAGCTTACTAATTAAGTTAGATATTACATGATTGGTACAGTCAGCATATATAAGCCTGTGTCAGGTATACATATAAGCCTGTGGTAGGTATTTGGCCTAAATTGAAAAATTGAAGACCCACCTCTTTCTCAGATATAAAAAAAAACCTTTCCACCAGACTTTACCAGCCCTGTATATATTTTTATTGATGCTCAGGAAGCGCTTTGATCATGGCCATGTGTTGTGGAACTAGTGCTATACAAGAACCCTTCTATACTATAAATGAACATAATGCTAGATACACATAAAAATGCAGAAGGACATCGACAAAAATCGACAATTATTATTTGTTACATGTGTATTCAAGTAGTACAGAAAACTTTTAAGTGACACAACATATGACATAAAGAAGGCTAGTTCAGAATTAAACGAAGGTCTACATCGTTGTTTATCGTTATTATATTCTATTCAGAGAGTTCTTGATGTTTTTCATTTTTGCTAAAACAAAATTTTGCAGTGTTAATCAATTAGGAATTTTCTATCTGAGTAGTCAGCTGTCAAAAACTAATGTTTTGTTACATCTAGACATTAGATAGACTGTGTTCGCTTTTCAAACGAATTTTAAAAAATGTACAATAAAAACCTCGTATGTCATTGATCTCGTTTAGAAATATTACCTTTTATCAAACTGTATACCTGTATAAATCGAATTTTAATTCAGTCAAATGCGTTTTTAGCAGACCAAACATGCGGAAGTCGCCATATTGTTTACGCGTTTCGTTGACAATGTATACTTCCTCCAGGGGAGAGAATCCGTCATTTACAGAAAACGGGCACCTGCTAATGAGAACTACGGTGAGATTTTAATGACGCTTCACTGAGTTTCCCCCGGCTTTGTTATTTTCCAAGACTCTAAACTTCTTTTCGGATCGCAAAGACATTGAACTTATGTTTATATTTTAGTAGTCATCCTGTCTTAGGTATATTCTTGTGAAATATAATATGAACTAGGAGACGTTGTAATGCGAAAACATGACGAAGACAAGGATATATGGATGATCAACTTTTGTTTTTATTATAAAAATGAAGACGTTTCGGTATAGATCCTCATGCCTATAACGTTATCAAGCATATGGTACAGTTGATAAAACAGCAGGTTGTATACAGGATACATGTTGGTATGATAATGAGATAATACAAACATTCCGATGTAATATGCATGATTTCAGAATGAATGCTTATAGATATTATTAAAAAATCAGACACTTCTTGTACATGCTGTAAAGCACAGCTTGAAGATGAACTACATGTCATTGCCATCCCCATCCATGTATTTACAAACTGATTTACCTTTTAACTATGATTGTCTATGATAACCTATTCAAACTTTGTATTTTCTTAGATAAGAAAATAACCAAAATGAATGCATTGATTATAAAAAATACAACATTTTTGGATAATACTGTAATGAAAGGTTGAAACAAGTGAAGTTGTGATGATAAGGATGGGGTCTGAATGATACCAGTGATTGAATGTGGGGGATCAATGAGGGAAGTGAGCAGAGTGGATTAATTATTTGTGGATTGCATGTAGGTGGTTGTAAGCTGATTGGATGAAATAGTCTTGATACCCATTTGAAGTGGAATTGTATCTTAAAAGTTGTAATGCTTCGGCCAAATCGTGTCATTCGGTCGTTCAGTGTAATCGTGCTTGTTATTTGTGAGGGTTGATAGCGTTGTGTTGTGGAAATTGTGTGATGTTCTCCGAAATGGCTGATTTGTTATCTGCCTTGATTTTCGATGTTTTGTGTTCAGTGATGCATATGCTGAGTGACCTCGATGTTTCCCCTATGTGTAGTTGCTGCCACAGTCGCAACTGGTGTTGTAAACTACACCTTCATGCTGTTGTTGTGTTGTGGCGTGTTTCCTACCATTTGCCTTTATGGTGGTCTTGAGGGGAGCGACCAGGAATAAATACGTACCTATGCTTACTTGTTGCTTCAGTAGGCGACTAATGTGGTAAGAACTTTTGCCAAAGTAGGGCAGTGGGATACGATCGGGGGCATTGGTAGGCTTGCTAGTTGTGGGTTTAGGTGGTGGGTTTGAGGTGCAGTTGATGGCACGGTCAAACAATTTAGTTGGGTAGTTGTTAAGTTGGGTGGACACATGCCGGAGGAGTTTTGTTAGGAATCAAGGGTGACGGAAGATAGGTTGATAGCATGGCGGGTAAGGGTGGAGGCGATGACGGTTTTAGTTTTGTGTGAGTGGTTGGAGTCAAAATGGATGTACTAGTCAGTGTGCGTGAGTTTGCGGTAATTTTGCGGTAGATTTGGATGCGATAACATGTTCTTATGTACTTATAATTTCCAGGAATCTCCAGGAATGTTCAATCCGATAGAAATCTGGTTAATCTCACAGAAATTCAAGCTAAAGTACCCGAGTGGTATAACGCGACTCGTATTGAACAAGGGTTAAAGGATACACTACAAGCAGGTATATATGTTTTATAGGATATATCATGTCACGATATATGTAGGTAACTCCAGTCCAACCGATCGGCTCGGATCCAGCGAATCAGAATCGGACCAATGTGAACTGGCGTGGACCATAATGGGAAGGGTATAACTTCGTATTCATGAATCATTTCGATTTGTACAACATCCATATCTAATTATACTCAAACACAAATTGCATGTTATCATCATCTTTAATAACATATTTACAAATACAGCAACAGTGCAATACAACAGGTGTAATTAAATAACCCTTTAAATGATGACGGAAACCATCACTTGATGAAAGAGTAAGCATGTTCTCCAGAACATGGTGTTTTTCTCAATAAAGGAGTTGTTATACAGAACTCGATATTCGGTTGATTAAGTCTAGCTATTAGATCATTTCCACTTTTGTTTTTTGCTTTTAATATTTTCAAAACATCTATGATAGGGTCTAAATCCTTTGTTGATACCCCATTTTATCAAATGAATAATGTTGTTGTTCAACTTTTACATTCTGACGTATCAGTATTTCAATAAAACTTTTTTTTACCATTTCACCACAGTTTAATTGCTTCCTTCATGATTTATATGTAAGTATTGGAACGGTTTCTCCAGGAATATATACATCAGATGTGCATAGTAAGGCTAATGGTTAATTTGCGAGTTAAAGAATTCTCTTACGGAATTGCAGTAACAATAGGAAACATCAAAACAGAATACTGTCAAATATATACATGTTGATACAATGAAACGAACGAAACCAGTTTGATGTCGTTCCAATTACAACGACCCTATCATAAACGAAGTTTGACTATGTCATTCCCTCAACACCGAGTAGATCAGATAACTAAGTTAGAAGATGACGTTTGCGTAACACTGAAACGATCAAACGAACAAGTTCGAAGACGCCCTTCAGTGAATTAAAGCGATGAATTGTCAAGTACTCAGATCACAGCATCTAACCACAAATCAAGACCTTCTTACAGACGCCGCTTCCACAGTTACTGCTGCACCAGGAGTTGCCGACAATGTCGTCTGCTGTGACAGAAGCAGACGAACAAGTATCTGACGTGGTGGGGGTGGAATCAGTAACTGAAGTTGTCTCGGGCATGTCTGGCAGTCCTGTGCTTGGAGGTGTCTGCACTTGGGGTGAAGGTTCAGAAGATGTAATGGCGATGTCGGAGCATCCATAGAACTCCTCCTGAGCACCGCATCCCTTACACTGTCGGCCATTCGCTTCTTGGCCCCAACTGTTACCTGCAAGCGAAGACGATATTTGGCTACACACAATTTACACATGCATTTGTGTTGAAGGAAAGAACGCGGGATTTTAGGTTAAACTTATCACATGTTTCAGTTTAGAGCTGTTGTTGTTAATGCGCAAGAAATACAATCGGACCGGGGATCGCTTTTACATGGATTTAAATTTTCATGCTCAGCATTTGTTCACGTTCATTTGATTTAGATGACAGATACTTCGTTATTTTCTTATGAGTCCCTTATTTCCAATTGAACATGTGGTCATCACCAAGTTAACAATTAAAACGTTCAACAACACTTTCATGACATTGGTATTACAGTACCTGTGTGGTAGCGCCACTGTAGCACACACTGGCTGCATGTCAGATTAATTGGCAGTTTGACCTTGACGTCATACTTCCCGGTTTTTGAACCAATGTTGAAGCGAGTCCCAGATACATCAACCAATGGCAACAGGTTCTTATCCAAACATTCTTGTGTGGCCTTGACCTTCAGATCGTTGACAGGACAGAGACGGAATTCGAACCAGCCCAAATGATTGGCTGTGATCTCCACTGTAACTGTAACTGTCTGCCCTTGCTTGTACTTCCGGCCGATAGTTCCGGTAGCGTATATTCCTCCTGCTTCGTGGTCACGTGGTCCTTGCCAAGGATCTCCACAAACCCCACACTTTCCTCCGTGCTTCTGCTGGTTCTGTGTTATAAATTAAGAAAGAACACATGGTATAAGTTTCTCTTATCATTTGAAGCCGTCAGTCGATTAAAATAGTATCTACATATACGACATGTGCACTTAGAAACTTATAAGGGACCGGTTTCGAAAATGCTGACAGGAACATGATAATGATCCTTTTAATCAAAACGACGATATCGTTTATGAAAAGTGGACTCAATCCGAACGATTTTCTGAATCTGATGGAGCTCTCAGCTGAATTTGGCTGAAACATCTGACAACATCATTCATAGCATATTCCCACCCATTGTCCAAAACAATGCACAACATGACATACCTATAAAGAAATCATACGCATATATGTATGGATGTATTTAAATCAATTAGGAAATCAGTTGACAATTGTCAAGGTGTACCCACCAATTATGGCTCAATGCAGCTTTGGTCGATGAGGTTGGTTTCACGACCTAAACTCCATGTGGTGTATAATTGGGTTAGCGCACGTAAGGGGAGGACATGCTATCTCTCACTTGATACCAATTTGGGTCGAGTATTTTGTACAGTTTTACATAACATGTATTATATTCTATATTTAGTACTTTTAACAGCGGATGTTTATACTAAGTATCAAGGGCAACACTTTGAGTAAAGCGAGGAACAAGAGATGGTTTTCGTTCCACCTTTCTTGTAGGTACATCAATGTAGCGACACTCTATATATCAGATTAGAAAGTCCATGATCAACGTTTTAACTCACAGAGAAGCCCCCACAGAAGAGCTGGTTGTCGTTGTAATTGCGGGGTGTGTTGAACCCCACTCGCCACATCGACGCTCTGGAGGGGGGTTCAAGAAGGCGTCCGTGACCCTTGACCTCAATGTATAAGCCAATCAGAACAAGTACGGCGAGGCAGGTGCGAATAGCCATGTTTGCGTATGTTCAGTTTGGAATCTTTAAAGAAAAGTATGCTTCGTAGCGGTATAACTTAAAGGGGTGAACATGTTTTGTCAGGATTAAATTATCTAAGTCAATGATGGAGACCAGAAAGCAACGGGGAAAGCGTTAAGAGAACATAATTCCGTTTGGATAAAATAAGTTTAAGTTCATTTCTTGAAATCAAAAATATACTCAAAGTTTTTAAGACGTTTAAAGGGCCAAAGAATTATGCATTTTAGAAATTGACCGTATATATTTAATTTTCACCAAAAATACGAGTGTGTGAACGCTGCATAAAGTTGTATTAAACTTGATTTAAACCTGCTTCTTTATACAATGAAAAAAAGGATTGGGACATGTTTTTCTAACTCACTAAATCTTAACTCACGTTTTAACAAAATTATAGAGAAATAACGACATATACGTGTAATAAACAATATAAAGAAAGTAGTGTCACACATAAATGGTAGAAATACTTTGAGAGAAACATTAAGACATGCAGCGATCACGACAAGCGATTACTGTTTGATATACATTGATTTCTGATTTAAATATATTATGTTTGATATGCATTTTAGAAGCTGATGTGATAAAATGTAGCCAAATTGTTGCCAACTTTATAGCAAATGATGAGACGGTTCTGAACAAATACTATCAAGCAACATAACATTTCAGTGATGAGAGTATCAAGTGTCTAATTATGTTTGTACATATGAGAGGGTTGATGTACAGGGTGTTTTAACACTGAATAGGGAGATGTGCATTCACTTCCAACAGAGGCTACTCCCTCCAGATTTCCGATCCTAAATCTGAAGGTAGTAACCTCTGTGGGAAGAGAATGGGTGATGTGATGATGCTTTAACAGTTGATAGGCTTTAAAGCAAATACGATGCCGGTAGACATACACACTGGTGAAGGGTGAAGAGAATAATTTAATAAACGAACATATGAAGAAGGGTCTACTCATGGTCAAGTAAAGAAACTTACCCGGAGCTTGTCCTCAATGATGGGTTGTTGCGATGAACGGTCATATATATACTACAAGCCAACCACAATCTGTCCAGGATCTAAACATCACGGGCAACTGTATTAATCAATTTAATCAGGGCTTCAAAGGTTTATGGGTCAATGGTTTAATTAACCGCCCGATCATCATATCAAGCCATCACGCTCACATCAGGAAGGTGTTCTAGGGTGAGATAATTTCCCTGAAAATATCTGAATCAACTTTGCTCTTGCACTAAGAGAATCAAAACTCATATTTATTTGAAGAAAGTTTGCATGAATAGTTTTCTTGGAACATGCACTCCAGTTTCAGTGTCTGGTAGACATTTAAGAAGGTGATGGTATGTAAATGGTAAACAACTTAGTGGATGATTGCTTTCGTTAGTTTTCAAGAGCGACAATTGGTGTACTCATTTGTAGCTCGTAGATCATTAGCAGCCCCGACTAGGTCGGGGCTTCTATCAGTTTTTGTGCGGTTTTCATCACCGCTGCCGCCCCACGTTTTGTTTTGGCTTTTACATTTTTCCAATAAGGTTCAATAACTCATACACAAAACTTCCTATTTATACCCCTGTTTTTGTTGTTGACATATTCACATTCAAGCTCAAAGGTCAAGGTCACGAGTTCCCAAAAAAATCCTTATAAACACTATAACTTGAAAAGTTCCTGTGCTATCAGGCTTATTCTTGGTATATATCATTTGATATCAAGATATGAAAAGGTTTTCGCAAAAATCCATCAAAGGTCAAGGTCACAACGAGGAAACGACTGAAGTATGCATTTGCAAATCTGTTTTATATTAACTATGAACACCTTAAATCATTATTTGATTGTTATACAGTACGAAAAGTGATCATTGATTATGCGACCTTGACTGTTCAAGGTCAAGGTCACGAGATATGGTCAAGGTCACCAGCTTAAGCATGCATTTGAGAATATGCCTTGGTTTAACTATGAACACTTTGAATCATTACATGATTGTTATACATAATGAAAAGTGATCACTGACTTTGTAAGGTCATGAGTTCTGAAAAACACTAAAAAATCCCTTTGTAAACACGATAACGTGATAAGTTCCTGTGCTATCAGGCTCTTATTGGGTATGTACCAATTATGGAGAAAGGCCAAGATTTGAAAAGGTTTTCGCTTAAACCTGTCAAAGGTCAAAGTCACAGCAAGGTCACAATTCATGCATGCTTTTGCAAATATGCCTTTAATGAACTATTAACACTTTGAAGCAATACATGATTGTTATGGCAAATGAAAGGTGAACATCGATTGTGTGACCTTGAAGGTCAACGGTCAAGGTCACGAGATATGGGTTAAGGTCATGTTAACCCTGATAAAATTTTGAAATGAGAGATGTTTTTTAAGAACAAACTTGTGTAATGATAACTTCTTAGAAATAACTACAGTGATGAACAATTTTTGTTATAAACAATATGTCCATGTTCTTGTTGCTGGGGAGAAGGCGGAACAGGGAAAGGCGAGACCCTCTGTTTAGGGGCTGCTCTGCTTTTGTGGTGTCCCGCAAACGGTAATCTAGTTGCAAAGACGTCATATAGAATGAAAATATAGAAAAGTAAAGATAAGTCATCACTTTATGTCAATAATCAAATAATAAACTTCGCATGGTTCAAGGAATCAGGCGAATATATATTATTCTCACCTCTGAATGTTGGTGTAATTCCAAACAATAGCGATATAAAATGTTGTCTACTTAACCTATATTGTCCATATAGTATCTTTGTCTTCAATTATTAATCATTATTAATGTATCTTTACTTGTACTTTGCCTTGTAGGGCAGCTAAAATTTAAATGAACACACTTTTCTTTGAAGCGCATTGCAAAGCTTTGAAATATACAAGTACTGTGGGTCTTTGAAGGGCATTTAAAAGTGGCATACATAAGAAAAGGAAGATTTTCTGGATAACAACTTCTTTAATGCGAGTATATGCTCATTCCTTCATCAGGTGGAATGTACTTTGTTATTTTCTTTGGACCTTATTAAGTTGAATAACACCCTTATTTTAAGTTTGGTTTGCAAATACTCAATTAAACCATACTTGGTAATATCGTCCAGCTTGTAGATACCGAATTTAAAACAACCCAAATGGACAGAATAAGTACGTTTGTTAATCTCATTTTATCTCTATTGAATCTCCATCAATCGCTGGTCGTGACCTGATGCTGGTGAAAATTAATCGACAATCTCAGGTAAAGTAGATCCGTTATCGGTGACCTTGATCGGGTCAACATCCATGTCTTCGAAGGGTGATGGTTCCAGATGTAGGGCATTCTCTTTTCACAGAGGTTAATTTAAGTAGGTTAATGACCTCGTAACTTATACTCGGACATTAACCTTTAACATTATGAACTTTTAAAATGTCAATTGTTAGTTGTTATATTCACATCTATCAGAAATGCGTGTTTCAAAAGCACGTGGTTCTGTGCACAGCTAAGTTGAACACTATCACTGAAGTTCAGCAACATTAGGCGCTGCTAGCCGAATGGGTGACCTCCTTCGGGGCGGGATAATCTGAGAGTTTGAAGCATTTGTTCCCCACCCCACAGCGAGACATGCTTTTAAAGACTTGTGGTATCACCCTAGGTACGTGAGTATAGTCGAAAAGTGCCTCTGTTCGCCCATCAGATAAAGTGGGTACCTGGATTGGAAGTGAAGGCAGTGTGAAAGTAACACTCTAACGCATTAAATGACGGTTGGTTTATATACTGCTCATAGAGATGTAATAAAGAATGGTGCAATACTGTAGGCAGCGCAACGAGCAGGTATAGGTACCTGGATACAGCACTATACAAATATCTGTATTATTATCTTTATTACAAGCCTAAGGTCCACTGTATGTTGATTCGCTTTATGCAATTCAAATGATTTAATCATGTGAAGTATTAAATGTTTTTATAAGTTCTATTATTTAAGATCAGTTTAATCATGATATAATAAAACATGTTAGTAATACAAAGTAGATGCAATAACATGACTGGATATGACAACGAATCATTGGTAAACAATGGACATATTGTTCTATTCGCATGCCTACAAGTAATCAATACGTACATGTCATCACTACGTACGAGTAATCTTAGAAAGAAGAACGGTCCGATATATAAATAAAAACAGTAGTAGTCCATGGCAACATCGACCACTGCCCTCAGTGTAGACTTACAGTCAATCTTTTAGACCAATTGATTGAAAAATGTCTTGTCTTGTTACAGACTTCATCAGTTCAGTATTTACATTTCTTTCAGAGATCCAGGATCATAGATGATTTAGTTGTATACGCTTATAAGTATAGCATCAACTGAGAAGGAGCCTTAATGCATAGGGAGTATCAATCTGAATATGTCCACATATACGCAAGTCTAGCTGCCCGGGACAATATCATGTTAACCGATGTACAGTATATAACTTGGTTTGTTATGGACAGAGGGAAGCCATATAGGCTAACCACCAATCTGTTGTATCAATCACCACGCTTCTGAATTGGACTCAAGCAGCGAGTAACGGCTTTCCCCGTGAGTTGGGTCCAGCTATACTTGTATCCGCTCCAGTGGACCTCGTGTACGAATTTACTGACACTGTGAGCGCGTGGACAACGGTAGCGGAGAGGAATTGGAGCGAAACTGAGGTAGTGATACTAAAACTACACATCTCCAAATTCTAACTGAACCAGAAAACATGGAATATTTATAACGAAATAAAAATGTTTCCTCAAAATGATAAGATGCCTCAGATATTAGATTAAAAATACCATTATCTATAGGCCTACTAGTTTGTTAAAGATGAAAAGCAGAGAAGCACTGATTGAGGAGACTTAAGCCAGGCTATGAAAAGTCCAAGTCACGGTTTATATCTCACATCATGCTATGACCACGCAGTATTGGAAAAAAACACAGGTACTATCCCGTGTTTCACATCCCTAAACTGCACTCGGGAGACACCGATTTGAAACTATCAGACTGACATGTTACAACTTTGTTTGTTCTAAAGGATCCATTTGTGCAAGTAACTTATATTGAAGGCGTTGACTCTTTGATGGTTTCAGGGTATGTCTTTGATTTGATGGCATATATGGCAGTGTTATGAGATGCACTCAACAGCAGCACATGGTGTAATGCTAAGAAGCCAGGTAGGACCAAGGCTAGGGTGACGTGAGGAGTACACCCGGTAATACGACCCCCAACACACGCTGGTTAGGGAGCACCTGCTTTGGGGAAGACCTAGATTTGATTTGTGATTCATATCGAAGGTAAGATCATCTATTATTCGGCGTGTCTGCATTCTTTTTCTGTATTTTTCAATCTATGGATATCAAAATATATTTTATATAGTTCGTTGTACTATTAAATTGGTTGTTTAGGATCAGTCAGTGCATAGATGACATCACAATAAGGTTAATATATAAGTATACGTAGTCTTGGTGAATCTGTCGTCTCATGCATGAACATAGTCGGTAACCAACATAAACAGGACCATGTTATGACACTGCATTTACTATAATTTGTTACTACAGTTGAAGTAATGACACTGTAAAATATGCATCGAGGTGTGCATACACTGCAACTTGTAAAAATGCATCGAGGTGTGCATACACTGCAACATGTAAAAAATGCATCGAGGTGTGCATACACTGCAACGTGTAAAAAAAAAGCATCGAGGTGTGCATACACTGCAACGTGTAAAAAAAAGCATCGAGGTGTGAATACACTGCAACGTGTAAAAAATGCATCGATGTGTGCATACACTGCAACGTGTCAGTAGAGCATGGGTAAAACAGGAAACAAATATACCGCTACAACTTGGTTACATTTGGGATAACACTACCTTCAATAGTATATATTCCCTTGCGGGATTCAAACTCACTCACAGTAAGGCAACTATCGCCAGCACTGACCGTACCAACAGCTTACCACACGACCACGTACTATTGAAGGTAGTGTTTTCCAAATGTAACGATGTTATAGTTGTTCCCTGTCTAAATGGCATGTTTTTCAAATACACAGTTAGTTTCGATATCTGCTGAGGTGATGATCATAGACAATGCTTACATCGACCTATACATCCATTTTGAACGGATAAGGGAATAAAAACAAACACATTTGTGAAACACTATGACTTCCCAACGTCACACGAACGTGTCCACACTTTGCAGAGGTCAATAACATAAAGCATTTCTTTATCAGACAAAAAGCATTGCCAGACAACATTGAAACATGGTGATAAAACAAAGCGTACTTTAATTACAATACAGTTTAAGAACAATTACAACATATACGACAATGAAAGGAAACATCCACTTATAATGCTGAATTGCCAAGATCTCAGATGGCAGTTTGTATCTATTTGTTGTTCTTTTTTTCTATAATTATAAACACATAGTTTAAGCTATTGGAAATATTTGGTACATTGTTCACACCATGGGTATATTACGCGAGAGGTAAACAGAATGATATCGGTTGTATCGGGCCAATAAAGTTGACAATGTCTTCTTCATAAGTCCTTAATTATAAACTGTTTAGATAAAATATACATAGATAGCATAGGCCATCTGGATAAAGCATAACAAAGCCATTAGCTACTATCCATGTCATTCTCTAATCTAATCTCTAATTTCTTTTTCAGCCTAACTGCAAACTAGAACACGCACTCAATCAAATGGGCAATTTGAAATGACAGGAAATGAACACTCACAATTTATCCATCCAGATAGTTCGTATTTCAACATCGACAATGGCATTATACATATAAAAGAAATTAAATTTTATTTCTAAATATTAAAAATTAGATGTTTCATGAAATCTTTCATTCTTATTTTTGCCTATATAGCCTTCAAGACTTCTCCTTGAAAACTTCGTTCTATATTACTAAAGCTGAAATGTTTTAGGGAGGTGACTTCAATCTAAAGTATGATTTTTTAAACAATAGCTTTCAAACATCTTATTTTAAACCAATAGACACTGGTAGCTAAACTTTTCAGAATAACATCATTGTTATCATTCTCTTCCCACGGAGGTTACTCCCTTCAGATTTCCGATCATAACCTCTGTTCTACATGGCCTGTCTTTTTGAATCCATGCTAGCGGACTCAAATTATCATAACATCAACTTTCTATTAAACAAGAAAATTAGATTATTATTTGTTATTGAGGTTTTAATCCTATTTGCCTTTTGAGAATCTTTCAAATGAGTCTAATTCCGTGTTGATGGTACCAGTTTGGATTATTCATGGTAAATTTGCTAGTTGCATTATGTAGACGACATACACAGCTTAAACTTAGCTATTTGTATATCGTCCACCTTAGTTCAATAGAGCCAGGTGTTTTCTCTAATAAAAATATGAATTTTATTATTATCATTTGGATAGAACAACGCAATCATGGGCGATGTGGTCACAGGTACACCCATGTATAATGACTGAATCTCAAGGTTAACGTTTGCTTCAGGATGAGCGGTAGACTGGTTGTGGTGGAGGAAGTAAGACAGGAGGCGGAGGAAGAAGAGGAGACGGGGGAGGGAGACAGTCAAGAGGATACTTTGGGAGTTGGGCAGACCCAGCGACAACATGCTGGACCGGGACTGGGACAGACCAAGGGACAACATGAAGATGCTGGACCGAGGCGCGGACAAGAAGAGCGACAGAATGATGGACATGTACTGGAAGAGGAGCAAGAAGAACATAAACGTCAACATCAGGCAAAACGTGAACGAGATCAGGGACACAGACACATTCAGGAACAACAGCAAGAGAGGCAAGAGTCTGGACGAGGACCAGAAGAACAGGAGAAGGGAGAAGAAGATAGACAAGAAGAGAAACTTGAGGGACAGGAAGGGAGACAAGCGCAGCGACGGGAACATACAATGAGACAAGGGGGGAGGCATGAACAGGAACATGGACAGGGGGGTGAACAAGAACAGAGTCAGGAGCAGAAGCAGAACGAGGAAGAGGATGGAGAAGAGACATCAGATGGAGGTTCTGAAGGTTCTGGTGGTGGATCTGAAGCAAGTGCTGCAGCAGGTTGGTGGTGTTAATAATGTATCGATCGTGGATGCATATGTTAGTGTTTTAACAAGTGTGTTGAGATCGCTTATGAGCGCTAGATTGGACATATGCCTGAACACATGCCAGAACATATACTTACATGTTTTAAAAAAATTGAAATTTCTTTGGAAGTTGTACAATGAACGTCATTCAATGTATGTTTTATTTTTTGCTTTCGTCTTGGCATTCGCCCTTATGTAAACATACTTCAACATTCTTCTACGTAAATAATTTCTTCCAATGACTTTCCCCTAGTTCATAAACTCCAACCCCACCCCCTGAATGATATACAGAAATTAACATTCACAGAGCAAATATGTAAGGATTTATGTGAAAACAAATATGTTACTGTAATATTACATACTATTTGAAACTTAATGTGTGCACATGACGTCTCTTTGTGCAAATTCGAAATTCCACATACACGATGTTACAATTTTGCTATTTATAGTAACATTCACTAGTTCGGACATGAGTTACGTCCCTTGGCATTTCTCGCATTTCGACAAAGGCGACTTCCGGTTGTGTGTAAACAGTTGTAATCATGTAGTAAACAAGTCAGCTTTCAATAGCCTCTACAAACGACATTAATTGACTTTAGAGGTTGCTAATAATATCAACGTGCTCTTTAATCCATGAAGAATGCATTTCATTCACAGATTTGTTATGACAAAGCGTAACTGCTCCCAAAAGATGAGTAAAAGAGAGAATGGTGCAGTCGCCTTTACACACGTATTGAGTTGGTTTGGGTAGTAATTTATACCAAGGTTCTAAGCCCTTTTTAGCTGGTAAGATGTCAGTATACATTCTGTAATTAATATGTTTGCATACTTTGAACATGTTTGCACTATGGTTCTGACTTGTTGTGCAGTGACATGTAGGAACAACTCTGATAAAGTTAAGAAATGGAGACAAGAATACTGCTTTGGATGAGAGGCTTCTAGGCTGTCAGATAGGTGTAACTTAGCTGCAGAACTGTACCTATATAACCTCTTCCCCCAGTATCATCGTGTTTGACGTCAGGGTGTCATAGAGCCTATTTTGGCGAAGCAACTGCAGCTAGGTGTAACTGTGCATCTCCTTTATTTATTTATTTATTTATTTATTTATTTATTTATTTATTTATTTATTTATTTATTTATTTATTTATTTATTTATTTATTTATTTATTTATTTATTTATTTATTTATTTATTTATTTATTTTATTTTATTTTATTTTATTTTATTTTCAAAGACAGATTTGTAATAAATTACTGTGTATATAGATCTACATAATGATAATTACAAGTTTTCCCCAATTTGTGAAAATAAAGTGTGTGGAAATGAAAACATTTTTAAATTGATGTTTTCGCTTCACCTTATTTATTAAATAACACATATGTAGTTCCATGTTTGTTAGAACATTTATGAAGGTGGATCTTGTCATTTTACATGCAAATTCAAATGGAAATTTTTTAGAATCCTATTATTATTATCCATTATCTGGACAATACCTTTATATAATCTACTGCATGGACACCCAATGTTCTGGGTTTGTTCCTTACTTTGAGAGTTAGTTGCAGTTAGCACAATAAAACCACAGATGCCCCTTTTATAATTACTTTAATCTCTTATACATTTTCTGATTGATTGATATCCTGTAATCTAACTATTCACAAACAAATGTCAAAGCCCGAAGGATGAAGCTTAGAAATATCATAAACTTTTTTTTCATTGAGTAACTTCTATAGTTGTAATTTTCACAGACTTCAAATCTTAAATTAAGTAAGAAAATATAATTTTATAATTTATAAGTTTTACTTTTTTAGATGCTGCTGAAAATTTGTTTATTCATTTCTTAAGTGTTTTGCAAAGATATGTATTCATACAGCACTGGGGACAGAAATGATTTTGCACGAAAATAGAGTCAGCTTATAAACATACGTCTCTTATGAAATCAGAATTTTGTCTTCAGCTTGCTTGCACTTTGTGAATGGTCGACCGTCACCAGAAAACCCAACCTAAATACTACAACGCTTAGGCAGCTCCCATACTTTCCTTTTGTATCAATTCTCTTGTGACAGCCCAACTTCTGAATTTTATATTCTTTATTGCAAACATACATGTTACACACAAATAGAACAGACATGCAAATTACACCATGTTACATCTATCACTTAATCAATTGATTTAAATGATGGAACAATAGTTCTTCCTCTTCAGGTGGATTACATTCCTCGACTCAGCACTTGCTTACACTGGGAAAAGCAGGAAGTTCTGGGATTGTGGACATCTGTATTTTGTAGAATTGTTCAATTTGTCAGAATAAAACAAACATCTATGGAAATCTACATGGAACGTGTTCATCTGCAGTTTTTATATAATTAAGAGAGCTTGTTAAAAGGCTTGTAATGAATAATCAGCAAATTCTCCAAGGCGACTCTAAATGACGAATTTACTACATGACATTTGCCTATTTCAAACTCAACTATCTGGATTGTACATCATAAAGCCAAACATACAAATAAACTGTACCTGTTGAAGTTGGAGTATCATGTAGGAATATACGAATACAAAGTTGTCAGGGGTATACATATTACAGCGACCAGCATATCTTTTCGTGTTACAAGCAAGTGTCTCTGTGAGGACATGCTGGTTTCACCAAACTTGTCAAAGATGGCAACCACGATCCCAAGATCCCATTTAAATGAATTTTTTTGTGGTTTCCATGGCCTGAACAGCGAGTCTATGAGGAAGTACACATTTCCTACACATTTCAACCATACTACCATATTACCAATATCTTAATTATGTTTTTGTGGTTATCAAATTATGACAAAATATAATATTTGTAAAATTGTCATATTGTCCTTTTGAAGCGTATCTCTGAAACTGATTTCACTCTTTTGAAGCTATTTTCCTTTACCCATGTTGAAAGTAAGGGTATATGAGTGAATCTATTTATTTTGTTTAAAAAATGATATTTCTTACAGTCACATTTATCATTTATTGCTTCCTTGTGTTAGTGTTACCTTTATTATCCAATTTGTATTGTGAATATCCAATGAGGGTGCAATATGCACACTGTCTGTGAAGCTTGCCACATCAGCATGTTCATACTTATAATAGGGTATATAGAGGCATATAATAATAATTTTGGACATTGGAGGAAAATACAAATATTCAGAGTATTTCATTTTGGAATCTTAAATCTTACAATAAATTATGTCTATTGTCATGGACAAAATATTGTTACAACAAAGACAAGTACTCATTGAAGAGTTGGCATGCTTTGTCTTATCATGGTTTTGTAAACAATGAAGTGGGCGTGGCAGACACGTTTAGTGTTGGAAACATTAATAAAAAAAAGTAGATATTATTTTTGTGAAACTTTGTGACAAGTCACAATACTGCAACAGACTTAAAGTACACAATAGAATGACAATTTTGATTTTATGATGTAGGAAGAGTGGTCCAATTCTTTTTTAAATTCACGATTTGATTCCTGGGAGTAGTGATATTTTAAGTGTCATTACTCAGTAACGAAGCATTGCAAATAGGTACGAACACTTTTTACCTTTAGTTTTAACCTTCCTAATGACAAATAACAAAACTATTTTGAAAAAAATATTAGAAATGTTTGCGCTACGTTCTATAATACATGGCCACGAATTCACCATCAGTCCTTTCAGTGGTTTTCAGTGGTTTTTTTACGAAGCAAAAGGAAAGTCTTCAATGCTGTGGCACTCAAAAATCGAAACTTATCTAGTTTCATATCATTTAAATCTGCCATCCTGCAATAAAATTTCACATAATAACTTGATAAAAACGATGTTAACAGCTGTGAAACCGAGCGCAAATGATACGACATTACTGAAGGAAACTACGACAACAGAAACTTCCTGTCGAAATGTGCGCACGCATCTGCGGTTCGCGGTTCTATTTTTAGTAACAACTAAGATGGCTGAAATTTGTAACATCGTGTATTGTTTTGGTTGGATGTAATTAACGCAGTTTATGCATTGTGTTATGTTTCACTCAGAATACCAAGACAGTTTATGATGGGTGTGTATTGTGTCTGCAGGTAGGTTACAGGCTTGTCGTCTTGTTTGTGTTGATGGTTTGTCATATGACATGGACAGTGTAAGTTACGAGTACCAGGGGTGACAGGTAGAGAAGCTGTAAACCAACATACAGCTGTGTTGCCAGAAGTGTGTGAATGTGTAAGGTGAAGTTGTTAATATATACTGGGTGATATAAATTAAAGATACTCGCATGGAAATGGTAATGTTTTTCACCATAATGACAAAAGTAGCACAAAGATTCATTGATTTACCAGGAAAGCGTCGAAAAGGATTTGAAAACTTGCATTTTTTTTGTGCTATACCCATTTCAAAACTTGGCTGTATATTTTTGGTTTGATTCTCTAATCTTTAATCTTTAATCTTTAATCTTTAATCTCTAATCTTTAATCTTTAATATTTGATATTTAATATCTAATTGTAAACGTCGATGCATGTTGACATCTGAGTATGCATACATGTGCATGCGTCTTCTGAGGTGTGATTGCTGTGCATCAGTAAGTGACGGGCGCTTAATACTGCCTAGACTTATGAACACAATTTTATTTTTTATTTAAAAAAAAGTTATCTGCATCTACAAATGAGTTGGGATAGACAACAAACTACTTATGACATATATGGACCAAGTACAATCAGACAGACTGACCAATTACTTGACAGACGTTACCGACCAAAACTACAGACATGGTTGAGGAATACATGGACTCTTATAACCACAGCATAAATATGAATGTTTCCAATAAATATCTGTGTGTATGAATCCATTTAAACATGTTTAACCAGTTAATGTTCAGGTCTGGTAGATAGTATACCAGTTGTTGCTGTAGTTATATGTATATGACTATTTTGCTTCGGTTAAACCTTCGACTCAGAGGAAGGGCTATCATGTTATACTAATGACAAACACATATGCCCAGGTACAGTGGCTTCTATAGGAGAAGATCGGACCAGGAACAGGGGAGGTAACTCTGTGTGCAACTATGATGCCTTCAGATCAACACGGAGTTCCAATCCATTCAGTTCGGACATCTTTACTCGTAAGTCGTTTGTATGTAGTAAATAATTCATATCTGTTCAAAATCAACCAAATTATTCAAATGGCTTTAGTCATAAGCAATAGTTTTAGTCTCAATTATGTGAAATTTGTCGTCCAAAAATGTTTTTACATATTGCTTGTTTGAGATCGGGGGAGGTCACCCTGGATATATTTTTTGACAGTAGATTTTGCACAGTGTCCTGTCATCATCAACTATATGACATAACAGCGCTTGTACATCATCAAAGTAGTTATATCACAATACAATGACGCCATAACATGAAGACGTCACAATACTATAACATCACCGCATTGGAAGTAAAATGGCAGTGCTGTGTTCAGAAATGTACATTTATCATTGAAAAAAAAGTATCTGTTATCCCATTTAATTCAGCTTAATTACGGAGACGGAAGGCGGAAGAGCACATTCGTGATTACAATTAAAGTTACGCACAATTATTGAATTAAATTATATGCAATACTTTTAGAGAACAAGATTACTTCACTGACCAGATCGAAGTTGAATAAAGCGTCAGTGAGCCGCAGTTTTTGGTTTGATTTTAGGTGTTATTTATCACTAACATTATTCTAATCATGACAGAGAACCCCCGAGACACCTACCCGCCTCGGTCCGCCCAGAAAAGTGTGAGTCGGATGTTGAGTTTGGATAACGGGACGCGGGTCAGCCTCTCTCGTCAGGGATCAGAGGCAGGTGCGTGAATGTAATCTATCCATAGTCTAATGAAAGCAGAAGAATTCAACACAGCATTCCTTACCATGAATGTTGGATTCCATAAAGTAGCCTATTTAAGGTAAAAAGAGATAACATATTATGTAAATCATACAATACCAACGTCTTGGCAAATGGGCACCGATTGGTCACATTTTCATTAGATGATTGTTAATCTTGCTAACTTCATATACCATGCTATGGAATCCAGAAGAGTATCATTAAATTACATCGCCAAATACCAAAATAGTTGACCGTATACATAATGTAAATGTGAAATGTAAATATTATGGAGAGGGCTTTTATAAGTGGGACAACTTGTGCCAAATCCGTTTCACTTCCGTGAATAAAATATGTTTAAACTAAACCAGAATAGTTTATCAACATGTTTTAAAAACAAAGCTAACATATTGTTCTAACTAATTGATATTGTGTTGTATTGTGTGGCATTATCATAGTGTAATATAGACAAAGGCGTAAACTAGCATACTGTTGTAAACCCGTTTGTACCGTACCATACCAATACAATACCAAACCATCATTGGTCATAACAATGTTATGACATCCATGTCATACCACTTCATGAAATACATCATCCTTACATGTAAAACCATGACATCATATCTCACATACCAATACGTGTCAAACATTATATGATATACAATTTTATGCAATACCATAACATGCCAAAATACTATACAATTACATGTCATACCATAATATTACATGATATTTCGTGTTATCACATACCGTACGAATACACATGAACTGTATACCATCACATGTCATACGATACATTAAAACCATACCATTAAAAGTCATATCACAAAATGCCATTACATATCATATTGAATCATGCTATTTTATTAAAACAATACCATGCGATTTTTTGTCAGACCATATCATGTCATTAAAAGCCATACCATACTATAAGAACAGGAAGGAGTGAGTATATACTCCGAAACGTCGTGTATTTTCACCTTAAAGAAGTTGTTATTCAGAAAATCTTCCTGTTCTTATGTATGCCACTTCTAAATGCCCTTCATAACATAACATAAGACATAACATAGTATGTACATACATACAATATTATGTAATAACAGTCCACAGTATACTATATGATTACATGTCATACAAAGATATACAATTATGTATCATACCATGTCATGCCAAAATAAACTGTACCATTACATGTCATATCATACCATCAAATATCATATAACACAACGTCATTTCATGTCATACATTATCTGCATGTATATGTGAAACAATATAATTACATGTTAAACAATACCATTGCATATTTAACAATACTATACCAGATGTGATACCATACCATATATTGTAAGTAATACCATATGTCATTACATCCAATATCATACCATACCTTTAACATTCCTATTCAACCATGTCAATACATAATATACCATACAATGCATCAAATGTCATATCATGGCAATACACATCAAACATAACTATACCATTACATGCCATGCCATACCATCCTGATTTGCTTTATCATACTATGTATGCCGACAATAATTTCAAAGTAAATAGCATCGCAAATAACGACTAAAGACTTGTCATAATTGCCTTCATTAGAATTTGGCAACTATTTGGCAGAAAAGGATATCGACGTCAATACATTTTGAACATACAGAGCGAAGAGGGTATTTTATCAACGCTTCGACAAGAACAAGAGAAGATAGAATGTTTCTAATCAATAAACTGCCATATGAGATTTTACAATTAAAAAAAAAATCACATAATTTTCTTATTTTATGTCCAACAGGTACGAGCCCAACCTGTCTAAGTGTCAACTACAACCTGAGAGGAAGACCAACACGTACGTATTCTGTAGTGTACGCTTATCTACTGTGAGTAAAGTAATTAACTTGGGTCTCATTCTCGAAACTAAAAGATAAAGCAGTTAGCATTTTCTAAAATGAGAATCGTTAACTTTGGGGTTAAGAAGATATTGGGACTAGGAACGTTTTGAGAACCGATAGCCTGGGCAGGGACCAAACTGTTCTGTTTCAGTAACTAGTTCAGTAATCATTGATGGGAATATTAAATATACTTGTATTAAGTAGCTGTTCAATTGCTAAGTAAAGTTATCCCATTTCAGTGAAATCGTACGGTATGATTGATGATGATCAATTTAACGGGCAGTAGCACGTTTTTTTCGGTCAAATAAGTTGATGAAATGTATTTGTAAAATAATGTCACTAAAAGTAAAACATCCTAATCTCTTCGGAAAATCAAGAAAAAAATAGTGTAAATACTTCCATAAAGCCATGGGAATCGTTTTTGTCATTCGAAAAAATAAAATGTGTTCACAATAAAATCGCAACCATGCAATTTTTGCTTTATACACAAGACCGTTATTACCACTACGGATAATTGGTTTGTGTAATAAGATGTTTTACCATCTAAAGTAAATATAAATGACATAAAATCATAAAAATTCGAAAACGTGCTACAATGCCTTTAAGTCCAGACACTCGCTAGTTAATATGAATGAATACTGTGAAATCATCGTCAACTAACCTTTTCATGACGTCATTGTAAATATCACGACGTCTTTGTAAATACCATGACGTCTTTGTATATAATGATGTCATTGTAAATATTAAGACGTCTAACTGGTTGACTTGTTTCTTCTATTGCAGAGCACTCGACACTTGAGCTAGATAAAGATAGAGAAGTGTATGTGGAGCTTCCTGATCTCGCCTTGTGCCTGGAGAAACTACTCCGATACAAGCTGGTGGTGATTACGGGTCCTCCTGGCCAGGGTAGCAAAACGCTCGCATACGCTCTCTGCAGGGCTATGCAGCGTAAATTCAAACGTGACAAGATAAAGGTTACGGTATCCAACTCGTGGAATGAATGGGATGTTGATGGTGATCATGAGAAAGCACAGATCGTACTTATAAACAACATGTTTGGATCGTTTGAAGTGACGTATGTTGAAGACTGGTGTAAGATATTCGCTGAAATGAGAATGTGCATACGCAAGTCTGATAAACTCTACCACATCATCACATGCAAAAGTAACATTTTGGAGGAAGTATTTCCTAAGATCAATGGAAAATTATTTACTGATGACAATATTTTTAGAATCACTACCTCATACACAGAAGATGAAAAGAAACAATTCATCTCCAAGCATGCAAACCGAGCACATCTGGAGTTGTCACAAACGGAGATCGACCACATCGTTCAGGTCGCGGACGATTTTGGATTCCCAAAATGCTGTCACGTGTTGTTGAAACGCGGCACCAACAAGTCGCTGCTTCCCACGAGGTTCGAACATCCGACAGAAGTGTACATGGAGGATCTGGTCAATGTTCCAAGGACAGTGTTTGCCATGCTGCTGCTGCTCATGCTGGAGCGGCCTAGAAGTACATGTCTTGATTACACCACCAGGGAACTCACAGAGGTCGAGAACATCCTGCTGGCTGCTGTTGGTTTACAGCAAGGTATTCTGGTCTCCCATCTAATCATTGATGCCAGGATGTTCCAGGGTGTCTACATTGTGGAGGATAAGGACAGTAAGACTGTTGACTTCAGATCAGACAATATCCTGTACTCGGTCGTCAAACTGTTCTACATCCGCCATGCAGAGTTCATCCTGAAGCATTGTAAGTTTGATCTGCTGGATAGAATGGTGCGTGTTGGGGCACCTGCAACTCCTATCACAGTTCAAATGACGCCGGATCAGTTCGTGTTCTTCTCGGACAGATGTTTGAGGATGTTGTTTGCTCACGAGGACCTCATGAACATCTGTCTCCACCCAGCTTTTCTTTCTGAGGACTTTATTGATGCTTTCTTTGAGCGTGCTGGTGACAATCTTGAGAACTTGTTTCATTTGAAGGACCGAGTTAGGGGTCAGACTTGGCTGTATTGGAGTATTTGGAGTAAAAGTGGAAGTCTTTGCCGCAAGACACTTTCGAGGATGTTGAGTATCGGTTTCACAGACCACACTGTGAGCAAGAGGGGCAACCTATCAAATGTAGAAGAGACCATTGTAGCTTCTTGTGTGTCCAGAAACACTGGAGGTTTGAGTGCCTTGATCAGATGCTCATACAACTCCACCAAGTTTAACACCACTCAATATGACACTGGACTACTCCCAAAACCAGGGACAGGAGAGTCCAAGTGTCTTGTGTCTTGTGACACCATCCTTGAGGCTGCGTGTCGATATGGTTCATCTGAAATCCTGGATATACTCATCAAAGAAAGATCAAGAATTGCAAATCAGGCCGATTTCACTGCTCTCTTTAAGAAATGTGTTCATTACAATATGAACGACGCTCTACAGGTGTTGCTGACTCAGTTGACAGAGGACATATGGGTGAAAGATGAGCTGCAGGGATGCCTCAACAGAGAGTTTGACTGGGATGAGGGTGTCAGACTTCCACCTCTACACTATGCTATCACTAAGAAGTTTCAAGACATAGCTCGTACATTACTGCAGAACGGATCAGAAACTGAAAGTCTTGGTGCTGATTTGACAGCCGCACAGACAGCATGGGAAATTGGGAATATTGAGATGTTTGACCATTTGATCGGTTGCCAAGCCCATTTTGACTTTCAAGACAGTTCTGGAAGGACACCCTTAGAGGTTGCCTTCAAACAAAAGAAGAGAGATCTATTCATGAAAATGCTTTCTGAGAAACCAACTGTAAATTTTGCAGAAGAGACTAGCGAACCCATACTTCAGGCTTGTCAAACTGGCGACCTGGAAATGGCACAAAGACTTGTTGAGTGCGGAATCAACCTGAATGTCTTTGACTCAATGGAGCGGACGCCTCTTCATCTTGCTGCACTGAGGGAAGATGCAAAACTCATCACATTGTTATGCACAAATAGGAATATTGATGTGAATGCCAAGGATAGTGATGGGTCAACCGCTCTCCATTTGGCTTGTGACACCATCAAACCAACCTTTCCTCACATCACAGAGCTTCTCAAATTCGAGCCACAGATTAATGTTACAAACGACAGGCTAGAAACGTCCTTACACATTGCATGGAAGCGAAGCAACATTCCTCTTGTGCAGGAACTTATTGATCATGGAGCAGACTGCAACTTACCCGATGTACATGGAAACGAGTTGATTCACTTTGCAGCAGAAATAGGAAACATGGATCTCTTGAAGATCCTTTTGGATCACGATGCGAATGTAGGTTCCCTGAACAGATGCAATCAAACCCCGTTGCATATAGCATGCAAGATGCAAAACTATGAGGTGTTGATCGAACTATTGAAGCCTCTAAGGGCAATAGCACATATAAATGCTGAGGATGACAACTCTTTCACACCCCTGCATGTTGCATGTAACCTGGGCAACATCTACATGGCTATGTTTCTGATTACCAAAGGTGCAAACATTAATGCGGGTGAGGGTGTGTCCCCTGTTCAAATTGCCTGGGAAAAAGGAAATCAGATGTTGTTCAGGAAATTGGTCAGACTTGGAGGATATGTGAACAGTAAACATCCAGAGTCCAAATCCACACCACTCCATGATGCCTGTGAAACTGATGACGGAGATATGGTGAAGTTTCTTCTCGATAATGGAGCTGACGTCAGTATCAAGGATGCTCAAAATCAAACACCACTTCACATCTGCTGCAAGTCTGCAAATTTGACTCTGGCAGAGAAAGTTTTGAACTCTGGAAACATAACTCAAAGTGACATCCATGGTAAGACGGCTCTTTACAGAGCATGTGAAACGGGTAGTATCCGCCTTGTACAACTCCTGGCAGAAAAGCGAGCACCAATCAGTACTGTGGGTTGGACGAATCATCCACTTCTTGCTGTATTTGACCAAGAGAACTATGAATCTTTGATAGCTGTACTGAAGAATTATGGCTACAACATCAATGCCTTGAACTCCAATGGAGAGAGCATACTCTTCTATTTTTGCCAGGAAGGTCGTTCGGATATTGTTAGAAAGCTTCTGTCTTGTGGAGCACATCCAACCAACTACCTCGTCCAGTCGAAGTCCCCATTTAATGCTGCAGTATTCTACGAGGAGGCAGCAATGTTTCAGATGCTGCTAGAACACGGGGGTGAAGGAGTGATAGATAAGCTGGACCGATATGGAGACTCTTTGTTGCATGTCACGTGTTCTTCTGGTAAACTGGATGCAGTGAAGAGAGTACTCACACATGGAGCTAGTGTTAACTTAAAGAACAAGGACAAAACCCAACTTCACCTTATCTGTAAGCGATATTCAACCGTGAAGGAGGACAACCATATTGGAGTGTCTCTCTTAACGGAGTTCCTGAAGAAGGGCGCTGATGTAAATGCAGTTACAGAAGTTGGATCTACTCCTCTCCACATTTTGAGCGAGGGAAACAATATTGAACTGTTGAATACGCTTCTCAGTTATCGACCCAACGTGAACATGCGTAACAATGAAGGTTTGATGCCTTTTCATGTTTTCTTGAGGTCTTACACTGGATTCGACAAGAACACCACCGACAACAACATCCTGTTCTTGAGGGCACTGCTGGATGCTGAAGCTGATGTAGATGCACTTATCCCGGATGGCTTGTCTCCCTTGCACATGATTGTCAAGGAAAGAAGAACCAGATTTCTTCAGGTTCTTCTCCAATACAACCCAAACCTGGAGACAACGGACCAGAACGGTGATATGGCAATCCACGTAGCTTGCAGGTTGAAATATGCTGAAATGGTAGCTATATTGTTGGACCACCAGTGCCATGTAACAGCTCTAGACGCTAGAGGAAGATACCCCCTCCACGTGGCCTGTGATGAGGAAGCAGTGGAAGTGCTTCAGGTTATCCTGGAGAAGGGGTCGGAGGCTGAACTGCAGACAGTAGAAGGAGAATTCCTATGGATATTGCCGTTGCCAAGAATCACGTTGCAATGGCGGAGACACTTCTCGAGTACAGTGACACAAGCGACAGCCGGGTGGTTGAGTTGTACAGGACGTGTGGACATAAGGATCTTAGGCAGACCATGTGGCTAGCGGGAGTCAGAACAAAGAAACAGATTGTTAGATGGTGTCTCCTCGCTGTTCTCAAGCTGATCTATGTCTTCTTTCTTATGTTCATTTTTGTGTTTGCTTTGCTCTACCGGGATTTAGGAATGCTGTATTCAGATACAAATAGTCCGTTGCCGGGTGTTTAAACAAGTTTAGTAATGCCCAAGTTGACATTCATTCCTCTGCATTCCAAGAAAGAACAGTATAACTAGTAACAGATGTATGTTTACCATGTTTCTTGATCCAGTTCTAACTTTTAAAAGACAATGTCTCAATATGTATACTTTTTTTTGTGCAGAATTCGATTTTCGAAGTCGCTTCACGTTTTAGAAATCGGGGGTTACTTACTGAAACTTTGACACAATGTATGTTGCTACTAAGAACTGCTGCTAAACAAAGGTAAAATTGCAACCTGATGGACTGAAAGATAACGATGAGCTACAATGTAACCCAAAGTTTGTTGTCCCCCACCGTCGAGAAGCATGGAGCGGGGGACATAGTATTCAGGTTCGTACGTCCCTCCGTACGTCCGTTCCGTTTCTTGTTAGCGTGATATCTCAAGAGCCACCTAGAGTCTACAAATTTGGTACCAGTCTTCATTAGGGGAATATTCGGGTGACCTTTACCTCATTGTCAAGGGCACTACGAGACTTTGATAGTTTACAAAATGTTAGTTCGATTTCTCATGAACTGCAGCACCTGGAGTTTTTAAATTTGGTACCAGTCTTCATTTGGGGAATAAGCAGACACCAGTTGATTTCGGTGACCTAGAGTCTACAAATTTGGTACCAGTCTTCATTAGGGGAATATTCGGGTGACCTTTACCTCATTGTCAAGGGCACTACGAGACTTTGATAGTTTACAAAATGTTAGTTCGATTTCTCATGAACTGCAGCACATGGAGTTTTTAAATTTGGTACCAGTCTTCATTTTGGGAATAAGCAGACACCAGTTGATTTCGGTGACCTTGACCTTCATTTCAAGGTGACTACAAGACTTTGACCAGTTTTTAAATGTTGTTAGCGCGATATTTAGTGAACCACTGCACCTAGAGTTATCACATTTGTTACCAGTCTTCATGTGGGGAATGTGCAGACACCAGTAAAATTGGGTGACCTTGACCTCATTTTAAGGTCACTTCGAGACTTTCACCAGCTTTTAAAATGTTCTTAGCCCGATATAATAACACTGCTCTTTAGAAACTGTGTGTTCATCCTTTTAGCTCATTTCTTGATTGCGGCAGGGGACATGGTCACGTTTGTGACAATTACCTGCTGTATGGCTCACCTGACCTATCGACGTAGAGATTTGATTGGCTTCCACAGATCAAAGTCGGGTAATTTGAGCAGGAGCTTTCCTGATGATATAGTGTATCACAACGTTTAGCACTGTAAGACAGTGAATGGTAATGATGTAAAGTCAAGTGAACATCTCGAAACGTGCACCGAACAATCACTCGTTGAATTTATGAAATGTTTGTTTGTAATGTGCCATGGATAACGTTTTATAAACGTTGTATTTATTTTGGGTTAATGTTTATATATTAAATATTTCCTCTCTATAGGGGCATTTAAGATGTTATTATACCCCCGCCTTACAGCGTAAGCGGGGGTATATAGCGTTCATTCTTTCCGTCCGTCCGTCTGTCCGTCCGTCCCAAAACTTTGTGCGGAGCAGATCTCCCAAACTATACATGCTAGCATCACCAAACTTCATACACATGTCAACTATGATCCCTAGGTGTGCCTTTTGAGGGTTAGAACTATTTCTGAATTTAATTTTTTTCGGTTTCCATGGAAACGTGACTAAAAAATGACTCTTTGAGGAAGTCATTTTGTGTGGAGCAGATCTCCAAAACTATGCAGGCTAGCTTCATCAAACTTCATTCACATGGGAACCATGATCCCTAGTTGTGCCTTTTGAGGGTTAGAACTAATTCTGAATTTTAATTTTTGCGGTTTCCATGGAAACGTGACTAAGAAGTACTAAAAAGTGACTCTTTGAGGAAGTCATTTTGTGCGGAGCACATCTCCAAAACTATGCATGCTAGCTTCATCAAACTTCATACAAATGTCAACCATGATCCCTAGTTGTGCCTTTTGAGGGTTAGAACTATTTCTGAATTTTAATTTTTGCGGTTTCCATGGAAACGTGACTAAAAAGAGCCTCTTTGAGGAAGTCATTTTGTGCGGAGCAGATCTCCAAAACTATGCATGCTAGCTTCATCAAACTTGATACACATGTCCAACAGGATCTCTAGTTGTGCCTTTTGAGGGTTAGACCTATATCTGAATTTTATTTTTTGCGGTTTCCATGAAAACGTGACATAAACAGTGACTCTATAGAGAAGTCTTGTTGTCCGTACCATATCTCCCATACTATGCATGTCAGCTTCACTTAACTTGATACAGAGGTTAACCATGATCCCTAGATGTGTCTTTTGAGGGTAAGACCAATATGCAGATGCTATTTCTGGATGGTTGCTATGGAAACATGACTTCAACAGTGTCAGTTTGTCCTAAGCATATCTCCTGTACTACATTTGAAAGCACCACCAAACTTGAAACACATGTCAACCATGATCCCTAGATGTGCCTTTTGACAACTGGACCTTAATTATATAGCTTACATCTTCCAATGTTATGTAGAAACATCTGAAGCTATGTGATCCACTTCATCAAACTTTATTGATATGTTAATCAATAGCCAGGTTTAAAATTTGCTTATTTGAAACTTCTTTGACCTAAGCGGGAAGCGGGGGTATGTGAGCTCTGCTCGCTTCTACACTTGTTTCGTTTGTCACTATTAATTAGCAGCTCCGACTAAGTCGGAGCTGCTATCAGTTTTTGTGCAATTTCCATCGCCGCCGCCGCGTTTTGTATTGGCTATAACTTTTTCCGTATTAGGTTTTGAGAACTCATATACATAACTTCTTACTTATACCCCTGGGGAATTTTTTTGACATGTTCACATTCAAGGTCAAAGGTCAAGGTCACGAGTTCTGAAATCGCAAAAAAAATCCTTGTAAACAAGATAACTTGAAACATATTGTGCTATCAGGCTCTTATTTGGTATATATCAACTATGGAGAAAGGCCAAGATTTGAAAAGGTTTTCGCTAACATCCGTCAAAGGTCAAGGTCATAGCGAGGTCACAACCTAAGCATGCTTTTGCGAAAATGACTTATTTCAACTATTAACACTTTGAATCATTACATGCCTGTGATACACAATGAAAAGTGATCACTGATTGTGTGACCTTGAATTTTAAAGGTCAAGGTCAAGGTCACGAGATATTGTCATGCTGACCAGTTCTGAAATCACTAAGTAACTTTTTTTCCATGAAGATATTAACACCTCATATAGATAGCTTAATTTCTTTCTTATACACCTGGTGAATGATTTTGGCATGTTCACATTCAAGGTCAAAGGTCAAGGTCATGAGTTCTGAAATCACTACAACAATCCTTGTAAACATGATAACTTCAAATTTTTTTTGTGCTATTAGGCTCTTATTTGGTATATATGAACTATGGAGAAAGACCAAGATTTGTAAACGTTTTCGCTAAAATCTGTCAAAGGTCAAGGTCACAGTGAGGTCAAAACTTAAGCATGCTTTTGTGAATATGCCGTATTTTAACTATGAACACTTTGAGTCATTGCATGATTATTATACGCGATGAAAAGTGATCATTGATGGTGTGACCTTGCAGGTCAAGGTCAAGGTCATGAGATATTTGTTAAGGCCACGTTAATCCTTTGATCAAATTTTGAAAGAAGAAATAGTTTTTTAGAACAAACTTGTGAAAAGTGACCCCAGTGATGATTAGTAATAACTCGAATAATGAACAAACTTTTGTTAAAAAGAATTCCCATTTTATTGATGCTGACGAGAAGGCGGAACAGGGAAAGGCGAGACCCTAAGTTTCGGAGCTGCTCTGCTTTTCTATTAATTAATCTAGTTAATTATGTTTACACCTTTTAAACGGTTAACGTTTGCAAGCACTTGGTTGACATGCGACACTGTTGCCACATGTTGTGTTGTGTGCATCTATGTACCCGAGACAATCGATGATATGATTAAATACGTGAATTTTCAAGTGTCCAATGAAATTGATCAGTATTGATAGAAAATGTTCAAATTATGTTTCCAGTAATAAACAATTTAAGTTTACTGTCTTGTCATTCAAAAGAAAAGGTTACAGGTAGAGTCCAACGCGTGGTAGAATACGGGAAGTAAATGACCAGGGCCCTGATGTTAGAAGCTCTCTTAACACTAAGATGATCGTAAATCAATGTTTATGTATGGTTATTGCGACTATCTTAGCGTTAAAGAGAACTTTGCAAACCTAGGCAAAAAGCTCTATTCGTATGCCAAGTACAAACCTCATTCAAAAATGCAGGGCCTTGATTGTCGAAGCTTAGCATTAAAAATGCTTAGAAAATAGGATCCTTGTCTCATTGTTTTCGACAAGCTCTTTCCATTGGCAAGCTAAATATAGGGCGTATAATCGCGGGAGATTCTATGAAAATTCAGAATACTGAATGACATTATTCCATGCCTGTGTTATATTTAGCAGAGACAAACCATTTTCATTTTCCATATCCCATGAAATCTGGTGATGGTTTTGAGTGTACAGAACAAGGCTTTGGTATAGCATTACAACTAGGACAGGCTTTCACAGAGTGATGTTCATTGACTTTTTTATTACTCCACCGTGGAAGATACTTGAGAGTAATATTTAACCGGTAATATCACACCAGGGCATCTCGAGGTCTGGCCATGATTTGCAGATGTGACGCCACAAGGTTAATGCAGCCGTCACGATGGTACCGATCTCGTTGAAAGCAGAGATTCATGACAATGTCGTTGTCTCCTTCTCTTTATTAATGAGGGCGAGCAATAAACAGAATATCAAACTTCTTCTATAATGCCATTTTATTAAACTTATAAATGAATATGTATCACCTTCGCTTTCGTTAGTTTGATACTAAATCATTCACTCGTTTGATAAAATTGGTTTTACATGGGGAAACTTTTACTACGCCCTATGAAAGTTCTGTTTTTACATATCAACTCCAGGCCACGGTGACGAAATCAGTTCCAAGAGTCCAAAATCCCTCGTCAATGGATCCTATGTCAACTACCAGGCAAAAGAAAGTACACACTTCTGTTGGTTTATCATATGAATGGCTGCTTTTAAATTGCAAATATCTCAAGTGTTAGATGTCATACTCTAAAACTGAATAGTACAGCCTTACGTCAGCAGTCAAAGAATACTTCTACATGTTTTTTTAATTTATTTATTTTTTTTTAAATTTATAAATTCTTCATCAATATTTTGGATAAAACACAATTGTTCATCGACATATAAGGCGCATACTATATCTGCACATATCTTAGACATGGTAGGGGGTCATGTTGGTTTAATTTTTATTTCATACCCTTGTCTTCATTAAACAAAGATATTTTAACTAAAATTAAACCACAGTCACCAATACATCCATTAGAATTTCTGCAGATAAGTATTATTGTCAAATATAGTCAAATGCATCTGATTTTTTTAAATATTGAATAATCGAAAGGTGTGTCCTTTCTTTTGCCTGGCAGTTTATTTGAGCCTCTTTCCTCTTTTTAATTAGACGTTATCATGTGATTCTGTTTTAATCAAAATCTAATAAAACGATACGATGTTGTCAAGTTTTCAAATGTACACTAGGCAAAAAAAGAAACGCATAGGTGAACCTTATTTTTCAAATTGATTTTTTTTATTAAATAATGTCATGATTATGACCTTAATGTCTAGGGAATATATGTTTATGTCGTAAACATTAAATTGGAAAACCTAAACGCAACATCATGTGAATGATCGCCAAAATACAGTGATTTCGATACAAAATCATGACAAGTGCGTGCTGAAAAAGTTGTCAGCATGTTGCACGTGCATCACATGGGGAATTACACTTGCCAGTGGTGAGTATAAAAGGGAGGCAGTCCGACATTGAAACACTTGCAATCAACCCCGGAAACTGAAAGTCAAAATGCCGAGGTTAGATCTTGCAATCCGGAACAGAGCCATCGGACGTCTAGAGGCCGGAGAGTCCCAGTCAGCGGTTGCCCGACACCTGAATGTTCACCAGAGCACGATTTCCCGACTGTGGCATCGTTTCCAGACATTCAACTCTACAAGAGATCGACCGAGAAGTGGCCGTCCAAGGGCGACAACTCCCGCAAAAGACCGCTACATCCGGGTTACCCATCTAAGGCACAGAACCACCAGCGCCGCCTACACAGCAAACAACGTCCCTGGTCTTCGGCGGCTATCAGCACAAACCGTCAGAAATCGTCTACGGCAGCACGGAATACGACCCATGAGACCCTACGTTGGACCGTTTTTGAGACGCCATCATCGCCGGGAACGTCTCCGATGGAGTCGACGTCTTCAGATGTGGAACCTTGTCAACTGGAGACGAATATGGTTTAGTGACGAATCCCGGTTCTTGTTGTGCCATAGTGATAAAAGAGCTCGAGTTTACAGACGTCGAGGGGAACGTTTCCGACAGAACTGTGTTGTTCAGGTGGATCGATTTGGTGGAGGAGGTATCATGATGTGGGCAGCAATATCAGTGGACGGTAGAACAGACCTGGTGCACGTACAAGGTAATCTGACTGCTGTGCGTTATAGAGATGAGATTCTTCAACGTCACCTTCTTCCCGTCATCAACGTTCAGAGACATCTCTTCCAGCATGACAACGCTAGACCACACACAGCTCATGTCACCAGGCAATTTCTAGCCAACAACAATGTGAATGTGCTGCCATGACCCTCCAAATCCCCAGATTTAAATCCTATTGAGCATCTTTGGGATAATCTTGATCGACGTGTACGACGGCGACAGCCACAACCGCAGACTCATCAACAACTGTGCCAAGCCTTGCAGGAAGAGTGGAGAAGAATTCCCCAGCGTCAAATCAGGACATTGATAGCGTCCATGACAAGACGATGCCGATCTGTGATTCATGCCAATGGTGGTCATACCAGATACTGACTTTTGCATTGTGCTGTCACTGACGTTGACGTTTTTCTTGACATTTAACGAGTGGGATACATAGAGGAGACATTCCCTCGTTATTTGTATGAAAATTATACAGATACGACTATGATATTTGCTATTATCACCTCTTGTCAGTAAAGATTTTTTGTAGTAATTTTCTGTTATGCGTTTCTTTTTTTGCCGAGTATATTTGTGGAATTTATGATTTTTTTGGGACATCGTGAATTCAATGTAAGAATTAAATACATGATGAACATAATACTCTGCCAAATTACTAAATTTGAAAATGAAAATAAAGTTGAATAAATTACTGGATAAGGATTAAACAGTGAAATAACATTCTACAATAATGAATGCGGTTATGACACACGCCTAGTCTGGAATGTATGCACAACTTGTTTGCGTGAATTCTTAAAATGTTTATTATCATTTAGATAACATAAATATTTCAATAGAACAAAGATATAAAAACATGTTTTGCATGACATGCTATAACACAAAGAGCTATATTATCGAAATTGAGAATATATCCATGGACGTTTGTTAATCATATCGTCACATTTATTTTGTTATTTCATTCATTCTCAGTTATCTATGTTTAGCAAACGTTCGATCCATAAAGCAAATGCAATAATGAAGCATTTAAGTACATTAAAACTGGCTTTAACTATTTAACCGTAATTACTTAGTTTCGACTGAAAAACGACTTGTACCAGAGAGAATGTAATGATGACCCGTACACAAGAAGATTACAACGCATAACTGGAAACTGATGTCCGCGAGTCAACAACATGACAACTTGACGTGTTGATGACAGCATGATTTATCTTACAAAGCTTCCAATTGAGTGTTGATACAACCTACACAAACTCTGGAATAAACAGGCCGGAGGTAAGGAATCTAACTGTCTCCAGGAATTAGTCTCATCACATAATGGAAGCTTTAAATTCATGTAGTTCGCTTTTACCATTATTGTGAATACACTTTTCCCGTGTTCGGAGACGATCATCAAAGTTGTAAATTGACGAAATGTGCTTCTTTAATATCTTTAAATATGTTGATTAGACACGTTTGAAAATTGTTATTACGTCAGTAATTTTTCCTTTATTCTTTCTTATTGTCCTGAGACTAACATCACAGTTTTAAATTGACGCAGTTCGCTTGTTTAATATGATTATGTAAAGATATACTTTTTCTTTTTTTCATTCTCCTCGTTCTGACACTTTCATAAAAGTTCAGATTGACGCAATTCACTTGTTTATTATTATATTTTTAACATCCTTACGACTACACTATTTCTGTTGTACTTTCTGCTTCTCCTGAGATTATCATCAAAGTTAGAACCTGACGAAATTCGCTTGTTAAATACTTAATGTTTAACATATCCTTTTGGAAAATGTTACCATTCTTACGACTTCATGTATCCCTTTTCGGGGTGAGTCGCTTGCGGGATTCGAAATTACATCCTCAGAGTCAGGAACCAATAGCCAGCAATGACTGTACCAACGGCTTATCAACTGACCATCAAGGTCTCATACGTTACATCAAATTATACCATTGTATATAGCGTGATCCTGAATATAAAAACAAAGTTTACACTGATCTCTTTCAAAATGGTATGTATTTCTAACTGCCTGTTCATTGCTTTCAGATGTTTTAAACTTTATGCCATCAATTCTGGCCATTATTTTATGCTTAGGTTAATAATTTTCAGCTAATGAAACGTTTGTTCACGATAGATTACTGAGAATGAATGAAATAAATAAATGTAGTGATCTAATTAAACAAGTAAGATATATTAGTTTTTATTAATTTCAACATAATAGTTATTTTTGTACTATGATTTTTACATCTTATGCATTATTAATAAATACTACGTAATTTATTTTAATGACAATGGTTTTTTTTAGTCATGCAAACAAATTGTGCATATCTTACAGACTGTACATGAGTCCTCACCAATACAATCAGCTCTTCTGGTTGGGATTTGAGTCGGATTCTTAGCTATCAATGTTAGTATTTATATGTTACCATTTTCATGAATGAAGTATTTTTTGACACGATAGAACAGGAGTTCATTGTCAGAGGTACACATGACCTAGCGATGTTCCTCGTGACCTTCACCCTTCTGCTGATGACCGTAAGGGTCAACGGTCACGGCCGCCTGATAGAACCTCCTTCCAGAGCTTCCATGTGGAGATACGGATTCGAGACGCCCAAGAACTACCAAGACAATCAGCTGTTCTGTGGAGGATTTGAGGTGGGTTCTCAGCCACCAATGTTAGAATTAACTCACGGCATGTCTTCGTGTCAGAGTTTTAATTATGCACGTGGAGAGGCGGTCAGTTTAACAAAATACGGTCAGTCATATTTAAGTGACATTGAGTACTGAATTGCAGGAACACTACCAAAAATAAATCAAAGATATACACAAACTTTTCCGTAAATCCGCAAATAAACAGAGTAGCCATGTCTCAATGTAAATCGTGACTAGCATTGGACCGTGCCTAACAGCGTTGTTGACTCACCCCCTGTAAACAAAGCATTAAAAGAACGAAAAAGTATAGGTTCATGGCATAACAACATCGAATATTTTAGAGTTAAGATGGCAATGATACGCATATGACAAAACATTTGGCAATTTGTGATACAATTACCGTCACAACTAGCAATGAGTGACAAGAACTACTTGCAGTACGAATACAGTCGAGGAAGGAAATTGTATAATGGTGACAGTGCAATTGACAAGGTTGCAGCCACGAAAATCCTTTTTTTCTACATCATCAATTTCGTAGAATGCGATATGTTGAAACAAATAAGTTTGTATTAAAAAAACAACATAGGTCACTCAATGATACTTAAACCATGCCATATTCACAGCTTCACGTGTATTTTTCTCGCTGTATGGAGACACTGAGATTTCGAAGGGTCGATTTCCTTTATTCAAAGTGTGCCCCTTTTCATCCATCAGTATAATTGGATACCTGGTATGGAAGTGAAGGCAATGTGACAAAAAACTTTAAATTGCATACCCCAAGTGTATTGGGAATGAGAAAAGGAACAATGATGATTATAACCAGGGTAATATACATAAAGTGAGTGCGCTTTGAGCATGCCCCTTCGCAGTGTGGAGTTCAGCGCTGTATAAGTATCCCCATTATTATCATTACCGCACCATTTCCCCACATGCTTGATAACGATGTAAGGATCTGAATTTCCACAGCACCACGGACACAATTGTTTTTGACGTAATTTAATTAGTTATGCTAGAGATTTGCAACGGTGCCACACAGTGATATGATTACAATTTCAAGAACTCGGACCCTTATAATAACATTTATTTATGAAGCTGGGGAAATAATATTGGTATTTAAATCGCTTTCGCTCGTCAGATACAATAACGTTATTCACTCGTTTAATTAAAATGGTTTTACTTTGTTTAGGGCCATTATTTAGTAATCACTATATACACAATCTGAAGCTGTCACAAACTGATTCAAAGATTGCTATTAAACATTTCTCTTGAAACACCCAACCAAGGCCGCTTTCAATATTCTCTCCAACAGGATCAACAGAAGCACGGAGGGAAGTGCGGGATTTGCGGAGACCCCTGGGAAGGACCACGTGACCACGAGGCAGGAGGAATGTACGCCACCGGAACTTTAGCACAAATTTACAAGCAAGGGCAGACAATTCCAATTACGGTACAGATTACAGCCAATCATTTGGGATGGTTTGAATTCCGTCTTTGTCCTGTCAACGATATGAAGGTCAAGGCGACTCAAGAATGTCTTGATAAGAACGTTCTGTCATTGGCTGAAGAGTCTGGGACTCGCTACATGATTGGTTCCTATGTGGGGATGCACACGGTGCTAGTGAAGCTGCCACCCCATCTGACCTGTACCCAGTGTGTTCTGCAGTGGAAGTACCATGCAGGTAAGGGAACACCTGCCAGTAAAACTGGGAGTCCAACAACACATGAACTAGAAAAACTTGAAATATCTAATTTGAATGATGACATGTACACCAAATATTTGACAACACTTAATGTTCACTTTAATGTTAAGAGGTTATAGGAAGTTTCGAAATTTAAAACAATGGCTAGAATTGAAGTCGGAGCATGCTAGTTCCACTTTCATTGTACACACTTGTAATGCCTGCACCTGGAGGTGTTTTTGTTTCGATAGACCCGTGATCGTACATCATTAGAAATAAAAGATTGATAGTTCCCCACAATCATACACTGGGCTTCATATTCAGTATATAACATTTTCGGATTTAGATCATAACAAGGAGATGCTAAGTTCTAGTTGGGTCCCAACTTGGGTAACGTTTGAGCGAATGAAGAGAGCGATCCTAGCGGCATCATGATGTAGGTTTTCAAAATCCTATCTACAAAAAACCGTCAAAGTGCATGTTTCATTTTAGTACGGCCAATACACAATCGAAGAAAATGTGACGTGTTTGAGGACCATATGAAATAATTGCGTTGGTTCGTCAAGTTATTAGATTAATAAATTGACTGCTAGTTTACAGAACAATGGAAATTATTACAATCCCACAGAAATGAATAAATGATATTGTTAAAACTTCGCATTTTAACAACAAGACGTATATGAGTTTCAGAAACAAATATCTCTTCGTTATCTGCAGGCAACAGTTGGGGAGTTGACGAGGACGGGAATGGCTGTACTGGGTGTGGCCCACAGGAAGAGTTCTACGCATGCGCAGACGTCGCAATATACGACGAATCTACAGAAATTGCGGACTTACTTACAGACACTGTAGAATCTGCACAAACAACAAACAGCGAAACTGACGTCGTTCAAACGTTTAAAAGTGAAACAGCAATCCCACAATCCTTCACGACATCCCAGCAGACGGTACCATCTACTTGTTCGTCTGCTTCTGTTACAGCAGACGACATTGTCAGCAACTCCTGGTGCAGCAGCAACTGTGGAAGCGGCGTCTGTAAGAAGGTCTTGATTTGTGGTTAGATGCTGTGATCGGAGTACTTGACAATTCATCACATCCTGAACGACGTCTTCGAACTGTGTCCTTTGGTCGACTCATTGTTATAGGAACAACATCTTTGAACTTGGTTGTCTGGTGGACTCATTGTTATAGGAACAATATCTTTGAACTTGGTCGTCTGGTCGACTCATTGTTATAGGAACAATATCTTTGAACTTGGTCGTCTGGTCGACTCATTGTTATAGGAACAATATCTTCGAATTTTGTCGTCTGGTTGACTAGTGTTTAGGGAACAACATTTTCGAAATCGATGGTCTGATAAGCTGTAACAAGTAACAATATTCTATTGGTTGTAGTTTTATCAATGCGTATTTATGCTGGACAAAATAGTTAGGGGTATTACATAAATGTAAATCATGAAATTAAGGCTACATATTGCTTTAATCTATGACCAACTGATAAAATATCAATCATGAAATTTCCAATATCCCTCACGTATTTTGTCCAGGACTAGAAAGTGCTCGGTTGTTTGTAAGATGCTATTGATCTGTACTTTGATGACGTTAAAACAAATGTACAATTAGCAACTAATAAGTAGTAACTGGACCATCTTGTCGCACTTGTCACAGCAAATTATATGTCGTTAACACGCCAGAATGGACTTGGTTTAGTCCTAGGACACATATATATTGAAAATATACTAATCAATATACTAATTATAATCCCACTTTAAAAAAAAGAAGATACGTACATTATAACAAGATACAACTATGATGACGATTTGCTTTTGTATTTTACACAACCGAATACAGAAACTTGTTTATAGTTAAACAATGGAAGGGTAATAGTGGCGATGTAACCATTAATATCATCTATAATTACTATTCATTCTGTTGTTCATGTATTTCAGAACCGTGTTACCTGTGAACTACGCTGTATAGATTAGACCCGCTTTTGCGTATCGAAGTAAATCACTATCCCATTTTAACTTGAGTTACAACGAGTCTGCAATATTTTCGATGAACTGCATTTGAAATATATAAAAAAACTATGAAAAACTACAGTATGCAGCTCATTGCGATATTTTATGAACGTTTCTTCATTAAATTCATTCAAGGTGTCCTTCCTTTCCCCTCATTCCTCCGTGTATTTGTCTTGAAATGTAATTGTGAAGTCAATGGAAGAAAAATAGTAAACATGTAAGAATAAAATGACACTTTAAACATTATAAATCACGTTCAGCAAAGAGAACTGCTTAGAAAAACACTATACTATGAACAATAAGAGGGTTTTTATAGTTTTAGCTGTACCATAATTGATGACATTTGAGACAAACTCAAAAAGTGTTCAGTTCAATAAATTATACACCGAATTAGATAAGATGTACTTTGTGTTTAATAAGTTGTACATTGTGTTTAAAAAACTGTACACTGTGTTTGACAACTTGTACATTGTGTTTAATACCCTGTTCGCTGTTTAACAAGTTGCACATTGTGTTTAATAAGTTGTACATTGTGTTTAACAAGTTGTACATTGTGTTTAACAAGTTGTACAGTGTGATTAATAAGATTTACACGGAATTAAAGGCGCTATAGAACGTTGTTTGCACATTATTATTTTACAAATTTCCCATTTATTATAAGAGTTAACACAATATATTCTTACGTTAGAGGGTAAAACATCTCATTACACAATGCGATAAGCCGTATTCATAGGTTATCCGTATTGGCAGAACATGGCGCGACGTATAAAATGACATTTTTGTAGAAGTCTTTAGTGTGAGAAGTATTATTGTATGTCTTATGCGATTTTGAGATTCATACAGCAGAAAGTTGACCATTCCATCATTATATTGTACCACATTTAAAACTCTACTTAGGTATCGTTGTATCAGTCAGATCACTTGATCTGCCCTCGAGCGACCATTCTAATGTGAACACCTTAAAATGGCCGTTCCATGGGAAATGTACTCGCATGACTTAACCGAACCATGTATATTCGTTTTAGCCCCTTTTATGGAATTGGGAGTATTATTTAGCCATTGGTAACACTTATTTACTTTTTTGAGAAGTCACCTGATATCAGTAAGAACGACGTGCTGCAGCGCCTTTAAATAGGGTGTGCATTGACTTAATTAGGTTGTTCGGTGAATTAAATAATATAAGCTGTTCACAGAATCAAATAAGTTGTACACATTAGAAACACATGCCATTTAGATAGTGAACAAATATAGCTAGGTTACATTTGGGGTAACACAATCTTCAATAGTACAAATTCTTGTACTGTTTGGGGCACTCGACCCAAAGAAAGTACAAGAATTTGTACTATAATTGAAGATAGTGTTATCCCAAATGTAACCTTGTTATAAGCTGTACACAATTAATACGCTTCACAGAAAAATATAAACACTGATTGGTAACGTCCCACAGGTCTTGCTAAATATCCATAGGCTCTTCAGAGTTTACTGGGCGATGGCTGTACATTACGACATTAGGAATAGGGGACGTATATTGTTCTTAATTCTAAAAAACCTTACATGTGGTGTTGACAGATATAAACTTACGAACTTCGGAAATCAATAAACTTTAATTGTTTTAATTATATTGCAAAATGTTTTCAATAAGAATATTATGGACTGATATAAATGAAGGGGGAAGATTTATATTCTATTCAAATGTTCTAACAACTAACGTTGTAACAGGAAACAAGTTCTTGCCTTATATCTTTATTTCATTGTTTTTTTTAGTTTGCATCCATTATCGATAATGCAAATATTTACTCAAATCAAATCAAATCTGACCTTACATTATTGATAAGCTTGATTGTTTACCCAGGGATTGTACATTACCTCAACATTGCTTATTTTGGGTTAATAGCACATACGAGACCTGTGAACGACTCTATTATTCCCTCGATACTTAAACTTCCTTCACAAGCTGTAATCAGTCTCCTCGTCGCTATAACGCCCGTTTCAAATAAAAACAACATCCCCAGTCACAGAAGAAATGTCCTCGATAGAGGGAGAAACTCACACAATGACATATGAGCCAAACACATCTATATTTTATGAGGCCACAAGAAGACGTTGTCGCTACGATCGATTTCCAATAGGTTTGGTCGTACCTTCGTGCGTTACTATTGTCAGCGATTATTCCAGCCTCAATTGATGCTGTGTATATTTCGTGACGTTGTGGTATGTGCCGGAAGTAGCAAGTTTCACAGTTGTCTCCCCTGGACTCATAGATTAAATGGCGGTGACGTCAGAGGTTATTCTGGTTGGGAATCGATCGGTTGCTTCCCTGGTGGCAGGACGGTCCTGAGACGACTCCGCCACTGCTCGGGACACAGGTAACAGACTTCAGACCGCCGCCATCTTGGGAAGGTGAGCCTTTTTATCATACCGATATAACCTTCTGCTTTCTGAAATTGTATCTGACGATTGGTAGAAACTGATATCAGTGATCAGGGGTCATGCTTGTGTATATTATATGGTATATGCATATGAATAAGAGTGACATAAGAATGTATAATAAATCAAGCATTGTATAAAGGATGACCCGGCACAAATGTGTTTATCGGAATTAGATGGTTGACATAATGTGAATATGTTCAAGACACTCCTCGTTGTCTTTGGTTGTTTACGTCTGGTTTCTTCCTTTTGATATATGAAACTGTATTTGGTTAGTGAAAACAATCGTCCATTATTGACACGGCTTCAAATTTTTTTACTTGTGAAAAGGTGGTTAGTTTGTATCCTTGGCCTCGACATTTCATATAGAACACGCCATTCTTTAGTAACGACTTTTTATACTGAAAAAAAGAAGAAATTTAATATACAACTACTGAACATTTACAACTTTTACAATCATTGCTTAGTATTTTACACGAAGGAAGAAGGAATCGTGCGTAGTTACATGATAACAGGAACTGTAATATTCATCAATTCGTTCACACTTTGGTTAATGTCGTACTTGAATGATTACTTGAAATATATGACAGCAAGACTCACTAAACAGGCTCAACCATTACGTAATATTTAACACGTACAGGGTGTGAACGTGTTAGCAAACCACTTTTATAAATGACATGAATACAGTGTTAATTGTTTCCACCTCATGCGATGGCATGCGCCAAATAAAACACAATCACACATTTCCATATATGGAATGGAGATGACAGAGATGACAAGATGAGTTGAAGTGACACAGTGCTAGCAAAGATGTTGTGATGTCAATAAAACAGGAGCGGCTCAATCAATTGTCAATAAAAAATTATCCTGATCACAAACTGACTACAAGCAGATAGCATTTGAAATTATGTATCAATTTAAATGTGTATCCGTTGGATTTACTCAGAAAGTTTGTGTATTCGCCATACGTATTCATTAAGATACCAACTGGTAAAAGTGATGTGATCTTGATGCATAATGTTCAGGATTGAATCCCTTCACTTTAACTATGTTATACTTCCTTATTAACTCCTTTTCTAAAAGTTTGTCAAATATAAGCAAAAGAAGACTTTCTTGATAATCGTACACGATGTTTTGGAGTTTTGCTTACTACGTTTTGCATCATGTGAATGTAAACACCAGAAATAGGGCATGCATTAATGTATAGCAAGAAATTATTGCATATAATATTAAAGAGAAATCTTTCAATTAAACCCTAAGTCGTGGCAAATTGACAATAAGTCAGAACAGGTGTATCTTTCTTGAAGTCAATTATCTTAGTATTCAGCATTGGCACGCTTATCAATGTTGTTTGTAAAGTGAATTGTAAAATATTATGAATACAAAATAACAATCATTGTATATGATTAATGATATTGTAAAGCTAAATGTAATCATTCAATAGAAACGAAGCAAGTCAGTCAGTGGGTGTTAGAAGAACATATGCGATGCTATTACCGTGTATGTTAACACATATCCATGACTGCAGTTGGGGCACGGTTAGACACCATAATCAATATTTCTACACAATGTTCACATTGAAAACATACTTAGAAAACTCATTGTTCGGCCTATCCCTAAACATAAAATCAATGCAGGGACGAGATTATAATACACACTACTAGTTATAAGATCTATACAAATCTAATCAGAACAGCTATTGTGGCGGGATAGCGCTGTGGATTTCGACTCTAAATTTAAAAGAGCCTGGATGTCGAACCCCTTGCCCCCTCCCCCCTCCAAAAATTCCGAGAGAGAGAGTGTGCACATAAACTCGTACTAATTAGATAATGTTCACCTATTCATAAATTATAGTTAGTGTGAAACAGTATTCTGCTTCTCACTGAACGAGACTGCCAGTCGACACATTAACATGGCACATTAGATCGAATAGAATGGTATATACAATCAGCACATGTAAGAGATCTATAGCACATCTATTGCTACATATTAGAAAGGTTAAAAAAACATGTGCACCAACATTGCCATATGCTTTAGTCCATTTGAGGTGTTCATTGTTCTTATTTGTCTGGTATAGCAGCGCGGAACAGCTCTCAACAGCTGTTCCACCCATGGTCTCTACATGCGCTGACAGTCTGAATTGAGAGATTACACAGACTGTTGATGTTGGTGCCACCAGAGCACAGCGCTCACTTTTCAAACTGTTACTCCCACAACAGCTCATGAATCCACTTCTCTTCCAATCAAGTGATAGCTTAACATTTCAAGATCACTTCAATAAAAAAATCTTCTATGATCAAAAAGTAATACCATCGTATTTAAGAATTCTTCGTTATCAAGTTCGTTGCAAACACTTGTTAAAAAAACTTTCTAGGTAATTATACTCTCTTGCTGAAAATAAAAGACTTCATTGGACTCGAATCAGTTGCCAACTGATCCTCAGCGGGAAAGTGTTCCATAGTTTATAGTGTGACGTAATGGCTCTCGTTGTAGATACATGTTATAGCGTATAGTCTAGATCTGCTGTAGAGAACTGTTCCACACGCAGTAAGGATTGTGTGTAATGCTACAGCGCAGAACCACCTATGGTTCGTTAGTTGGTGTTGCGGGCTTTCTCGCTGAAATAATACCAGCAGCCGTGATATAAGTGAACTTATTCGTTAAAAACTGAATCCATAATCAGCTCAGCTCAGCTAGTGTGATGTATTGACTATCATAGGTAGACCGATGAAAGTTGTTATTGTTTTATATTAGTATATGACGTACTGGCTTTCGTTGGTAGAGAGATCACAAGTTGTGTTATTTTTCTTTAGCTTACAGTGTGACGTACTGTCTCTCTTGGTAAAGGTATGTCAAGTGGCATTATTGTCCTTCCATAAAAAAGAACATATATGCCATAATCATGCAAATATGGATATATCGCCTCACATTACCAGGCAATTGTTCAGGATTATTACAGTAACCACGCATGCATTATAAGATGTTTATTTACTTTTCATGATTAGGCTCCCTTCCTCTGTCAGTCGATATGCACAAACCATGGCGACCACACAACATCATTGAGTTTGCATCTTACCTTGTTTGTACAAGGATACACGGACAGGCTGAATGTTTGCTAACATCTTCTGATAACATCAGTCTACAGCACATCCAGCTCTCTCCTGCAACAATATAAACATGTGTTCACGTCATCATTACCACCGTTACTGTATCTGTGTATATTGTCTGAACTGTGAGTAGCTGGGTGGACATACTAGTCTTAAAGTTGCATGAGAGACACTTTTCAAGAACATACTAAAGCTGTAGAAACACATACATGTACATGTATATATCTTGCTTGGCGAGTAAATGAAATGGACATTACAATTTTAATAAAAAGTACACTTTTATTTTACGAACAGTGCAGTTTTGTCGTATATAATAAACAATAATAGTATAGTATATACTAATATAATAGTATATAGTAGTACAGTATAGTATTGTAGTATACATGTTGTCACAAGGCTGGACTTTTATTAGCAAAGGATTGGTTTCAATTTACTTTATTTCACCTAATCCGAACCAAATGCTGTTAAAGTGTAGTGGAATATCTGTGTAACAACGTATAACGTAATAATTAGTATGGGGGAGATAAACTTGACCATCTAAAATAGCAAGATTAGATACAAAATGCTTTTGATTAAATTTCAGTGAACGATTACTGACTAGTTTTGCATGCACACTGGTAACGACTTCAGTTAGTTCTCGACATGTTGAATAACATTTAATGTACATGTACCTGCTAGCACCAGGCATCTAATGAAATCAAACCTGATAATACAAGGCAATAAACAACTAGGAAAATAGTGCCAGTAGCTAACAACGTGTTGTGCAACATTCTAGATGGAACAAAGGGCCAGTTTGTTATCGATTTATCGATCGTAAGTCCCGGAATCAATCATTGATGTTGGACTGATGAGGAACCATCAATTTGTACCTTCGATGTTTGCTGACCCCAAGCGATACAATAACTTAAAGGGGCCATAGGGTCACCCACTATACCGGTACACTTTGTTATATAATCAGCTAGTCTGCTCATACCATTTGAACTGCAGTGTCCCATTCGCAAAGGTAACCGCTCACAATATTTCAGCCCGAATGAATTTAATAGAACGAGGTTAGGTCTTATTGCTACGCTATTAAGAATGAAGACGAAAGCACAATACTGTAAGACACCGTTGAAGTGGATCTGTGCCGGAGAGAAACGACAGGTAGAACAACAAAAACAGAACAGTGTGTACCACCTCATCATTGCTCCTAAAGTGACAACCACGGAGGTGGGATTGGATTGAAGGGAAACGTTTCGGCTAGTAAGGCGTATGGGACAAGGTTCCAATGCAACACGTGGCGGCTTCAGACATCTGACAAGGACTTTATTGACAGAAGTGTTGTCTTGAAGCAGTATAGCACATCACGACACAGGCTTTATTGACAGAAGTGTTGTCTTGAAGCAGTATAACACATCACGACACATGCTTTATTGACAGAAGTGTTGTCTTGAAGCAGTATAGCACATCACGACAAATACTTTATTGACAGAAGAGTTTTCTTGAAGCAGTATAGCACATTACGACAAAGACTTTATTGACAGAAGTGTTGTCTTGAAGCAGTATAGCACATCACGACAAAGGCTTTATTGACAGAAGTGTTGTCTTGAAGCAGTATAGCACATCACGACAAAGACTTTATTGACTGAAGAGTTGTCTTGAAGCAGTATAGCACATCACGACACAGGCTTTATTGACAGAAGTGTTGTCTTGAAGCAGTGTAGCACATCACGACACAGGCTTTATTGACAGAAGTGTTGTCTTGAAGCAGTATAGCACATTACGACAAAGACTTTATTGACAGACGAGTTGTCTTGAAGCAGTATAGCACATCACGACAAAGGCTTTATTGACAGACGAGTTGTCTTGAAGCAGTATAGCACATCACGACAAAGGCTTTATTGACAGAAGAGTTGTCTTGAAGCAGTATAGCACATCACGACACAGGCTGTATTGACATGAGTGTTGTCTTGAAGCAGTATAGCACATCACGACACAGGCTTTATTGACAGAAGTGTTGTCTTGAAGCAGTATAGCATATCTCGACAAAGGCTTTATTGACAGAAGTGTTGTCTTGAAGCAGTATAGCATATCTCGACAAAGGCTTTATTGACAGAAGTGTTGTCTTGAAGCAGTATAGCACATCACGACAAAGGCTTTATTGACAGACGAGTTGTCTTGAAGCAGTAGGCACATTACGACAAATACTTTATTGACAGATGAGTTGTCTTGAAGCAGTATAGCACATCACGACACAGGCTTTATTGGCAGAAGTGTTGTCTTGAAGCAGTATAGCATATCTCGACAAATATTTTATTGACAGAAGAGGTGTCTTGAAGCAGTATAGCACATTACGACACAGGCTGTATTGACAGAAGTGTTGTCTTGAAGCAGTATAGCATATCTCGACAAATACTTTATTGACAGAAGAGTTGTCTTGAAGCAGTATAGCACATTACGACACAGGCTTTATTGACAGAAGTGTTGTCTTGAAGCAGTAAAGCATATCTCGACAAATACTTTATTGACAGAAGAGGTGTCTTGAAGCAGTATAGTACATTACGACACAGGCTGTATTGACAGAAGTGTTGTCTTGAAGCAGTATAGCATATCTCGACAAATACTTTATTGACAGAAGAGTTGTCTTGAAGCAGTATAGCACATTACGACACAGGCTTTATTGACAGAAGTGTTGTCTTGAAGCAGTATAGCATATCTCGACAAATACTTTATTGACAGAAGAGGTGTCTTGAAGCAGTATAGCACATTACGACACAGGCTGTATTGACAGAAGTGTTGTCTTGAAGCAGTATAGCATATCTCGACAAATACTTTATTGACAGAAGAGTTGTCTTGAAGCAGTATAGCACATTACGACACAGGCTTTATTGACAGAAGTGTTGTCTTGATGCAGTATAGCACATGAGCTTGGAGTTTATTTCCCCTTCGTTTTGTCTAGGGAGCATCTTGATTTGACGTATTGTACTTTTCATTTAATAGTTTGGCCCTAGTTGTGACACGATTCTTGTGCGTTAAAGGAGCGTTATCAGACGAGAGGAACCAGAATGGTTGGGAATGAGAATATATAAGGGCATGTTAAGCTGGCAGCATCTTGTGTTACATCACCTGTACCTCATCTGTCAAAATGCACTGACTCAACACCGATGCCTCGGGTCTACTATATCTGCGTCCTGCTCCATCAGGATATCTATTTTATCAGCATGACTACCAATCCACTTGTTACATGAGACGCTTTTTTCCTCGTATCGATAACCATCTAATGCAATGATTTAGATCGAAAAATATTCGACGAGTAGACCAAGGAGCAACCATCTACTTTCAAATGATGACATTTCATTGGCTGACAATATATTTTCAAATTATGACATTTCATTGGCTGACAATATACGTGTTATAAGAAGCGGTATGAACTAGCAAGTGAGCGTTACGAGTCTAAAGCGTATCAGACAACCAGGGGATTTGTAGTTGCCTTACATATCAAATACGAGCATGCTTGGATATCTGTTGGACAGTGTCATTCCCAAGACCACCCGGTGCATATTATCCACCTGTTCATCACTAGTAGATGTTTTGGAGGTAGTATCTTCAGTATCGTCACTGCTCACAGGTACATAGGAATGAAATCTTTCACAAGGTATTAAACCATATCTACGTGGAACTCATTGGGAGATCACATTTTCTTTTACATATATTTTTTTTTCGGAATATCTTACTTGGCTGTCAAAAGCTCCAACTTGCGATGCTAAAAGGTGACTTTCAATTGTGGTTATTGCTCACATTTTTGGGTGGGGCTTAGAACTTTTTGAATGACCATCGTAGGAGAAGGGCCCCTTATACAACTATGGAATTCTCTTCCTCAAAACCTGAGAGTTACAACTACTAAACTTTTAAATCTCAGCATAAAACCCATTTGTTTGTATCTGTGTACAAGAAGAGAATACTTATTTTCCTGTTTTATGTATATATGTTCCAGTTGTTACTTGTATTAGCGCCACTGAGCATCAGTAAGGTGGATATTAGGCACTTCAAAAATGTATTATTATTATCATTATTATAAAGACATAACAAGGAGGATTTGTTTACGAAAACTGATCCACATATGCTATTGTTGTATGAATCCGTGAAAATATTATTCGTGCCAATATCATGTTAAAGAGCACCAAGAGGAATACCTGGAGTAAAATCTGCCAGAATGTCATTGCCCTTCCTGTTGTACTACTTCTTTAACTTGGCAGTTTTGTGACTTTCGATGTCGAACGATTCTGGGCAGCATGTTCACCTCTGCTGCAGGGATTTGAATTGCGTGCATAGTTTGATCTAGGGATGTACAAATGATGGGGAAGTAGAGTGTGTTACAAATGGAAGGGGTGGGGGGATCATCCAGGGAGTTAATCAAATTTAAATGCAAAATAAATCTAAACAGGAAAGGGGGAAGACCAAACCCCCTTAACTCTCCCCTCTGGATCCGCCACTAGCGTCGTGTGCAAACTAATCTGTGATTCAAAGACAGTAGATTGTCAAGCAGCCAATTATTGGATAACATCATGCATTGACTATATCTAACATATAAAATCAATTGAGTTGCCGAGTTACTGTTTGCCAATAACAACTCCAACATTGTTTATAGCCACGAGAGACGAGGTACGGATAGATGGGAGATTAAATACAGACGGAGACAAATCTTTAAAAGCATTGGTAGTTGTTTGGCAAATAACACATGCTGAATTAATGTCGTCCACTAGCAAAAGTAGACGGACACTAGTGGGAGATTGTTCATCTTGTTCATTCGTGTATTAAATCAGTTATTTTGCATTCATTAATCAAGCTTTAAAAACTAACTATATTAGTTTAAAAAAATATATTTATACGGCCAAACTGGAGTAGGGTTGTAGTCTAAGCCATTTAGATAGTGAACAAATGTAACATTGTAATAATTAGCATCACTCAATCTGCAATAGTACAAATGCGTGTACTTTTTTGGGGACGAGTGCCTTGTGGGATTCCATCCAACACCCTCAGAGTCAGGAACCAATGTCCAGCACTGGCTGTACCAACAGCTTACTCATTCGGCAACCTAAACGAGGTTCAACAACCGGTATTTAGCTATTTTTACATTCAGTACCCCCTGATAGCTGACAAGGTAGATTTAATGTCCTGGTATTTAATGTCCTGGTAATTAATGTCCTGGTATTTAATGTCCTGGTATTTAATGTCCACATCGGAAGTGTAACCATTGTTCTTTTCACGCTAACTGTTCTACATACAGTAAGGCTTTGATGCCACGCTATGTTGATAGTCTGTGCAGGTTCCCCTGTAGCTCTGTTTATTGATTCGCAGGTTTCACCGCAATGCACAGTTAGAGCGGTCACGTGGGCTTTCTCCCTGCAATACTACTGGGCAGTACAATTGTTTTGAAACTTGATATTCTAACCGCATTAACAATTATAGAATGTTTTAGAATTTACTTATCAATTGACGTTGACTGCTTACATCATTTAAAGGTGAATATAACGGACTTTGTCGGTAAACATTATGTCACTATTTTCATGTTCCACACGTTTATACATTAACGTTCATTACATTTGTTTTATCGGAAGAATTGGGTCCATAATATGATAAAGATTTAACTTTAAATTATGACTGTTTGACTCAAATATTTCAAAATCTAATATCAGTCTTTAACATTAAGTGAAAACATGAAATAAGACATACTATAAACCGTTTGAGAGTCATTCTTAAAGTTGGGAGTATTTACAGGGAAAACAATGCTATTTATGAATGAATATATTCGCTATTGTTGAATAAAGACGTTGATGATCCATGAATATCCTTGTCTTCTCTAGAAAGATACCGAAACGTCGCCATTGTTAAATAAAGAAGTTGATCATCCATAGATAACTTTGTTTTCTCTAGAAATAGTATAGACCCGTAGCAGGAAACTAATGTTAAACTAATTTAAACTTAGCAAATCAAACTCAAAATGCATCTTGCCGCAAGAGATAAGTAATTAGTTAAAACACTACAAGACAGCTCGTCACAATGAAATACGGAGAATTGAAGGTCAAGGAGAGAGAGTCTCGCGAGATTTCACTTTAATTCGCGAGATCTGGTTGAAGCAACTCCAACCAGGGCCACGACATCACGCAATAGGAGAGTTTAGAAGCTGTAATGTCACCTTCTTCTCCACTAGTTAGATAATTACCTAGCCCAGGCTGATTTGACGATGCATAATAAATAGGCACATTGAAAGCGGAGGACATTACAGATCTACAAGCGGATTAGGACCGACACCAATACGACGTTGTGCGTGGTCAGCGGGCACTTACAACTTCCACAGAAGATTGACTGTCGGCCTTTTTAAAATTAATGTTGGTATTTTAAAGCTTGTTTACTTTCTTGAGAAGAGCATCCACAATTTATAATTACCACCCCGATTTCATACTTAAGATCTTTAGTGTCATTATTGTTTATATCCAATTGTATGATTACGGATTCAAATCTTGCCATTAGAGTTATTGCTTATGCATCAGGTTTGTTTCTTATAGCTGTGTCTGTCCTTTAGAAGATGATTTTCAAAGGAGATATTTCATGATTCCTGAATCATGTTTATACTCTTCTCGTATGCCTATTAGTAATGAATCATTACTGATTTTGTGCAAAATTAAGCTTTTAAAGCTCTGGTACTTATAAAGATAAATAATCCTTTTTACATGACGCAACTTATTTCAGTAAACGGAATTATTTAAAAAAAAAATGTTTTAACTGACGGAACTGTAGTTTTCAATGCAAAACAAATCCGAGTTTGAAATTTCACATTCATATTTTATGAAGAATTTTTCAACTTTCCCGACTTTATAACAAACTAACAAACACGTTCTTTCAAAAATAACTTTCGAGTGAATGACGTGAAAGCTTAGCAAACATTGTGACTATAGTTTATTTATCTATAAGCAGCTTTTACAAATCCACCTATTTAGTTCCAGCAGAGTAAATTAACTTGATTAATCATTCTGCAAAACTTTAAACGATAATTAATGACAACACTTGAACTTAGTGTCCTACACCTACATGCATGTGATTGCATATATTTTGTAAAATGGAAGCGTCTCTGTTTGATGTTCAACAACGTCGTAATGATGCTTTAGGAAGTTTGGGAGGTGTTATTGATATATTACCTGGGTACCGTGAACACGTAGAATCACCAATCCATCAATATCAGTCCACAGTATTGAGTATCATGAGGTTATTGCTTTATTGTTCCAAGCCATGTTCTCGGTCTCACATGTACACGAGATCACGCGAATACACACCTATTTGTTCCACGCGTTGTTTATCATGTAATTCGAATCACCCTTTTTAAATGTACCAGCGATGAGTGTTGATGGTACCCATAGCAACTACAAATGGCGACACGGACTATAAGAGTGTATATATTGATCAGTGCGAGACAGTACCCCGGTGTCTCCATCTTCCACAACCTGCCTGTATTGTAGACTACATGGAGACGGTCTGTACTGCCATCTCCCGGGATGGAGGCTGGGTCAAAGAGGCTTAGGGTATCGAGCAGTATCGACTTGTTGTGAGGCATGCATCACAACACCCTGCAGCTTTGTCAGATCCTCGCAGTGGGATGTCAGGCTGGTCGATAAGACTTCTCCTGGAGAACCCACTTAATTAAAGGATACCAATTGCGAGATAACGGTCGCTGTGTCGCACTGGTAAGTGGACGGGGGTACAGACTTCGCTGATACAAGCGTTTAAACCGAGGAATTGAAGGGATGTGTAATGTATCACACCTCAACCAGTCCAGGTGTTGAGGGTATACCATTGGAAAATGTTGAAATGTGTCAACGACAGCTCGTCAGAGGGGATTGTGTACGGCCGGTTGTTCGAAATGGAGTATGCTAGATTGAAAGGTCGTTCTAACGGTGACTGTATACTGTACTGTAAGACTGCTTAAGAAAACGTTCATAGACGGTTTGGGTATGTTTTCAAGTAGAGTCATTGCCTCTAGAAGTGGTTGATTGGTGCTTAAATTAGAGTTAAGTGAATGTGTTATGAGTTACACAGGTGATAACATAACAGTTTGATGAAGATATGTCGAGTTGTACAAGTGATAACGTTTCTTATTTGGAAACTTTAGTACTTTTGAAACCTTCTGGAATATTAGGGTCTACTAGATAGAAGATACAGACGGGAAGATAGGGCTTGAAGTTGACGGAGAGACCAATGAATTAAGATACCGACCAGATAATGGCTGTTGACAACGTTTTGTTTTGTAGTGTTATGCTCTTTCCGGGTTACACACCATGTAGGTCAGAAACATCGTCAAGTAGCATATGATGTATGTCAATTGCGTTGGAGGGTTAGAAACTACATGTGGTATAATAACTATAGTGTTGCCTTTTCGGGGAATGTGACTATATGCATACTGTTGTGGGGATTCACGTTACATGAACAATCTGAGAGGCTTTCCTTATTACTTATGGTTAATATAGACACAGATTCATTTGTTATAAATTTGAGAAATGGAAAACTATTAAAACCATTACTTACAACCAAAACTTAAAACCATTGAGTCTTTCTTAGTTCATTGAAAAAAATAATAATAACTATTGTTGAAAAGAGGATCAAAAAGAGGATCTCAGTGCTGACCTTCGAAAATTCTTCTTCTTCATGTCCGCTGAAGATTGTGATTGAGACCGGGAACTGTTAATGTACATTGAGGATATAGGTATAACATCAACTGTAACCGTTCATGAATGTTCAATCTTATTGCTAGGACTCAAAACAGCCGAAGCATCGCATTCTTCCATGACATTATTTCTTGGTATTTCTTTGTAAACCTTAAAAAAATGTCACGCAAACAGTTCAGCGTTGGCGTCGACAAATACGTGTACAAATTATTGATATTCGATGCGTGACACTGTAACGCAGTTGACCAGATGCACAAATTGAAGTGCCCACGTGCATGTACAGTATTCATGAGATCCGGCCGTGTAAGATTAGCTCTACTAATCAGAGAGCCTGTGTTTTCCCAACCGTGTGTGATATGAACTTCCGGCGTGAATTGGGATTTGTACCTTTTTTTTAGCTCTTACCGAGTGGATATTACTTTGTAATCTATGTATATTTGTTTCATATAATTTTATGGTTTTCAAAGAGCAAAAAGGTGTATAAAGCATCAAGCGTTTACAAAATATGTTCTCTTATCAACACGTAACTTGGAACATAGGGTTCAAGGTGTTCAAATGAAGCTGATCATTTCGAAACAGTGTATCGTATTTTTTTTATTATCTTTTTTGTTTGTTTGTTTAACTTCTTTATTTTTGTTGTACATGTACATGGTATGAAAGACTTACATAACATAGATCAATATATACAACGACATGATTAAGGACAATGTGTTTTTTTCTATACATTTGACATAAGCTGGTATTGGATATAGTAAGCATTGTCATTTTTTCTCCTCATTGGCAAAAAGGAGGTATCAATACTAGGTATTTTAAACTTCACTATCTTAGGATTGTCACCATTTTTATTAATAACCCGCAATCTTTATCTTCCAGAACTGAAAAGCCATCATGAAACTGTTCCCCATTCTTCAGCGATTTTATCTGTATGGATGACACATAATCTCATCAGTCTGAATTTCACTTTTCCGTTCAAGAGAGAAGATCAGCAACAGTGATATTGTTAAAACATTAATCTTATCGAACTGATTACACAAGACATACTGTAAATACTGCTTTGTAAAGACACCCGAGTTCCCTGACGGGGACCTTCTGTTAATCACTACAATTCAATGGGTTGCTGCGGCTCCAAGGAGGAAGAGGCCGGCAAGTACCTCATCCACTCGCTGTACGACCATGAGGCCGGCATCAACTGCATGGCCCTCAGCGATGACGGGTCTGTGCTCGCCACCGGAAGTGAGGACAAGACGGCCAGGCTGTGGAGCACACGGACTGAATTCGTGGAATGTATAGGCATCCTGAGAGGACACACTGACTACATCAACTGTATCCTAATCGAGGACTGTTTCGTTCTAACCGGAAGTGCAGACAGATCAATCCGAAAGTGGGATGTCGGAACATGTGAGTGCGTGTTGGTGATGCGCGGACATAGCTCGCTGATTTACCGGATGATCTGTACCGGGGACTTTATCTTCACGAGCTCCTACGATCGGACAGCGCGTTGCTGGGACTTCGACACTGGCGAGAATGTCAGAGTATTCCGCGGTCACAAGAGGGGCGTGTACCCTCTCATCTTCATCCCCGCGGACGAAGACGAAATCACCGATGACCAGGATCTTGACGGCGGACGCGACATTCTTATCACAGGGTCGGCCGACTTCTCAGCTCGGTCATGGAACTTCGAAACCGGATGCTGTATGAAGGTGTTCAAAGGACACCGAGGCGCCGTCACGTGCATGAGTGTTGACCCGACCGGTCGCGTCCTCTTCACCGGAAGTACCGACTTCACTGTTCGGAGTTGGAATCTCTTCAAAGGGACGCAACTTAAGCTCTTCAGCGGGCATCAGGGAGCTGTAATTTGCATGCAGGTACGTGCTCGTCTAGACGTCAGCTCTTTTCGTTATATGTAACTAATATGGTATCGGTCTCTACCATTGTGTATATTAGTTAAATTGGGGATAATGGCAATTCACGTAATGTTAATATAGTGAAGCTCAGATAAACTTTTAGGGAGCATCGTACATCGAGCATATTAGTTATGTTAAATAACCATATAAAGTATTTGTTTAGGGAAGCAAGTGTTTTATTAAATCAAAAATCTGAAAGTCCGATGTGTGTGAATATATCCGGACATAACAGTACCAGGACACAGATGGACTACAGTCTCTAGGGAGTGTGTCTATATAGAATGCTGAATGGATCTCATATAGATAAATGAACCTATTGCTTAAGAATGATTTGTCTTTATCCACATATTTCCGCTCTAACATCAAAATAGCTGCTTGATATCCAATAATAAATTTAAGTCATTTAAGTAATGACATTACAAAGTTACACTTGCTAAAGGAATGTCAAAATGATACCATTAAAATTTAAAGTGGGATTCGATTTGTCTATGATATTCAAACAGACGTTGTAAAACTATGAATAATATATATATATATATATATATATATATATATATATATATATATATATATATATATATATATATATATATATATATATATGCAATATTAATTATTGAAGTGTTTTGATCAATTGAGGAAAGGTCAACCTCTATCGACAACGTTTACGCAAGCGAGATCTTCACGTATTGTGCATATACGTGCCGCTCGTTCACATTATTCAACAGGAAATGTCAACCATTCTCTTTACTTTTAAGTATCGCCTTAATGTATAACGGGTACGGAGTGATGTTTATTCTAGTAAAAATTAATAAACATTCATTATTTCAACTTGAGAACGTAATGTTTAAAATAAACTAGAGATTATACGTAGCGGCTCAGGTTAAATGGCAAGCTGACAAAACATTAACATTTGAAAAGAAGATGTTTACTTCATTTGGTGGAATATTTGAATTGTATTTGACTTCCACTGAAGTAGTTGTTATAAATATTTGCCCTCACTTAATGCGCAGGAGTTCTCACTTGAAAAGTAATTATTTTATGGCATGTGTTATTTTATCAACTTCAACTTTCGCGTGACATTAATCAATTAAAGCCAATAAATAACATTCGTGTTTTGAATAATATACATGGGAAACTCATTTAAATTTGAAATATAAAAAAATTATATGGATTTACAACTTCTTTATTGCAAAGATATGCGACGTTTCGGTGTAGATACTAACACCGTTATCAAGCAAATGATACTGAACAGTGTGGTATGGCATATATATATATATATATACATGGGATATGTTTTTACAATTGAATGGGTTGATGTACAAGGTGATTTTAATGAATTAGGTTGATGAATATAGTGTTTATACATTGGACAGGCAGTCGAGAAGCCAGATTGAGATAGAGATGACTGTTGATTGGAAGCTGGTGATTGACAGGGATAGATAAGCTAGCGTTGATTAGGCTTGATTAAGTGATGGTAAGCCGATGGTATGTAATACCCTTGATCCCTGTTCATAGGGGGATTAAATTTTAAAATGTTAATCAAACATCAACCCATTCAATTGTAAAAACATATCCCATCTATATATATATGCCATACCACAATGTTCAGTATCATTTGCTTGATAACGGTGTTAGTATCTACACCGAAACGTCGCATATCTTTGCAATAAAGAAGTTGTAAATCCATATAATTGTTTATTCTTCATATCACCAACTTCTAAATGCCTCTAAAAGAAGTAATTCGAATTTGATTAACTTTACTCCCTTAATGCAAATTATTTACTGTATGTATTCACGGTTTTAATTCCATATATTCACTTTATTTATTTACTTTATTATTTTTTATATAAAATAGGCTGTAGCTATCTTACTGAAATAAACTACTCTCATGAGAAGGAAAACAGGTGTCACCAATGGCTAAATAATACTCCTCAATCAAGTTCTACTACGCAATTCCATGTACATGGTTCGGTATTAAGCAATGCTTGTCCATTTCCTTTCGAGCGGCCATTTTTATGTGTTCTCAATAAAATGGCTGATCGAAGGTAATTCAAGTTATCTGACTGATGTAGCGATAATTTATATGATCAGAGTACAGTTTTAAATATGGCACCATGTTGATATGGGCAACCGTCCTGTTGTCTAAATTCACAAAGCCACATGAGACCTACAAATCTACCTTTCACACGTTATACGTTCCACCATTTTCTACCGGATAACCGTTTCTATGGATACTGCTTATTGGTTCCTGTAATGAGATGTTTTACTCTCTAAGGAAACATAACACTGTATAAACTTTATTAATAAATGTCAAATTTGAGGAAAAATAATATGCAAAAAACGTGCTGCGATGCCTTTAAGTGACAAATGTAATAAATACACGAGAACGTATGACGCTAATGCTTGAAAATGAAGACGAAAATATGTGAAAACTGAGAAATATGAAACCATTAAACATATCTACTACATCATATTCAGCTTACCTTCGTATATGGAAATGTCTTTTCAAAATGCGTTCGAACTTTTTATTCTGAAATAGAAGTAAAGAAAACTTATTGTATCCTGAAGTGCAGCGGCAGTTTCAACCAAACTATCTCCAAATACACACAAATACACAAAGTTCGTTTCAAACTCAAGCTCGTATAACTTTGTTTAATTTCTATATTTTCTGGATGGATGACTACTAAAATGTATGATAAAAAGTAAAAGTATAAAGTCCTCATGCAACTAATCGCTAGAGATTTGTTTTAAAGCGCAACTCCCGGATAAAATGGACCAAAATTCGTTTGACTAAACCAAGCTAAATTGTACACTAATGTGCATCTGTATGCATAGTATCTAGCTAAATATGATTTTTCGTTAGGTCATAAATTTTTTAAAACAATAGATTATTTTATTATTTGCGATTATAAAAAATAGCGTCATTTACTTGCCGCGATCGTTTTGTTCCGGTGATGTAACCGGATGTGACGTCAACTGGGGCAAACAAACGTGACGTAACAGCCACGTGACAATGTAAACAACACAGCGCTTCACTTCGGTGATCGCGTTTTGACGATTTTGGTCACAAATAAAGTTAGACTGAGAGTGAAATTCGAATATCTGCTGTATGAAAGCATAATGGCAACGAGGAATTAGCTAAATATTTGTTTTGGTACATAATTATGAGAAGAATTCATGATCCGAAAGGACAAGTCAAATTCTGTAGCCTAGTGAAGCAGTCGTTGTCCTCTGTCGACACGGAATGATTTCGGTAAGTGGGTCTTTGATGTCTTTCTTCTAACGATGCATAATTTGTTATGTGAATGGACATGTTCTTTCGAAAATATAAATATTACTTGAATTTTCAATCTGAGTCGAGGAAAACAACATTATCAGTCTGTCAAATCGTGGCTCTCGTCGAGTGTGTTTTGCAGATCCATTTTTCGATACGCGCTCACAATCTTCCAAAGTGATTTTTTAAAGAAATTTGTCTGGCCCACAGGGATGGCAGTATCCAAATTTTGATAACCATAGTAATTTTTACTAGCCTCGGTCTGAATGACTGGTGTTAATTTTAGCCCAGAGATTCATTAACATGTCAATTATGAGAACTTATACTTGTAATTAATTTGCACCATTTGCCTTTTTAAAAAACGTTTATAATTGATTTGTCATCAACTTCAGGAAATTATTTTTTAAATATCGACATTTGCTTTAAATTAAATATATTAGACAGATATCAAATTCAAATCCATATAACAATGTAGTAGAAATTACTACTGGTATTTAAAAATGACAAATTAGAAGCCATCTGAGTTAGTGATCTTGGTTTAAACATATTTGTATTTCATAAAATGTAATAAGGATTGGTGAACATGCCACAAGGCTTATTTGAACACCGTTCCTTTTTAGTGATCATGAATGTATATGCATATTTAAATTTTCAAAGAAATGGCTTTCCATAAAAGATTTCAATAATTTGTTTGATAACTATTCATTTGTTTGTGATGAAATTAGACTGAGGCTGTAGATGTTTAGAATTATTTCACTTGTCTGACATAAAAATATCAAAGGTCCTATACCAAATACCAAAACAAAAACATGTTATGAATTAATCATGTGTAAACATATGCAGCATCAAGAAAGATTTATTATTGTTGTTACAGGTGATGGGAGTCCCTAATACAAGAGAACACATCAACAACAAAAACCCATTAGGAATGGACTGTATGTGCAGTAAAATATTGGTGCTGAAGGTCTTTGATATCAGGAAATGATATATATAAACATTGTCATAAGAAGTGATATATGCTGATTGTGTGAACTGATATCCAAATCATTATCTTCTCTTGGATATGAGAATGTGCCAATGTTTTAGAAATATTGTATTCAACTTTGCAGCAAACTTGAGCAAGACTACACAAAATAGTGTAATAGTAAATCAAATTAAAATTCAATTTAATTATGAGAGTAAATAAAATCAAATATTTCCCAAATTATTTAAAAATAAATTTTATGATAAAAATTAATTTCATGTGCACTGTTCCTTTGTAATTCCTAAAATGCAAACACTTAAACAAAATAATGTACACAAAATAATGTTCAATACATGTATACTTAGTTGAATAAATTTGGCTCTTATATTTGTTGTTTTATTCATGATTAAAAAGTGGAAATGCAATATTGCATCTAAAGTGACTTTAATGTCACAATAAAAATAGAAAACTTGAACATAATTTCTTTTCAGAATTCTTAGGTCTGTTTCAAGGTAAGTTTATTTGATATGCAGGTAGGTGTAGGCAAATGTAAAAACACAAGTCATGCTTACATAGGTATTTACACACTGTTACAAATCTATTTTATATAAATACATATCTTTGTCCCTTTGGATTATGCTATTTACAAAACTAATCATATGCATTGTGATGAAGTATATTTTTTATTTTTTATATATATCTGTAACTGAAAATACAGGTTAGTTAAAATTGCAGATTATATCAATAAATGTCTGAATTTTCCATTTGATCAGATAATATATAGTTGACAAATAAACTCATAAAATATTATGTAAACTTTGAAATGAATAATGATTATCTTATCATTTAAATGAGATATCAATCACCAAAAATTCCAAAATATTTTCATTCTTTCTTTCAATGTCTTTCAAAATTTATGAAACAATATCACTACAATTAAATTAGTTCTATTGCAATACACTATTCATCCTAAAACAAAATTGGGTACGAGTTCAGCGAAACGTGTGGATATGCATTGGAGTTCACTGCATCCCGAGAAGATATCACGTGACCATGCAGGTACGGTAAAGTTATTTCGCCAAAAATGAAATAACCTTTATATTATAGTCACCAAATTACAAAATATTTAACTACATTCATACACTATTAATGATGTATCTAAAATACGTAAGTTTGCCAGATATATCAGCACTGAAACACGTATGATATCAGCTGTTCGGTTAATTATTTGGGAATTTACTTCCGGGTTTAGTAAGAACCATTTTTAAAACTTTATCGCTGATATTGAGTATATTCCTTTTCTGATTCTCTTCAAGTTGTCATATGCAAATATATGGCAAGTTTTTACATTCAATGGTCGACTGGTTTGATTCCTATTGCCCGCGCAGTTTACTAGTCTGATAGTGTTAATGCTACGGGGGCCGCCATTTGCATTGGTTTGTGTTCTCCAGTTGACGTCATACATTCCTTCGGGGAAAATCGAGATTTTTCCGGTGTTCTCCGTAAAACAAGATGGCCGACACGTCAAAAAGCGACGTAAACAGACAGTTTTCTGACTTCTTTTACGATTTGCTAAAGTCACACATGATTTCAATGGTAATGGGATGCGAGAATTTGTTGTTTATAAACCGATTCACATAATTTCCATGTCTTTGCAATGTGCATGTAAACCATAGGCAGTTACTTGAAAGAAATTGGAGCAAAATCATCCGGGAGTTGCTCTTTAAGAATCGTCCCTGTGAAGATTCGTACTATTTCTAATTTTTTTTATCTCTTTTTATAAAGATGTTCATTCCAGGTAAACAGATCTACAAATGTATGTATACGTAGATAAAGCTTAATTTCACACACATTCATGAAAACAACATTCATATAAAACATCGACTTCAGTGGATTCTTATAAAATATATTTTTATAAGATGCTTTGTATGCGTTCCATATGGATCACCTACAAACACCTTCTGCGTTCTGTTATCATTAAGTCTTCCTTTTGGGAGGAAAGAGGCCACAAAACAGAGTGAAAACATTTTCTGTATGGACATAAATGTAGTCACCGTTATCCAAACAATGCTTACAAAGACTAAATAGAAGATTAAAATATAGCATGTTTCACGTGTAGAATGTTTTATTTACACGTTGATTAGCAGTTGTGTTGTGCACTATAAAGTATCCCCCGGCACTGATGCATGCAACACAATGCAAACCGGAAGTTCGTGATCGGACAAGCGCGAGTTGTATGAAGCGCGTCGATTGATCTAGAACTCGAGTTGGATACTGGTCAACATACTTCACTAACGTACGTCAAACTGTTTTGTGCTGGACCTCAAACAGATATTACATATATTGTCTCACAACCAAACTGCATTAAACACTTGTTTGTGTGGACATCCACGTTTTATACGCGGAAGAAGTAAAACCTTAACAGTAAAATGATGTATACTTGCTTTCTCAATGATCATAAAAGATACGCAGTTTTGAATCGTTGGAGTAATATTAACGACATATTTCCGAAATTGAAAAATGTGCATTATTCATTTATAGAAATTAAATCTTGTAAATATAAAAATAATATTTTATTTATAATGTAAGCAATTAAAAATAAGTTGCAAATGTTTTCAATTATTCGTAGAAACGGTTCACAAGCGGGTGAAATGAGTATTTGCTTAAAAGACGAACCTTAATTGTATATTTCGGGAGGTTAGTTCAAAGTTTCCATACTTTGTATTCAGCGAAGGTAATTATAAGCCCCAATGTAATAGTGATAATTTCAAAAAAAAAGGATAAAAGAAAAGAGTATAAAACTAGAATGTTTAATACAGTTGATATCAAGGCCGATATACTCGGTTTGACATAATGATAGTTCAATACAATAGATATCAACACTCGATTTCCTGGAGACAAAATGTTAATTGCCGTTATATAACTTTCAATTATTAGATGGAACCAGAATAGCATGCTATCATAATGAATCCAATTGAATGTCAGTATTAACATTCTTGCACTGATGTAGTTTGATCAGAATAGCGTTAATTGTAATCGATAAGTCAATAGTCTTATCAGCTTATCAGCTCAGGTGATTATATATTCTTTGTAACAAGTTTACATAGAAGATTGCGAAAATCTAAGTTATGTAAGTAAAAGAGTTGCAAATAGACACCAAGTACTCAATTTAAAGTGAGTGTTAAATGCGCTGTAGCACGTTTTTGCATGTTATTTGTTCTCAAATGTGTTAATTATTATTAAAGTTTATACAATATATAGTTACATCAGGGATAAAACATCTCATTGCACGACCCGATAGGCCGTCCATATGGAAAAAGGTTATCGGTATTGGTAGAAAATGGTGACAGTTTTGTGGAACTCTTCAGTGTGAGAGGTAGATTTGTAGGATGTTGAGATTTCAGACAGCAAGATGGTTTACCATTGAATTTCCATCATTGCACCACATTTAAAACTCTACTTTGAGTGTTCAGGTATCGCTACATCAAGTCAGATCACTTGAACTACCTTCGAGCGACCATTTTAATGTGAACACATTAAAATAGTCGGCCGATGGGAAATGGATTCGCATGGCTTCCTCGATGTTAATGAAGCAAGATTGCTTAGAAGCATTAAAAAGTGGTTGTACCCGCCGATTTTACATCCACATACATACATACATACATACGTACTGTACAGGTCAATTAGCCAGTGTAGACTCCCACATTAATAGGTACATACACAAGTATACAAACAAAACAAGATTCAAATCGATTGAGTCGAGATCAACTGTGTACCGAGTTGAAGGCGTTACGAGAAACATAGCAACTGCCAATCAATATAGGATGCTTCTGTGCTAGAAAAGGTTGACTTCTCAAAGATGGAGACCACAATGGATATGTACGCGGCTACCCGGTATACGTCAGTGCTTATTATTATCGTCAACAAATGCTATTTAAAAAAATCGATATCTCGGTAGATATTTATTCTACCTTCCGGAACGTACCAGGCAGGTTCCTGCGTTTGTTTTAATATTTCATTAAATCATTGGATAACTATGTTCATCAAGATGTATTATGTTCATTATTTTAATGCGAGATGTTAGTTATTTTAGTTTTTGAGCTCATTTTATACCAAAAATACAGATCGTAAAGCTTTTCAATAAAAATTCAAATATAATTGGGAAGTGATGAATATAACATTATTTAGCTTTAATACTTGAAGACTAAACCGTACAAAAACAATAGTGCAAACATTTAACGCATTTCTTTAATATCAGGTAGTAAGAAAGTCGAATATCATATACTTGTGAGAGCCACATTGACCCTGGAATACCAACGTTCTTCAGGGAAATGCGAATCAATAACTCGCATCGGTGCCGACACTTGTGACAGATTCTGTTGATCCTTACACCCATATTGAAAAGTTGATTTATGTTACTTTACCTATACTCGTTTTCTATTCCAAGTAAAAGTCAATATTGTATTCTATAAAAATACATTGCATTTATTATTGTTTATTGTACGCTATTGGCAATGACAGACTAAAAAATAAACATAGAGTAAAGGAACATAGAAAAAGAAGAAGTCAATGAATTACTGGCGATGTCAAGTGTTTGTAATACAGTTTGGTTTGCTACAGCATATGATAAATCAAGGCAGAACATCTCAGTACACAAGAATGCAATGTTACAAAATACGTGGTCCTATTTTAGTTACTTGAAATTAATTAATTTTGAGAGTTATTTGTTACCTATCCTGCTATACACAAGTTATAAAATGACAATGCCACCTGTCAAATTTGAGTAAGGGGCACATATTAAGAGAAATAGAAAAATAAAATTTTGAGTCGGGTCGGATCTTGGGAACATGATGTATATGTTCGCGGTGATTCGCCCCAAGTAATTTGCGGGTATTCATTGTCATTCAACATAGGCAAATCAACCAATCAGAATCAAGGATACACTGAAATCATGTTACAATAAAGAAAGACCGATACAGTGTTCAACAACGTAAGGATACCAACACATTGAAACCAGAGCCATCAGGCTTGGCAATAGCGGTGCTCATAGTTCGCCACTGCTATCACCAACGTTTGAATTATACATGTGCAGTCAACACCTTTTCCAACCTCTGTTGCTTCTTAAGTGATCGAAGTAGTAGAAATGTAGGTGATAGTTCACCGAGTGCTGAGTGACTTTTATCAACACATTTTAGATTACAAAAATACAATAAATACAACTTTACCTTCAGTGTGTACAACGCGAAGTTTTGCAGTGTATGCTTAGTAAACGTAAAGGATTTAGGTTAACGTCCGAGTAACTCCCGATTCCTTAAAAATAATGGAACCAAGTCCCGAAAGGTCGAGGCCCATTATTCATAAGGAGTGATGAGTAACGAGGTCTTTAACCCGCTAAAATTACACTCAAATTATAGCTCTATTATCAGAATTACTTTAAGTTAAGGAAATTAAATTTCTACTTAAAAATGTGATGTGATGTGTGAGTGTCAATTACTGGAAAATAATGGAGTGAAAGAACAAATGGATGACGTCACAGGTGTTATTTAATCCTTCATCGCGTACAACTATAAACGAGTAGTCACATCGCCCAAAACATCACTATCTTCATAATGAACAAGTCGAAAACAAGGAACCGTAGTTTTACCTCTAAATGCTTATCAAAGATTTATTCAAGTATTCCAGTTTAAGTATTGCAAGTTAAAAACAGAGGACAAGATGACTAAGAGAGTGGTATGGACATTATCTCTAGATCGTATGGTATATAACATTTTTATGCAGATTTATTACTCACCTATAGACGATATCGGTGTTTAATAATTCTACATTATGTCATTATACAGTCTGTTATAACATGGCGTTTTGCTGATTAACATGACGTCATGGTTAGAATATAATGTTACAATGGTAACCGCAATCGTCTGTGACCTACTTATAAATGAACATTAGATTTTATTACAGTCAAGCTATATCTAAAACAGCGAGTAACACATACAATTCTAAAAACGGTCCCGTTTAATACCATATTTTACCAAACACTTAAGTATTCCAAGTATGCCATAAGCTATCCTGTTGATTATGTAATTAATATTTTTCTTTCTCCCCCCCCTGAAGGTTGTGAACAAGATCATGTATACCGGAAGTTCTGACCACACAGGCAGATCGTGGGTGACGGAGTTCGGGGACTGCACCAGGGTGTACCGGGGCCACAAACACACCGTTAGTGTCATCAAGGTCTTCGAGGGCATGGGTGAGTGCCGAACTGTTTTACAATTATTAATAGTGTTTTATATTAATATTATATATATATATACTTGATTGAAGTTTTTAAAAAAACTTTAGAAGTACTGTCAGTGTCATATATCTAATACAGGTGAATATTGAAGTGATACACGTACCGTCGGGTTCTAGAATCATATATTGTACACTTAAAGTAAAAATGACCTTAACTTGTGATGTGAACTTCATGAAACTAATTCAGAAGACGCACCAGTATCGCCTACTTACGGCGACCATAATTTACACTAAAATGTAACAGCTGTCACGATTTATTCGTTACTTTTTAAGGGATTCATAAAAACATAGTTTATAGCATGTGTTGCTTCCCCGTTGGCCCAACTTCTTTTGTATGTTGAATTTGTTTGTTGAATAATACGGTGAATGATGTTATATACTAGAAAGTACTATAATCCTAATGATGCTAGGTGATGTGATGTACATACACTGTAGTTCCATGACCATGCTGACGTTGTATTACAGTGTACACGGCGTGTGGTGACGCACTATGTCGCTGTTACGACGCCAAGAGTGGCTCCCTCAAACGGGAGTTCTTCTCACACGAGAGTACCGTCACCGCTCTACAGGTTAACATCTGCAGACTTGGACTGTCTAGCTTTATATATATATATATATATATATATATATCCATGTCTATATCTATATATGTGTGGTCTGCTTCCTTCAGATATCTATACTCTCGTGACTGTATATATGTAGTATGTATAAATGTATATAGTACTTCTGTCTCCCATTTTGAAACTGTCAACGCAGTAATGAGCGGTATTTCAAGACACCTGTTACTGTAAGAAATCAATTTTGTGGATCAAAATAAATTATTTTAACTTAAATCCTAGAAAAAAGGTAAAAATATTGGTTCACACAATGTGAAAAAATGTGTTACAGCAATACATAATTTGTTTGGATCAAAATATAATTATTTTTGTATATAAAAATCCTAGAAAATAGAAAAACAATTAGGTTAAAAGTTCAAACGACCTTGGAATAAAATTTTGGTGTGAACCAAGTTAGCACCGCCCTTGATTGTGTTGACAGTAGAGTTGACTCGAAGGTATTTATGCTGTATAGAGGCTGTCCAGCATGAGTGGAAAATAGCTGGCTGTGTGTCCGACAGCAGGACAATAGAGGCTGGATGAGTTCTGCTGCTTCTGAAGTGTAGTTCAAGTTGTTCGATGTTGAAATGTGTTGTTTGTATATTTACTTGTTGCTACTTACATGTAAATTCAACCAGAGACGAAACATGCCGTTGTCGTTATTTATAGTGCAGGTAACATTTGCTTCAAGAAGAGCCTTTTTAAATCACATTTGCAAACTACTGAATGTCATAGTTTCAAAAAGGAGGCCAGCAACTTTAATTTTCGACTGACTACGAGAGCTTAAGCCTCTAGAATTGACTGTATAACGGTACAAACGATCCACTCTCAAACATACCTCAGTGTACCATGTTGTTAATTATTAACGCTTTTGACATAATAAAAGTAGAGGTGTTAAATCAACAAAAACTTCATCTGAAGGTTTAATGTACTTCAATGGTGCGTTTCTTGTCTGGTAGAGTATACATGTTTCTGCTTATTGTATCTGTTCTGTGAGTGTTTTCTTTCTCTGCTCCAGTGTATAGTGGGTCGGGCGACTGTCTAGTACGGTGCTATGATATGAAGGCTGCCATGTTGAAGCGTGTATTCAATGACCATCAAATGTCTATCACTGGTATTGAGGTTAGAAACGAATCGAAAGCATGACTTGCCATGCATGCCAAACCGACATCCCCGGCACTGATTAACCTTTTATATTGTCATTATATATACACAACACGCTTTCATATCACGTTTTTATTTCGAAAAAGGTGGCACATAAATTCCCTGCATCAAATCACCTATTATGTTTAGTTCATCGTTGCCAGTAATGTCAATTCACAAAATGATAATATCCAATTTAATATGCCTGCTGATTTAACCACTACACTGCAGTGTGATAACCCGTGTTTCATGAACCTTGTTTTGCAGCAAATACAAGAAACTGCCCTAATGTATCTACAGACAGTGTTCGGAAATGAAATCGAAAGAAAATTATGACTATATTTAGTTGATGACGCACAGGAAAAAGTAAAATTAAATTTCGAGACAAAGATATCACAGATAAAGTATAAATGGCAAAACCTGAGTAAACGTTTAATGGTTTTCCACTCACTTCTCTTTACCCGACCTCCAAGCTTTCTCATTCTTACTTTGTTGTTCCATATCAACCTGCGTAATCTACGTAGATAACTAACCTCATGGTTCTGTTGAATAATTTAATAAATAAATAAAATAAGTATTACTAAGCATCATATATCCTGATAATGTGCTATTAGTGATTTACAAATGTTAATGTATATCTTTTCCTGGAACATTCAACATATGATACATTCTTATGATCTACTTATTATCTTAATAATCTACCTCACGTAAGAAAATACATTGAAGAAGTATTTCTCAGTAATTGTATATAATTTTAACTGAACTTGACTGTACATTTGTTTTTACTTCTTATGTTTCTAGGATTACCCCAGGATCAAGAAAACTTATACGCTATAATTGTTCCTACTCCTTTCAAAGATCGGAAACGTGAAGTATTAAAAATTAAAAATGAAATTAGGAACGTATTGCACGTTTTACAAGACATAGTTGTGCTAAGAAGTGAGTTACTACCCCCAATGACCATGAATGACCGCTCTTGAACAGACAAAACCGACATGGTTCAATGTTGTCCCGGTATGTCGGGATCATGTTAAGTTAACCTAAATTGTCATCAGATAACATCAAAGACGTTTTTTGGATTAGGACGTCTGTATCTTTCTCAATTCTCAAGTTCGGATCCCCCTTTAAACGACCCTCATTCACCCAATGATGGAACGTAGTGTAGAGAGTTGGACCATAGAAGATGGTATTCTTTTGTGGTTACCGTATCATGTAAGACCAAAATATTAAATACTCTCCTCTAATAGAGGCCAAACAAAATATTTTGGACATGAACTAATGGATACGATTTTATTCAAGATTTATCCCTGAAAGCATATCAGATCTTTTGTTGTTGTCCCTTCCTTTAGATATTGAACATGTGTAGAACTAAGGAATACGAGCAAAGCAAATGTTCCGAAACAGTCCTTTCATGATCCTGGGCTCGTCTGTATTCAAAGGTTTAAATGTGTAGGAACTTACATGATATAAGAAAAGAGAATGAACGTGCAGGAACTAATATGCTTTAAGATTCCCAATTATGCTGACTCCATCTTTGTTTACTCTCAGGTCGTGGACGGGCGTCTCTTCACGGCGTCCTACGACGGCAGCCTGAAGGTGTGGGACGCCACCGGCATCAAGGACGACACAACATTCGGCCGCGACGACGACAAGGACAAAGACAAGATGAGAGAGGTTGAGAAATATGGCGGCTTCGACCAGCAGCACGTGGACAACAACCAGAACGGGATCCACCAGGACAATAAGATCATGATTGACTAAACAAACCGGATTGATGACATTCTCATTCCGGAATGCTCTTCGAAACGTTCAAATATCAGTACTTATCGTTTTCGGAACAAACCGGTTTAATGGCAGTTACATTACAGAGTGGTTGTTTCACTATTGAGGCAACGTATTTATAGTTGGATAAAAACTGGATTGATGACATTCTATTTCCGGGATACATTTGCAACCATTTAAGGCAATCAGATTCAAACCGTTTCGAATCCGGATCTTTTCGGACTGGGCTGATTGGTTCGTTATTGGAGAGTCGATACATTCAACGAATTTGTTTCAGAGGAGGTGTGTATGATTGTTAAGTTTGTAATGTTATATTACACGCCTATAGCAGTAGTTAGAGGTGTGTTGTGATATACCTGTATGTGGCACTTGTTATGATCGACCGGTCTGTATAAATTGCTTTGTTGTGATATACCTTATGTGGCACTACATTTCTGTATAAAAGGGTTCGTGGAAGGATGGGCGGTTTGGACTTCGAGGTTCAAAATTGAACGGCTTTATACTTGATAAGTCCTAATAATGACTATAAAATATTTAATATATATATTAGGTATCACAAAATACATTTATTGGTGTAATGTCATTTTAATTTCAATAATGTAATAAGTTACACTTCGTTTATGTACACAGATAATTTGATACTGTTCACATTGGCAAATTTAATCAATACATTATGCTTTCAGTCTCATTAAAAAATACAAGTTAATGTTAACGTTATTAAGAACGTAGAGATAACAGTCTCCACATATGTGATGTTTAGAATTAAAGTAAACATGCAGTGAATGATATCTCTGACAAGAAAAAAATGCAATATTGTGGAATTCGAACCCACACTCTGAAAGTAAGGCAACTATCGCCAGCACTGACCGTACCAGCAGCTTACCACACGACCACGTGCCTCGACATACGCAAAATTGTTAAACTTTCTTCATAGCTGACATGAGCAGAGAAACTGAGGAACAGAAGAAAAGCGTACGGCGACAATTGTAATCGAATGATGTGTATGCTATGCGGTAGGAACAGAAGAAAAGCGTACGGCGACACTTGTAATCGAATGATGTGTATGCCTTTCCCCCATGTTTGTTAAGCACTTAGATAGTTTCAACATTTGTACATATTGATGTTCCGGATGTTCCTCTTTCTAAGTAACAGAAACTGCTTTAAAACGTGGGCCTTTTAAAAGCAATAACTATTAATGTAAAGTAAAGTTTCACAACGGTCATGATTCAGTACATGTTCACATTCAGTTTGCATAATTGTGCTGCTCTGTTTGCTCGAGCAGTAAACTAACCTAAAATCGGTTGTTCAGATGTTGACAATTTGGATCTGTACTCAGTTTTATCTGGAGTCAAGAAAAAACATTGTTGGCGATACGCCTACTTATGAATACTTTATTTTCATAATTCAAAGTTCCGTTTATCAGATTAAATATTAATATAAAAAACAATTCAGACTATACATGAAATATCTTGAGAAGTATCTTCAAATTAATATAAATAGATGTTTTTCGTGAGAGGCATATATGTATTTATATTTGCACTGTTTGCAAAATACTGTGTTCCGAAATGTGTATTGAAGATCTAGTTATATGTGTAAATATTCAACCAACATTCAATTTATATTTAGCATATATTTATGTTTTTGCTGATATCCACGTGTTTCTATGTGCACGAGAGTGTGCACGCTTATCGACGTGACTGCTACTTAAAGGCAGAACTAGACACAATCAGATTCAGTATAGAGCATTGCTTTCTAGCCTCTCTCAACATGCCAATAATATATTTATTACTATTAAACTGAAAAGGAAATTGTATCCTTTAATGGGTAACATAAGCTTTAATAATGAAACTATCTGCAAAATTAGTTTAGAACTCAGTTTCAATTAGCACCTGCAATGCAATTCAAATATTTTTCAAAATCTTTTTAAAACATTTTAAATCAAATTCACCATATTTTGTTTAATTGTTTTATTTAATTTGCAATTAAGAAATAGAAGACGAGTTGGCGTGCTTAATCGTTGAATAAACATAGCAGGAAGCATAAAACACTGCTATGTTTTATTCTACGATAAAGCACAACAACGAGTCTTCTATTTGTTATATGAGATGCCCTTAAACATCTACTCGCTTTTATATTTAAAAAAACGTCGAGATATTTTGTTTCTTAAAACTATTTTTTTTAAAAATATTAATGTCTCCCGTCATAGAACACATTCGCTAGCATTGAACAATCAACGTGACGTAAAATATGACGTCATTTGCTAAGCGACGCTCTAACTGACGTCTGAAATCATATTATATTGTCTCATAAAGCACGCTGTCGGCCCCATTGACCGCCTGTGTTTGATTGCCGTGGGTATCTTATATTGCATACTATTCGTTTGTGTTTTAGAATCTTATCTTCAACGAAATCAATGACGAATTTATGTTCAATGTTAAAGGTTGTACAACTAGTGTACGGCTGCACGCTGTTCACACACCTGTTAAGCAAGCGACGTGATGTAAATATTTTGTGTGATACTCGTAGACGTACTCGAGTGAAATGTGATTCCGTCCATACCATGTGATACACATACAATGCTGGCTGACGTGTTGTGTATTTGTTTGTATATTATTGAAAGTATGTACTTGTAACAGCAGGTTGTGTATTATTGCATTCCGGTTAGACTGCTGATTGGCTCCTTTCTTTATTGCTAGACTTCTGATTGGTTGATTATCTTCTTTCTGTGTTTCTGGATTGCTGATTGGTGGGTAAGCTTCTCTTCTTTCTGTCTTACAAGGCTGCTGATTGGTTGATTAGCTTCTCTTCTTTCTATCTCACTTGGCTGCTGACTTAATGATTAGCTTTTAGTATTTCTTTATTACGAGACATCTTATTAGTTGATTAGCTCCTCGTCCTTCTTTACTCCTAGACTGCTGATTATTCGTTTGATTATTTCATTGTATGCAAACTATATTGAAGGAAATGTTCTGACATCTTCTACACGTTCCACTTGTGTGTTTGCACTTTTGTCTCACCTGGATAACCCTTTAAACATTTCAGCATGATATCATGATGATAATTGTGTTGTGAGAACATTGTTGCTATTTGATTATGAACTGTTAGGCAGGACATGCTATGTAGAGACATGTATTTGAACACTGTGCCCTATGCTTCTTTGTAAGACTCCCTGTACAAGCTTGGTATGTATATCCAGTGGATTTCCACGGCACACACAGTATTCATTAAGGCATTATACACTGTCTTTCAGTTCTTGATTATAAATTTTGGATGATATGGAAAACACAACTTTTAAAAAAGTAAACCAAAAACTTTGAGAACGGAATCATAACTGACTACAGAACATTGAATATTTTCCTTATATTTAAAGACAGTAACACCTGGCAACACACACCGATTAAAATATTTGTTTGTTAAATGATTAAAACTTGATGTGAATATAACAGATTATAATTTCATGTTCAAATGTGTGTGTGTTCAGAAGATTGTAAAAATAAATGAAGTCAAAACTTGAAACTTGCAATGTCACATCCAACTTTTACTGTTCGAAAGATTTTTGTCGTGATAAAAGACTCGAAAACCTCTCAAACTGGTACCTTTATGTTGATGTTTTCGACCAAGAGGTTAATCCAAAAGTTAAAACATGGTTCTTCGGTCGTGTTGTTCTATATGTATTGAATGAGGTAAGAAATAAGTATAAAACATCACCTAATGATTCACCTTGATCTAGGGTTGAAAAATGTGTTATCTGAGCATTTTGTTATGTTCCCTGTTACAAGAAAATTAATTCTGTTCTTGTTTGTGTTGGTAGATATTATTTATATTTGTGATAATCTATGCACTACACAACTGGTGATAACTCACGCTACCACGTTCCTCTGCTGAGTCTACTGTATAAACATGATATATATTCAATAAAGAAACTCTCTCTAAAGTTCACTCAACGCCTTTGTGTTTATCTTAAAACTAACGGAACATATCCTTGAGAAATGGACAATATCAACAGAATATCATAGAATCTGAAAAATTTCAATAAGTAAAACACATAAAGAATCGAAGTATTCCACTATGCGCTTTTATGATTGGAGTGAAGGAATATCAGCATGTTTTTACTCAACCGATAGCACTCATTCCGACGAGAACAGAACTTCGTTATCAACAAGGTCATTGTTAAACAGCCTTTTAAACGAAGAAGATAACTCGCAAAAGAAGAAGAATTGTAATCACTAATAACTTTTCTGGAGTAGAATCTTCATATATCATTTTTGACGGAATAGATACTAACAAGAGGAAACGATGTTTTAACAATAACAGTACTTGAAACAACGAAAGCTGAATGGGTTTTTCAGGAAGTGGCGGAATGATAGTAGATTGAAATGTAACGATACCTCTAAATCAATAATAATTGGAGGAAAAGCAATAGACGACAAACTTTCTTTTTGTATTTAAAAAAATATGGCAGGTATACATGGCCATGTCATTCAAATCATGCACAGATGTCTTCAATGTAGATATAGAACTGATGTGCTTTATATTTACTTACTCAAATATACATGAGGACTTTGTATGAGACAGTCACGACTTGAGCTTCAACATCGATTGACAAAACGACTACAATCAACCGTTATTGAACGTACTCGTTAAACTTTACTTTGTTAAATATTTCAAGAAGCCTAAGAACACGTTACCTTTCCTAATGCTTTTAGACAAGAGTTGGTATATATTAAAATAATTTAAGTTCGAAATCTGTGAAATAGTTGTTCACTGTCAGGGCCAAACGATAACGATGAACACCATGGACTTGTGACATTTAAGAGGATGGTTTACTTATTGATATGTCTATCAACTCCATCTCTGACGACAACGGACGTGGGTGACGTCAACAATGGTTTGTGATGTCACCTACCCTTTACATTTTGAAAGTTCTCCTGCCAAATCATTGTAGAGAAACGAAGATTAAACATTCTTGAATTATAAATGATCATGAGTTGAAGTGAGTTTTAATTATAACTCTAATCTATTTTAAGTAATCATGTGTAGAGAAAACGAGTTCGTTCATTTGAAGAAATCACGCGAAGAGGTCCATGTATGATTTGTAAAACATGCTGTCACCCTGAGAAGCAATTTGTAAAACATGCTGTCACCCTGAGAAGCAATTCGTAAAACATGCTGTCACCCTGAGAAGCAATTTGTAAAACATGCTGTCACCCTGAGAAGCAATTAGTAAAACATGCTGTCACCCTGAGAAGCAATTTGTAAAACATGCTGTCACCCTGAGAAGCAATTTGTAAAACATGCTGTCACCCTGAGAAGCAATTCGTAAAACATGCTGTCACCCTGAGAAGCAATTTGTAAAACATGCTGTCACCCTGAGAAGCAATTCGTAAAACATGCTGTCACCCTGAGAAGCAATTTGTAAAACATGCTGTCACCCTGAGAAGCAATTCGTAAAACATGCTGTCACCCTGAGAAGCAATTTGTAAAACATGCTGTCACCCTGAGAAGCAATTTGTAAAACATGCTGTCACCCTGAGAAGCAATTCGTAAAACATGCTGTCACCCTGAGAAGCAATTTGTAAAACATGCTGTCACCCTGAGAAGCAATTTGTAAAACATGCTGTCACCATGAGAAGCAATTTGTAAAACATGCTGTCACCCTGAGAAGCAATTTGTAAAACATTTTGTCACCCTGAGAAGCAATTTGTAAAACATGCTGTCACCCTGAGAAGCAATTCATAAAACATGCTGTCACCCTGAGAAGCAATTTGTAAAACATGCTGTCACCCTGAGAAGCAATTCGTAAAACATGCTGTCACCCTGAGAAGCAATTTGTAAAACATTTTGTCACCCTGAGAAGCAATTTGTAAAACATGCTGTCCCCCTGAGAAGCAATTTGTAAAACATGCTGTCACCCTGAGAAGCAATTCGTAAAACATGCTTTCACCCTGAGAAGCAATTTGTAAAACATGCTGTCACCCTGAGGAGCAATTCGTAAAACATGCTGTCACCCTGAGAAGCAATTCGTAAAACATGCTGTCACCCTGAGAAGCAATTTGTAAAACATGCTGTCACCCTGAGAAGCAATTTGTAAAACATGCTGTCACCCTGAGAAGCAATTTGTAAAACATGCTGTCACCCTGAGAAGCAATTTGTAAAACATACTGTCACCCTGAGAAGTAATTTGTAAAACATGCTGTCACCCTGAGAAGCAATTTGTAATCAGAACAGATTAATGTATGCAACTTCCCAATGCAAGGCATAACTTTTGCCAGTCTCCATAACTGGCTGATTTAGGCCTTGCAGTATTTCCTTAAGAAATCTGTGTTTAGAAATCCAGGACCGCTATGCATTTCAGGTGCAGCGATTCACTATCTTGACACAACAAAGCGAGGGAATACCGCAAGGGTTAAATCAGCCAGTAATGCAGACTGGCAAGAGTTATGCCTTGCGTTTGGAAGTTGTAATGTGTGTGGAATGTAAGTAACATATGCATAATGTAAACATGTATTGTTTCTATATGTCCCGGAGGCCTAAAGTATAATAAACTTCTCAGCACAAAGCAACTTCCAACTCTGAAATAAATAAACATTGAACAATTCCAGCTTAATATAATGAAAAGTATGTTATGTTTATCTCGTGTCCAAAAGTGCCGGAATACTTTTATTAGCTTCTTTTCAAGGAAAGTTAACATGTTTAACAACTTGAGAACGTCTATCTGACTGTATAAGTATAAGTTCAGTTAGTTACAAATAATGATTCAATTACTCACCTGAATCCAGACAACAGCAGCAATGTATAATTATATAGATTGCTGTATGAATTCAAATGGACTTTTAACATTTGAGGTCATGCAATTATGATAACACAGTTCGTTCGAAAACTCACTTGAAGTTCTGTCGGACATTGAAGATCCGTTCTACAAGCTAAATTCAAGAGGTATTTTACAACTGCTTCCCTAGATAAACAGGATCAATAATCACACTGGGAGCAGGAGAACGTCGCCGTGCAACATGACTGGGTCCCTTCACCCGTTGTATTTTGATTATCCTGGCCGTACTGTTTTCATTATTATCCAAAAAAACAAACTTCACATTACAATAGGCCCTTAGATATATTTCTTTAATTCCATCTCTTGTTATTATTGTATACTGAGGCTAACATGGTCCAACACGCTTCCAACAGAGACAGAACTTTCCTTTGAAGCAACAGAACAATAATTCACATATATACTGATACAAGTGGTGGTTGCATTTACTTTCGCAATATTCACATAACATGTTTTAAAATAGAAAAATCATTACCAATAATAATAGAAGTAACAACAACAAAAACCGCAGCTGAAAGAGCCCAAAACCACCAAACCCCACCAAGAACCACGACAACAGCACCAACAACAAAAATCAACAACACCAACAAAACCTCAGCAAGAATTAAAACCTTAACAGCAACAACTACAATAGCAACACTAAGTAAAGCAGGAACACTAACAAGACACAACGATAATAACCACAACAACAGCTATAAGCGATAGTCCAAAACTTTCTTTTGTATATGTTTTCAACGTAGAAATGAAACTTAGGTATATTTGCTTTATATTTACTTACTCAAATATACATGAGGACTTTGTATGAGACACTCACAACTTAAGCTTCAACATCGATTGTCAACCATTATTGAACGTATTCGTTGAACTTGAAGTCCAAGAGTGCGTTATGTTTCACAGTGATTGAAGGCAGTTTCGGTTTCCATAAGTATATATTTTAGTAATGTAAGTTAGAAATATGTCTCTTAAAATTCAAAGAACAACAAGACCAAAACACAAACTGCATATATATATAACATCAACCACAGTAACAAAAACAACCACAAACACAGCTACAAACATCAACAAAAACAACAATCACAAATACAGCAAAGTAAACCAATACAAGAACATCAAGCAGTAACAATAACAAGGACATAAACAACAATCGTAACAACATGAAATACATCAAAACCTCAACTAAACTACCGGGAAAAGAGATAGTCTGAAAGCCAAATAAAAATGTTTGAAGCGCCATATAATATTTTCATTCTGCTGTCAAAGAGATAAGTCTGCACGTTGAAACCAACCCTAAACATGTTAATATGCATTTTCTGATATAATTTCATTGGATGGTGACTGCAAAAGAACAGCAATATGAAAATTATTCTGTGAAGTAACTGGGCATTGGATATGCATCTACGAGTAGTTTCATTAGATATTTCGATATACTGACTTTCAAGTTGGTATTCAAAGTCTAAATACCTGTATAATATACGACACTTTGTTGAGTCAAATATCAGGTTCGTTTCATCGATTGGTATACAAAAATATGGTATTTCACTTATTCAATTAGAATAGATAATTCCGCCAAGATAATAATGTCAGCATCTTGAGAAACTGCTAAGTAGTTTGATAAGTGCGCTATACAAGATGACATATTATTATTATCTCTTTTATTTTAAGTATGAAAAAAATTCTCTCAATATTTAGTAAATACAAAAACCTGATTATGAACCAATATTGCATTCATAAAATATGGGGAATATGGTGTTTTCGTTATGCTTTAAATTGGTCATTCACTTCCCATAGAGTTTACTCCCTTCAGATTTGCGGTCCTAACCTCTAGATCTGTTCTACTGAGGAATTTCTCGCCTAGAAATGGAGAGCCCTGATAGGCTACATTTGAATTCATTGGTGCAATCAGCGACGCCTTTGTGAAGGTAACATTTGCCAATGACACGTCATAATGCTGTTTTTGGAAACAGAAACGTTTGATAAACGTTTTTTAGTTTAGTGTGTTTTCCTCGAAATATGCTATTTGTTTTTGTGAAAACAATCGACCATGAGCATGCTGATAAATAAAGAAGAGCAAATCAGAGATAAACAAACGAATTAGTTAATTTGTGTTAAATACATCGGACATATTCGAAGGAAATATGCTAATTAGCATGACCCTTTACAGTCAAAGGCTAATAAAAAGATTTTTGAAATAATTCGGTCGATGCGAATGATGAAGCCGATGTGAAATGTGATTTCATTGGATAAAAAGCAGGGAAAGTTGATGAAGTATCCTTTTTTGCCGCTAGGGCATTTTGTTAGAAACGAGAAATTCGCCAAAGAAGAACATTTAAAGTTAGTATCTTAAATCTGAAGGAAGTAAATTCCGTTGGAAGAGAAAGTAAATTTGTGAGATCACTCGAGACCTTTTCGGCACACTCTTCAAAAATCACACATTAGATCAACTGACAGGAAATAAGTTTGTGATATCGAATAGAAATCATTTAGGGCTTAAAAGGAACTCATCATGCCAGTTTTGTTGAAAAGATCAGTATAATGTTAAGAAGTAATAAGATACGTAACACAACTAATTTGCTGTCTTACCAAAATATAGTAAAAACTTATTTAGTTTGCAACAATAAGTTTAATATGGTTTGATATTGATATTTCATTTGATAAATTCAAAAGTAGAACACGGTAACATTGTCAAAATTCGGATGCCACTTTTCGCAATAGTACACATTGTTGTACATTTTAGTGGACGAGCACCTTGCAGTATTCGAACCTACATACACAGAATCAGATACCATCTCTCAGCGAGGACGAGCACCTTGCAGTATTCGAACCTACATACACAGAATCAGATACCATCTCTCAGCGAGGACGAGCACCTTGCAGTATTCGAACCTACATACACAGAATCAGATACCATCTCTCAGCGAGGACGAGCACCTTGCAGTATTCGAACCTACATACACAGAATCAGATACCATCTCTCAGCGAGGACGAGCACCTTGCAGTATTCGAACCTACATACACAGAATCAGATACCATCTCTCGGCGAGGACGAGCACCTTGCAGTATTCGAACCTACATACACAGAATCAGATACCATCTCTCGGCGAGGTCGAGCACCTTGCAGTATTCGAGCATACATACACAGAATCAGATACCATCTCTCGGCGAGGTCGAGCACCTTGCAGTATTCGAGCATACATACACAGAATCAGATACCATCTCTCAGCGAGGACGAGCACCTTGCAGTATTCGAGCATACATACACAGAATCAGATACCATCTCTCAGCGAGGACGAGCACCTTGCAGTATTCGAGCATACATACACAGAATCAGATACCATCTCTCAGCGAGGACGAGCACCTTGCAGTATTCGAGCATACATACACAGAATCAGATACCATCTCTCAGCGAGGTCGAGCACCTTGCAGTATTCGAGCATACATACACAGAATCAGATACCATCCCTCAGCGGGGTCGAGCACCTTGCAGTATTCGAACATACATACACAGAATCAGATACCATCTCTCAGCGAGGTCGAGCACCTTGCAGTATTCGAGCATACATACACAGAATCAGATACCATCTCTCAGCGGGGTCGAGCACCTTGCAGTATTCGAGCATACATACACAGAATCAGATACCATCCCTCAGCGGGGTCGAGCACCTTGCAGTATTCGAGCATACATACACAGAATCAGATACCATCTCTCAGCGAGGTCGAGCACCTTGCAGTATTCGAGCATACATACACAGAATCAGATACCATCCCTCAGCGGGGTCGAGCACCTTGCAGTATTCGAGCATACATACACAGAATCAGATACCATCTCTCAGCGGGGTCGAGCACCTTGCAGTATTCGAACATACATACACAGAATCAGATACCATCTCTCAGCGAGGTCGAGCACCTTGCAGTATTCGAGCATACATACACAGAATCAGATACCATCTCTCAGCGAGGTCGAGCACCTTGCAGTATTCGAGCATACATACACAGAATCAGATACCATCCCTCAGCGGGGTCGAGCACCTTGCAGTATTCGAACATACATACACAGAATCAGATACCATCTCTCAGCGAGGTCGAGCACCTTGCAGTATTCGAGCATACATACACAGAATCAGATACCATCTCTCAGCGAGGTCGAGCACCTTGCAGTATTCGAGCATACATACACAGAATCAGATACCATCCCTCAGCGGGGTCGAGCACCTTGCAGTATTCGAACATACATACACAGAATCAGATACCATCTCTCAGCGAGGTCGAGCACCTTGCAGTATTCGAGCATACATACACAGAATCAGATACCATCTCTCAGCGAGGACGAGCACCTTGCAGTATTCGAACCTACATACACAGAATCAGATACCATCTCTCGGCGGGGTCGAGCACCTTGCAGTATTCGAGCATACATACACAGAATCAGATACCATCCCTCAGCGGGGTCGAGCACCTTGCAGTATTCGAACATACATACACAGAATCAGATACCATCTCTCAGCGAGGTCGAGCACCTTGCAGTATTCGAGCATACATACACAGAATCAGATACCATCTCTCAGCGAGGACGAGCACCTTGCAGTATTCGAACCTACATACACAGAATCAGATACCATCTCTCAGCGAGGACGAGCACCTTGCAGTATTCGAACCTACATACACAGAATCAGATACCATCTCTCAGCGAGGACGAGCACCTTGCAGTATTCGAACCTACATACACAGAATCAGATACCATCTCTCAGCGAGGTCGAGCACCTTGCAGTATTCGAACCTACATACACAGAATCAGATACCATCTCTCAGCGAGGTCGAGCACCTTGCAGTATTCGAACCTACATACACAGAATCAGATACCATCTCTCAGCGAGGTCGAGCACCTTGCAGTATTCGAACCTACATACACAGAATCAGATACCATCTCTCAGCGAGGTCGAGCACCTTGCAGTATTCGAACCTACATACACAGAATCAGATACCATCTCTCAGCGAGGTCGAGCACCTTGCAGTATTCGAACCTACATACACAGAATCAGATACCATCTCTCGGCGGGGTCGAGCACCTTGCAGTATTCGAGCATACATACACAGAATCAGATACCATCTCTCAGCGAGGTCGAGCACCTTGCAGTATTCGAACATACATACACAGAATCAGATACCATCTCTCGGCGGGGTCGAGCACCTTGCAGTATTCGAACATACATACACAGAATCAGATACCATCTCTCAGCGAGGACGAGCACCTTGCAGTATTCGAGCATACATACACAGAATCAGATACCATCTCTAAGCGAGGTCGAGCACCTTGCAGTATTCGAACCTACATACACAGAATCAGATACCATCTCTCGGCGGGGTCGAGCACCTTGCAGTATTCGAGCATACATACACAGAATCAGATACCATCTCTCAGCGAGGTCGAGCACCTTGCAGTATTCGAACATACATACACAGAATCAGATACCATCTCTCGGCGGGGTCGAGCACCTTGCAGTATTCGAACATACATACACAGAATCAGATACCATCTCTCAGCGAGGTCGAGCACCTTGCAGTATTCGAACATACATACACAGAATCAGATACCATCTCTCAGCGAGGTCGAGCACCTTGCAGTATTCGAACCTACATACACAGAATCACATACCATCTCTCGGCGAGGTCGAGCACCTTGCAGTATTCGAACCTACATACACAGAATCAGATACCATCTCTCAGCGAGGTCGAGCACCTTGCAGTATTCGAACCTACATACACAGAATCAGATACCATCTCTCAGCGAGGTCGAGCACCTTGCAGTATTCGAACATACATACACAGAATCAGATACCATCTCTCGGCGGGGTCGAGCACCTTGCAGTATTCGAACATACATACACAGAATCAGATACCATCTCTCAGCGAGGACGAGCACCTTGCAGTATTCGAGCATACATACACAGAATCAGATACCATCTCTCAGCGAGGTCGAGCACCTTGCAGTATTCGAACCTACATACACAGAATCAGATACCATCTCTCGGCGGGGTCGAGCACCTTGCAGTATTCGAGCATACATACACAGAATCAGATACCATCTCTCAGCGAGGTCGAGCACCTTGCAGTATTCGAACATACATACACAGAATCAGATACCATCTCTCGGCGGGGTCGAGCACCTTGCAGTATTCGAACATACATACACAGAATCAGATACCATCTCTCAGCGAGGTCGAGCACCTTGCAGTATTCGAACATACATACACAGAATCAGATACCATCTCTCAGCGAGGTCGAGCACCTTGCAGTATTCGAACCTACATACACAGAATCAGATACCATCTCTCAGCGAGGTCGAGCACCTTGCAGTATTCGAACATACATACACAGAATCAGATACCATCTCTCAGCGAGGTCGAGCACCTTGCAGTATTCGAACATACATACACAGAATCAGATACCATCTCTCAGCGAGGTCGAGCACCTTGCAGTATTCGAACATACATACACAGAATCAGATACCATCTCTCAGCGAGGTCGAGCACCTTGCAGTATTCGAACCTACATACACAGAATCAGATACCATCTCTCAGCGAGGTCGAGCACCTTGCAGTATTCGAACCTACATACACAGAATCAGATACCATCTCTCAGCGAGGTCGAGCACCTTGCAGTATTCGAACATACATACACAGAATCAGATACCATCTCTCAGCGAGGACGAGCACCTTGCAGTATTCGAACATACATACACAGAATCAGATACCATCTCTCAGCGAGGTCGGTGGCCGAGTGGATAAGCTGATGGTACTATCAGTACAACAAAGTTGCATTTGCTCATTATCTAAATGGATTCTACTTCTAGAACACTGTCAGTGCAACAAAGTAACATGTGTTCATTATATATATGGATTATACTTAAAGAACACTGTCAGCTACAATGTTAAAGTTTATATCTGATACAATTATCCTGATGAGACGGGTCAATATAATGGTTTAAGGAAAAGAACCTCTCTATTTTACCTCTCAATGTTATCATCAAAATGATATGTAAATATTTATGCTGGTATAATGATTAACAAAGAGCTAATTTGTGCATCGACTTGTTTTCTTTATAAGGAAATGAAGCGCCAATACATTGATTTGTTCTATTTACAAGGAAACGGAGCACATCAATATACAAACATGTCCTTATCATTAACATAGGCTTCCTATGTTATTACCAGAAATCGATTCAACAAGTTTAAAAAGGATATATTCTGGAAATTACCATGGAAACACATTTTCCAAAATACCAATTATCTCCGTTGAGGACGAATATATTGAACAGGCTAAAATGACAAACAACGTTCGTGTCAAAGCATCATTCAGCCTAATGGTGCTTCTTACATAACATGCTCTCTGTCTCTTGTTTGTACGTCTCCGTATTGATGCTTCAAACTTTCACGTTCTCGAATTATATATATATTAAAACTCCAGGCGCCAGCATGCATACTTTCTTACTGGAATGTAATGTAAATATTGAATTTTAATTTGCATTCGCATTCATCAAAATAAAACTTCTCGACATTCTTCATTTTGTAAGAAATATGATTGATCTTGTCATGGTAATGAGTTAGACAATGTAAGGATAGACAGAGAATAATGCTGAAGACGTGAAGAGTTAATTATGTATTGTTAAATAGTAAATTAGTATTAGAAGGAAACATAGTGATCCGAGAACAAAGTCGAGATCATTTTCACAAATGATTTTATTCTGAAAGAATCAAAATGTTATCTATACAAACCAACGACACAATAAATCTTTGGATGTCCTTTAGAGGTGAAATACCTTAGAAAACGACATTCCCTAGGTAGCAACCTCTTTATTGTGAACATCCACGACACGCACTTACTCCTTCGTCCACCCGATGGACATTCACAATAAAGAAGTTGTAATCAAGGACAACTTGGTACCACCCCCCACAATTATATGTACTTTAGAAATTGCATTTAAAATAATGAGTGTTATACAGATATAAGTCATATCAACCAAAGCACACTGTCATATCAAATTAACACACTGTCACGTCAACCTAAAGTTTAACACACATTCTATATTTTCAACATAAACACATTGACACAACAACACTGTCACATTAACAAAAGCACACTGCACTGCTAAACACATTGTGATATCAACCACAACTCTGTCGTATCAACCTAAACACATTGTCATATCAACCTAACGCGCTGTCATATCAATACTGTAATAGATTGATAGATTATGTACTCCAAGGGAAAAACTAAATATTTTGCGCTTTTATCGATTATCAAAAGGCATTTGATAGTGTATATCGCAATGGATTGTGGTTAAAATTAAGTAAACTAGGTAAAGGGAACAAGTTTCTTCTTGATATATGTAGAGCTATGTATAATGATGTTAAGTCATGCGTCCGTTATAATAATGACATTAGTGAGGTCTTTTCCTATTGCACTAGTTTGCGTCAGGGTGAAATCCTTTCTCCATTATTGTTCTAGTTTTTTTATTGAGGATCTCGAATTTAAATTACAGGAAAATATTACTTCTGGTGTAGATTTACATGATTTCATGCTGTTTTTGCTCCTCTTCGCTGACGATATGGTCCTCATGAGCGCATCTTCCTCTGGTTTACAATCTCAGCTGAATAGTTTGTTAGATTATTGCAATGTCTGGGGGATTTCTGTGAATATAGACGAGACTAAAGTAGTCACTTTTCAGAAGTCATACATTTTACCAAAGTAGATTTACTGTTATGGTTCAGTCCAACTTGAAAGCCTTACAGAGTTTAATTATCTTGGTTTATCATTTAAATTTAATTGAAATTTATCACAAGCTATTAATCTACTGGCGGATAAGGGACTCAAGGCCTGTAATTTTTAAAAATTTATTAAAAGAAATTAGAAAAAATAAGATTAATGTTAAAACATCATTGGAGCTGTTTGATGCTTGTGTTGTACCGGTATTGCACTATGGGTGTGAGGTATGGGGCTGGAAACAGAGTGATTATATAGAGCGACTTCATCGTAGATTCTGTAAAAATATCCTCAGTGTTAAGAATTGTACAAGTAATCTACTAGTTTATGGAGAACTTGGACGATTTCCCCTTTATATTCAGTGAGATTTACAAGTGGTTAAATTTTGGTTTAAAGTTGTAAGATCAGAAAATTGTATTCTTAGGGAACTGTATTCTAATCAAGATGAAAGTTCTGGTTGGTTTCGCCATGTCAAGGATATTCTTACTGTAAACGGGCTGCGCTATGCATGGTTGTCTCCCTTTGACGTAAATGTTCCAGTTTTCTTGTCATTGTTGAAGCAGCGACTCCAGGACAAATTCATTACTTATTGGTACCAGAAAATGAGAAAATATACCACATTTCAGTTATATAAGCAATTTAAGGACATTTTGGATTGGAAAGTTATTTTGTTAATGTTTTGAATTTCAAACATAGATGTGCATATTCCGTTTATAAATGTACACAATTATTGTCATCAGAAAATATTAACATTCAGTGTTCCTAGAGTAAATTTGTGAATGAAGCTTTTCAACTAAGAAATAACAATTAATACGTCATTGTCGATTGTTTACCTCAGCACCATATCATGTATTACTAACAATGTATGGCCAGAGGCCAAACTTAGCTTGCGCTACTAAAATCTGTCTGTCTGTCTGTAATATCAACCAAAAGATACCGTAATTTGAACACTGCCATATCAAGCTAATCATGCTGTTATATCCACAACACTATTTGGTTGTCTGTATGACATCTTGTAAAGTCAAGAAATGAAAAGGACATATGTAGTTGGGGAACTCTTTGGTACAGGACCTTTGATGGCGGTGCAGCCTCTGACAGACATTGTCAATGTATCGTTCAGCTTCTTTTATACCGCGTTTTCAGTGCCTCATATGTAAACCTCTAAACTGATTTACTCATCTTTTATCAATACACGCATAACGTCCATTCCACCTTTTTTGCAAAAATATTTATGGCGCCAGCATGTTCGCATTCTTATTGCAATATAATGTCAATATGGAATTTCAATTTGTATTCACATTTATCAACATTACAGCTTCTCGACAATATTTCATTTCGTAAGAAATGAAGGCATTTGTTCAGATTTAAATTAGTTAAAATAATACAAAGAATACATTTGTTCTATGCTGAAGATATCTTATGATATTTGAGTTAAATGTTTTGCTTTTAAACAAGTTAAGAAAATGAGAAGCAAACATAAAACAACGAATTTTATCAATATATCAGTCACTGCTCACCTAATTATCAAACCCACATTCATCAACAAATATTTTACACATTGAATTACACAATAAGACGGTTTGTCATATCAACCTAAACAACATATCTCTTAATTACGCTGTAATGTCAAAGTAATTTGTTTGTCGTATATATATATATATATATATATATATATATATATATATATATATATATATATATATATATATATATATATATATATATATATATATATATACGATTTCAAAGGATAAGAACTGAATCGGACGTTTGTATTGTAGGAACATTTGTAAAGGGCACTTAGCCTCTGAGGACGTTGCTTTCTCTGATAGATACTTACTATGGGTAATATAAATCATTTAGAGACACTTACGGTTGAACAAAGTTTGTGTCAATGCATTACCCAGCTTCTTGTCGTGTATACAGCTCCTCATTAGGAGGTATCCAGCATGAACTACTCATCTCGTCCACTACATAAGTACATCAGTTGAACTTCTTGAACTTGAAACATATGCCTTGCTCTATTCTTTCTCATTGCAATATAATGTAAATATTGCGTTTTAATATATTTGTATTCACTATTATCAAACAGGGATCTTTCATTTTGTAAAAAAAATGTTATATAGTAAAGATAGAATGGTAAAGTGGTATAGAGCTGGACTTAATGACATATGGATGAATGATACAAAATTTGAGACAATTTGAAAAGTAAAACAATGTCATAATGAAGTGAATAATCAGTAAACAATGACGTCATGTGTCGATGATGCCGAAGACAATTCCAAAACTAAACATTACAAGTAACAAAGCATTTCTTTCCAATGATATTACAAAATATATTGAAATAATATAGAAATTGTCTCTGTATGTTGAGGAACTATTTAAACAAACACTTCTATTTGAATTTGTATAGCACTGTAAGCCAAGAAATGATGTTGACATGTCATTTGCGGATAGTTTCAAGCAGTACCAACTGATATCACTGGGGTTTTCTTTCTTATGTGACTTATGTGAGTTTTGTTTTGTGAAGATACATATTATATAGTAAATGCTCTTTCAAACAAAACAACCTTGAATCTTTAAATATGAAAACATGAAACATGAGACATGGAACACATAAAATACACGCCTAAGGAACCACCAGAACCAGGTAGGTAAATGTAGCAAGAAGAAACTCGAGTCCAGTTCTGTTTGGTTGATTTACATGTATATATGCACTTGGAAAGTAGTTAGGCAGCACCCTAGTTTGTCAACTGATATGTGGTACTCTGGGATTGATAGGATAAATTGAACGATTTTATCACCCCAGATATAACAATTGGTTATTTAGGGACCCATTCACTGAAATAAAAATCCACCATATGCAAAATTCTGAACATATGACGAAGAATGTGAAGGTACTAGATTTTTACCTAGAAAAAACGTTTGTCCTAAATGAGTAACTACACTTCAAACTTTAGAATTGATTTATTGTTAACAACATTTTTTAAACAAATGTTGAAATGCATACATAAAAACATCTTTTATCACGCATGATAAGAAGCTGGACAGACATAAACTTCCAGTCCCTTTTTAATGATAATTGAGAAAAAGCCTACAACAATATGATGTGTAAATACATTTGAGATTACCTGACTTCAATTTGTTTATTAAGCACTTCTTCTCGCTTTAGATAAGCCAATACCGTAAGTAGTGACTGTATTTGTTCATTAAGACAAGTTTATTGAAATTGACACTTTCATGATTTTGTGAGTCTAGATGCATACTGTTTAAACGAGTGAATCTAAAAAAGTCAATTATTAAAGTGTTATCACTTCAATTGAAAGAATGACACTAATTACATTACAGCAACAAATATTGACTTTCTCCATTGATTTCATAATGGAACTTGGATTTTGACACCAAAATACAAAATGATTAATTTAACAGCCCTTATCAAAAGAGAGTGAACCGATTTGAGTGACATTTCAACCCTGCTAAATGATTGTTCTACCTAAAATCACTAACAGTTTTACTAACATATTGGCATCCTCCAAATCAGAACGATTTTGCTTTTTAAAAAAGGTATTGCTTAATGAATTTCCAAGTGTATATATTGAGCGGGAAGCCTGTTACTAAATAACATATCGGTCTTTTTGTCATGAAATTAGTTATTTCAATTCACTGTTTACAAGTTGATGACCAAAAAACAATGAGTTTGGCTAAGCAGATTCGGGATTCCAAGATACCTAAACATTGATACAACCATATTCTTGGCGATTTAAGTATGAATTCGTTTTTTAAAATATTTGATGCAAAAATATACCCTATCCTTTTATATGGGGCTGAGATCTGGGGATAAATACATTTGCAAAGTTAGAAATGGTACATTTGTATGCTTGCAAAAAGTTCTTAGGTGTTAAACAAAACACCCCGAATGTCATGATCTATGGAGAATGTGGCAGGTTTCCCATATATATTTATTCATATTGTAAAGCGATTCGGTATTGGATAAAGCTATTACACATGCCATCCTATCGCTTACCAAAGAAGTGTTATAATATGATGATTTTATACGATAGAAATTGACATACAAACTGGGTGACAGATGTAAAAAAACTATTATTCTCAACTGGATTTGGAAATGTTTGGCAGAGCCAGGAAACTGGAATATATCCGAAATTCATAAACTCTTTTACCCAGGGACTTAAAGATATATACCTTCAAAATTGGCTGGCAAAATTATCTATCTCAAGTAAATGTGACACCTATCTAATGTTTAAAAGCAATATCCATACCGAACGCTATCTATCTTGTTTAAATGTTAAAAAATATAGAATTAGTCTTGCACGATTCCTATGCTCATCTCACGAACTCCTAATCGAGAAAGGTAGATATGTAAATATGGCACGAGAGCAAAGGACTTGTCAATTATGTCACTCAAATGTAGTTGAAGATGAATATCATTTCCTCTTGATTTGCCTTTGTTATAATAACATTCGAAGTAAATATATAAAAGAAAAATATTATACTTATCCAAACAAAAGTACGTTTGCGCAACTTTTAAACAGCTCAAATACTAAAGAAATTGGAAACCTGTCCATGTATATTTTCTACGCATTTCTACAGAGAAAACAGATTGTTTCATAAATAATTTATGTTGAAGCAATATTATGTATAATGTACTATAGGCCTGAGGCCTCTTGAGTACCAAATAAAGATTGATTGATACAACCAACAAGTGGAAATCATATATGTACATGTATGTGTTGCAAGAAAGTAGACATTCTATCCACGAAACACTATCGAGGAACTCTGGAAATATCTGGAAATATCAGGAAACAGCGCCTCTGAACGTCTTTCAAACAACAAGTGGAAATCATATATGTACATGTATGTGTTGCAAGAAAGTAGACATTCTATCCACGAAACACTATCCAGGAACTCTGGAAATATCTGGAAATATCAGGAAACAGCGCCTCTGAACGTCTTTCAAACTTTTTGATAAAAAGGACTTTCAGAATGTTACTAGATTTAGAAAACTCAAACCGATGTCTAGGAAAGGGATTACATTATTACGCCAAATTCATACCATGCCTTTAGTGATTTTTAAAATTTGGTAAGTGCATGTACCTCATTATTTCCAATATATTTCACATATCGGTAAATATTAGGAAACTGTAAATGTGTTTTTGTTACAATTGAATTTTTTACTAGGTTTTAATAACATGACTACCAGTTTTTACTTGTTTTTAAACAACTCAAATTGATGTCTAGAAAACGGATTACAGCTTGACATCTAAAACATACCATCATGAGTGATTTGTTACATTTATGTTCTACCTGCATCTTGTGTATAAACACTGCTGTATCTCATAACTTCCCCATTGATGTTATACCGAAATGTCGCCATTGTAAAACTTGATAATTCAGAAAATCCATGACGTCTCTATATTACCAACTTCTGGTAATCCTCTCAAACCTTTCAAAACTATCTAATTAGGATATAGATCTGATGTTGGTTTTCTTTAATCGGCATGACGAGTAGCATGAATCAATATTTCAATTAGATTGTGACTCCTTTAGAATGTAATTAGATTGTATCTGGTCTGTGAAAGGACATGTCAGAAATCCGCAGAAAGATGTATGTGAAACTTTTCAGGGTAGAATATTCGCTGACATTTATAGAAAGAACAACATGTTAATCAATGACCAAATACATAAATCTACAATTCTTCTAAAAGTATCCGACATGATAGAATTTATGACCGGACGAATGACATGCGCGGTGATTTAGCTTTAAAATACAAATATATAAATGTGGAAAGTCTGTCCGCTGAAATGGATGTAATTGTATATCAATGAATGTATATCAAATGGCGTAACAGCAAAACGTACAATGTAAGTAGAATATGTGGTAACGATTACCTTGGAGTGATTGGAGCTATGGCTCAGGTATGAATTGATGCGGTGTAAATCTTTTTCTTTCGATTTCTTGTAGTGGTGAGTTTGCTTTATTACTATGAAACAATAAAAAAAATCTTTCCTCAAATAGGCATTTATCTAACAATCTTCTTTCGGTTTCTTGGAGATTTACATACAAGAAGTTGCCGAGAAAAGGGAAACTAAACACTAAGACCTTTATATAGCTAATTTCCACCGATGAAGGTTAAAAAATAAAGCTGTATTTCTAATATATGTTCGAGGACACGTACGTGTATTTGTATATTAACATCTTCTTTGGGGGCCTTATAGAAGCTGATGTCATGAAGGAGAACAAGTTCTTGGGATGGTTAACTTCTTTTTGTAATGGAGGTGACAATTCGGTGCAGATAATAGCACAGTAGTCCCATTTTTATTGCAATAGATGCGACGTTTAGATGCAGATATTAGCAACTGTTATCAAGCTTGGTAACTGCATAACGGTGCTTGCATCTGCACTGAAACAACTCATCTATTACAATAAAGGAGTTAACTGTCTATTGAACTTGTTCTCCTTTATATCAACTGTGTATATGTCAGTGTTGTTCCAAGATAATCAGTTAAAGGGCTATTTGGACTTACTACGAACTGACTATAACACTCTGCAACGTGAAAAGTATTCCACTTTCCAAAAATTATAAGGGACTTTAAGCCAAAAGGATGAACACATTTCCCTTGTATGAACACTGTCTGAAGACGTTCGAATCGAACAGACAAACCCTGATATCAACGATTACTTCAAGTGCTTACGGAAATGTCCTGCAGCCTCCTGTCACATAACATACAACACTTTGTTTTAGTTATATATACATAATAGATATATTTCATAACAATCCAAATATTTTAAATTTACTTAAAAATTCAAAAGCATGATTGACACATCATTCCGAATAACTTGAATAAATCACTGTTGAGCAGTAATGACACCAAGCTTGGCCTGCCCGACCCGAATTTAGTCAACCACATGGTATAAAGTGTTTGGCAATATTCAAATAAATCTGATACGTAATTAAATTGATCAAGTAAATACATTTTAAAAAGTCCAAAAGTGAATGAGCTTGGGTGATATATACAAATCATATTTCGTTTTATGCCCTAACATTGTCAAGTACATGGCAATGATATTACGTCATATTCTGTGATCTCACTGTATGAACGTGTAATGGTAGTTTTGTATTCAGATATAAACACGTTTCCTTGAAATCTCACTAAGAATGTGTCTGGATGATGAGCAGAATTCTTGACAAACAATACAGTGAATGAAACTTGTAATTGATTTGTGACGTTTATCAACTTGTGATGATGTATTTTGCCATCACAATACACACAGGTGACATGTTGTTTGTAATTGGCAAATCATCTCTGAAATACATTGTGCTGAATCTCTGCAGGTCCAATATAATCTTTTGGTGTACATATATTGACCATGTTTAGCATTGGGAAAGACAGAATAAAGACTAATAACTCAGAAAATCGTTGGTGAATTCATTAGTAATTAAAAAAATATCTTTTATCTCAGGAGCAGCATTCTCAACAAAAGAAGAAAACATTGTAAGTGTAATTATGCCTTTCCCCCTGGAATATCCTTAGTAATGGAAGCTGAAAGGGGGGGGGGGGGGATAAAATATCCCTTTTAAAGTAAGCAAATGGGTTCTTGGATTAATGGATTTTGAGGGTTGTATATGAATGTAAATTGGAGCTTTATACAACAATTAGTAGACATGTCAGTAACCCTCCACATGTAAATCTATGACTCACTCACTTTGTCGGTTTTGAGTGCTCATTTACTATGTGTTTTGTTTCTGAAAAGCATTAAGATGTAGTCTACTATCGACATAACTTCGTCTTAGTACCTTTCCAGTCAGAAGTACATTTACATGCAAGCTTTTATAACTGTGTATATCCATCTTTTAGAAATCACAATTGAGCTTTTATATAGTATATGTCCAGTATCACTATACACGTGCCGTAAAATACCAATCTACAAATCAGGATTTTAAAAAAAAGGTATGAAGTAAAATTCCTGACAGTAATTACTTTGAAAGCCTCAGTTCAGCGAGAGAGTAAAAAATTACGATCAAGGAATTTCTAAGGTCTACGAACGTTTCGAGAATAAAGGCCCGCAACATATATATATATATAATATAGTTGGAAGCTTGGGCAATAATAACAGGGGTACTTACAGAGAACATTGCACATGATCACTTCCTGTCTCTGTTCATCTTCTTCCTGCAAGTTGCACCATAATCTCGTGTATAGCCGCCAAGCAGAGGCAGTACACTGGGCAGAATGTAAATGGCCGGAACTAGCTTACTGTGAAGAATGTATTTGCATATCAATATGCTTTACACTTGAATGGCTGTAACTCCAGATTGATAGCGTTATGTGAATATTACACAGAAAAGTCGCCGAGAAATGTATTCCAACGAGGAGGACTTTATCATATTCAATAACAAATACACAAGGGAACAAAGTCAGATTTATTTCAATAATGTCGACTCGGCTTAAAAGGGCAAGATATGTAAAGAAAACGTGAATTGTACACTGATGCTTTTGTGCCCTTGTAAACATAGGAACTGTTTTACCAAAACAGTTATATCCCGTTTCCCAGCTATCTTTATTCATGGATGGAAAGCATGACTATTATGTATTTTTGAAACAGGTAGACTATCATGTCTGTTTGTGCATGATATTGCCCAACTTCCAAACGCAAGTCATAACTCTTGTCAGTCTCCACTACTGGCTAAAGTATTTCCCTCGGTTTGTTGTGCCAAGATAGTGGATCGCTGCACCTGAAATGCATAGTGGACCCGGATTTCCAAGCACAGAGATCTTAAGGAAATACTGCAAGGCCTAAATCAGCCAGTAATTGGAGACTGCCAAGAGTTATGCCTTGCATTGGGAAGTTGGATATTGCCTTGTCCACTGTAGTATTTGCGTATTTTAATTACAGAAACTGCAGGCGCGAAAACGAAGCACAAAAACGTCATCTGCACATTGGAAATTGCCATTCTCATGCTTTGGGAACATCATGGTAGATGTATGTACATAATTACTGAAGAGAAGGCTAGTTGATACAAGTTGGTGTACAGATTATTGGCGAAACACTCAAAATCAATAAGGACATGATTTGGTCTTAGCTTGAGGGTTCTTGCTGAGGCTGATGATGATGATGATGATGATGTTGATGAAGTGAACGCTGGTCTTAAATCCTGAAGTTAGCTGGCTTGATCACTTCTAACTGGGAACAACAATATGTGCTCAATCATCCTTTGAATTGCAGACAATCCCATTATAATAAATAAATAAATGATGAAAGGTTTTGCAGTCCACTTTACGAACAACTCCCACATCAACGTGTTTACAAACACAATGGTACTCTTAAAAATTGGTGCCACACCTACATTAATACATCTCCTGAAACAATGCTTTTAGTGCTGAAGATGTAGATGACCGACTCTCTGGATAACCAATTTATGGAGGCACGGTCCAAAAGGACAACAGTTTATCTGCTGTCGATATGAAACCATTACTTAATTTCTCAGATGTAATCATATATCCGTCTGACGTCAAAGATACATCCATTGCATTTCATTAAATTGTATTTGGTTTTAATTCGTGCCAACATACGATATGAGCCGGTTTCAGTTCAACTATTCATCCCCAATCGCGAAATATAGAATAATTACTGGTTTCCAATTGAAAATGAGCAACGTCATTATACATGTGCAGAAACCGAAATTACATGTCCCATCTACATGCACAGTAATCATAAGACCTGTAAAAAATTATCAACCCAAAATTGTCTATTTGTCTCATGTCAATAAGTAACCAAATTTACGTTTGACTAATTGATGCGCGCCAACGCGGTACATTGTCCGGTTTTCGATCAGAAATCATTACCTTACCTTTATAGCGTCAAAATGGCAATTTTCAAAACAGTCAGTACTTCCCGATAAAATAACACAATTTATAACGTTTGGCAAATGTGACCCAAAACAACACAAAGGATGACTTGATTATTTGATCTTCAAGGCACAATCGATGGGGGAGTTTTCACATAAAATTCTGTCTAGAGAAATCACTTTGATTTCCTCAGTATTTCATATCCGGATTGACAGTTAGCATGTATTTTGATACAAGTGTAGATTTACGTCAATACATTCAGCATTCTATCTTATCTTTATGCAGTGCTCTTGGGTTTAGTTATTGAGTTCATCTTTAAGATTCACGTATCCTCACGTATCGGGTTCATGTATTGTGCTCATGTATTGAATTCATGTTTCGGGTTCAGTATGGAATCCACATATTGGGTTCATGAATCAGATTCACATATAAGACTCATGTATCGGGCTCTGCATGGGATTCACATATCGGGTTCATGTATTAGGCTCATATATCGGATTCACGTATGGTATTCACATATTGGGTTCACATGTGAGTCACATATCAAGCTCACGTATCAGGTTGACGTATGAGATTCACATATTGGGTTCAGGTACCGGGTTCACATATTGGGATCATGTATCAGATTCACGTTTCATGCTCACGTATTGAGGGTTAAGTATTGTGTTCACCAATAGAATTCACATATCGGGTTCAGGTACATGTATGAGATTCACAAATCAGGCTCATATATCGGGTTCTGTATCGGATTCACAAATTGGACTCACATATTGGGCTCTGTATCGGATTCACGTATCAGGTATATTGGGATCACGTATTGGATTAGCATATTGGGTTTACAAATCGGAGTAACATATCAGACGCACGTATGGGGTTCACATCTCGGATTCTCGTATCAGATGTACATATTGGGACCATGTTTTGGATTAATATATCGGGTAACGTATCAGATTAACATATCAGGTTCAAGTGTCGTTCTCACATATCGGGTTCATGTATTGGGCTTACATATCGGTTTCACATATCAGGTTCATGTACCGGGTTCACATATGGGATTCATATATCAGATTCATGTATTGACTTCACTTCGATCTCGCTAAAACCCCCAGGAACCAGCATGTGGGCTTCTCCAGGTCAAATAATTGCCAAGGTCATGAATGGCTGACAAGTGGACTGCATGGCGATGACTTGAGACAAAATGCCGTAGAACTGTCGAAGAAATGATATGTAGGTGTTTACATCTGTACTTAGAATGTGCTGATTCATAGGTGCTGTCAACATTGCTGGAATTAATAAACAAATTTAAAAGGTGAATTTTCGCTGATTTTCGTGAGCATGGAAATTGGCTTAAAATTTTGTAGGTAGCGATTTTCGGACTGTCTTGTCACATTTCGTTTGAAATAATGATTGGATTGTGACCAATTATATCTCATATTGTGGGGAAATCATTTAGCTTTCCTATCGTAGCCATCGACTGTTTTTTAATCAAATTGTTTTTTATGCGAAATATGACTTGGGTTAGTTTCGTCGTTACATCCCTTTCCTTTTATACAGTAATAAGGTAGGGTCTGTATAGGTTTATGTCTTTCAAACGCTATTTCTAAGCCCCTGTGTATGAGTGTACATCTGCAGTGTGTTCATGTGTATAGAAATGCTTATGAACTATATATACATCAATGAAAGAAAAGCAACTTATATTATACCAACATATGACATGTACGAAACCTTCTTTATTGTATGTACAATCAACGTTCAACTCTTACCTTTAAATTACTATTCTGAGACAGATATTTTCTATCAAACACTGCTTCATGCTTTCTGAAGATATTGAGAAGTTGATCAAGACATAGTTAAAGCTGCCTGTCTTCCCCTCTTCCCCTCTTTTGACGTAAGGATGCGATCAGATTAGTTATAAGAAGGCTGCCTCTCAAATGCTAATTCATCGTTGACATTGTGATCTCATGCTTGTACATGTTCTGTCATTTTGTTGTTGGAATACACAATGTTACCAAAAGTTAAAATATGTTATATTATAACAATGTAATTGATTTATCGAAGTTCCTGGGAAGTTATCTTGAATATATAGAAACTGAGAAAAATGGATTATTACTTTTCTTTGATACAAATGCAGGAGAGTGCGTTTCATTAGTGATTCAGTAGGCCAGCATACCGGCGACCAGTTAACGAAATCAGTCCTAATTGATACTTAAGAGTTGGGCCGAGTGTTGGCCGGATGGTTGACTAATCAGGGAAGATGTCCACTGAGCCCTGTGGTCCGAATATTTTTAGGTTTACGTGTATATAATAACCAATTATGAATATCGATGGGGTGATTTGATTGATGAATAGTGCAAAATATAGTCGCTTATGCTTGCTTGCACCGTGATGCTGCGTGGAATCAATGCAGGCAAGTGGCGGCCAACACGTGTTGGCGGAGATAGAGCTGGAGTCAGTGCAACAGTACTACACGTGTTCATTATATTAATGGTTTATACTTCTAGAACACTGTCAGTCACACATTTAAAGTTACCATCTGACAACCAATTATCGCAAATTTAGTGTAGTTCAGTGTATCGACTTGTCCTATTTATGAGGAAACGGAGCACATAAATATACAAACATGTCCTTATCGTCATCATAAACATAGGCTTCCTAAGTTATTACCAGAAATCGATTCAACAATTTTAAACAAGGATATTTTCGGGAAATTACCATGGAAACTCATTTTCCAAAATACAAATTATCTCCGTTAAGGACGAATATATTGAACAGGCTAAAATGACAAACAACGTTCGTGTCAAAGAGTCATTCAGCTAAATGATGCTTCTTACATAACATGCTCTCTGTCTCTCGTGAGTGCCTCTCCATATTGATTACCAAATTTTCCAGGCGCCAGCATGTATACTTTCTTATTGGAATGTAATATAAATAATGAATTTTAATTTGCATTTGCATTCATCAAAATTAAAACTTTTGCAAAACATTTGTAAGACATATCATCGATCATGTTAACAAGTTCAAAGGATAGAAGGAAGATAATACTGCAAACGACGACTTTGAGTTAGAAAGATATTATTAAATAAAGAATTGGTATTAGAAGGAAACAAAGTCGAAAACATTTTCTCAAATTATTTTATCTGAAAGAATCAATATGTTACTAAATAATATCAGTTTGTCTGTCATGAAATTAGTTATTTCAAATTCACAATTAACAAGTGGCTGACTAATAAAATGAGTTGAGCTAAGCTGTTTTGAGGATCTCAATTCATCTAACCATCTATATAACAAAGACGTATGTGTTGCAAGAAAGTAAAAATCCTAACCACGATACACTATCCAGGAACTCTGGAAATATCAAGAAACAGTGCTGGTGCTTCAACTGGTCCTGTATAAGGCTTTCACACTAGTTAGTTACTAGGTTTAGAAAACTCAGATAGATGTCTCGGAAAGGGATTACATTATTACGCCTAAAACATATTGCCATGTTTTTAAATATTTATTTGGTCATCATTTCTAATGTCTCACATATATATAAATATTAGAAAGTTGTAAATGAATCCTTTGTTACAGTAATGAACGTAGTCTTTCAAACGAGTTAATAAAATGACTTCCAGTTTTCACTAGTTTTTAAAAAAAACCCCACAAATCGGTGTCTGGGAAAGGGATGACAGCATCACGTCTAATACATACTGTCATGAGTGATTTATTACATTTATTGTCTACATGCAACAATCTAATTAGGATATAGACCTGATGTTAGTTTGGTTTAATTGGCACGATGAGTAGCATGAAATCCCTATTTCAATGAGATTGTGACTCCTTTAGAATGCAATTAGATTATATCTGGTCTGTGAAAGGACAAGTCAGAAAATCCTCAGAAAGATTTATGCAGAACCTTTCACTATCGAATATTCACTCACATTCATAGAAGTACAACAGGTTAATCAACGACCAAATAGATAATTCTACAATTCCGAATGAAGGTATGTTCATTGCCTTGACAGCAAAACGTAGGTAGAATATGTGGTAAAGATAACCCTGGCATGATTTGGATTCAGGTATGAATTCATGCGGTATATAACTTTTTTCTTTCGATATCCTTACAGTTGTTGATTTTGCTGTATTGAGATGACGTATAAAAAAAATAAAGTTTTTCCTCAAATAGGCATTTATATAACATAGCGACGTTCTTCTTCCGGTTTCTTTTAGATGCAAAGAAGAAGTTGTTAAGAAGAGGGAAATAACTTCTACGACCTAAGACTAAATGTATTCTACCGGTATTTCTAAAATTATAAAAGGTAAACAAAAATGGGCAAAATTCCCTATGGTTCCCCGTTGAGCCAAAGCTATATTTTGTATTATAATATAGTTCCCTGCAATCGTCTTCTATGTGTAGGATAAAACATGACCCGTGGGCTTTATTCAAAAGTATGCCAGATCCAACTTATAAACAGACAGAAACAGCGAATAAATTTGAAGGATCAAAAGATGTTAAGTCTGCTTGACCCGACCTAGAAATTCATCAACCATGTGTAAATAAGCGTTAGAGTTATCATTTAAAAAGTCCACAAGTGAATGAGCTTGAGTTATCAATATAAGATACAAGGCAGATTAGTCTGAATTTCTGCAAGATGCTTTACAAGTCAAATATATTCTTTTGATGTACATGTATTGACCATGTATAGCATTAAACACGAAATGATAAAGACAAATATCTCAATACTCATTTTACGATAAATAATACATTATTAATTTGAAAATATCATTAATCTCTGGAATAGAATTTTTAACAATGAAGAAAACATTACAAGTATAATTTTGCCATTTCCTCCAGACAATTCTTAATAATGGAGGCTTAAAGGGGGATAAATATCCCTGTTAAAGTAAGCAAATTGATGTTGATGTTGTTGTTGTAGATTTCATATAATATCAATATATACATGTACATGTGGACGTTTTTTAAGAACCTCACATCCTACCCTTATTGTGCTAGGCTAGCACATACGTGCGGCATGTACTGCTCCAAATTGTAATACCTGCTCCAAATTGTAATAATTGCTCCAAATTGTAATACCTGATCCAAATTGTAATGAAAACTGCTCCAAATTGTAATACCTGATCCAAATTGTAATGAAAACTGATCCAAATTGTAATACCTGCTCCAAATTGTAATAATTGCTCCAAATTGTAATACCTGATCCAAATTGTGATGAAAACTGCTCCAAATTGTAATGAAAACTGCTCAAATTGTAATACCTGCTCCAAATTGTAATGAAAACTGATCCAAATTGTAATAACCCAATTTTCGAAAAACGTACTGTCCAGCTGCTCCAAATTGTAATAAAAAGTGCTCCAAATTGTAATAACTGCTCCAAATTGTAATAACACAGATAAAGGCGATGTAAGCTTAAATATCTTTAGTTTTGATTATTTGACGATTTTGGTTTTCGTTTTGGTTCGTTTTGATAATGGTAATTACAATGTTTATGAAGATTGTTATTATCCCCCGTCTCAACGAAGTTGTCAAGGGATAAGGAAATGACCTCCGTCCGTCCGTCCTTCCGTCCTTCCGTCCGTCCGCCCGGGTTTCGTTTCAGGCCAGAACTAAAAAACCGTAAGGCCCAGCTCAATGAAACTAGGTATGTGGAATAGTCATCATGGATAAATGTGCTTTTTGGAGTGTTCGACTTCTTTGGAATTATATTTTTAGCTGTTCGTGAAAGTTCGTTTCCGGAACAAAACTAAACAACTTAAAGGGTTGTTTTTTTTCAACTTCTTTGGGATTTTATTTTTTCAGTCGTTACCAAGGAAACATAACTTAACATTTTGTTTCCAAACCAGAACTAAAAAGTTGTAAGGTCTAGCTCGTTGAACTTGATTTGTGGAGCAATCATCATATCAAGATGTACCTTTGAGGGTTGTTAACTTCTTTTGAATTTTATTTTTAGCCATTGAAAACCATCTACATCTTGATTCCCGAGCAAAATACGAAATGTGTTCTACAATATTTCTTCCGAAACAGAACTTGGTTATTTTTAGATATACAGTATTCTATTGTGGCAGGTACATTTCCTTCTGTAGCATGAATTAATAACTAATTAGTGGTTTAGGATTTATTATAGCATAAAGCTTCATAATCATTGTTCAATACATATTTCTGTAACAGGTTTCCACTTATAGTAGACTTTGTCTGCTTGTATTGATTTAAGATTGATTTTCAAAAACATTTGTGTAAACAGTAAGGTAGATATACACGAAAGTTGTATCTATATGCATGTAGATGTTGATGTTGATGTTGATTACGATTTACATATTTAAGTTGACATATACGTATAGATGAAGTTGTAGATGGAGATGTATATGGTAATGTAGACGTAGACGTAGTCATGTTAACGTTGAAGGACATGAAGATGTAAAATGTCCTGATTATCAAGCTGAATATGGAGATGTAGATGTCTGTATATCACGATGTACATCTTCATGTAGAAGTGGACATAACGGGGATGAATATGTAATTGTTAATGTATAATAGGTACTTAAGTTATGATGCAGATGTAACTGTTGATGTAATGTGGTTATGAATTAAAAATGAAGAGTGGTTTAGACGCACAGAAGAATGCGTTGGTGTAGATGTGGATCAAACGGACACAATGCAGAATAAGATCTTTTTGACTTTCATGTTATTATTTATAAATTAATGACATTGCGAAGTTGATGACCGAATGATGTTTTTATATCATTCAAATGTAAAACAAGAACTCATTTAAGTCGCTGTAGGTCTTAATTTCTTTGTGCGAAACGAAATGCTGTAGGTATTAAAAAAAACTCTATTGATATTAGATGTACCATTATGACTATAATCATCATAACACTACAACCAAATTTGGAGTATTTACACTGTTTAGTGCAATTCGGAGCTGTTATTACAATTTGGAGCAGTTATTACAATTTGGAGCAAGGCTTGCTCGAAAATTGTAATAACTGCTCCAAATTGTAATAATGCTCATAAATTAAATATCATGTGACCAAAAATAGAAATGCTGTAGGCATTAAAAAAAAACGTTTATTAATATCAGATGTACCATTGTGACTATCATCATAATAAAAATACAACAACATTTTTTGGTATTTACACTGTTTAGTGCAATTTGGAGCTGTTATTAAAATTTGGAGCATTGATTACAATTTGGAGCAATGGCTTGCTCCAATTTGTAATAACTGCTCCAAATTGTAATAATGCTCATAAATTCAATATCATGTGACCAAAAATATGCTGTAGGCATAACAAAAACCTAATTGATATCAGATGTACCATTGTGACTATGATTATCATAATAGTACAACCAAATTTTAGGTATTTACACTGTTTAGTGCAATTCGGAGCTGTTATTACAATTTGAAGCAGTTAATACAATTTGGAGCAAAGGCTCCATAAATCCACTATCATGTGACCAAAAATATCCAAACTGAAAAAATTCGGAATAAAATCAATTTGACTTACATGTCATTATTTGAAAATTAATGACATTACCAGGTTGATGACCGAATGAATTTTAATGTCATTTAAGTGTAAAAGAAGAACTCATTTCAGTCGCAGTAGGTTTTTATTTGTTCATGCAAAAAGCAAAGGCTGTAGGTGTAAATAAATCTCTATTGATATTATATGTACCATTGTTACTGTCATCATCACAACATTACAACTAGTTTTCAGATATTTACACTTGTAAATGCTATTTGGAGCTGCTATTACAATTTGGAGCAGTTATTACAATATAATAATATATAATAATTAGTTTTCTCTTGAAATGAGACTTTCATGTGTATCGAGATTTTATTTTTTAATAGATTTTATTTACAACTAGAAGCAACTCAACCATAACATCAAGATTAAATCTACACTAACACATGCAATGAAATCTCCAAATGGCATATACACTTGTATCAGAATCTATACCTACGCATACAGTTACGTTTACATATACATCTACCTCTCCACACAAAACCTTGATCTATGCGTACCTCTGTGTGTACCTTTACATCTACATCATCATATACATCTACACTTACACCTATATATACATTTAAATGAAGATCTAAATCTGTATTTGCATTAAGATACATGTATGCATCTAAAACTTTGTCTACCGTTACTGCTATATAACTATCTACATCTACACCTACATCTTCATCTACACCATCGTCTCGATCTACATCTACATTTTCAATTACGTCTAAATCTATAACGTACATCTGCATCTGCGCCTGAGTTTGTATATGTAAGTTCATATACTTCTGCATCATCTCTTATATCTACGTCAACTCTTATATCTACATCTACATCTCTGTAAACGTCTATACCTTCATCTAAATCTAAGTCTAAATCATCACCTCCATCTTCATCTACATCTATATACACATTTTCGCATACATGTTTGCCTACATCTACATCGACATCGCCACCCAGATCTACATCTACACCTACATATTAAGCTATCTCTACCGGTACGTCTACAACTAAATTTACACATACAACTGCATTTGCATCTACATCTTCGCATAATATTTTCCTACAGCGGCATCTAAAGCAACACCTATCTATTATTCATTTGTAACTCTATCTACTTCAACATCTATATCTACGACAACTCATGTCAACTCATATATAAATCTACATTATATCTTATATCTATGTCTATTTCAACTCCTATATCTACATTTACTCTTTCTAGATCTTTATCAGTTCTTATATCTAACTCACATCAACACTTACATCTTCATCTACATCAACTCTTACATCTACACCTACATCAACTCTTACATCTACATCTACAGCAACTCTCACATCTACATCTACATCAACTCTTACATCCACATCTCAATCAACTCTTATATCTACATCAATTCTCTCAATATCTGTATCGACTATTACATCTACACCTTCATCTACATAACTACTTACATCTACATCGACTCTTACATGTACATTAACATCATGTCATACACATACATCTACATCAACTCTTATATCCATATATCCAAATCTCATTCAACTCTTACATCTACATCTACATCACCGCTTACATCAACATCATATCTTACATCAACATCTACATCAATTCTTACATTTACATCAACTTTCATATCAACATCTACATCAACTGTCACATCTACATCAAATCTTACATGTACATCTACACCAACCCTTGCATCTGCATCTACATCGACTATTATATCAGAATTTACATCTTTGCATGTATATACCACTGCTACTACTACTACTACTTCAGATCTTCATATTTATTCACAACACCACGAAGATCTACATCTACATATGTTCATTTACAACTAAACATATTAAACAACGTCAACCGTTGCTTCTTAATCTCTATTTATACACACAGTTACACGTACTTCTACATCTACTAATCTATACCTCATATTTCTACTGTAAATAATATATTTACATTTATGCCAACATCTATACCTATATCTACTTCGCAATCATCACCCTCTTGTTCATTTACGTCTGTATATAAACCTACATCTATGTCTACATCTACATCAATTATTTCTACATATGCATAAACTTTTATATCGATATCTATATCAGCACTTACAATTTAATTATTCTCAACATGAGATGTAGCTTCACTCATGTTATTACAAGGCATAACCTCTGTATCGGGTTTTGTTGTACATATAGGACCTTTGTGTTATCGTACATATACATCTAAAACACATCTAAGCATTTACATTCATTTGTATCTACATTTAAATGTTCTTAGCATGCTTATCTTCGTCTACATCTACATCTACATCAACATCTACATCTACATCCACATCAAGTCTGTTATAATTATCTACATTAAGTTGTTTACCGCTACATTAATGCCTATATCTATATCTACATCAACGCCTATATTTACATCAACATCATGCCATACATCAATACATACATCAAGATCAAAATCATCACCTACATCTACATGTTGATTTACATATTATCTACATCTACATAAACTATTGTATCTTCATCCGTATCAGCTCTTCTTTTCATCAACTCGATATTTTCATTTTCATCAACACGAAATGTAGCTTCACCACAGTTATTACAATTTGGAGCAGTTATTAAAATTTGGAGCACTTTTTAATACAATATGGAGCAGCTTGACAGTAGGTTTTACGAAAATCGAGTTATTACAATTTGGAGCAGTTTTTATTACACTTTGGAGCAGGTATTACAATTTGGAGCAGTTTTTATTTCAATTTGGATCAGGTATTACAAGTTGGAGCATTTATAACAATTTGGAGCACAACACCACGACCATTAAATACAAATATCAAAATCAAGATGTTTTTACATTTTTGCTATTATATTTTTGTAAAGGGTAGGAAGTAAATGCGTTCACTTTTCTAAACAGTAATTTCTTTGAAAGTCTCTGGTCAATTGTATGAGCAGAAACATAGGAAGTATACACCGAGGGGCAAAATAAACAATACCAACAAATATGTTAGATGTTTTAATCCGAGAGGGGGAGATACAAGTGAAAGATAATTAGATCATTTCTCATAGGGCCAACCACATTTAATTTGTACTTTTTTAACGTTATCTCTTCCTTTTCATGAAAAACACGGGTTTTGAAATTTTGTGTACATCCTACAGCAGCGATACATCATCGATTTAAAGTCCAAGAAGGTAAATTTTGCAGACATCTCATAAAAAACATATTTTACATATGTCATAGAAATTCACTTTAAATACCAAACATTATAGCAAAGAACAATTTCAGTACCACATGTATATTTAAATAGATATACACACTCTCATGAATAAAATTGTGTATATCTCTTTAGTGAAGACATTAAAAAGTCGACTTCTTCGGGAATTTTTTTTTGTTAGACTCTGTTGAAAATTTTTCATTTGCCAGACGGTGTGTGTTAGAGTAATATTTATTATACTTTCGCCTAGTTATTCCTAAGTGACATCACATAGTGACCAATTGTGACAATGGTTCATGCCAGAATTGAAGAAGATGTTCACATAAAAAATGATTTGACTGATTTCATCGATTGATAATTCTAAAGAGCTTTAAATATGCTTTATCAGACTGTCCATTTTCAAAGTGCATGTAGAAAACGTGATGGCAGTCAATTCACGAAACGTTTGTAGTTTGCTTTAAGCCAAGTCTTGACACGTGGTCTACGATCAAGGGAATTTGTTGGGCTAAGAACGTTTCGAGAATGAAGGCCTGCAACATATAATACATATAGAAGCTGGGGCAATAATAACAGGGCTGCTTACAGAGAACATTGCACATGATCACTTCCTGTCTCTGCTCATCTTCTTCCTGCAAGTTGCACCATAATCTCGTGTATAGCCGCCAAGCAGAGGCAGTACACTGGGCAGAATCAAATGGCAGGAACTAGTATATTGTAAAGAATGTATTTGCATATTAATATGCTTGACACTTGAATGGCTGTAACTCCAGATTGATAGCGTAATGTGAATATTACAGAGAATAGTCGCCGAGGAATGTATTCCAGTGTGGAAGACTTTATCTTATTCCATAACAAATACACAAGGGAACAAAGTCAGATTACTTCTAATAATATCGACTCGGCTTAAAAGGGCAAAACGTGTATAGGCAACGCGAATTGTATACTGATGCTTTTATGCCCTGGTAAACATAGGAAATGTTTTACCAAAACAATTATATCCCGTTTCCGAGCTATCTTTATTCATGGATGAAAGCATGTAGTGTTGAAACAGGCAGACTTTCATGTCTGTTTGTGCATGATATTGCCTTGTCAATTGTTGTATTTGCGCTTTTTAATTTCAGAAAAACGTTAACTGTAGGTGCTAAAACGAAACACCGGTACCAAAATGTCATACACACATTTGTTTCAGCGGCATGACAACTGTCATTCTCATGCTTTGGTGAAAATAATGGTAAATAAATGTATATACAAACTAAAAAAAAAGCTAGAGTATAAATGTTTGTGTACAGATTCTGGGCGGTACACTCAAACGACCTGATATGGTGTTATAACTTGAAGGTTCTCGCTGCGGCTGACAATGATGATGATGATGGTGGTGATGATGATGATGGTGGTGATGAAAGTGGTGATGGTGGTGATGGTGGTGATAATGATGACAGTGGTCTGAAAGTAAATGGCTTGACCATTTCTCACTTGGAACAACATGTGTTCATTGAAGCGTTGAAGCCTAGACGATCCCATTATAATAAATAAATAAATGAACAAAGGTTTAGCTGTCCACTTTAAGAACAACTCCCACATCAAAGTGTACAAATAAAATGAAAATGGTACTCATTTGAATTGATGTCACACCTTCATTAATACATGATCGGGTCTCCTGAAATAATGCTTATCGTGCATATTGACTCTCCGGATAAACAATGTTGTTAATCTCATGTAGGCGTAAGACTTTAGTCCTGCACTGCAGTCCATATGAAACCATTACTTAAATTCTTAAAGTTTATCCGTCTGACATTAAGGCTTGATTATTTGAAGGCAGAATCAACGGGGGAGTTCCCACATAAAATTCGGTGTGGAGAAATCACTTAGATTAGATAGCATTTCATATCAGTACTGACAATTACTTTGGAGTTTCATATATTGTGTGCATGTATTGGACTCACATATTGGGTTCATATATCGGTTCATATATCGGGTTAACGTGTTGGGGTCAAATATCGGGTTCACAAATCAGGTTAATTAATTGGGATCACATATCGCCATCTGTATCAGATTCACATATCAGGATCATGAATTGAATCTTGGTTTGGTATTCACATATTGGGTTCACGTATCATGCTTACGTATTACGTTCACGTATGGGATTCACATATCAGCTTCACATATGGAATTCTCACATATCAGGTTCACGTATCCAGTTCACTCATTAATGGTATTTTCAATTTCAGGTTCAGATATCAGGCTCACGTATCTAGTTGGCATATGGTTGAGGTATTGGGCATACATATAAGCTTTGCGTATCGTTTCATGTATCGGCCTCATCAAACGCATTTCAAAATCACATATAGGGTTCACGTATCAGGCTCATATATCAGGCTCATATGTCAGACTCACGTTTTGGGTTGAAGTATGAGATTTTCATTTCGGGTTCAATTATTGGATTCACATTTCATTTCAAGGTATCAGGTTCAATTATCGGGGTCAAGTATCAGGTTCATGTATCGGGATCACGGATCAGGTTCACCTATGAGATTCACATATCGGATTCATGTAACGGATTCATATATCAGGCGCATATATCAGGCTTTGTATTCGATTCACATATTCCGCCCCCAAATTCAGCTCTGTATCAGGTTCACATATCAGGGTCATGTATTCAATTCACATAAAGGATTCACTAATGAATGAAAATATCTTGTTTGTTAAGATGTTTGTAAGATATACACCAGAAACACGGAACGTATTATGGTGAGCAGGTGCCTGAGTGTACATCTGCATTGTCTTCAAGTGTATAAAATGCTTACAAACTATATATACATTGATGAAAGAAAAGCAATAACTTATATTATAACACCATATGACATTGATGTACACCTTCTTTATTGTATGTACAATCAACGTTTCAACTCTTACTCTTACCTTTAAATTACTATCCTGATACACAAATTTCTATCATACACTACTAGATGCTTTCTGAAGATAGTGAGAGCAAGTTGACCAAGACATATTTAAAGCTACCTGTCTCCCCCTCTTCCTATCTCTCTCCTCCTCTTTTTCGTCCTATCCCCTCCCCATCTTCTTATCTACCCCTTCTATCGTCATGTCTGCCCTTCCCCTCTTCATCTCTCCCCATCGTCCATCATATCTCCCCTTTTTTCGTCATATCTTTCCCTCTCTTATTATCTCTTCCTGTCTACCTTCTTCCTACATCCCATTCCACTCTTCCTACCTCCCCTTCCTCTCTTCCTATCCATCCTCCTCCTAAATATGGTATACTCTCCTCCTTTCCTTTCTCCCCTCCCCTCTTCCTAACCCCCTCTTCCCATCTCCTTTCCCCCTCTTCCTATCCATCCTCTTCATACCCCCTCCTCCGCTTCCTAACCCCTTCCTGCTCTTCCTCCCCATCCTACATCGTTAACTTGTTCCTAATGACGGATGCGACCTTCACTTTATTAGCAGAGACCTTTAAGTCAAGATGGACCCAGGGACTGTCTGGTCATATGAACACAGATTACCAGCTTATGAACTGACCAACATATGTCACATATGCACTTTGGAGACAGGAAAAGTCGAAAAAGAGAGAATGTAAGAAAAAAAAGGGGAGGGGGGATGTTGAGATACAGAACAACATTATTTGAGTATATTAACACATAATGTAGTCACCGGACGTACTGCTGTTTTGATTTAATCCTGCAAACCTACACACCTTTTGACGTTTCACATTCTCGTCGCTACAGGTGCAAATATGTTTTGTACAGACACCAGACCAATGTATTGTCATGTAACGTTAAGATTGACAAATTTAAGAATTTTTATGATTTTGTTAAATGAAAGGGATTTAAGTGATTTAACGTTTACAATTTATAGCTGTAATATGTAACTATAACTGTGGCCATGTTCACAGTGGTCTGTGACCATGGCGACTATAAACTAATAAAGACTGGCGTTTTGTAAACTTTCTTGTCGCTAGTCCTACAGTCCTGTGCAAAGTTCTTCCTCTCTCAGTCACCCAGAAATCTCGGAGCATGCAGTATCTAGTGTTACTTCATGGAACGGCGCATCTTACTCATGCAAGTTTCTCAGTAAGTGACAGTAGCACGCTGTTGTATTATCTTTATAAATAATCGTTTTTCTATGATTGCAATGTAAAGAATTCTTTTCAATTACTTTGATGATACCCATGATAAAATTATCAAGTGTTACGATTAACTAAATATCACGATCCGTTACTTCTTTGTCAAATGTATAATTTTGCCAACTTTGTAAAATGTTACTACTTGTTATAAGGAAGGAACGGTGCTGCCAATATGAAAAAAAATGTGCTTACAGTGTTCACAAACACCTGCTGTTATCACTGTTTTCAGGGTTTCAGTCCAATTTTCTAAATGAATTGACCGTCTTCCCTGAAACCCTCAACAGATATGTTACTTCGGATTATTCTGACATATGCAGCAGACATATGAAATGAATGTGCAATTGCTTAGTTTTAGTAGGAGTGGAAAGAATGAAATAGGTTATATTTAAATCAACTTAAATGGGGATCAACATAGGTAAGGACGGGACTGATGACGACATCAGGAGCTTTAGACATTTGGGAAGAAACATATATAATTAGTAAAAAAATCACTCATTTATAACCAAACCATACAACACATTTGAGAATTGACAAGGTGCTTGCCCAGGTTGATAATACTTTAATGTAGCATGTGAAGTACCGTCTATGTATTAATTAGATGTTCACGACTCGGGAAACGAAACCCGACGTTAATCCATCGCGGAAACCGTCCCCAATTATTGTCCATGAGGCAACGGTTGTGAATCACTGAGAACACCAGTTGTGTCCAGTCATGTTGTTAGCTGTCAATTAGTGGCAGTGTTACACAGATAGAGTCTGATTGATAGGCAACGGTGAACCTCGAGGATTTCAATTATAAGATAAATAGTTGCGTTTTTAAAATTTCCGGGATTCATTGCTATTCAACACCCGCAAATTTAGTTTAAAACCGACGGCGTAAGCGGAAATTTTACAAACGCAACTATTTATCAATATTGTAACATGACCGTTAGTTATAAGGCTTTTTGAAACGAACTCTCTTTTTGCGTAACTATCTCTGAGTGGAAAGGACTTTGCGACTGTTCCATTTTTGTTAGATGTGTGGTCAGGTCAAAACAAATGTAAATACTCGGCGTAATATGTACATTAGCAACAATTTACACATAAGCTCAAACAGTGTCACTCAACTATGTTCAATTCATAATATTCACGTATCCTTTTAGATGGCGATAAACATTTATCTACGACATCAACACAGTAAAAGACCTAGGAACAAAAATCTTAAACTTGCCCTAACCCATTGTGACAATGACGCTAGCATTGTGACGTCAAAACGGTTGATCACTTTGACGTCATGCCATGGCAACGGCATTCGGTAAACACAGCCGCATGGATGAAGGCAGCAAACTTGGACAAATCTTACTTGTTTAAAACATTTTAGTTACTTTAAACTAATTAATTTTGAGAGTTATTTGTGACCTATACTGCTATACACAAGTAAGAAAATGACAATGTCACCTGTCAAAATTTGAATAAGGAGCACATATAAAAAGAAATAGAAAAAATAAATTTTGAGTCGAGCCGAATCTTGTGAAGACGATGTATATGTTCGCGGTGATTCGCCCCAAGTAATTTGCGGCTATTCATTGTAATTCAACATAGGCAAATCAACCAATCAGAATCAAGGATACACCGAAATCATGTTACAATAATCAATGCACCTACATGGGCTTATGGTATTGGTTTCTTATGAAGTAAGTTCTCAACACTTTTTCATTAGTACCAACACGGATACACCTTATCAATCACCACATGGAAAGACTATTCTTCCTAAGGATGCAACCAGATTATTAATTAGTAGGGGCCTCTCAAATGCTAACTTCATCGTTGACACTGTGTTTTCATTCTTGTACATTTTCTGTTATTTTGTTGTTGGAATACACAATGTTATCAACAGTTTAAATATGTTATTTTATAACACTAAAATTGATTTCTCCTGGGAATTTATCTTGAATATCCAAAATATATAGAAACTGCGATTTTATGGTCATAAGTGGATTACTTCATTTTCGTTGATGCAAATGCAGGAGAATGTGTTTCATTAGTGATTCAGAAGGCCAGCATATCGGCGACTAGTTAACGAAATCAGTCCTAATTGATACTAAAGAGTTGAGCCGAGTGATCGGGAATGGTTGACTAATCAAGTAAGATGTCCACTGAGCAGTGTTTTCCGACTATTTTTTACGTGTATATGCTCACCAATTATGAATATCGATGTGGTGATTTGATTTATAAATAATGCGTGGAATCAATGCAGGCTAGTGTTGGCGAAGACAGATAACAATGTGTTCATTATATAAATGGTTTATACTTCTAGAAACTGATAGTGCATCAATGTTACATGTGTTTATTATATAAATGGTATATACTTCTAGAACACTGTCAAACATACATTTAAAGTTAACATCTGACAACCAATAATCCCAATTGATCTATTTACATGGAAACGGAGCACATCAATATACAAACATGTCCTTATCACCATTATAAACATAGGCTTCCTAAGTTATTATCAGAAATCGATTCAACAATTTTAAACAATAGATTTTCGGGAAATTACCATGGAAACTCATTTTCGAAAATACCAATTATCCCCGTTAAGGACAAGTCTATTGAACAGGCTAATGTTGTTTCTTACATAACAGGCTCTCTGCCTGTCGTGAGTATGTCTCCATATTGATAGCTTAAAATATTTCAAGTTCTCCAATTATATATTCCGAAACATTTTGAAAAATTTCCAGGCGCCAGCATGTATACTTCTTATTGAAAGTAATGTAAATAATGAATTTTAATTTGCATTCGCATTCATCAAAATCAAAACTTCTCGACAATCTTTCATTTTGTAAGAATATCGTCGATCTTGTCATGTTAACAAGTGCAAAGGATAGAAGGAAGATGATACTGTAAACGACGACTTTGAGTTAGAAAAGTAAAAAAAAAACATTTTCGCAAATCATTTTATCTGAAAAAAATCAAAATGTTATCTATATAAACCGACAACATGTTAAGATTTTGAATGGCTTTTATAAAACAATATTCACTGGGTAGTAAACTTCTTTATTGTAAACATCCAAGACGTTTAAAAAATGTTCTTACTCCTTGTCCACCTAATGAAGGAGTACCATATACATTCTCTGAAATGTCTTGGATTTATACGAATACCATTGTAAGACAAGATCTAGAGATGATTTTGAGAAGGTAGTTTCAAGCAGTGACAACTTATATTACGGAGGTTGAACCTTTGTATTTTCCTTGTATCTTATGTTTTATCTCAAAGTTTTGTTTTGCAGTGAATGCTATTTCAAACAAGCTTGAATCTCTAAAATATATTGCTTCATTTACGTGATGACATTACAAACCTACATTCCTAAACTAATGAACCACCAGAACCAGGAAACATGAGAAACTTTTGTCAAGTTTTGATTGGTTATATCATTTCTATCGAGCTAACATTCCCTCTTTGACTAAAAATCCCGAAATATTGTAATGAGGTTTACATAAAAGTAAAGCTTTTGTATTTTCCAATATTCTTATTACTGCTCTAATTACTATAAAACGAATTATGTATGTTTTTTTCAACGTTGAGAAAAGACCCGAGGTGTAAAAAGTGACCCCGGGTCATTATTCAACGTTGAAACAGTACACGTCGGGTATGTTTTCAAAGCGGGTACGTTTTCAATCTTACACCGGAAGCCTGTTACCGAACAATATGTCAGTCTGTCTGTCTGTCATGAAATTAGTTATTCACAAGCTGACTACAAAAAATGGGTTCATCTAAGCTGTTTTCAGGATCTCGAGATATCTAACCATCGATATAACCAACACGTATGTGTTGCATGATAGTAAAAACTCTAACCACGAATCACTATCCAGGAACTTTGTAAATGTTTGGAAATATCAGGAAAGTGCTGGTGTTTCAGCTGGTCCTGTATATACACAACATGTATCGAAGTCTTTCAAACTAGTTAGTTAAAAGGATTATCAGTTTTTACTAGATTTAGAAAACTAAACTTGATATCTAGGAGAGGGATTACATTATTATGCCTAATACATACTGTCATGATTTTAATTATTCTTTGGTAATTTCAAAAATCTCATTATTTCAAATATGTTTCACATAACTGTAAATATTAGGAAACTGTAAATTAATTCCTTGTGACTGTAATGAACCTGGTGTTAATTCGACAATTTTAGACTTCTCATGCTTCTGTAAAAGTCTTTCTAACTAGTTAAGAAAATGATTACAAGTTTTTACTAGTTTTTTTAAAAACTCAAATTGATTTCATTGAAACGGATGACAGCATCACCTCCAATACATACTGTGAATTTTTACATTTATTGTCTACATGTAACAATCAAATTGAATATATCTGATGTAAGTTTGCTTGAATCGGCATGATGAGTAGCATGAAATAATATTTAATAATATAAGGGACAAAAAGATTGAGCAAAATTCTGTGTGATCACATCTTCAGCCAACGCAGTATTTCTTATTATAATTTGGATCCCTGCGATTGTCTTCTATGTGCAAGATAAAAAATGACCTTTGGGCATTTTAAAAGTATGCCCTAATCCCGCAGGAAATGCTCATCGGCAGAAGGCATACTTTTAAATAGTGCCCACGAGTCATGTTTTATCCAACTTATAAACAGACAGACACAGCGGATAGATTAGAATTTAATATAAAAAATACACTGGAAGGACACATTTAAATTTAGCTCTGACTAGTTGTTTCATCCATCTGGTTCACACATCACGCTAACCCAACTGGTCATGTAGGCCTACTACATGTGCAGCTAAGATAACCTGAATAGTTAGTCCACATTAATTGATTACTTGATAAAGTAAAGGAGTCGTCCGAAAAATATCACTGTTGGTTTAAAAACCATAGATATGATAGGGGCTTCCAAGTTCTCATCTTTCAGCACAACCGCCTTGGTGTAGTGGTATGATCACTGAGTTTGGTGTGCAGTACTATGCAAGTTTCAGGTTCGAGACGGCTTATCGGCAGACAGTTGCAGATTGGTATTGACTTTATAGTTATTTTTCAATAGAGTTAGACAGCATATAATCAGAGTTTGACATTTCAGCGTTTAAATATAGATATTTGAAGAGGGCATTATTAAGATAATTGCCTGGGGCAGAGGGACATTATTAAGGTAATTGCCAGAGGAAGCGAGATTGTGTCAGATTTGAGAGAAATAGCGTCCCTGAAGAACAATAGAGTGACGAGGTTTATAAGTTTGTAGATTATGGTGTCGTATCATTATAATAATTTTAACTAGAATGGACGTTCACAAATATGCAAATTTGCAAATTAGGAATCCAAGGGACACATTTGGACAAGGTCTTGTGACCTAATCACTGAAATCAGAAATACCAGTAGGTGCTCACGGAAATGTCCTGTGTCCCCAAGTCACATAACATGCATAATGTGGGGATATTTTGTTTCAGTTTTAATATAGATACATTATATAAACATTCAAAATGATCCAAAGATGTTAAATCTGCTTGACCAGATTGAGAAATTGATCAAGCATGTGTAAGTAAGCGTTAGACGTACTGTCAAAAGCAATCTAATTGACTGAATGAGCTTGAGTTATCCAACGATTCAAGGCAGATTTTGCTGAATTTCTGCAAGATGCTTTACTAGTCAAATATAATAGGCAAATATGAAACATTTATCTCAAGAATTTTTTTAACAAATGAAGAAAACATTATGAGTATAATTTTTGTCATTTCCTCCAGACAATTCTTAATAATGGAGGCTTAAAGGGGATAAAAACAGTCTGTATTATAAAATATCCCTGTTTAAGTAAGTAAATGGTTTCTTGGATTAATGGATCTTTAGCATTGTGTATGAATGTAAGCTTTATATTACAAATAGCAGATATGTCAGTAACCTTCAACACGTAAATCTATAAATCACTGTCTGTGTTGGTTTTGTGTGTTCATTAACTATGTCTTTTGTTCCTGAAAAGCTTTAAGATGTAGTCTACTTTTGACATTACTTCGTCTCAGTACCTCTTCAGTCAGAAGTACATTTTTATGCAAGCTTTATCACTGTGTATATCCAACTTTTTAAAATTAACCTAGAAGTATTCTTGATGCGGAGCACACGAATATTTAGACAATAACTAACGAATGACGGGGAATGACCGATTATTTTTCACGAGTTATATTAATTGCGTAATTCTCGAACCTTGGCGAGAGAATTACACAATTTATATAACGAGGGTTATTGTTTATTTTACCCATATAACGAATTAAAGTAAAAACGCGAATATCAAAAGCCAAACGTTTCTCTAAATGAATCCGAGAAGAAGGAGAATGTTCATATCAATATGCGTGTGACGTGGATTCACTACTTATGTACCTATCCTTGTTTACTACGCGAGATTAAAATGTCCCATGCGAAAATATCATTCACAATAAAAGATAGATGTGGTTGTTGTTGAAAGTTTTATATTTCTTCCCATTACTGTCAATCGATGATTATATGGTACAATTTATTCAGATTTCATATCAAGAGGTCTGCGAAGTTCAAAAGCTAGTCGGCACAAAACGAAAACCTATGTGACGTTACAGTCGACTCTGTAAGGTCATAACCGCTTGTGCCTATGACTTCATTGCATCGAACGATAGCCGTCGCTCTTGGAACTTTCCCTGGTTATAATAGTCAATTTTGGACAATTTAACTGCTTACTCTGATGCGTCAGTACATGTACGAAAACGCGAATTTCAACTATGGGAAACAAATAAAACATGTTTAAATGCAGAAATCAGTTTCTCAAATTACCAGTCGGGAAATGTTAGAAACACGAATGAAGTAGTTCCGGCAATCAATGAAATCGTTTTATTCTTGTAAGCAAATCACAAGCCAGAAAAAGGTGTAACTTACATGAAAAATACTCCCCTTTGTCTGTCTTCCTTTGTATGGGTAATATAAAGAATTAACAACTATTAAAGGACTGAAATCTCCCCCTTAATGTGTTTTCCTCTTCATATGATGTTTACTATATTAATGTTTTTAAAATGTTGTTGTTGTAGATGTTCATATAATGTCATTACATACACGTACACGTACATGTGGACGGTTTTTAAGAATCTCAAATCCTTTTCTTATTGTGCTGGCTAGTACATGCGGCTCCCTTTAAAAACAAATCTCAAAATCAAAATGTTTTTATATTTTATTATTGCAAAGGGTAAGTAAATGAGTTAATTTTTCTAAACAGTAATTTCTTTGAAAGTCTCTGGTATATTGTAAGAACAGAAACATACGAAGTATACACCGTGGGGCAAAAGAAACGAAACCAATAAATATGTTAGATATTTTAATCCGAGAGGGAGAGATACGACTTTCTGGCTTGTTTTTTGACATCATTTTACCGCGATTAAAAGTCCAATAAGGTACATTTTGCCGACAACATCTCATTGTAACATGATTTCCATATGTCAAAGAATGTCACCTTAAATACCAAACATTATAGCGAATAGCAATTTCAGTACAACATGTGTATTTAAAGAGATATAAAATATTAATTATCACATTCACGCAAGGCTAAATAATACAAATGTTTGTGCATATTCAGAAAGGACATGATTTGGTCTTAGCTTGAGGGTTGTCGCTGTGGCTGCTGCTGCTGCTGATGATGATGATAATGATGATGATGATGATGATGATGATGATGGCGATTATAAAGTGAACGGTTTTTTTAAATCCTAAAGTAAGCTGGCTCGACCATTTCTCACAGTGAACAACAATATATGGCCAATCAAGCGTTGAAGGGTAAATGATCCCATTATAATAAATAAATAATTGAAGAAAGGTTTTGCAGTCCACTTTAAGAACAATTCACCTAATCAGGTGTTTACAAACAAAATGAAAATGGTACTCATATATATACCATGATTTGCTCTCCTGAAATAATAATATAGTGCAGAAGATGTAGATGATTGACTCTCCGGATAAGTCGTTTGATTAATCTTATGTAGGCGTAAGACTTTAGTCCTGCACTGCAGTCCATATGAAACCATTACTTAAATTCTCAGATATAATCGTATATCCGTCTGACATTAAGGCTTGATTATTTGAAGGCACAATCAACGGGGGACTTTCCACATAAAATTCCGTCTGGAGAAATCACTCAGCATTTCATATCCGTAGTGACAGTTAGTATGAGTTTGATACAAGTGTAGATTTACTTCAATACAAACAGCATTTTGTCTGGTCTGTATGCAGTGCTATTGGGTTCACTTATCGATTTCAGATTCACGTATCAGTCTCACGTATGGGGTTCACATATTCGGTTCACGTATTTGGCTGACCTATGGGGTTCATATATTGGATTCACATATTGGGTTCATATATCGTCTGCAGGTATTTGGCTCACATATCGGGATCATGTATCGGGTTCACGTATGGGATTCACGTATCTGGTCCACGTATGAGGTTCATGTGTTGGAGTCAAGTATCGGGTTAATGTATTAGGATGATACATCGGGTTCACATATCGGATTCACATATCAGGTTCAGGTATCAGGCTCACGAATGGGATTCACATATCAGATTCAGGTATGAGATTCAAATATCAGGGTCTTGAAGCTCGGTTTGAGAATCAAATATCAGCTTACATATAAGGCTCAAGTATCACATTTACGTATGGGATTTACATATAGGCTTCATGTATGGGATTCATATATTAGCTTCACGTATGCGATTCACATATCAGGCTCACGTATACAAATGACATATGGTATTTTCATATCAGGTTCAGGCTGACGTATCAGTGCACATATCGGCCTCATGTATCGGATCGGGTTCAAGTGTGGGATTCACATTTCAAGATCACATATTGGATTTATGTGTCGAGTTCAAGTATCGAGTTCATGTATCGGGATCAGTATTGGGTTTACCTATGCGATTCACATATCGGGTTCATGACCGGATTCAAATATCAGACGCATGTATCGGGTTGCCTATTAGATTCACTTATTGGGCGCCTATATTCAGCTTTGTATCGGGTTAACATATCGGGCTGACGTATCGGATTCACAAAGAGGGTTAATGTATCAGCTTTATGTTTTGGTTTAATGTATTGGCTCAATGCTTATACTGAAAACTTGATAAGAGTTCATCTACATTTCAAAATAAATAGAAACAAATTATTTTAGATCAGTTTCTTTATTTTCAGTTGATTCTTCTCTGCACTATCAATTTCTAGAATACCTATTATCAATTCCAGTTTTCAATTTTGATTTAATGAAGTTTAAAGAATGAACATATCTCTTTTGTTAAGATGTTTGTAAGAACAAAACAAAAACACGCAATTGTATTGTCATTGTATTATACGCCGATGTCTGTATTACAATTTACACTCACACGTGTTGGGGATTGCAAACTATATATATATATATATGTATGTGTGCATGTGCGCAGGTGAGCAGGTGCGTATGATTGTACATCTGCAGTGTGTTCCTGTGTATAAACATATTTACAAACTATATATTCATCAATGAAAGAAAATCAACAACTTTACCAAATTTACAACCTTCTTTATTGTATATGTGCAATCAACGTTTCAACTCTAACCTTTTAATTATTATCTTGAAACACATATTTTCTATCATACACTGCTACATGCTTTCTGAAGATATTGAGAGCAAGTTCAAGATGATCAAGGCATAGCTAAAGCTGCCTGTCTTCTCCCTCTTCCTATTCCCTCCCCCTCTTCATATCTCCCCATCTTTCGTCATATCTCCCCTCTTCCTTCCTATTAAGTCGAGAGGGAACCAAGGTCTGTCGGGTAATGTGAACACAGATTACCAGCTTATGAACCGACTTACATATGTCACATACGCACTATAGAGACAGGAAAAGTCGATAAAGAGAGTCAGAGAGAGAGAAAATAATAAAAAAAAAATTAAATAAAATAAAATTTAAATTTCAAATTAAATACAGACTGATCTGATTTTGTGTATATAGGATAAAATCGTTCAATTAGAGAACAAATGAAGAAAGGAAAAGTTTCAATATCTTTGCAGACATTTCCGGTACATAATGTAGTACTGTTGTTTTAAAGGTAGATGAAAAGACATATGGTCACATTCGTATTCGTTGAAAAGGGGTTTCAATTTGACAATTGCTCGATTTTAAATTTCTGAAATCGACCCATAAATTACTTATATACGGCTTTTTAAAAAAGTGCCTAATTAAGCCCTGGCGACCAGAATGAAAGTGGGCGGGGGTGGTCGCTGAAGCGTATATCGTGTTGTGACGTACGTAGAGGAGCCTCATCATTGCCGCTAATCATAATTTAACGCGTTTTCCCCACTTTTAAACTGCTCATATAAGACAGAAAACTTCATCAAAACAACCCCAATTTTCGATAAACGGATTACTTAACTATTTAACTAGCGATTTCATATGGTTACAACAACTGGGGCGTGCTTTATTAGAGTGCATTCTGCGCTTTTGTATAGAATGTTAATAGCAATTAATCGAGGAACTAGAAGGGAAGGTATGACAGTTCAAGTGACACTGAAACAAGGGAAGAAGACATTTCGCGGCAATCGGGTGAAGAGAGATTAAGTAGCATCAATTGATCAAATTATGTTGAATAATCGGCACGTTAATTTTGTTTTGTATGTAGTAATAGATAAATATATACGGTAGGTATATTTTCATATACACTGAACGATTGACTGTTCAAACAAGCGAGACAACATTGCAGATTTATAAATAACATGTGTATTTAATATAAGATACTGTATTTTAAGTTTGTCAATTAAAATATTCTATATATGATGTAATGCAATACAAACCATTTTCACTTCACTTTCATGAATAAATAAATGAACTGGATTGGTCAACAAGCTCAATGAAATTTACATGAAGATTGCTCTATTGTACACGCTAAACATATACATTATGATTACACAGATTGATATAGACAACGAACATTATCGAATAAAAGAATTATGTTACCAGAAGCATGTTAATGCACATCTCGTTAATGATAACGAAATGGTTTAATTAATAGTCTGATGGCTTTTATGTGTCACTTCTGCACATCAACACACAATTCTCAGTTTAGTGGATCATATAGATGTTTCTTTCAGATCAAAGTGGAGTAGTGTTGTTACAGCAAATTAGTTTACGCAATTAAGAAGCTGAGTATGTGAGAAGGAAGAAGTGTAATTATGTTTGTACAGATAACAAGTTTACTGGACCGATTCAAGTATATAACAAATGGCAAGTCGGTGACCAGCATGTCATACATGTTTATTGTCAAACGTCCTGTCTTGGTGACACAAAGGAAATACGACATAAACATTAACGCGACTTTCAGTCTAGATGTTGTCAGCCAATGAAATTATTTTTAGTGTAAACTCGTCATAACTATTTCGTTTTCTATCTTGCCATTTGCAAAAAGACTTTTGCGAAAGAGGGTTATTATTTGACCATCTTCTGTTTCCAAGTACTGTCATTGATGGAATTATAGGTTTACATTTTGTGTCTAATGTGCATTTGGATATTCATATTGTCCTTTTGGATACGTTTATAAGGTAAGTTTCTTACATTAATTGACACTCTTTTTGTCAATTATATTTGATTAACCACACATTTTATTGAAAACATTATCTTATTATCTATTATATTCTGAATGTTTTAATGTGTAATAGGTGATAACTAAATCGTAAAATGTAACATTGGGATGCGATGTTTTCGTAGGTGGATTCGTTGACGTATTATTATCGTTGCTAATAAACTTCTTTTGATGTTTTAAAATATGTGGTGAGTTACTTTGTTGTAATGTACAGTTAGTAAATTAGGTTGTCGGTTGATTAAAGACGTTAAAAAACAGGATGTTGTGAAGTGCTTTTATTGTCGATGGCTTACAATAGGGCCTACTTCGCCGGCGCGCTTATCTCACGTTTGTTGTTTTATTTTAAACACAAACATCCTCTAACAAAAAATAGCAACAACACCGACTATCTGATTTCGTTGTCTCAACTATACTTCGTTCATATTATCATATCTTGGTTTCATTTTGTCATCAAGAAGTATATCATTAGCATTGATTTATCTTATGTCTACGAACGTCTAAGAACCCACCGTCTCTCACTAGTTACCTATATCGATTATATTTGATATATATAACGATATTTTGGTTCATTTCTAAAGTGAAACTTGATAACTAACATTACTCGAACAGTTTACAGCAGAACAGCGATGTGGCATTATTGCAAAGCATAGATATAACAGATTAACTGACCGATTCCCCAGTGTTTGCCATTGTAAATAGTAAGCGAATGTTTACACCCCGTCCCGCCCCATTTTTGGTTTGTTGGTCACGGGTGACAAGCAGACGATGTTTTTCGGTGTTTTTAAGTCGCTCTAGTTTAATATAGGAACAACATATGGATTTTTTTTGGGTCTCGTTTTTCACAAAATAGTCTAATGAACCAATTGCAGTTTATAATTCAATAGAAAATAATTCATTTCGGCCTTCCTTTAATTTCATCCGGCAAACCTACACCACGTTGTTCTCAGACGTGCCACACTCTCGTCGCTACAGGTGGCAATATGTTTTGTACAAACACCAGACTAATGTATTTTAGTAATGTAATGTAAAGATTGATAAATTCAAGAACTTCGTAATTTTAATAATTTGTTTTTAATGTAAAAATGTTGTTTAACTTTTATACTTTATAGTTGTTATATGTAAATTGACTGTCGCCATTGTCACAGACCACTATAAACTGATAAAGAGTGGTGTTTTGTTAACTTTCTTGTCGTTATTCCTACAGTTCTGTGCAAAGTTCTTCATCTCTCAGTCACCCAGAAATCCCGGCGCAAGCAGTATCTAGTGTAACTTCCTGGAACGACGTATCTGGCTCAGGCTAGTTTGGTAGATAGCAAATGTTTTCATATAGCATTGGAAATGATTTTTTCAATAACTTTGAGTGTACCCATTCGAAAATTATCAATCATAGCTATTAACTAAATACCACGATCCGTTACTTCTTTGTCAAATGTTGCTACTTGTTATAGGAAGGAACGGTGCTGTCATTAGGAAAGACGTGCTTACAGTGTTCACAAACACCTGTTGTCATCGCTGTTTTCAGTGATTCATTCTAATTATCTGAATGAATTTACTGTAAGTGTTCCTTGAAACCTTGAGCAGATATGTTAGTTCAGGTTTTTCTATTTCGTAAACATATATTGACCAATTGTCAATGAAACGAATGTGCAATTACTTAGTAGTAGTAGTGGTGGAAAGAATGAAAGAAATTATATTTACTCATCAACTTAAACGAGGATCAACATAGGAACGGAACTGATTACAAAATCAGGAGATTCTAACCTTTAGGAAGTAACTTAATTAATATAAAAATCACTCTATGATAACCAATCAGTTAAACACATTTTGGAATTGACAAGCAGCTAAGCCAGGTTGATAACGCTTTAATGTAGCATGTAAAGTACCGTCTATGTATTAATTAGATGTTCACGATAACACTTAACCCGACGTTAATCCATTGCGGAAATCGTCCCCAATTATTGTCCATGAGGCAACGGTTATGAATCACCTAGAACACCAGTCGTGTCCAGTCAGGTTGCTAACTGTCAATTAGTGGCAGATAGAGTCTGATTGGTAGTCAAAGGTGAACCTCGAGGATTTCAATAATCAATGCACCTACATGGGCTTATGATATTGGTTTATATATAAGTTCTCAACAACTTTTACATTAGTATGAACACGGATACACTTTATCATTCTCCTTATGGAGAAGGAAGACTATTCTTCCAAAGGATGCAACCAGTTTATCATAAGAAGGCTGCCTCTCAAATGCTATCTTATTTCTATGTTATATTATAAAACTATAATTGATTATTCGAAGTTTCTGGGAAGGTATACGGAATATTCTAAGCTATAGCGGTGAACCACATTACAGCATATATAAACTGAGATTTTATGTTCATTAATGGATTATTTCATCTTTTTTTTTACAAATGCAGTAGAGTGCGTTTCGTTAGTGATTCAGAAGGCCAGCATATCGGCGACCAGTTAACGAAATCAGTCCTAATTGATACTAAAGAGTTGAGCCGAGTGTTGGCGGGATGGTTGACTAATCAAGCAAGATCTCCACTGCGTCCAGTGGTCTGAACAATGCAAACCTGAATATTTTTAGGTTTTATATGTAAATACTGACCAATTATGAATATCGATGGTGTGATTTGATTTGATAGTTCGAAATAAAGTAGTTTTTGCTTGCTGTCTATCCGTTACTATAGCGTTGCACCATGACATGTGTTCATTATAAAAATGGCTTATACTTCAAGAACACTGTCAGTGAAACAATGTTACATTTGTCCATTATCTAAATGGCTTATTTGTTTAGATCACCGTCAATCACACTGTTAAATCTAACATCTGACAACCAATTATCCTGATGATACAGGTCAATATACTCGTCTAACGACTATTTTACCTCTCAACATTATCATAAATAAATTGAATCGTCTTGATCTATTTATAAGGAAACGGAGCACCATTTTAATGCATCGACTTGTTTTTTTATAAGGAAATCAAGCACCAATACATCGATTTGTTCTATTTACAAGAAAACGGAGCACATCAATACACAAACATGTCCTTATAGTCATCATAAACATAGGCTTCCTAAGTTATTACCAGAAATCGATTCAACAATTTTAAACAAGGATATTTTCGGGAAATTACCATGGAAACTCATTTTCCAAAATACCAATTATCTCCGTTAAGGACGAATATATTGAACAGGCTATAATGACAAACAACGTTCATGTCAAAGCATCATTTAGCCTAATGGTGTTTCTTACATAACGTGTTCTCTGCCTCTCGTGGGTATATCTCCATATTAATTGCTTAAAATATTTCAAGTTCTCCCATTTTATATCCTGAAACTGTTTGAAAATGTTCCAGGCGCCAGCATGTATACTTTCTTATTGGAATGCAATGTCAATATTGAATTTTAATTTGCATTCGCATTCATCAAAATTAAAGCTTCTCAACAATCTTTCATTTTGTAAGAAATATCATTGATCTTGTCATGCTAACAAGTTCAAAGGATAGAAGAATAAAAAAGACGACTTTGATATGGTTAGATAGTGATTTAGTATTGGAAGGAAACATAGTGATCCGACAATAAAGTCGAAAAAAGTTCACAAATCATTTTATCTGAAAAAAATCAATATATTATCTATATAAACCGACAACATGTTAAGTCTTTGAATATATTTAAGAATACATTAGAAAACAATGTTCCCTGGTTAGAAACTTCTTTATTGTGAACATCCAAGACGTTTCGAAATATATGCTTCGTTCACCTGATGAAGGAGTGAGCTTATTCTCTGAAACCTTGTGGAATACCATTGTAAGACAAGAGCTGATTTTGACATGTCATGAGAGTAGTTTCAAGCAGTGATAACTGATATCACTTGGGATGTACCCTTGTATTTTGTTTTGTTTTGTGAAGATAAATCTTATACAGTGAATGCTATTTCAGAAAAAAACAACCTTGAATCTTTAAAACATAATCCCTCACCATGAAACGTGTATTCCCTTAAGTAATGAAATGACATGCCTACATTTCTACCCCAAGGAACCGCCACAACCAGGAAACGTGAAAAACTCCAGTAAGGTTTTGATTTGTTTATATCTTATCTAATGCGCTAACATTCTCTCTTGACTAAAAGTCGCAAAATATGACAATGGGGTTTACATAAAAGTAAAACATTAGTATTTCACAATACTCTTATTACTGCTCTTATTACTATACAACGAATTATATATACATATATATATATATATATATATATATATATGAGCTGGAATCATGTTACCAAATAACATAATAAGCTGTTTTCAGGATCTCATTATATCTAACCATCGATATAACCATCACGGATGTGTTGCAAGAAAGTAGAAACTCTAACCACGAAACACTATTCAGGAACTCTGTAAATATCTGTAAATAACAGGAAACAGGACTTGTGTCTTTCAAACTAGTTAATAAAAGGTCTATAAGTTTTTACTATATTTAAATGGCTAAAATTTATGTCTAGGAGAGGGATTACATTATTAGGTTATGATTTGCAAAATGTATTCGGTAAGTGCATGTATCTCATTATTTCATGTTTCACATATCTGTAAATAGGAATAGGAAATAGTAAATATAGTAAATGAATCCCTTGATTAATACAAATGACTACAAGTTTTTACTAGGATTTTGAAAACTGCAATTGATGTCTGGGAAATGGATGGCAGCACTATGTGTAATTATACTGTCATAAGTGATTTGTTATATTCATTGTCTACATGCATCTTGTATATAAACACTGCAAGATCTCATAACTTCACCTATGCGTGTAGACGGTATACCGAAATGTCGCCGTTGTTATCCAGCAAATCATTGTCGTCTCTATTCAACCAACTTCTAGAAATCCTCTCAGTTCACAACAATCAAATTAGGATATAGATCTAAAGTTAGTTTGCTTTTATTGGCATGGCGATTTGCATGAAATCCATATTTCAATTAGATTGAAACAAATTTACAATGTAATCAGATTGTATCTGATCTGTGAAAGGACAGGTCTGAAATCCTCAGAACAATTTCTGCCAAACCTTTCAGTATACAATATTCACTCAGGTTCATATAAAGAACAACAGGTTAATCAATGACCAAATAGGTAAATCTACAATTCTGTAACATGATAACATTAATGACCAAATGAATGACATGCAAGGTGATTCAGCTCTTAAATTACAAACACATAAATGTAGAAAGTCTGTACGCCGAAATGGATATAATTGTATATCAATGAATGTATATACATTGCCGTGACAGCAAAACGCGAGTAGAATATGTGCTAATGATTACTCTGAAGTGATTTGGATTTATGGTTCAGGTATGAATTGATGCTGTGTAAAACTTTTTCTTTCGATTTCTGTACAGTTAACGTTGTTGAGTTTATGAAACAGTAAAACATCATTTATATTTAGGCATTGATATAACATTGTGACAATCTTCTTTCAGTTTCTTGAGATGCGAACAAGAAGTTGACGAGAAGTGGGTAACTAAATACTAAGAATTAAAACTAAACGTATCATACTAAACGTCCTAAGGAACAAGAAAATTGTGCAAAATTCCCTGTGATCACCTCTAGAACCATCACTGTATTTCGTATTATAATGTAGTGTAAGTAAGCGTTGCACAATTAAATTTATCATGAAGACAGTCCACAAGTGAATGAGCTTGGATTACAAGCCAGATGTCGCTTAATGCCCTGATATAATCAAGTACATAATAATCTTCATGACGATGATGTTGATTAAATCACCATCGAGCAGTACGTCAACAACCATGGCCTGCTTGACCCGACTTAGAAATTAATCAACCATGTGTAAAAAAGTTTTAGGCTTTGAACATTAATTTGACAATATTCGAATAAACCTGATGAGTAAACAAAAGAAGAAAACATTGTAAGTGTAATTTTGCCATTTACTCAGGACTATCCTTAGTAATAGATAGAGGACGAGTAGCAGTACATTATCGGGATATAAATGTACGGGTTTGAGAGGGTTGGGCGAGGCGTCAGCCGAGCCTAACCCTCTCAAACCCGTACATTTATATCCCGATAATGTACTGCTGCGAGTTCTCTATCTATCTTAGAGCACAGTCAAATGCTTGAGTCGTCAAGAAAATGTCTTAAAATGAATATATTTCAAATGAATTGTCAACAAATTTGGGAAACATTCTCTCGAACACAACATGAAAAACATTGACATTTCTCATTATCATATGCAAATGTAAGGGACATTGACGTCATCATCAGCACTGTGAGCACTGAATTTCTTAAATTGTCCGAGGTGCATGAGGCGTACATTTTATATAAAGCGTACGAGTCGTGCTACAGCATAAGCGTCGTGCTTGAATCACGAACATGCATGATTTAAGCACGTTTTTATTCAGCAACATTGAGCAGTAATACATTTCATTGCCTATAAAGACTGGGTGGTTTTTAGAATGAATCAGTTCACACAATGGCTTCATCATGGACAGTCCAAGGACAAGTACACTATTCATTCAGGAAAGGTAACTTTACTATTTTACTCCTTACTTTTTAAAGTGTATATTTTTAAAATTATCAAATGCATTTTTAAAAATTACACTAAATTGGTTTATTTAATAAAAGTTATTGTCTTTTGTATTTCAAATATTTTTGTTTGTTTGTTGAGCTGTATTTATCAATATGCGAGTTGTACTATCTATTGTTGCATATTCTATTGTGCATCCTGTCTATATTGCATATGAATGATTTCAGGTTACTTCAGCAACGAAATTATACTCGAACTGTCTATGGGAAAGAATGTAACGTCGTACTGGACATTGCTCGGACGCAGGATACAGGGGTTTCATTGAGACGACAATGCAGCCGCCATCCTCAACACCCCAAAAAGGTACTTTTATATCACTTTCTTCTCTTTTTTATGTCGTTCTATATAAAGTCTGAATATTTTTTTTAATATCGTGGTTGAAAATATATAAAACATTGGTAACATGGTGTGATGCTTGTCGTTGTTTCACTTACTCATGATATAAATGAAATACACTTGAAAATTACCAATTGACCTCGAATTACTTGCTTTAGTTACATGATTTTATTCTTTTTTTTTTAGGAATATCAAGCTCCTTAATATAGAAGACCCCCCCCCCCCCCCCCATCGACGGCAGCGACTTTTTCCTTTCGGAAAGGGAACACAGCAGATTATTTGTCAATGAAATAAGTGTAAGAGTAAGTAAGTAAGTAAGGAGTAAAATAGTAAAGTTACCTTTCCTGAATGAATAGTGTACTTGTCCTTGGACTGTCCATGATGAAGCCATTGTGTGAACTGATTCATTCTAAAAACCACCCAGTCTTTATAGGCAATGAAATGTATTACTGCTCAATGTTGCTGAATAAAAACGTGCTTAAATCATGCATGTTCGTGATTCAAGCACGACGCTTATGCTGTAGCACGACTCGTACGCTTTATATAAAATGTACGCCTCATGCACCTCGGACAATTTAAGAAATTCAGTGCTCACAGTGCTGATGATGACGTCAATGTCCCTTACATTTGCATATGATAATGAGAAATGTCAATGTTTTTCATGTTGTGTTCGAGAGAATGTTTCCCAAATTTGTTGACAATTCATTTGAAATATATTCATTTTAAGACATTTTCTTGACGACTCAAGCATTTGACTGTGCTCTAAGATAGATAGAGAACTCGCAGCAGTACATTATCGGGATATAAATGTACGGGTTTGAGAGGGTTAGGCTCGGCTGACGCCTCGCCCAACCCTCTCAAACCCGTACATTTATATCCCGATAATGTACTGCTACTCGTCCTCTATCTATTACTTAGCAGATATGTCAGTAACCTTCCACATGTAAATCTATGAAGCACTGTTTTTGTTGTTGCTGAGTGCTCATTTACAATGTCTTTTGTTTCTAAAAAGCATTAAGATGTCGTCTACTATTGACATAACGTCGTCTCAGTACTTTTTCAGTCAGAAGCACATGCATGCAAGCTTTTATCACCGTGTATATCCACCATTTAGAATACAACGTAAAAGTGTTATTGATGCGGAGCACATGCAACGTGGACAATCCTCACGCGAACTTCAAGAATTAACAACTACTTTTCACTTGGAGCGGATGCAATAAGAACTACAATAACTGTAATATGTTAATTCAAAACGTTCCTTTTCAATATGGTCTATTTGTTATTTCTTTTGATAAATACTTGATAGTTTGTTTTTTTAAATATCGAATTTTGTGTGAGGTTCAATTAACGGTTTTATGAAAGAAATTTGCGAAATATTTGTTTTAATGTAAATGTTGGCGCATAGTTCAGAACATCGGATGCTCAAGAATATATCAAATTGAATGAATATAGAAAAAGAAACAATAACTCATTAAAATGACTAAGAATATTGGTACTTTAAATGCGATTCTAGGGTTAAATATTGAGATGTTGATAATAAGTCAAAATGACCTTGGTTCGGACAGTTTTAACATGGTTCAGACACTTTCATATTTTCTTTGTAAACACTTGCATCGTTTTAAATGACAGGGGAAAATTACTAGAAATATGTAGAAACATTACATGTTCACATATGACAACAACATTTAGTTAGAAAATGAGAACGTCGGGCAAGATGGTATACACAGCTGAAACCGTTATTTTTCGGTTAATATAAAACAATTCAGCATATTTATGTTGAAATCGAGTAAAATACTTTACATTTGATATTTTGATTTATTTTACAGCTAATCATTTCACAGTCTTTCATAATATTTGAATTGGAACACTGTCCAAACCTCGGTCAGTTTCATCTATAACTAAAATCTCCCATTAAATTTGATTTCTGAATATCCTATGAATCTTCATCTATTGCATGTGCAATTTTGTTCAACGATTTAGCTTTCATATAGTATATATATCTCATTTCAGTAAGTATGTAAAAATCTCCAAAAATCGGGATTTTTTAAAAAGGGTATGTAGTAGATGCTTTTTGTCTGTATTTCTTTGAAAGCCTCAGGTCAGATTTAAGAAGAGAAACACACGAAATATACGAAATATACAGACGATCTGTGTGAGAGAGAGAGAGAGAGAGAGAGAGAGAGAGAGAGAGAGAGAGAGAGAGAGAGAGAGAGAGAGAGAGAGAGAGAGAGAGAGAGAGAGAGAGAGAGAGAGAGAGAGAGAGAGAGAGAGAGAGAGAGAGAGAGAGAGAGAGAGAGAGAGAGAGAGAGAGAGAGAGAGGCTGATGTCAGTGTAACCTTTTTTAAAGGATTTTACAGTAAGTTTATACCACCTTATAAATGTAGGTTAGTGTCGTGCAACAGATCTGGTCGCAAGATACGGATTTAAGCAGATTAACTAAATTTATACAGAAATAATCTATTCTCAAACGTTCAAAGTCTTACAAATTTTATTTCAGTCCAATCTTGACACGTGGTCTACGATCAAGGGATTTCTAAGGTCTAATCACGTTTTGAGAATAAGGGCCCGCCACATCCTGAGATATAAGCTTGGGCTATAATAACAGAGGTACTTACCGAGAAAACTGCACATGATGACTTAAGCTTCCTGGCTCTGTTCATCTTCTTGCTGCAAGTTGCATCATAATCTCGTGTATAGCCGCAGAGCAGAGACAGCACACTGGGGAGAATGTAAATGGGAGGAACTAGCATATTGTGAAGAATGTATTTGCATATCAATATGCTTTACACTTGAATGGCTGTAACTCCAGATTGATAGCGCAATGTGAATATTACACAGAAAAGTCGCCGAGAAGTGTATTCCAACGTGGAATACTTTATCTCATTCCATAACAAATACATAAGGGAACAAAGTCACATTTCTTTTAAAATATTAACTCGCCTTAAAGAGGCAAAACGTGTAAAGACAACGTCAATTGTACACTGATGCTTTTATGCCCTTGTAAACATAGGAAATGTTTTACCAAAACAATTATATCCCGTTTCCCAGATATCTTTATTCATGGATGAAAAACATGTAATGTTATAACAGGCAGATTTTTATGTCTGTTAGTGCATAATATTGCCTTGTCAACTATTGTGTTTGCACATTTTAATTACAGAAAACGTTAACTTTAGGCCCTAAAAGAAAAACCAAAACGTCATACACACATTTGTAGATAGTAGATATTAGTATACATATACTGAAGAGAAGCCTAGATGATACAGGTTGGTGTACATATTATGAACGGCACACTCAAAGTGATATGGTCTTAGGTAGGGCTGGTGATGTTGATGGTGATGGTGGTGGTGATGGTGATGGTGATGGTGATGGTGATGGTGATTATGAGGATAAGGTGAACTGAACTGAAGTGGTCTGAATTTCAAAAGTTAGCTGGTTTGACCATTTCTCACAGTGAACAACAATATGGGCTCAATCAAGCGTTGAACCTTAGAGGATCCAATTAAAATAAATAAATAAATGAAGAAGACTTAAGCAGTCAACTTTACGAACAACCCCGCTAATAAACCTGTTTACAAATAACATGAAAATGTTATTCATATATATTGATGTCACACCTACATTAATACGAGATTGGCTCTCCTGACATGGTGCTTATAGTGCAGAAGATGTAGATGATTGACTTGACCGGATAAGGGATAAGCCTTTTTGTTAATCTTATGTAGGTGTAAGACTTTAGTCCTGCACTGCAGTCCACATGGAACCATCACTTAAATTCGCAGATAAAATCATATATCCGTCTGACATTAAGGCTTGATTATTTGAATGAACAATCAACAGGGGTGTTTTCACATTAAATTATGTCTGCAGAAATCACTTTGATTTCATTAGCATTTCATATCCGTAGTAACAGTAAGCATGGAGTTTAATACAAGTGTACCTTCCTATCTCCCCTCCTCTCTTCCTACCCCCATCTTCTTCATTATACCCCCCCCCCCTCCTCTTCCCACCCCCTCCTGCTCTCCCTCCCTATCCTTCATTGCTGACGGATGCGACCTTCACTTTATTAGCAGAGACCTTTAAGTCAAGATGGACCCAGGGACTGTCTGGTCATATGAACACAGATTACCAGCTTATGAACTGACCAACATATGTCACATATGCACTTTGGAGACAGGAAAAGTCGAGAAAGGTCAGAGAGAGAGGATAACAAAAAAAAAAAAAAAAGGGGGGGGGGGGGGGGGGGGGGGTGATTTGGGAACAAAAGGACAGAACAATTACAAATTAAATACAGACTGATCTGACCTCGGAACAGTTTTGTGTTTAATAGAAACAAATCTTTCAATTATAGAACAAAAGAAGAAATGAAAAGTTTCAATATCGTTAGAGACATTTCCGGTACATAATGTAGTCACTGGACGTACTGCTGTTTTGATTTAATTCTGCAAACCTACACATCTTTTTTTTTGTTCACAGACATTCCAGACTCTCGTCGCTACAGGTGGCCATGGCGACTATAAACTAATATAGACTGAAATTTAAAAAAAGATTTTTGGTCATTATTCCTACAGTTCTGCGGAAAGGTCTTCATCTCTCAGGCACCCAGACATCTCGGAGCATGCAATAGCTAGTGTAACTTCATGGAACGGTGTACCTTGCAATTGAAGTTTCTCAGTAAGTGACACAAGCACGTTGTTATATAATCTATATAAACAATCTTAACAATCATTGTTCTAAGATTGCATGTAAAGTTTTCTTTTCAATAACTTTGATGGTAGCAATGATGACATTATCAAGCTGCTTCATGTGTTCATGAAGACCTGCTGTTATCACTTGGTTCCTGGGATTCATTCTATTATTTCTTACTGAAGTAACCGTTTAATGTTCTTTGAAACCCTGAGGATATATTCGGGTTATTCTATTTAGCAGACAAATATTGACCTTCGAGGATAAGCCAATGAAATGAATATACGGTTACTTATATTAGTTTAAGTTGAGTTGAAAGAATGAAAGAGATTATGTTTAAATAAACTTTGTTGAGGATCATTAAAAGTTAAGGACAGGACTGATTACCCCATCATAAGCTTCTAACCTTTGGGAAGAAACTTAATTAATATAAAAATCACTCTATGATAACCAAACCATAAAACACATTTGGGAATTGACAAGCAGCTAAGCCAGGTTGATCATGATTTAATGTAGCATGTAAAGTACCGTCTATGTATTAATTAGATGTTCACGATAACACTTAACCCGACGTTAATCCATCGCGGAAACCGTCCCCAATTATTGTCCATGAGGCAACGGTTATGAATCACTTAGAACACCAGTCGTGTCCAGTCAGGTTGCTAGCTGTCAATTAGTGGCAGTGTTACACAGATAGAGTCTGATTGATAGTCAAAGGTGAACCTCGAGGATTTCAATAATCAATGCACCTACATGGGCTTATGGTATTGGTTTCTTATGACGTAAGTTCTCAACAACTTTTCATTAGTACAACCACGGATTCTCCGTATAATTCTTCGTATGAAGGAGGAAGAATAATATTCCTAAGGCTGCGGCCAGATTACCCATAAGAAGGCTGCCTCTCATATGCTAGCTTCATCGTCAACATTATTTTTCCATGATTATACATTTTCTGTTAGTTTGCTTTTGGAAATTACATTGTTATCAAAAGTTGCTAGAATATCAAAATACTATAATTGATTATTCGAAGTTCCTGGGGACGTATCTGGAATACCCACAAGTGTAAGCGGTGAACCACATTACAGTAATCTGCATATATAAACTGCGATTTTATGTTCATAAATGGATTATTACATTTCTTTGATACAAATGCAGGAGAGTGCGTTTCATTAGTGATTCAGAAGGCCAGCATATCGGCGACCAGTTAACGAAATCAGTCCTAATTGATACTAAAGAGTTGAGCCGAGTGTTGGCTGGATGGTTGACTAATCAAGCAAGATGTCCACTGCGCCAAGTGGTCTAAATAATGCAAACCTGAATATTTTTAGGTTTACGTGTATATAGTAACCAATTATGAATATCGATGGGGTGATTTGATTTATAAATAGTCCGAAATAAAGTCGCTTCTGCTTGCTGTCTATCCGTTACTATGGTGTTGCACCGTGACACTGCGTGGAATCAATGCAGGCTAGTGGCGGCCAACACGTGTTGGCGGAGATAGAGCTGGAGTCATGGGAGAGATATAAAACAGCTTGTTGCAGGATCATCCGCAGTCTTCTGTCTTAGAGAGAGGACGTGGGCTCTGTGTGCGATTCACGGGTCACAGGTGGATAGACAGACACACGGACAGAACATAGGATACTGTGCATAGACGAGACGGAGTACAGTGGCAGGTTATAGTGTTGCAGTGCGGGATTTACGTTTTCCATTAAATAAGGTGAGTGTTTATGTACGAGCATAAATGAACATGTGATTCTATCAATAGAAAGATGCTACCAATATATACAATATATCAATCAGCACTTGCTTCTGGCTCAGAGTAGCTGCAACAGTGGTACATTTTAGTCATGTGACTGCTGCGTATATTATTACCTGTCAGATGGCATGTTTAGCTTTTTCCAGTATGACAGATGATTACGTCCTGATGAAGTGATGGGTGTTGTTAAGATGCCGGCAGATTTACGTGTTGTCACGATATCTATAACATTATCATATTATATTGCCAGCAGTGCGAGGATTTATGTGTTTACATTACATAACAATGTTTGATATTTTCTTGATTCTGACTTTTATTGCTCTGGGGCGAAATTGTTATTTGAGTTCTCAATAAACTTTTGGTATCGAAAATGTTATTTGTAAAACAAATTATATATAACAGCCGTTGACATTAAAGTATTTCGAACAATAGTGCATAAGTGAATTGCTCTCTGTATGGACATGTCAACATGTTTAAAGCATGACAAGCTAGCAGTGTAAGTTGATTCCAACCATCACATACTTCACAGTTTGAGATTCAGTTGCCTAGTGGTTTAGGGCTTCTCAGTAATTATTCGACTGTAAGTGTTGTAAACACGACCACACGGAGGGGTTGTTTCTGCCACTAAGGTATGTTGTCTATCCATGGTTTGCATACATTTAAGGATAGTTCTGACTCCTACATCGTTACCTAACTCCAGGTCTATTACAGTTTCGAGGAAAGAAAAGATGTTGTTTGAGAGTGCTTGATGTGTTTGAATGATATCAATGAGGTCTGTTGTTTGTCCGTGGTTACCATTCTATTAAGGAAGCATGTAGTTCTGTCTTTTGCATTCTTCTTTAACTCCAGGTCTATTACTAGTTCGAGCAAAGAAAACTTGTTGTTTGAAAATGTTTGGTGCTTGAACACACATCCAGTGGTTGTGGTGGTTAATCTAACGTCAGAATAGGCAGCCATGATATACACTTCAATGATTAATGTTCAGATTGTTGTTTGATCTTGCTGTGCATTGAGACATGTTGGCAGTGTATGGAAGTTCATGGATTATACATTCCTCTCTCATAGACTGGGCTCTGTATCTCTTTAAACATGTTTCATTTTTATGTATTGGATGTGAACTTGAATACAGAACTTCTTCCAAATGTACCCACACAAATAAAGTCCGATACAAGCCTAAATGCTATAAGGTTTCTCACTTTAGTCATAATACATGTACCAGTCATAATGCGCAGCGATCTTTTCAGTGTATATGCGGGTATTGTTCCCGGACTAATGACACGTTCATAAAAGGAGACATCAAATTAACGAGATTCTCCCCGTGCATGAATAGTTGGCTCCACACGGCTGGACTGCATCTGCGTATTCCACGGTCTATACGCTGATTAACCTGGCATTTCATGGGTAGTTACTCGCTGCTTTTCCTCACAATGCTGGTAATTCTTTTTCTCAATGGATGTATGTTGAGACGCTGGCCGATAACTTCTCTCTGAAGTGACTTTTACTCGAGGCAAAGAGGAGATGCGTTCAAGTCATGCTGTGTTTGCCAATAAGGTTTTAAGGTATCAAAACGCTGTACATAGGCTTTTACATAGAAATTTTTCAAACGGGGGGGGGGGGGGGGGGGGGGGAGGAATTCACATATTGTGAAATGTGGTAAAAAAAATTACATGCAACATTTTTCACAAATGGGTAATGGCCATGGTAATTGGTGATCCGCATCCAGTGATCAATACGTATTGGATAGTGTCCCGTTGCATATTAAACCTGGTTCTTGATTGAAGTAATTGAATGTACTTCGTTAACGAATCCGCATTTCATACGAAATGGATAGTTTAGAAATAAGATATTCCGTTCAGGCAACAACATGACTCTTGGCCATTAATGGAATACACATTTAATCTGATCTGTCCGCTGTGAATCTCTGGTTCGGACAATCTTCTTGGTGAATATTCAATGAAATAGGAACTTCTTAAGGCGATAAATACATCATTAGTAGGCAGCACTGGGTTATTGTTAACTCGATCCACGAGGGGTCTGTTTGTTGTTGCGCTGAGGATAATCCCTCTGTCTTTATTGATATGTAAATGCATGTGTATGCTTAGTGGTAGTATGATATTACAGCCCTTGTCTATTTATGAATATATATGTGTTGCAGTGTATAGGTATAGTAAAATGATACTTATTCAGTGTACATTTATATGTGATTAAAGACAAAATAAATCACTTAGTAGTTTTGAAAGCTTAAAGTTAATATTAAAACTTTGGACATATGTTACCAGAATACTAAAGTATTTTTCACATAGTGAGTTAGTGGCATGTGAAATACCGTTATGTTTATTTATATCGGCTATATCGACACATCGGTTTTTTTCTACAATAGATCTTTGGTCAAATATTGCATGACTGGTCCTCTTTGCCTATGTTTTAAACTGTTAAATATTCTATTTTAATAGGAATTTGAAATCGAACGCATTGAGGATTATTTAATTAAAAATAATAATCGCAACGTCACCGTGAAAATATGTTTTGTGTTTATCATTAACAAATAAATAAAAGGAAGAGGAAAGTACAAATGTTCAAGAATGTAAATGTTAAAGACTGTATTAAATGGTAAAGGGAAACTATGAAATAGGTATCTAAGAATAAAGCGGGATGAAAATCCGAAGCAGTAAACCGAAGCAAAAGAAGAAGTAAAAGCAACAGAATGTCGACAAAAAGAACGCAAACATGAACGTACAATGAGTAAACAGAAGGTGAATGAGTAAACATAGAACGAGTTAACAGAACGTGAATGGTAATTGTGACAACATGAACAGCTTTTAACACTCGTACTCAGGCTGCAAATGTTCTGGAACATATCAGCTGTAACGCCACTCTGATTTATATACCTACCTTACTCCAAATATTCACTGAACGGTAACATGAAGAGACATAAACAATTCAAGGAAGCTTTTAACGGATTCAAATTACAACGGCAACAGCTGTGTCCATATATCTTATCTTTTTATACAGTGGATATTGTTTTCGGACAGACAGTGCCAACGAATACTTTCGATATCCGTTTGGTTTATGGTCATATGCCTGAACTTCTTTTGAAAATTACGACATTCCACGCTTGTATATTTTGAACTTCTGTAATTTAAAGAGTAGCTTCTTAAAAATATAGTTGACTACTGCATAGCATTTATTTCTGGATATGATAAAACAAATGTGAGCGGTTATTTGCAACATTTAGTATCAAACAGTGACAGAAGGCTTTCTTTCTCGGTTTGAAATCCACGGGGAACAACTTTACTCATGAAAACCAATGCAGTTACAGTAAGCACCTCAATTGCTCATTCCAGGTGGTATGCTTAGTATGGAATTGGATAAATGAAAAACTGAATTTCAATTATCCGTGATTATTTTGTTCTTTTTACCCAATCTGTCATTTGCAAATTGAATCGAGTTGAGGGAAACAACTTTCGCTCCATGCTGTGGTAGGTTCGCCCGACTGATCACTTGGAGGCAAAATACAGCGAGTTAAGTAGTTTTCTGTTAAAACAAATAGGTATTTGTAACATGCTAAACTATGACATTTACTTTGAATTATTTCAAAAACATTCGACAATAATATTTTAAGCAGAGGAAGGCCACGGCTTCATTCATGTAATTACGAGGTAGCGAGTAAAATTGCACAACACCTACAGATAATGTCCCTTATACAACTCAATGAACCGTAACCATTGTATAGCTGTACAATGAATGTCTAACGGAAGCGTTATCAAGCTGATATATAATAAAGTATGTTATCATGACATGTAAAGATGCAATTGAGTACAGTCGTTTTTTATGAAAACTTAGAGAACTTGAAAATTACCAGCATTACATGCCAGACGCCAATACGCCAATGGGGATCTGTAGAAAAGTTTTATTAACGTCCGTATATACAAAAATGTTAATAAAAGTCTCAAAAAGTCTTATATAGTCTTATAATTCTGTTCGTAAAGATTTTCGTAGCGTTTTGTTATAGAGCGCTTCCTCATATTCAGTTTATCATCAATGACAGTATCAAGTTACTGATTTTCCCTGGCCCTAAAAAGATATAATTTTATATGAAGAAAGTTGGTGGTACCAAACTAATATTTAAGATTAGATATAAGATTGTTAAGATTACATATATCGGGTCAATAGTCAGCAATGCGGCAATGAGTGTAGCATCGTTGGCAAATTAATGGTCTTTTGTTGACTAATATAATGTTTATCTCATCGAGTGAGGTAGAAAGGTTATATTTTCACGAGTGGCGCAGCCACGAATGCAAATATATAACTTTTCTACCTCACGAGATGAGATAAGCATGATATTTGTCAAGAATTGACGGATATTCTATTTATCATATGTTATTATCCTTGTAATTAGGTCAGAATAGGGTCGTTTTCACCACAGTAACACAGTGACGCTGCTTCATACCTTTGTTGTATGACGTCAAATTATATCAGTCACTGGTCGAAGTGAAAATATAATTTATTTTCACCGTAGCTTGATAGATAGTTTATTTCACTGATAAATCCCAGTATTTCATTGCTCGTCATATAATAAAGGTATATAATCATTAAATTATTTTGTTGCAGGTCGTATTCGAACTGGATTCTTTCCTTACGTTAAATTTTTTAATTTATTAATATCAAAAAAGCCTGGTTGGTCTTAAAACGTTAATCAGCGCGTGGCTAAAGATCATTTCTGTATAACTGGACGGTCTAGACTTAATATCTTTTCAGTTTCATAGTTGTAAACAGTGTACACTAATTCTGAGGTCATTGTGAAGATCGAAGAATCGAGTTCATGTTGTAAATCTTCGATAAAATTCTATAATAAAATCTAGAATTAAAAGATTGAGATCTTCAGAAAAGGATTTACCGTCAAATGTAGAATCCATTTTCTCTGTTTTTAACTTTTAATCCTGGTCTTTAAGTTATTCAACATTGTCAGAGAATATTCGCAGTAAAACTTCTTCTCTACATTTAGGCTTAAAATGCACTTTACATTTTGATTTAGAAGTGAATATCTGTTTTAATACTTTAACCCATGATAAATCCACTTACAATACGTTATTTTCATCTTGTTTAGGAAGCCTTTTCCATCTTATGTTACCCACGATTTATAGTTCGGGGAATCTTAATGGTGTTACTTGTTGATACAGAAGGCACGGTCACGCTGAATAACCTGCATTCACGTCTTTCAAAACAGGGTCGGATCAGTGTATCCCAGTGGTGTTATGGTTAGTGTGTGGGGCCTGTTACGACGTAAGTTGTAATAAACGCGGTAAGATGTAATAACTGCGGTAAATTGTAATAAAACGCGGTAAGATGTAATACTGCGGTAAATTGTAATAAAAACGCGGTAAAATGTAATAAAGTTTACTGCGGTAAATTGTAATAAGGGGGTGCGGTAAAATGTTACTAAAAAGCGCGGTAAAATGTAATACATAATGCGGTAAAATGTAATAACCATACATCTAATTTTTAGCTGCCATGAATGCCGAATTTGGGTCATTCATTGAACATATACATATGTATTTTTTGAATGAGAGTATTATTATAAGTATTATTGCATATTAAAATCACAAGTTCTCCAAAATTTACAGACGAACTGTTTTGATTAAACCTCCGCCTTACATGAGAGTATACAGGGTTTATTCTGTCAATCTGTCTGAAACTTTACATATGTATTTCAAATTTACTGGAGTGGTGCCTCTTGATATTTTCAGATATCTGAAAATTTAATTATTTTTGTTTGTTTTCATGAAAAACGAGAATTTGACTCTGTTCACGTTTACAGATAGATAGGTTGTTTCCTGAGAAGAGATTGATAACCATTCATCATATGTTATCAGATTATTCATCTCTAAGATTCATGTAGGCGTTTCTTTTGGCCGGTTGTGTACAAAGGCAGATTTGCACATGGTAATGATAGCATGTTCTCACGTGCTGTTAATATCAAAATATTATTGTCAGAGTTGCGAGCAGAACAAATTCATGACACACAAAATTCGAAAATTTGTATAAATTATGCAAATAAGACAAACCGAAACAAACAAACAGCACATCTGCAAATCATAGTGATTAAATTTGTAAGGTTTAGAAACATATCATATAAGAGCTGTTAGTGAAACAAAATCAGACGGACGAATTGTCAGACGGAAATTTTGATTGGTGAATTTTACTTTCATCAACATCAACTTCTATAAAAGAAAATATTACAATTTACCGCACCTTTCATCGAAACATTTTACCGCACCCCCTATTACAATTTACCGCAGTAAACTTTATTACATTTTACCGCGTTTTTATTACAAGTTACCGCAGTTATTACATCTTACCGCGTTTATTACAACTTACGTCGTAACAGGGCCTCTCAAGCCAAATGTCCGGGTTCAAATCCCGATGGAGAAACCAAAACCCCTAAATTACTACCTCGATCTCAGTTCACCAAGCTGTTTAAATGGGTATCTGAACACGGACAGAACGGATCTTTACGGTCACGCTAAGCTCTTAGTAGCGACATGGACATTACAATTCCTTAAAAGTAATTTTACAAATTGTGCGCTTTGAGCTTGGAAATAGCGTTATATATATGGACAATTATGATTATGATAATTCATCGTTACTATCAAGTATTTGCACTTAATTGCATTGTAGGTGTTGAATTTGAATCCCATGACTTGATTCTCTTACTTCACGTTTTCCCGGTCTAAATGTTCTAACTTATAACACTTAATAAATATATTAAACACTCGCATCATTGAAGCAGCGAACAGCTGCGTCAATATGCATACTTCTTTCTGATAAGTAGCTGTATGCATAAACTATATCAAAATACATTGTATTTCCTCACAGGGGCGTGTATCGCTTACAAACGTTAGAAAAATATTTACCTACAAAGCCTTGTACTACATTTTACATAATCATAGGTAAAGTTATATAGGTAATATTTCTTTCCAACTCCGTTTCTAAGCGATATACGCCCAAGTGTATTTCGTTTTAGTTTAAATTGTGACATGCAATGTAACATATGGTATGTGAATCACATACAAACATATTTTATAATCATGAAACTGAGCTATATGTTAGATAATTACGTCTTTTGATGTATCTTTTTCTGCTTGTTAATTAAGTTTCCTCTTTTCTTTACTAAAAACATAACTTGTATAAAAATTCAAATCTTGATGGATAATATTTAATCTTACAGCAAACCCTTTGTAACTAGATATTGAAACGTGTCAACTGTAATATGTACCGGGGACATTAGTGTAGGTGTTGCCAATGGTAACCACCTTATGCGTTATGGCACCAGAACACATTATGACAATATGTCGAGATAAATTAACTGTTTTGCATACAACAACATGTTATGTTATATGGAAAATAACAATCACGATTTATGCCCAGAAACGGATTCAGCAACATTGAAATTAAGAGCCTAAATATGAACCGTATCATATGTCATACCCGACAAAATAAATGATACTACATTTTCAACTGAGCTGCATGCAAAATATGGTTGATAAAAGTTGATATTGAATGTGTTTGATTTTATTTTACTTATACTAATACTAATATAATACTAATGATAGTTTGAGACCTAATTCAAATGTTTTTGGGGTCTCCACCTGGTTTCAAACCCTGGCCTTTGTGCTCCCACAGACTTTACTCCCTGCTGAGTACTTCCCTATGTTCGACTACGGCGACTTTCTCGGTTCAGAAATGGAGAATCCTGATCGATTACATTGGAGGTTAGTTGTGCAATCAGCGACGCCGTTGTAAAGATGACATTTGCCAAAACACGTCTGAATGCTATTTTTGGAAATAAATGTTTTCTAGGTTGAAGTATTTTTCTCGATATATGATATTTGATTTTGACATTCGACATAAACATGCTGATAAAAAAGAAGACCAAATCAGAGACAAAAACCGAAACCGTTTATTTTGGTTATGTACATCAGACATATTCGAAGGACATATGCTGATTAGCAAGACCCTTTACATTCAAAGGCTAAGATCTTTGAAATAACGTTAACTTGGTCGATGCACACGATGTAAAATGTGATTTCATTGGATAACAAGCAGGGATATTGGAAGAAGAACACAGGTTACGATCGAAAATCTGAAGGGAGTAAATTCTGTGGAAAGATAATGCTGTGTTCCGGATATGGTTTATAAAGCAGTATACATAATTTCATCAATCAGATTGGAATAATTTTCATTTTTATATCTGTTCAATCACGCGTTTGGTTGCTGATATCGCTATATATTTGACATTAAGTTACCTACATTATTTTTGAAATTAAGTTAATATTAATTAATGTTAGGATGGTGGTGGTTCAACGTACCTTTCTTTACCGTTTTGACGCATCATTGTTATAATCGTTAACCACATAGAAGGTAATTTTACTTTAGACTAGATCAGGAAATTCAAACAGAGGTTCCAACAGCATGATTTGACTACAACCAACGCCGTACATTGATACATTGGGTCCTTTGCACATATGTATTGGTGTTATATTTAGAATCACACTATCTGCAAAAGTAAATACTTGTTTTTTTTAACGAGCCCCTCGAACCGACACCCTGCGAGTCAGGCACCAATCGCCAGCACTGACTGTCCCAGCAGGTAACCCATTCAGCAACCTTATGTTCCTGCCTATACCTAGCCATCAATTAGTATAAATGGAAAGTTGTCCACTTTCAATTACTGAGGGCAATCCATAATGCCACAAATACAAAACTTCTGTCCATGCCTATCCATTTAATTACATTTCCTGCAGAACGTTTGTAAACATCAATATGTGACGGAAAGTGGCCAACAAGCGTGAAATATGGCAGAATCTATCACTGGTTGAAACTCACATCTCTGATAACAGCGTGAAATCGTTAATGTCATTTCCGTCAGGATATTGAGCGTGTCACTGGATGCAGCTTCTGACTATCTTACCATTTGATTAAAGCCAATGAAATAAACACACAGTGTGGTTTTTGTAATTATAAATCCAAATTTCAAACAATTATGTAAGCTGTTTAATGCCACCTGTTTTAAAGAGCGGCACCATCTACTCAGAATAGAACAGAACATCTTAAAATTTCAATATAGTTCTTAATAATGATAATGAATAATGATAATGATAATGGGCTAATTGCAATTATGTAAAAGGTTTTTGATCTGTTGGTTTCCTTTATGCTGTGGTGAAAACCAAAGCCAAATTATAAATCAATATCACTGTGGTTCAAAGGACAGACCCAGGCATCATGGAGTAATTACAGGTCACAGGACTCGCTCCAGGAACTCCCAATCCACACATATTAGACTTGTTTCATACTATACATGTTTACATGCCTTGCAGGGACACTTTGTATTTCCTCATTTACATGCATCATTCTGTCGACTTAAGGCCAGTATGGCATGAGAAGATCAAATGTATTAATCTAACAGTTGACATGATATTTTGTATGCTTGGGGTAACATGTCTAGCCTTATCATATGTGGAGCACGGTACCGGTGGTGTAGTGGTTGGCTTGCTAGCCTCTCACGCCGACGACCCAGGTTCGACACCAAAGACTTGTGACTTGGGTCAAATACTGCGTTGTGTCCTTGGGCAAGGCACTTCATCCCCATTGCACTAAGTCAACCCAGCTGTACAGATGGGTACCCGGATACGGGAAGTACTGACGAAGCGCTTAGTAGAAGCTTTGAAAGAAAAACTTCTTCAGGGTAATAATTGTAGCGCTTTGAGCATACAAATGTATCTTAGGATGTGGAAAAGGCGCAATATAAGTATCCAATTATTATATCAATGGTGTTATTTTATCGAGACTTACTGATGTTTGCTGAAAAGTACCACTTTAATGCTATATCGTGATATCGAGAACCAGACAATGTACCATCGCTGACGCAAGCCTCCTACTAAATTTGTGAAACGTAATTTGTGAAACGTTATTTGTGAAACGTAATTTGTGAAACGTAATTTGTGAAACGTAATTTGTGAAACGTAATTTGTGAAACGTAATTTGAAAAGTAATTTGTGAAACGTATCTATATCAGACTTGGGATGCTACTTGTAATACTTCATATAACTAATTTACATGTACACGGTTGTTAATATTTGGACAATAATATGAAGTCGAGTGAGATGATCTGAACTTAAATTGGCACATTTGATATTTTCACATATCAAAGTCAAATTAAGATAACATAATTGCTTAGGCTGCTATTGTTTCCAAGCATTATACATTTCATCTTTACATTTCTTACATCTATTGACAACTGTTTGAATTTCAAAATATTGACTACTATATTGTTGATGTTCGTATTGTTGATGAGTAGAAGATACCCCGATCATAATTTCTCTTTTATTCTTACTCAAAGTTTAATGGTATCTTATTTATTGTCATAATAAAAGCATATTATATTTGAGCCCTCCAGTTGTATAAATAAGACCATCACAATTCTCCTAACTAACTCCTATGTAAACTTTAGAACACAAAACTTAGAAAACCTACATGTAGATCTTTAAAAGATACTTTGCTATTCGTAATCTGAAACACGTTTCTTAATGATACAAAATGTGTACCTTTATGATACTTTTATTAAGAACGTTGCGAATTTAGTTAGGTTATTTACAAAGCTTCAAAGAAAAAAATTCTCGGATCGTTTTTCGTCGGTGATAATGATAAATGTCAAATTCGGAATCAACTCTTTCAGAATTATAGCCACCTTAACATTTGGCAAGAGCTGTGGGTCGTTGCACAAACCGGTCTTAACACTAAGGTTCGCCTTATTGCCACCCGTTAACATTACACTGAGGCTACCTTAATGATTTAAGGTTACCTTAGTAGTCTGTGCAATGGGAGCAATTGCTAAAGTCCTTTATGTACGAATTGTTGTGTATGTTTTGATCTGGACTATATTGTATGTACATGTTGACCATTCTTCTTTTTCATTAGTGTAGAGAAATCTATGTAAGTGTTGATATATAAAGCGTGTCATTACCTATTAGTTTAATTACTTTTATTGTAGAGACACACGTGTGACTGACACTGAGCCAGATACGTGACGCTATCACTGATTGTAAGCTACACCACGACAACACTGTCATTTCCTCGGAGTCTTGTGCATGGCAAAGGCCTTAAGGATGTTCGCTCCTTTAAATTTATAGAATTATACTTTTTTTCTAACTTATATTTATATTTTATACTTATATAGACCAAAGTATATGATTGAAAAATTATCATTAAAAAATAGGGGGTAGTGGTTTTTTTTTTCGAGATATGACGCCTGTAAGATAGTAGGTTGAAGTACAATTTTAACATGGGAGTCTATGGGAAAATGAGAAAAAAACTGCTAAAAACTTTAAAATACTACATTTCTAGTATTAAACTTTTTTTCTCCTTTTTTCGATATGTTACAACGTTCTTGTTCCCCTACCGAAATCGATGAAAAATATATATGGTAGTGTGTTTTTTTTAAGCTTTGTGCAAACTGTACCTGAAAACCTCCATTTTTAGTCAAATTTAGGCCATGTATGCTGTTTAAGCACTTTTTAGAGGTTCTAAAGTCATATTTGCTTCATTTCATTTGCTTTTTAAAAGTATGTAGGTTATGTGGAATATCATGAAGTAAATAAAAATGACAACAAATCTTTACTTAATCATTTTTCTTTTTTGAAGTTCAACAGGAAGGAGCGAACATCCTTAAGATAACTGTCATCAAATGAACATGCCAACCATTCTGTACCATTTCTATTCAATAATGCACACTCGAACAAGTCCAACAAAGTTTGCTACTGAGCATAAGTGAGAAAAAATAAATATATAAGTGAATCCAATAATAAATTCTAGATATACTCTCTACAAATATATAACTAAGCACTCTAATGTAAGCAATCTATATCTACTTTACATACAGAGCAATGCATTTGTTTAAATAAACCGTACTGTACTATCTCAACAGTTAAACTGCTATCAATGTATTTGTGTTTTCACGATAGGTTTATCTTCCTACCAACAATTAATATGTCATAACTTGATTTTGTTCTTATTCCTATATAAATAAGCCATCATTTCCGTGTTCCCAATTTCAAATGAGTTATTCATGATACAAATTGATTTACAAATCAAAGTGTTTGTTGTGAACAACGTTACGCAAGGTTAGATATACAATGTATATGTAAATAAATAATTCATCATATAAAACGTTCGACTGTATTATTGAGTGCTATTTACAAAAGACAGTTGTAATAAACGGTTTGTTAAATAATCGGTTTAAATATAGATGGATTTTGCACACGAGACTAACTGAAAGATGACAATGCTGCTACCGTTGTGAAAGAAATCGCCTAAAGCACGTTTTGTGCAAATTTTTTTTTATTTATATTTTTTTTATATAATTTTCCATTTATAATGATAGTTCATGTCATTTATATTTACTGCAGAGGGTAAACATCTTATTACACAAACCATTTATCCGTAGTTGTAATAACGGTGTTGCGTGTAAAGCCAAAATAGCATGGCTTCCATTTAATGTGAACACCAGGGATGCAGATTAAATTTTTTGCCAGTCGGACATTTCATCTTTGACCAAAATGACGAACACGGAAGTAAACTTTTTTTAATGAAAAAAGTGTGAGAAAGTATTTAACATTTGTTGGTTCTTCATTCATTGCATACTATTAAACATAACACGATAGCAATTAACTATAACTATTAATTTATCAATAACATGCATAAAATGGTTCATAATTTAATTAAAATCAAAGTTTACCAACTACGATTTACCGACAGAGATAGTTTGAGCAAGTTTACACAAGCGAGGTTAGAAGCGAATTTGCGTCAAGATAGACGAGAAATTTCAAATAATTAAATTGCACATAGTTCATTAAAAGTTCAAATCATAGACCGAATAATTTGTACCTTCTAAATAAGCATTTTACTGAACACATTTTATTATTTCGAATTACAAAAACGATTTCCATGGCTTTAGCGAATCGTGTACACTAATTGTTGAACTAGATTTTCCAAAGAGAGAAGGGTGTTTTACTTTTGGTGACATTTTTTTTCAAGTACTATTTCATCGACTTATTTTGGCGAAAAAACTGTGCTACTGCCCCTTTAAACGTATCATGTCCGCGTCATTCACACAGTTCTGGTTCAGTTTGCCACTGTTATTGGAAGATGTAGGAGCTGTTATTGTTCTGTCGTCTTGAGGTTATTAACTTATCAACTATTATTCTTATATTAGACGGTATTTTGAGAACACCCACTCACGTCAAGAAGAGTACATAAATATCAGTTACAATAATCATATTGTACTTATTTATCCCACGTACACAGTATAATTCATTCACAATCAACTAATAAACTGATAATAGTTGAGCATAATAGTAAATCTATACTTGTTAGACAATATGCAAGCATCGATTAATTCCACGCTACTATCCACGCTTGTAGCTCAAACAATGGTGCATCTTGTTTCGATTATTATACCAATTTAACAGGTACTTATACTGCGCAAGTTATCCAACGTTCAATGAGCTACTCAGATAACACAATGAGAGAAAATGTTTGATTGGACAAACAGTCATAGTCTGAACTGATGGGGTTTGGGGTGAGATTTTAAACTGACAACAGTTCAAGAAGTAGAGTAGATCTCCAGTGTCAGTCTGAAGGTAACACACATGGGTGGAGAGGGGTTATTGATCTTGTGATATCAGAGAACATAGATGGAGAGTACTTTACTGAGTTGGTCTGGTGCTATGAAGACAGAGAATTTCATAATGAATCATATTGAAAACTTGACAATGTTCAAATGAAGGCATATCCGTGCAATAGGGTCAGTATGCAATTATTAAGAGTGTGTCGGAAGGTCATTTTTCTTTTAATTCCAGCTATGTTCCAGGTGTATATGAATGTGGTAGAAAAAGGTAACCGAGCCGGAACTGTTGTTTGGTGAACATGTACACTGATGAACCCATCTAAATGTGAGCAAACATACATTAATTATAAGTCATCGTTAAGATATTCAACATGCATGCTACTGTCTTCGAATATTCCATAATCAAATATTTTTAAAAATTATTTAGTACGTGTTGTTAAATAACCCTATTCAGTGACGATATCAAAATTTTAAAGCTTTAAGGGGCAAAATGGTTCACATAAAAGTTAAAAATGTAAACAAATAATCAATATGGAAATTAAGTTAATAAAAGATGTTGTCGACATACTATATCTCCTTAAATTCGTTGACGAATCGTTACAATAGGACGTCATAAAACAAGCAATAACTCTCTATGTCACTCTCCTATCTCCCTAACTGAGGAGATTCCAAAACAAAGCTTGTTGTGTCGTGTTCATCATTCGTGGATTAAACTCTCTTGCATATTTTGTTGGAAACGTGAATGATGAAAAAGCCCTCCTTGTTGATTTCTCGTCATCACAGTGATTTCCATTAAAATAGACACGAGGTCATATGAACAGCAAATACATACCATTTCGTACATGAGAGTAGAATCAGGACCCGTTAGCGAATATATCAATGTTGGATATTTCACCTATATGTGTTATGATAAGACAATTTGAGATATCAACACAGTAAGTATTGCCGTGGTAATGTTGCAATATAACCACCGATAAGCAAAATCGTATATTCCATTAATTGGTGATATAATTGGAGAACTTGTGATATTTCACGATTGATGTACATTCAAGCACAACAATCAGATACCAACAAATGTGTGCTATATCCTGGTCTATACAACTAATTGATTGTTATATCGATCGGCTGACCAGGATGTATCATCCTTGCTCTCCTAATTACCGGCATTAGGCACGTATTCAATTCACAACTCTGCCATCTCATTTTGAAATCCTTGCTTTTAAATTGACTTAATCGTTACATCTATATTTTTCTAACGATTTTTGTGATAAGTGATTTACTGCGTTTAAATATAGGGTGAGGTAACATTTCAAAGTTAAACATTAAAACAAAGGTGTTTTCATTCTAATAGAAACGTACACTAAAGTAAATGGAAAGTGAGTGAATGAAAGTAACAATGAAAAATACTATCCGCAATAGGACAAATTCTTGTCTGTTCCCCCTCAAAGTAAGGCACTACCTACTAGCACTGGTTGTCCAAACAGCTTACCCATCAAGCCATTCGCTGACTGTGTGGTTAGATTGAAAAGCTTTTAGGACAGAAATACGACCAACACTCTCTGTTGATATCAACATCATTCTTCTCTATGACGTTGTTATTTACAAATCAGATTCGAGAATTTTTTAATTTTTTAAAACCCAACATTTTCACAATTTGAAATATTAAAGACACTAGTACTATCAGGGTCACTAAGTAAACTATTATTTATAGTTCGTATTAGTTTGAAACGTCATTTAACAATAGACAGTATATATAGTATTTATAGAACACATAAGATAACATAAAGTAATACCAAGTTGAATGGCAATTGTCATTAGACATTCATATATAAGCTCTGATAGGCAGGAATATAACTTAATGGATATATGTCTTATCAACACATCTTCAATTAGATCTGTGCCAAACATCTTGTATTACAGTTGTGTTTCACCTGCTCCAATTACAGGATGGCGGGTTGTTATACAGCAATGAAACAGATATCCGACTTTGTGTTTCATCGTGTTAATAGTAAATGTCAAATTCTAAATTACCTCTGTTAAAACTATAAACTTCTTAGCAGGAAATCCTGTTCAGTGCTAGAATCTTTTATGTAGAAATTATTGTGTGTGTTTGGATTAGAAGACATACTCATAGGAAATTCTAGATCTCCGGTTCATTTACTGAAGAACTGAAGATTTCACACTATATAAAGCGAAGCAGATATTCTATCTCTGGCTATCCTAGGTAGTTTCTTCAACATTTCATTTGTAGAATAAAACTTGTCTATTTGGTTGAATCGTGTCCTACAAACAATGCTATTATAGTAGTTTGATGAATGGTAACTTTCCATTTTAATAACCTAAGAGATGAGCATGTCACGAATGCCTCAAGGCCGTGTCTATGACCATCCAGTTAATAACATTTCCTACAGAACGTTTGGAAGCATCAACATGAGACTAACAGTTAGCAAGAGGCCGGAACTGTGACAGAATCTATCGCTGGTTATATGCTACATCGCTGTTGGTATATATACTGTCATTTCCGTCAGGATATTGGGTGCTGTCCCAATGTCCACCTTCTAACCACGTTAATAACACTTGATTACAGTCAATGTAATTAACATGCGAAACACTTCATCTGTTGCACATATCAAGGATTTTTCGCTTCGGGGCCTTATGAAGTTAGCGAATTACCAATGTGCATTTATAAACGATACCTGACCTGACTTTAGCCCATTATCAATGTGAGTTTATGAACAAGATCTGACAAACAAAAACATACTATTACTCACGTGAGTTAAAACTCAAGACCTGACAACTAACAGTGGACATTATCAATTTGAGTTTATGAACGTGACCTGACATCAATTAAAACAGCATATATGTATTATAATGGCTTATGAACCTGATAGAATGTAGCATACGTGTTATACTTTTGCTCATTTAATGTGATCATACTATACATTCAAAGTTTGTTTAAGCATACATGTACATTATATTTCATTTTCCCATTGAGTTGTATTCTTGAAGTTGTGGTGTAGCAATGAGAATGTTTCATGAATGATAAAGTTCTTTATTTTCACAAGAGTGACTTGTCGATATATATCCTGGACCTTCTTCAAGCATATAGGTGTTGTACACCATATTCCATTTCCTAATAGCTCAATAATGGACATATATTCATATGAGATATAGACGAGACCAAGCAGTCAACAGGAGATTGTATAGCCGTTGATCTACACGTTTGGACCTCTCTTCCTGACGCACGTGCATCTTGTTTCATGTTTTATATGTCAACATACCTCCGATGTATATGTCATTCCACTCATACATTTTACTTGACTAATGACTACTGATGGTACATTATGATGACATCAATAGATTTAAAACATATAACAAAATATCAAAGAACAGACTTGCGTATCTTGTAGCGAGACTTTGTAAATTTACTCTTGTATATCTTGTATCATAGAGTGTAAAACGACGAATGACTTTAGACGAATAACAAATATTCTCAATATATTAAGTTGATATGTTTTTCTCATTCCTAAAATCAGCTCATAAACCGTCTACAATAAATCAATAGCCATGTGATTAAGTAGACGAGGTCAACCGGAAACAGCAAAAAGTAATTACACACTCCTATCCACACTCTGCTCTTCAGAACTCTGCTTCCACCACCAATCCTGCTCCATACACAATAGGTGTTCATGTCCTGGGGCTATCATTCCTTCTACTCACATGCATGTATCATGTGGTTGCATCTGAGATTAGCTGTTAAAAGCATATACGACCTACAGCAAAGATTAATTACGTACTACTGTCGGTTTTCCTCTCTCCCTAACTGGCGTATCGCGTCACTGCCATACACATCTACATGGCTTAGGGCGCCATAGCGTACATGTTTATAACAGAAGGTCATTTCAGTAAATTATGCCACAAGCCAATTTTCAATACAACGTGTAACATTTTAAAGATGTTGTGCCACAAATGATTATAATAATATGTCCACAACACAAGTATATACTATCTCAAAATATACACAGACGATAATACAACCAATAAGTCACTTTACAGACGATTGTTTTCAAATGTGTATATATAGACCAGACATAACCCTTAATACGTGTTCTTTTCATCTTAATGTCATAGTTAACGTCAGTTTTTACACGACACTAACAATATTTCAATTCTGTCAATAGCATTTCATTTCATCACTTGCATCATTTTGTTCATGTTTGTATATCTGTCAAGGTCCATTCATATCACGGTGACATAGATGCAAATATATTTCTCAATATTTGCGATGACGGTTGATCTATTTGCCTCATTCATACTATGCTAAACCTGTAATAGCCTAATAGTAAATCAATACGCACACGAGTATGTAGGCGAGATCAGACAGCAAACAACAACGATTAATTACACGCCACTGTTCACACACTTAGCCCCTACCTCTAACACTTACATCCCTGCTTCAATAGCCGACTGGTTTACTTGCCTCAGTGTAAGGTCCTTCTATCAGTTGATCAGCTGTATCGTAGCGAGTGAGGATAGATCACATTGGCTGACACTGTGTGGTATCGACAAATAAGCTTACTTCATGGAATAAATAAGCAAGGTGACATATGTCATGAGTGTAAACCACATGAAGTAGTTATTTTGTATTGGAAGTCTCTGGATCCGCTTAAAGTGTAATATATAGTTCTTATCCCTTACATATTCTAAATTCATGTTCAGTGAAGGATTATCTTAAAGTTAAATGATGTTTAAAGGTTTAAGGATAACAACTTTGTATTGAGCAGAATAATTAATATTCTATACAAAAATGTATATATCCTACTTCGTTATATCACAACTTTCTTTCTTAAGTGAGCACGTACTCCGAAACGTCGTGTCATCATGGTATCTTATGTATTATTCTTCTAATACCCCGCAAAGACTTGGTGATGTTTAAAGTTCATCATCATCATCTGATGTCAACGCGTTAGGTGTAGGTTGATTCGTCGATGGTTGAACCAGCTACTGTGACTGGTAATTCATTTCCGTATACATATTCCACCTGAATACTTGTTTCCGTCAATGGTGAGCTGATGGCGTTTTGTTTCTTCACTTGTATTATATCATATCGGCTGGTTTTATTGAAACGATAAAAAAAACTTGCGCTTGTGTGTTGCGGTGGAACTAATAAGGTATCCATTACTTCAATCAGTAATCTTTCACAATCATTTAGATATAGCCTTGTAATGTTCCACAACAACTTCTTTGAGGTTATGAGCAAAATCAAAACTGGTTTTAATACCGTTCTCGTATCGTACAACAAGTCTCAGCATTTTGACAAATATGTCATCTACATGTAGTTACCTGTACATTCGACAACACAGGAGAACACTCTCAACAGTATCTATTTGGTAATACTCACTTTCAATGAGAATGAGCGGAAAGGTCAATTGGACCAATTTGCGTGACAATTGGCGACCGTGTGAGATTTGCAGTCTGTATTGGAACTGTTCATACCAGCACAACAATGTGGTGTTGACACGTTACAGCTTTGTGTTATGCAAGCAATTGATTGTGGGACATATTGATCTGATGGCCATTACTACACGCCACAACTCATAACGCTGTTATTCAGGTATGTATGCGGTGAGCGCGCTGGAAGGCCATGTCGTTTATCTAACTGTTATCTCTTTAAACTCGCATTATGCCGTATATAGCAAACAGATTAGCCTATATTCATGACATTTTTCATGTCGTGATGGATTGAGTGATGTTGGCGTTGCAAATGCCGTCATCTGTTGGATCATGTAGACCAGCATGATCAGTTTGCCGTTCATTTTTAGTAATCTATAACTTCAACACAATTCTCAATCGGGTATTCAATCATTCTTGGGCTCTTGTACAGTCGTTTCCATGCCAATACAACCCATTACATTGTATTTTACAACTCTACCAGACTAACTGACGTATGCGTTGACGAGCAGTAATCTTTCAAGATTCATCACAGTTACCGTATGTCCCCCTTCTCTCCCCCTCCATCAGATGTCCCTTTCCGTTCTATGATCGAATAAATGCAAAGTAAGAAGCATATAAACTCTAGCTACACCAATACAAGGTATTTCAATTCAGGAATAATGAACACGACTCAAACAACGTTACACCGCTATTTAAGAGAAGCCAACTTAACTAAATTTCAATCTTTGAAACATCATGTGTTCATGTTTCAAAATACAAGCGAGAGAGGAGATTGAAAGGATTTTCTTTCTAATTTTATACGTCCGAGAGTAACAATACGACGAGAAATTTAAGTCCATAAAGGTACATTATATCAGCAACATTTAAAACTTAATTTCCAAATTTAATATGTTCGTAGCTTACATCCCAAATATTATGTTTACGGTATTTGTTTAAATAGCCATTTCAGCACCTCAGATATGAATAATAAGTATCGTACACTATTGAAAAAAGTGGGTATACTTCCTCACAAAATATATCTTCTTCACAGGCATTCAAAATCGGCTTTATCCGAAAGCAGTATTTTGTGTTTCATTACGTTAAAATTTTTTGCATATTCGTTGCATATATGACATGCAGCTCTATCCATAATAATGTACCCATCTTGAATTTTGAACACCTTTGCATCAAGTCTAAATAAATAAATTAATATAGACTTAAATTACCCCCATTAAAATATAAATTATAACATATCACGAATGAAGTACATTTACACCTGCCCATACTATTGACCCCGAATGAACGTTGTTTTGTTCTCATTTCTTAAACGTATATCCTTTTTGTCAGTTTTATAAACAACATTTTTCATATTGAACTGAAAATCCGATGTAGAATTAAAATGAATAGAAAGAATGAAATTATATATCTAAATGCTTACAAGACAGAATGAGATACTAGATAATGCGACGTACCTATAAGAAACACAGGTGGAGACACCCATGTCCTACATTAACGTGGCAATCGAAGTGACATTGAGACGTCGTTCAATATGAAACCAATAACTCAAGATGGCCATTAACGTATTTACGTAGACTACAGATGCATCAAGACCTACAAGTCTACGTTAACGCTAGTCACGGACATTTATGAAACCGTTCAGAAGCTATAGGACTGATGGGCATCATCTTGACAGAGAGCGTGTGTTTTGTCAGTGTCAGGTGCAGACTGAAAAGATTTAGCAGCATGTTCCAAATGAATGTTTACGACTTGTATAATATGTAGAGACTTCATCCAGCTGGGACTTGACATTAATGATCAGCAGAAACAAAATCTCAACACAAAAACTATGTTAAAACACAACCGGTAAGAGATACGCAACAGGTGTTATGTCAATCAGCCAATCGATTTGTCAGTTCATTTTAGCTGAGAGATTGAAAATAATTTTTTTGTATTGCAGATGATATGTCCACAAGTTTGATATAACTAAATAAGGGTATATTCATAATAACATTTAAAAATCATATGTATATGGATGATTAATCTTTAGTAGAATGGTTATTTCTTATTTAATGGACAGATTTATCCGCCACTTTAAGCAAGAAAAACACAGTTAGTTTTGGTCCTGACTAAGGTAATACCTTATCAACTTCAATATTTTGCTTTATCAATTGCATGTTAAATAACGGTATGAAAGTATAGAATAATTAAATAGGTCATTGCGAACTACAAGAGAGCAAGAACAAGGTGGGAGTATTCGGAATGTTACATTCACACTCGCAGGAAGATTCAATGCAGTGTCAAGATCACATATTTTGGATCATAGGCATCGATGTCCCAAAATATATGTTCCTTACCAGAATGATGTATAAGAAGAGAATGATGTTTTTCACTTCGCCAGTGATAGACTCATTTCAAAATAGTGGAGTTTTTTTTTAGGATGATCATCATCTTTCTTATGAGGTAGGATGTACTTCTTTTTTGCTCGTTATATCCTTTCTGAAAAGTTTTTTCCTGCTTCTATTTCAAATCACCTACATTACATTTTCCTTCTCTGAACTAGAATAATTAATGACAATAGTAACAATCATAACATCGGCCAATTTCAGACATCTAAGGTAAGCCATCCCAATCTAATTACTGTCTTTATACAACACTAGCTTAGAAAAAAACAACCTGAATTTGATCAGGCTTGCGAAGGATTGATTACTAATGGAATTGGAACAAAGTAGAAAACCTGATATAGTTAACTAGAGAGTAATTACATTTTAATAACACATTAGTGACATTGCATTAACATATTTCGTACGTATTTATGCTTGAAATGTGGTGTATGCAGTCCGTTTCTTAGATTCACAAAACATATAGTTAACAAATAAAGTTAATAAATAAAGTTACACGATTACAGACATAATTCAAAATCAGAACGTTTACCTGTTTAGAATATTTCGGTGATGCAATCCCATCTGGAAACTAGCACATGAAACCAAAGTCTCTTAAATATTGAAAAATAAAAACAAATTAAGCTATAGCTATTCTGTTATAGTCATAGTATGTTAAAGAACCAATGAGTGTGTTAGAAATTCTCCTACAGCCTTGCTTTGTCAGCGTTTATGAATAACAAGAAAATACAAATTCCTCTGTATATATATATATATATATATATATATATATATATATATATATATATATATATATATATATATATATATATATATATATATACAATTTTCACATCACGACAAGGCTAAGTAATGTCCTTTCAAAGACATTGTAGTGTTGAAGGAACATAGGCAGTGCAGTCGATTAATGTTGCTAAACTTTATCGTTATTTTGTCACTATCTTTTTTTCAGAGTGTCGATAACAATGTTAACTGATCAACTGTTTGAAACTGAAAATCGTATGATTGCGATGTATCTGCTTATTTGGGTTTTAAAATCGGCGAAAAAATCATAATAAATGTATGTATATTTAAGACACTGAACAAATACATAGGAGGTCGACGTGTATAGCTACGATGGTTAAGTAAGTATCGTAGCTGTATTCTTTACATATATGAACATGGTTGCACAGAAGTTAATCGCATGCATGTCAGTGTTAAATGTATCAAGTTGCTGATCCATAGTACTGGAACTAACATGCACTATGACGTACCCACACATGATTGCCCTCATTGATATGTTGTTGTGCTTGTTGATACTGAAGAATAGATCGTGTTTATAGTTCCCAATGTTTAGTCAATGCATAACATGAACTGTTTGAAAGACGTTCAGTGGTGGTATAGAGAAACAATGACATGATGGGTGATCCACTAGGATGTAAGACTGTGCTTCTGGACCAAGACTATATACCCGGTATTTCACAGCTATATAAAACGATCAAAATACTCTGTACTTTGACCTGTTATCCACAACGGTAAAAATGCCCTATATTAAGTATTTGCCCAGAACGTCACCCAGTATTACCTACTACAGAAAACTACAATATGTCTCATTAATAATTGACCATCCGACTGTTTGTACTGTTTTAATCATACTTTGTTAAACTTCATAAGATGTCTCTCCAGTGTAACTTGATAGATAAGTAAAAGCATCACAATGGTATAGGACTCGCGGGAATCATAGTTTCAGTCCCATATCGGCTATTTCGCTGGATTAATGGGCGAGTAATAAACCGAATACTAAACTTCCTTCTATTTAATACCATTTTTAATTTATCTCGAGCTCGTGAATGATTTGGTATCAAACTCACTTTCACTCGTTTTATACAAAATCATTAACTCGTTTAATAAAATGGTATTAAACACAAGTCGTTTAGTATCCTCTATTTATATTGTGAACAAACATTGACATTCTTTCAAGAATCAATGCCATTCAAACATTTCACACGTGTCACTATAAACCAGTCCAGGAGTGACACTTCAAAACTACAAATAAATCGTTATCATTTATCTGAAAACATAAACCCTTAAGAAATAAAACGCCTAATGCCTTTCTTTATGAGCGATATAAAAAATATGCTCAACAAATATTATAAAGTAAACAGCAACGCTTTTGTTTATCGTTCAAACATTGTAACACGATAGA